>VDFB02358134.1:216104147-216145417 GCA_007258455.2 Sequoia sempervirens
GCATGACGATAACAAAGATCTCAACCATCCATTCAAGACACATGATTAAAGTTCATCAAGGAAATACTCAGAACAGTCCTAGACAATAGAAAATTTTCCATGCAGATGCAACACATCCAAAAGAAAAAAAGAATACCTCCAAAAGCAAGAGCAGAGCAAAAACACCAAACCGAAAGCAAACCCTAAACTAACCAAAACAAACAAAAACAAAGCAGAAAGGGAAAACTAATCTAAAGAAAGCAAGAACAGAAAAGAAAACTTAAATAGAGCAGAGCAATCTACATTTATCTATATACAAAGAAACACCAAAATGACTCATCACCAGACATGATAAACTGAGACCTACACCTACTTTGCTTTTCAGTGCATGAACAAGTAATAAGGTGAAAGTAACAGTCCTTAAGAATGCAAACTTATCTTTATATTCAGCAAAATAAGGCTCAATAATGCAAGATTCAAACTCAACCTCATAATTAGGAATGATCAACAATTGAGACAACTCATTGAAACAATGATCAATCTGTATGCAAGTTGTCTTTCCTAAACTTCCATAATTGAATTGATAAGCTTCAAAATTTTCAGTAAAGAAAGAAACAACTTGATTTTGTACTGCTATAGACCGGATGTGGTATTCATCATTCTTCAATTGTAAATATTTTATATCTATTTCATTAGGAGGTCTCCATTGATGGTACAACAATCCCCTTGTGTTTGAAACATGCAATTCAGAACTGGAGGCATCACTATGCAGTACAAAGTGAAATTTATATTGAACAAGTCATGAATTATCAGCATGGAACTTTTCGACTATTCGAGTTTTTTCATGAGGAATCAATGATGAGAATGTAGAAACGTTGTCTTGTACGATAAATTTCTCAATAGGATGCTCATGAAGAAGCATCGCAGGCTGGCCTTTAAGCATATTTTCACTTGCAGTTGTGTGATCATTCCCATCAATTATAATTGTAATATTACTTTTCTCAGCATCATTCAAATTTTCTTGCATATTAATATGAGCCACATTAGTTATCTCATCATTGATGCATAAAGTCTGTAAATTTTTAGTGCTTAATTCATCAACAGACAGAGAAAAAATAGAGTTTGATAAACAAGAGAACTCACTAAATTCTTCCTCTATTGGCATTGGTTTAGAATTTTGATCATAATCATCAGGAATGTTGACCACTACATTAAGTGCTTCCTCATTTTTTTCAAGACATTCATCAGCAACTTGTTGAAATTATCCCATTGGATCTTTTTGTGTATCCCTCGCATGTTGTGGAAGTTGTATTTGTTCTTCCACCTCCTTTATGGTTGCATGGCACTTGAAGCATGTGAATTCTAAATGCTCTTCCTCATGTATCCTACACCAAGTTGGTAACAACAAGTCCTCTAGGTCGATTCCATAACTCAAGCTTGACCAATCCTTTATAATCCTGGCAACAAACTCTTCATAGCTAGTCTGTATTGGATCCTTATTCTGAATGGGAGGAACTTGCATGGTAACTCCTTCTTCTTGCAGCTCATCCTCCACTGTATTTTCAAGAATTTGACTAACCTCTATAAGAACATCCTCCTTGATCTCCATAGGTAAGTCTTTACTTAAATGTTCCTCTGTTAACTCTAATGCCTTGGATTTGCATTCCTTACACTCAGTCCCTTCAATATCATCTTCATTTTCAACTAGTTCCACCAAGAATTCAATACTACTGGTTTCTATTGTGAGATCATCAACATGAGCTCCCTCCTTTAGAGTTGTGAAACAAAATGAAGCCTTTATGATAATTGCTCAATTCAATTGCATAGGTATCAAAATAACCCTTATCGATAATGGTTTTTCCCTCAATGTATGTAGTGCGAATCTCCTTGATAGATTGTGCATTGATAAGTCACAAATAATACCCAATTTTGTATCCATTAGAGGATTTGACAATACAAGAAATCAACCACTCGGTATTGTTGATGATGTTTTCTGCATAGCAACAACTCAGACAGAATATGAAATCCTATCTCTCTTGAAAGGTAAATCTCTATCAGCTAGCCTCAAGAGATAACCCCAAGGTCTCTAATGTCAGTTCTTGACAATGCATAAACAACTCAATGATAAATATGAAAATGTTGGTAATCACAAAGGGACCTTACTACAAGCAAATACTGAATCTTTACTTATCAAATCTAGCAATGTAATGATATTTCAATCCTAAATCTAACTCAAATGATAAAGAAATAACAAAAGATTAGGGTTTCAGAGAGATTCCTAAATTTAACTACTCCTAAGATTAACAATGCAAATGATGAAATGCTTGAAATGGACCAATCCCTCATAAACTAATCTTGCTTAACCCAGATGAACTTGCAATCTCAAAGAAACAATGCAATCTTCTAAGGTATTAAAGATTTTCAGATCATGAACATTCATCCAAGACAACCCAATTGCAATTGAAATGAATAAATCTCCACAATCGAACTAAGCACAATGAATATAAAGGTCTAGGCTAACTTTGCAAAGCAACTAACAATCAACTAGCTACAAAAAGTATGGACCAAGGATTGCTGCAAACACTTCAAGCATTAAATCATAAACACCATTGAATCATATCTAAATCTAAATCTAACATTCATCTAATAACCATGAGCAATTTTAAATGATAGAATCACAAGAACCATGGAAGATAAGTCAACACAAAAGAGATAACCAGAAAATCACAATGTCTTGAATTGTATTGAATCACCAAATTTCAGCAACAATTCCAATGTTCTGTTACAACACTTGCTCAGAATGAACTAACTTCTACTTCTACTCTACTGCCTAATTCACTCTAAGAACTATCTGTCTTTTTTGTTCTATGTTCTCTATTCTATCTCTTACAAATGAGGCAAAATGCCAAATTTATAGGAACCTCCAAAGCATGTCGGCCCAGCCAGGGATTTACAATCATAAAATAGGCACAAACAAGTCAGCCCAACAAAGGTTTACAATAATAAATGGCCATAAAATAGGTCGGCCCAAGGAGAATTCAAAATAAAATGAATTAGCATTAAATGCTTGAACTCAATCCAGGTTGGCCTGGGATCTTCAATGCGATTTGGACCAAGGCACAAATTTCAATGCAACCCTATATTAACTACTTCCTTCCATTCTTATCTTGAGCGCACCTCACCACGTCGGCCAAGGGGTGGAGTATCTTGAATTTATTTTATATATTAAACTTCATCTCCTGAGCGCGCCTCCATGCTAGACTCAGCCTGCACTCAACAAAAACTAGCATTAATATCTATTATGGCATGAAGAATCAAGATTAGCCCATCATCAGTAACATTTTCATTATCCAAATAAATCTGAGAAAAGATCGAAATCAACCCAGAAACATCATTAAATCACAATATTCACAATCCAGGATTTCTAGCCAACCGCAGAATCTAGGCGGATTTTCCCGAAGAAGGCACAAAATCAACCAAAGATCATTAAAATGCAGAAAAGATGTAGATAACAATGTAATATATCAATTTAGAGCATGGAATAATAAAAATTTATCATTAAAATCATCCATTTCATCCAATTTTCAAGTTCCACATCACTTCCCAGAAAATCCAGAAAAATTTGGCTGGACTGGATTTTCGTGAAAATAACGATACCACATGAACTTCGGGAAAACAAGGGGAAGAAGGAGAAACCAGGAAAATCCGACCAGATAGGAAAATTTCGAGGCTAGAAGAAAACTCGAATATTGACATCCTCCCACGACTTCACTCAAATACATCAAGGATCACAAATTTGAGGACGTTGGCCATGGAACCAACTTAACCTAAACCTCCTACAGATCTTCTTTGAATCTTAGGCTCATTCAAAAGAAAATTAAGATGCAATGGGGACGCCCTAGGCATGAAACCCTAAATTTTGGCCATTAATGCATAGAGCAAGCTCCAAACACAGATAATAGCCCACAAGTAAGCTATCTCTAGATACAAATGAATGAACAAACTCATAACTTGGGAAACCATAAATAAAGCAATATCACATACCATGAATAAAATGTTAGTCGACTCCAGCAAAGAAAAACAACAATTCTAAATGCCCAAGCAAGCAACAACGATGATAATAGTAAGGGAATCATAACCAGATCAATAATTCACAAATTTAGAATGCCACAGCACGTCAAGTACCCCAAGATCAAATATCCCAACTCAAGAGAACGCAAATGATAAGTCATAATGGCATAAACCTCAAAAATCAACCATATTCGGAAAACCGACGGCAAGACGAAATTCCAGAAAAATCCAGCCCAGGCAGAATTCCATGAAGGCCAAAAATCTCTGAACCATGGTGTAAAGCAGAGTGAGCCAGACCTTGAGTACAATCCGGGAAAATCCGGACGGGGCGGAAAATCCCGAACTAGGGTAAAAACCCGAACTTGCCCCAAAACTTAAGATTTTCAATATGCAACTTAGGGAAAACACTTGGGCAAGAAAGATAAACACTTTAAGCTCATGCCAAGGCAACACAAATCCTCAAAATCAAAGGGCCAAAACAACAAGAGCGAAAGTAAAAGAGGGTCCCTACTTTCAGTGGGGCATGTGTGTGAAAACTGCACAACAGGTATAATCACTTTACCTATTACGATTTGGGTGTCTACTTTACAAACTCCTATTCATGTCATGCCTTATGATCTTTCATATAATATTATTTTAGGTAGACCATGGATTCATGAGAAGAATGTAGTGCCCTCGACCCTTCATCATATGTTGAATTATGTCTATAACAATCACATTTATCAAGTTGAAATAGACCTTAAGCCTAAAAGTTGCTTGAAGCCTTGAAAAAGGAGCTGCAAGTCCTCTAAAAAAATTAATTCCAACATCCAACATAGATCCTCTTGAAATTGAACACAACAATGAGGAATCACTATCTAAATTATTTGGTGATGATTGGGGATCCTTAGAATTCACACCTTCATTTATGGGTGAATACATAATCACACAAAAGAAAGATGAGAAACCCAAACAACCAACCATCATGTCTACTCAAAATTCCTAACAATCCTCTCAAACATCTATCTATTCTACTTTAGAAAAAAATGCAAAATACACAACAAATTTCAATGAGATAGATTATCAATCCTCACCTACACTGACAAAAATGGAAAGACTTTATGGAAAAGGATATGAACTTGTGAAACAATTAGGGTATACTGGAAAAGGATGTGGAAAACATGAACAATGCATTCTTGTTCCTATTGAACCTAATACACAAGAGACAAAAACCAGATTGGGATATTCTTTTTCTAAAATGACAAAAGCTACTCAACGACCATCTTTGAACATCAATGTTATTACATGTCAACAAAAACACCAACTCACAATCAAACATTCTGAATTGCTTGATATGAACTTACCACCATCATGGAAGTATGTTGATAGTGATGAAACTCTAAAACAAATGTTAGGATTTTATGATAACGCATCCTCTACTGCCCCCAAGAAACGGGTTAATCGTGCTACAATAGTTACTAAGAAAAATGATAGTGATACCATTGAAGAGTCTAATGAGTCTGAGGTTCATAAATCCAATGCACTCCCTTTAGGAGATACAATTTATTTTCCAATGGAACTTGATGATACAGACAAAGTCATTAAGATTGGGAAGTGCCTTGATGATGAAGAACAAGAAGACATTACAACTTCACGATTTTCCTAAGATTTTTTCTTGGAAATATTCTGATATGCCCATAATTGACCTGAAGATTCTGACACACAACATCATTCTTGCTAAAAATGCTAAACCAATTCATCAAAAGATAAGAAAAATGCACCCTAACATAGCCTTTCATGTTAAAGTAGAGCTCGAAAAACTCCTTGATGCAGGTTTCATTCGACATATTGATTATTCTCCTTGGATCTCAAACATTGTCGCAATTGCTAAACTTGATAATCGTATTAGGATATGTACGAATTTTCATGAATTGAATAAAGCTTCTTTAAAAGATGAATTTCCACTTCCTAATACAGACATGATCGTGGATTCAACTACTAGACATGCTTTGTTTTTGAATTAATGGATGGATTTTCTGGTTATAATCAAATCCTTATTAATCATCAAGATCAATACAAAACTGCCTTTACAATTGTTTGGGGAACAATTTGTCAGGTTGTGATGTCCTTCGGTTTAAAGAACGATGGTGCAACTTATCAACGAGAAATGAAATTGATCTTCCATGATTACATCCACAAAATTTTAGAAGATTATGTTGATGACATCCTTGCTAAATCATTAACACGACAAGACAATGTGAATGTTCTTCGAATTTTTTTTGAACGAATACGTAACTATAATATGTGATTAAATCTGATAAAAAGTGTCTTTGGCATAGATAGTGGTAAACTTTTGGGGTTTTTCATATCTCACAGAGGCATTGAGGTGGACACGAATAAAATCGATGCAATTATTAACATGCCACCTCCTAGGAACATTTCTCAATTGTGAATGTTACAAGGCCGAATTCAAGCTATCCGTCATTTTGTTGCCTCTTTAGCTGATCGCACATTACCTTTCACACATCTTCTTAAAAAGGGTGTACCTTTTGATTGGGATGAGTATTCTAAATAGGCTTTTGAGAGTTTAAAGTAATACCTGGCAACTCCACCTATTTTACAACCCGTTGTGCCAAACAAACAATTTATCTTATACATAGCCACATCAGCCCATGCTCTTGCAGTGTTGTTGGCTCAACAAGATGATAACGGAAAAGAACATCCAATCTATTACATTAGTCAAACCTTAATTGATTTTGAAACTTGATACTCACCAATTGAAAAATAATACCTAGCTCTTGTATTTGCTACTAGCAAATTGTGATATTATTTACTAAATGTTGAAATATAAGTCATGAAAAAATTTGATCCTCTTAAACATCTTTTTAGTAAAACCGACCTCTTTGGATGATTAGCTAAGTGGGTGATGTTAATTGAGTTTGACCTTAAGTTTTTTTCACAAAAATCAATCAAAGGACAAGCCTTAACTGATCACTTAGCTGATGCTCCTTCTCCTCTCGCTTTACCTAGTCACAAGTCCTTTCCTGATGATAATGTCTTGGACACTGATATTAAAACATGGGAATTATATTTCGATGGATCTAAGTGTAGAACAGGTTTTGGTGCTAGAGTGGTATTGATTCCACCCGATGGACAACCTTTTCCCTTATCTTATTGGTTAGCTTTCCTATGCACAAATAACACAGTTGAGTGTGAGGCATTAATCACGAGTTTCTGAGATGCTTTAACAATGAATGCTAAACATATCAAGATCTTTGGTGATTCACAATTAGTTATCAAAAAAATTAATGGTACATATCAAACTCAACATGACAAGTTATCAAAATATAAGGATCTTACAATGAAACTGTTAGAGAAGTTTGAATCATTCACCATTGATAACATCCCATGAAAAGACAATAGGCATGTGTATGCAATGGTGAGTGTGGCCTCTCTTATATCCCCACATGATCCTTCCAAAAACTTCACTTTTGTTATTCATCCCATCATGAAACCTTTGATTGAAACTCAATAAGAAGACATTTTACCAATAACTCAAGATGATTCATGCGAATGGTACGATACAATTTACAACTATTTAAAACATGGTGCCATTCTCGAACCTAGAACAACAAACACTCAGAAGTCTTTACACAAACTAGCAACTAAATACGTGATCCTTTCCAATGCATTATATAGATGAGCTTTCAATGGTCTCTTATTATGGTGTCTTAAGGATTCTGAAATCCCTATATCACTCAAACAGGTGCTCATGTTGGTTCCTGTGGAGGTCATTTTGGAGGATGTTTGTTAGTGCAAAAACTTATCCGTATGGGTTATTATTGGTGACATATGGAAAAGGACTACTTTTCTTCTATTAAATGATGCCACAAATGTTAAGAACATAACAATTTGATCCATGCTCCTGCTTCTGAGTTTCGTGCCCAAGTTCCTATTTGGTCATTTTTCAGTATGGGGATTGGATCTTATTGGAAAAATTTCACCTCCCTCTTCTACTGGACATATGTTTGTCATAACCACAATAGACTATTTCATGAAATGGGTGGAAGCTATTCCTCTTCATTCTACAACTACTGAAGTAATTTGTTGTTTCATTTTGGAACACATCATTGCTCGCTTTAGGATTCCTTGCTCCATTGTTTCAAACAATGGAACTCTGTTTAAGAATAACGAAGTTAAGAAATTTCTTGAAACATTCAACATTCAACATTCAAAATTGCTTTTCCACACCATATTATCCGCAATCCAATGGACAAGATGAAAACACTAATAATATTATGGAATAAATCCTCAAAAAAACTATCAAAAAACATCATAAAGATTGGCATACGCAATTACATTATGCACTTTGGGCTTTTCGAACGAGTGTTAGATCATCCATCGGAACCACACCCTATAACCTCATTTAAGGAATTGATGCAATCATTCCCTTGGAGTTAGAAATTCCTACATTGTGAATTGCTCTCCAAGAGCTTATTGATGATGCTATTTATAAAGAACAATGATTGCACCAACTTGAGATGCTCGACAAGAAGCACATTAACGCTCTTGAACATCTCCAAGATCACATCAAACAATTACAATGAAGACACAACACACAAGTCATCCACAGAATGTTTCATAAGGGTGATTTTGTTCTTACTAAAAATCAACATAATACCAATGCTGACAATGAAGAAAAAGATAAATTCAGCCCTAATTGGTTAGGACATTACATTGTTGATACCAATTACGGGTCTAGTGCTTATATCTTAATGCATCTTGATGAAACACCCCTTAAAGAACCTATTAATGTTGTGCTTTTGCGTCGGTATTACCTCTAACCTCTTTGAATAGTATGATTGTTAAAGCGGTGTTGTTTAAAGTTATTTGATGTCATTCTAAATAACTTTCACATTGCTTCATTCTTGACAACCAATCTTG
This sequence comes from Sequoia sempervirens, assembly GCA_007258455.2. Taxonomy (NCBI): domain Eukaryota; kingdom Viridiplantae; phylum Streptophyta; class Pinopsida; order Cupressales; family Cupressaceae; genus Sequoia; species Sequoia sempervirens. Next base: position 216,113,121 of record VDFB02358134.1, read on the forward strand.
TGTTTGTCTTGAACACTAAAGTAATTATTTAAGTTCATTTTTATAATTGCTTTAGGACTCATACTATTCACTCTTGTGTTATGTTAAGTTAGATCCTTATAGGTGTATTTAATTTAACATATTCTCTAATCACTAAAGATGATTCTACAGTAAAAATGAAAAATGTTTTATATTAGATCACATCAATCCTATTAACTCATGAAGGCATGAATTAAATACTTTTACCATAAGTCATTTAATTAATCACATTACATTTAACATTCAAACACCAAGATCTAAAACAACATGAAATATGCATGTATATATATATATATCAAAAATATTTATATACATCTCATCATCACATACAAAATCACCAAGGTCTTTGAGAACTAGACCCCTCAGGCTCTAGCACTTGGGATCTGGTCCTTGGATGTCATGAAACAGTCATGTGTGATCGTGACCGCGAACAGTCAAGTCTCAGTGCATACTCCAAACCTTGTACTTGACCAATAGCCTCAAGATGCTCCTCTGCCATTTGATCCCTCTCTACTCATACATGTGCTAGCTTTGCATGCAATCTCTCAACCTCTGTTGAGGTTTGCGATGACTATGCTGCACTCTCAGATCAATGAATTCATCTCCTCGCACTCTCATATGCTACCTATAAGGTCTGAGTGACTTTGGCTTCTCCTCTACAATCGGCGGGGGCATGTAGTTAGGATCTATCTCCTCGTCATCAATGGATGCATGCACTATCTTTGTGGCAGTCTGACGATAAAACTCTCACTAGTCTCTCATTGCTCCTCCGAGATAGACAAGGTACATAATCAGTACACATCATTGATATATATAAATATGAAACATAAATATACTCAAGTACATGTGTAAAATCAAAATTTTCATCACCTATTTCTCTAGGTGCATGAGGAATATCAACCTCATCCTCTCTGGGGGGCAGGGAGGATGTGCTAGCCTCTCTTTGACTCTAGGTGTCGATGTCTACTATAGCTACTACACATGATTTGGTCTTGTAAGTGTGTGAGGACTCTCCATGCTCATACTAATCCTCAATTGTTACCTCATCACCCTCACTCAAGGGTGGATCCTCCTTGTAATACTCATCCTCCTCCTAATCCTCATCCTCCTCCTCATCCTCTCCTCCATCTTGGTTCTCATAATCAGGATCAACCTCTGTATCATACTCGTCATTAATAACATCAATAAATATATCTGATGGCCTATATCGCACATCCTCTGCTCTATCCTCTAGCTCATCTCCCTCATCTGGTGTTGGTCTTGCATCACCTATAGGGACATCCATGGGGAATACAGAAGCTATTCCTGTCACTGGCCACCACTCCTCATGCTCATATGTGCTACCAACATCATCAATGTCAGAAACTAGTGGTTGATTGTGATTTGAAGCATCAAAATCACTCTCACAGACATGATCTATAGTAAGCTTAATAGTATCACCTAGCCTTCAAGCACTCTGTACTGATCGCCTAATGAAGGGGTACACCCTCGGTGGTGTCTGCACCTGCCCAAACTAGAATTTTTGTACAATGTAGTCATGCCTCCCAACTAGAAACCTATCCATCCACATCCTCCTCAATTGTCCTATGGGATCTGGTCACTGTAGAGTGAGTAGATAGGGTTTCCATAAGATCTCTTCCTCCTCCAACCAGTCAAACCTCACCCTCCAAAAATGTAAATCTTTGTACCACCACAAGTGTCACAAAGGATAACCGAATGCTCGTGGATATCCTGCAGCTATAGCACAAGGGAATCCAATAGGCTTGATGCATGTAATATGCTCGAGGCACCACACCTGCAGAAGCATGTAGTGCACCATACTATTGATCTCTCAAAACACAAATCTGCCAAGATCATAATATAAGTGTGCTAGGATGTAGTGACCCCATGCATAGACTATCTTTTCCTTGTACATACCTCGAATCAAATGTACCAATCCTCAATCTAAGTGTGTCACTCGTCCATTAGGATTGAGAACAAGAGCCATTGTATGCATCATAATCCATCTAACAATAGGAGCTCATGAATATAGAAGCATGGGCAGCTCGATCCGTGCTCTAACAAGCTCATCGTGAACTAGTCCACCAAGGAAATACTGCATATCCACCTTCTTCTCATGGAATGACCGATCCCCCCAGAAATATACCTGCTCCTCCTAAATAGGGACTCAGAGAATGCAATGTACATCCTTGAGAGTGATGTCTATCTCCCTGATAGGAAGATGAAAGGTACATGTATCAGCATCCCAAAGCTCGCACATAGCCATAAGCATGGCGTCATGGTATCTCACAGGTGGCATAAGATATGCCCAATAGATACCTATGGACTGTAAATGCTCTGTCTCTATTGTCGATAGCACTGGAGTGTGATCTCTAAGAAAAGTAAGTTGTCTCCCCACTAGCCATTGTCACAACTGGGCAGGGACCTATCCAAAATCATCACAAAATGCTCTAAAATCCATCTCATCTCTTCAATTTTTATAAATTTCATCATGCAAATGTGCTAAAGTATATCTAGTGTGCTTTTCTAATGGCCCTAGACACTTTAAAACCCTTTTAGGACATTTCACAAAAAAATGGGATACTTTGCGAAGAAACAGAACACTTTGCAAACAAAAGGGACACTTTTCAAAGAAATGGGACACTTTGCAAAAAAACGGGACACTTTGCGAACTTTTTTCCAAGATCCTAAATTAACCTATCCATGTATTAAAAATCATTAAATTATCAAAAAATCACACAACAAAAGTTGTAGAATTGACTCACCTCATAATACAGGTCGTCGTACGCCACCTACTCTCGAAGCATATCTAGTTGTGAAGGCCTATATTCATGTCTGCTCGGCATATTCTCGTCAGACTCGTCACTCTCAAGATACAAGCAGGTAAATTATAATAGTAAAAGAAAAATTACTCTACTTTCCTCTCTTTTACCTATTTTCACACTTTTTACTCTTATGCATTAACTTAGGGTTATTTTATCTTAAGAGTTTATAAAGCATCTTTTCTTCAAATCAACATAGCGAGAGCCCGAGAAATCTATTTTCGACATCGTTTGATGTGTTGGAATCATGATTCCACACTCAACATCATCAATTGTTTATCTTTATGTGGCATGGTACTTGGAAATTCCCTACAATATGATGTTCCTTATTCGATGTGGCTAGATTAAAACCTTGATTCCACCTACGTAAAGCAAGCAAAATCAAGGGGGGCATACATCTACCATCGAATCGAATCCTTAGGAGTTAGATAAAAGAATTTTTGAACAATTAGTGAAAGTGTGTTGCAAGATGCAGCTCCTAATGTTGTGGTTTTGTAGATAACTACATTGGGGGCTTCATTCTCCCATATTTTGAACGAGTATCCTTTTTATAAAGTGCACTGTTTAGAGTCCTTTAGCTTACATATGCACATAGAGTCATATGGGTGCTAAAGTGGGGGCTAAATGTACCGTAGAAAATTGGACCCTCTTGAGAAAAGAGACAATTTCACATGTAATTAGACCCAATTTTGAGTCCCCTTGTGTCATTTATCCTTCAAAACGACATTTATAGGCCCCTAAGACCCATTATTTTTTATCTAGAGGCCCATTTTACCTAAGAAATCACTTAAATCTAGACAAACAACATTCAATTCTTCCATATCTCAAAAACCCACCTTCAAAATTCAGTAGTGGGACCCATTCACCACCTTGGGTGAATGAGTCCCCTTTGTTGGGACCCATTCGCCAAGGGTGGCAAATGAGTCCCTTTTGAGGGAAATTTCAATTTTGAGTGGGAATTCAATTAATTAAACTTAATTTTTTGGTGAATGTCAGCCTCTTAGGTCTAAATAACGGGAAAATTAGGTGTTGTTGCCTATAAATACTCATTTTTTAGTCATTTTACACATCTTTTAATCATTTTACAAAAGCAATTTCTAAAGTCAAGTCTTCTACAACAAGTTTCATTAGCAAAGTTGAAGTTTTAGGGCAGCAAACTAGGGTTTTTGCAGGTCTTGAAGCTCACTTTTTGGATCAAAGTTCAACATTATAAAGCGTTGATGATGGATTCCTATGGTGAATCATGGAGAATTCTAGGTTGAGGATATGCAACTAGCCATCAAATAAAGCCTAAAGGCTTGTTTTCAAAGTGATTCCATCTTCCATTTCTTCTCTATCTTCAAATTAAGGTTTACATTTCATTTGCATGTCATTTTGTCTCCATTCTTGATGTGTTGTGAGATTTCTAGGGTTGAGATCTTGCATCACACAAATCACATTTGCATTTCCTATTCTTGCACAATAGGATAGGGTTTTTGACATACTTCAGAGTTTCCTAGTCTTTAACACATCTAGGGCTAGGGTTTTATGCAGATTTTTATTCATTCAATGTTTGATAACCCAATTTCGGGTTTGACCAAGGAAAACCCCCCATTAGACAAAAAATTAAGTTGTTTTGTAGGAATTTTCTTAGATCCTGATTCGGGTTTCCATTAGAAAGTGTTGTACAGCTATCAAGGTGTAGAACATAAACTTGAAATCACAAAAAAATGAAAGTGGACTTATTCGCCATGCATGGTGAATGAGTCCCTCCTGAGGTGTCATTTTCAGTTAGATGTAGATCCAGACACCTAATTAGCAAAAAATAGTTCCCATGCAGAAAAACCCTGACCTAGGACTGATTTTCCCAGGGTGGCGAATGAGTCCCAGTCAGCCCATAATTAGGTTTTTTTCAAATTTCCAGATTGCTTTTCAGTCTTCTTCAGCTTCTCAGGTGCACATACTCAAAGATTTAGATTTATGTTTAGTTTAGTTCACATTTTTGTTCATCATTTCAAGCTTTTTGCAAACATCATTGTGTTTTCCAACATTGCATTATTCTTAGGTTTTGCATTCATAATATCTCAAATAGTTCATTTAATTGCACTTAGATCATTCCATTTAGCCTAAATAACATCATACATTGCATAATTGGAGTGAACCTAGCTAGACTTTTGAGTAGGGTTTATCTCTCTCCTTTTAGGTGAAACATTCCTAAGAGTGCAAGAGTAGCCTATAAGCCCTACACAAAAATCTACGATTCACTAAGAAAAGGGTCTCTACCCTTATGAGTAGAGATAAAGGTGACATTGAGAGCTTAAGAAATGAGATTTTTGAGAAAGTTTCCAATTTGAAAAAAGAAAGGCATGATGTTGTGTCTATCCTAGAAGATAATATACCAAAATTTACACAACATGAAGATGCTCAACATGAGCATGAGTAGAGAATGTGGGTGTAGAAGAAGAAATTGTTATTGGTAACACTCCTCTGGTAGGAGAAAACATTGTTGGAGAAGAAAATGTTGAAGAATTGCATAAGGAGGATAATCGAATAGATCATAACTCCCCTCCTTTAAAAAATACTGAAGAAGAGGTTGTACAAGACAACGTGGAGATCAATGAGGAACAAAACACATAAAATGTGCCTCCTCAAGAAAATATTGCAATATCAGTTGATGATGAGTGTAGAGGAGGGGGACCAACCACACCAAGGTTCTAGGTCATGGAGAGCCGAGAGCAAAAGGATGCCCTAATCTTCCTCAAGTTGGACAAGCATTTTCGCTCAAGGACAGAGAATGAAGAATACTCTCAAGTGCTCGTATCACTCTACTAACCCAAGAGTCTTGATGGGGCTAAATGAGAAGGCTTTTGGAACCCAAACTGTACCTTATACAACTCTTTGCTAGAGGACAACAACGCAGGTCAGGGACGACAATGTGATGTGTTGGCATCTCATAGGGGTGCTCATGTCCATATGGCTAGAAAGTACAAAAGTACAGTAAAGAGTGTCAAAAATCCACTAAAAACTTAGCGGTTGAGGTTTGATGTGCTAACTAACATGATAACTAACAGAATAAGAAAAATAACTAGAAAGATGATATGCAAATGGAAAAATAAAATTTGGTGGAAATGAACTCATGAAAGGTCCAGTTCTCCAGGAAGATCCACATGAGTGTGTACCTACACACAATAGAGAGGGGAGAATTTTTGGGGCTGTATAGGGGTATGTCACACTCAAACACCCGTTTTGGTGTTTCCACCTCCATGGACAGCCAGATAAATAGAGAGATAGAAACATTATAAAGGAAATAATGCTAGAAAAAAAATGAAACCAAATAGTATGAGAGACACTATGCTACTCAAATCCAACAAAAAAGTAATATGAAAGAATTACCACCCTTGAACAAAGGCACTCAAGGCTAATGAGAGAGGAATGTAAGTCCGCAACTATGGCAGAGTTGATGTAGCCGCAACAACACCGAAAGAAGTCTTGGAAGACACCAAGCTACAACTTTTGTGGTAGATGTGTAGGATGTTGTGAGTGTTGGAAATGTGAAGCCAATAATGCAACCAGTAGCAAGAGTATGGAGCAAAATGTGAAGCTAGAGTGAAGATGAATGTGTAGAAGATCAAGAAAAATGTCCAGAAGATGGATATAATGAGAAAGATAGCCATTTGAAGGCCAATTAGGAGAGAAAGAGCCATTCAAAGGTCAGTAGGAAGGAATAGGGGCATTATGTTTTATCTCCAATGGAGAACTTAATGTCTCTATAGATTCCAGAGGCAGGAATCTTGTCAGGATTAACACCTAGACATCTGCTTGCCACATGCGCATCCTAGACATAAATTCCCTCATCGACACTAAAAATAATTGCCAAGTGGATGGGGTATGAAATGAGGATGTGGAATTACTTGCTTGGATTTGATTTTTCTAAGGCGGAGGGTGTAAAAGGGGAATTTTCAAGAGGGGTGAAAATTGGCTCCTATACATTTTTCCCCCACTTTAGTGAACATGAGTGCCAATGAGTGTTTGGTAAAGTATATTGAAAGAGTTTAGAAATGTATACCTAAATCATTGAGGAAGCAAACCGCAATTTGGAAAACTCGAAAGCGTAGGGCAAGCAAATAACTCCATAGGTACTCTCTCCTGAGGAGGTTCAAACAATGTGCACCAAAGGCCCGTAGACCAATGATGAATAGATCCCATAGGATGTAAATGCTTCACAGGTCCTCAGACTTGAAAAGAAGACACCATTAGGTACTCTCTCCTAAAGGAAGCCCAGTGTAAGGGGACTTCGTAGAGTTGGATTGGAAAGCAGCTTCACAGGCGCACCTGCAAAGCAACATGTTAATCTATAGACAAAACATGTTAGAAAACAAAAGAAGCAATGCAGGAAAGCAAGCATACAGACAGTCACATAGATAGTCAAAAATTGAAGAGATTTCAAAGGGGTCTCTTAAGAACCCCTAAAAAAAAAAGGGGTTCATTCAAGTGACTCTTAGTTTGAAAGAGAGTATTTTTTTCAAATCAATTCAACATCAAGGAATCCTTTTGAAATATGTTCAGTTCATCAAGGAATTTGAAAGGAAGAAGGTCCCCTTGTAAGGGGAAGGTTAGAAATTCATCCATAGGAGAAGGTGCTCCCTCCTTGGAGGAAAGTTTTTCAAATTCTTTCTTTACGAACCCATAATGAGGGAAAAGTATTTTGCTAGGGGTCCTTGTTGAGGAATGCAATTTTTGAAAAAATATTTTGGAGAAATTTATGAGAAAAGATTCATTGGCCACCAAATGCATTTTATGAAAATTGAAGTGACATGATAGCCCCCCCTTAGGATGGTGCATGCCAAAGACAAAGGCACATGGCATCCTAAGGATAGAAAAGCAAGAATGAAAAGTGATGTTGCGGTCCATGGAACATAACGTGATTTAACCATGGTAATGTTGCCGCACACGCGAGGGACAACACATGAGCACCAAACATCATAGAGAAAGCAAGAAAGATCAGATTAAAGAAAGAAGAGACAATAACATCATGAACAAGGGACAGGGGTGATATGATATTTTAGGGTCAGAGCTGCTCATAAATATAGATAAATAGATATAATAGTATATAAATAAATTGTTATCAACCCCCTACTATATCAAACTATGTGAAGAAATGCATGAGAAGACAAAATAAAAATAAGAAATTGGGTCAACATGGAAGGGAAGCCTAAATGCCCCCAATGCTTTACATCATTCCCAATTATTGAAAATCAATACACAACAGAGAAAGAATGATGTAATAAATAGAGGAAGTTTTACGAAACATAAACACTCCTGTATCCAAGCACCTACAAGGGTGACAAGGGTCATCCAAGAACACATAATGCAAGCATAGGGGAAACCAAACACACACACAAGCTACTCTATAGATAAAGAAGAGGTTCCCCCTAGTCCTCATCAACCAAGAGGTTTTCGTTCTCCTAATCTAGATCACTGTATGGGGAGGGAGTATGAGCCTACAAGGGTGGAATATCAAGGGGGGAACTGTCTGACCCTCCCATAACAAGAGCCAAGGAAGAAGTCCCCTTGAGGTCTTCTCTGCTAAGTTCTTGTGGGGTGAACGTTAGTGATTTCATGAAGATCGTTGATAGGGTTGGGACCTCATCCACAAAATTAAACATGCAATTCAAAGGAGTTCCATGTGTTAACTCAATAGGCGAGGTAGGTGGCACCTGAGATCCACTGATACGCTCACCAAATGTCTTGGGAGCAGTGATGAACTCCTAGGATGTCGTGGCTTCCTCCATCACTAGGATGAAACAAGCCAACACAGAACCACCCTCTAAAGAAGGTGAACCCTTCTTTTGACCCCCATTTCTAGTAGGGTCTCCTCCATCTTTTGCTTCATTGGGGGATGTGATATCTCCAAGGAAAAAGAAAAAGGAACGAGGAAGAGGAGAAAATTTCTGTGGACACCACCAAGATATTTGACATGTCCATGGGTTTTTAGAATGGTGGGATGTCCAGAAGGGACATCAGAAGGGGCAACTCAACCGAAGGTGCAATAAACACTTGCACCCTCTTTGGGTAAGGATCATTTATGCTCAGGGGAGGAGCCGAAAGCAGGACCAAAGCTAAAGGAACTAAAGTAGAGGGGATAGGAGAGAAGGACACAACAAAAGGTGTTGAGGCAGGAGTTGTTGACTCATCTTCCATCTTCTGTAGGGAATCTTGCTCAACAACCAAATCCTTTCTTTGACACCTTCACTCATGCACAGGTAGTTTCTATGATTGTGAGAGCTAAAGGCTAGAGGCTGGGATGGGATGAAAGACTTTTGATTTACCATTAGAGTATCTATCGCAACCATTTTTGGTGAAGGGAGAGACTCCTAGATGGGAACAAGAGGGAGAGGTTGAGAGGATGATGGAATGATAGTGGGAGGAGTTGGATCTAGCACCTCAGTAGTGGGCCTCTTCCCATTCACTGCCTTAGAGGCAAGAGCAGTAGGAGGCCGGAAAGGCCGAGACATAGAGGACTCTCCATGGGGACCCTTCCCCTTACCATATGCACCAGGCTGAGGTCCCATGGGTAAGATAGGAAGGTTGGATACTTGAATCTTGGCTTTTCACCAAGTGGGCACCATCAGACTCCTTATTTAAAAACCAAGAGTAGTAAACCAAAGTTCCTCTTTAGGGAGGGAGGTAGAGGTGGTGCCCTGAGCACGGGCAAGCTTCTCCTTTCCCTTTTGAGAGGAAGAGACAACTTTCTACTGTGTTGTTGGGTGAGTCACTTTCGATTGTCCTTTGCCCTCAGTTTTGTACTTTACTTAGTTTTGATAAAGTAGGTCTATTCTAGGAGGAATCCGACCAACCGGGGTGGGCCAAAAATGATCCAACGAGTAACCCCCATGGCATACAATGGTTGATATCTAGTGTCATGCACAACATGCACAACTCCTTCATGAGAGAACTTTAGACACTTATGAATAACATAAGACATTCAATTCATCGAAGATAGCCACGGGATGGCTAACTTCACCTTGAACATACTAGATTCCAGAATGAAATCAAAAGTTGTATCCATAGCCCTAGGTCCTACTAGGATGGAAAGAGTTATAGAGCCATAGAATGCAAGAGAGACCGTCATGCATACGCATAATAGATTTGTTTTTATCATATTCCTCCCTCTATAATGAATTTAGACATAATGTCTCCTCTTTAATAACATTCACTCAAATCATGAGGTCCACTAGGACTCCTATCACAATGTTTCCATTGAGGCGAGCAGGAATGTATAAGGGAGAGGGCTTATTATTCAAAGGAAAATATTGTGAGGTGAAAATTACATCTAGAGAACTAGTTGCAACCTGTGAAGGGGAAGTAGGAGTATACGAAACCACATTCATGTATGTCGAGGCTTTAGGAGAAGCATCAAAAATATTAATAATCAAGTTCACAGAGTGAGACAAAAATGAGTCTATAAATCTACAACTCACTATTTTCCTTCGTTTTTCACTTATTCATGTTTTGCTTCTTCCCATCAAGACAAATGGTAGCTTCATCGATGTGATCATGTATCTCATGATGCAAGTGCATACAACACTTGGTATCATGCCCATGAACATGATGCTACTGGAAGAAAGCATTTCCATCGTACAAATCAAGATAAGGCTCCTTCGAAGGTCGATAATTTTCCAATGTTATAATCTTATCCTTCAATAACTTTTGTAGAATAGAAGAATAAGATTTAGATATTTTTGAAAACTTCCTATTGCACCTAAGACCATGATCATTAGTCATAGAAAATATGTTTGCAATATCCTTTCCTTTTCTTGAAATGGACACTATAGGTTTTCCTTTAGAATGAGAGCGCAAGGAGGATCCCCTGAATTGAACCACCATTTTTTGGTACTCCCACAATACATCACACAAATGTGTGAAAGAGGGGTATTTCATTAAGGAAAATTTCTCCTGCTAGGCTTGCTACAAGTTTCCTATGAATACCTTTTGCACATCCAAGTTGAGTAGCAGGTATGAGATTTGTGAAAAGAGTGCTTGGTAACATGCAATGAAATTAGTTATCTTATTTTTCTCTCCTTGATTACTGTTGGAAGAATGAAGAAGAATGGCTAACTGCATAGTTTTGTGTTCTCATTGATGTCACCATGTTATACAAGTTGTGACTACAAGACAAAGTCAGTGTTTGATCTGATATTTTGGTCTGGTATCTGAACCGGTATACAGTTTACACCCTTCGATATTTTGGTCTGCAATCCTCCACAGTTGATAGTTGCTACTTGTGGTTTTGGGAAATAGTCTATGGATATTGAAAACATGTATGTTGAGAATCTCTCATTCTCTAGTGCTCATATGGTGTATCAGTATCATTCTGTTGTTTCATTTTTCTATTAAACCTATCTCTAGTTGACTTCATGGATAATTGGTGATGTGGTGAATTAATTTTTGTGCAGATATATGTGTGACCTATCTTATGTCTATGCCGACACAATAAAGGGTGCTACAAGTTTTGATTTATTATTTGGAAATATTTGTCAATTCTTGAAGCCGACAATTGGTGTTTTTGGTAAAAAATGATTGCATCTAATTAGGTCGACCTAATTAATGCTTGTGAATGGATCGAATATATATTGGAAAATTCTTGATGATTGAAATATAGATGATGCAGTTGTGAATGTGAATGTGAAGAAGTGTGAATATGATGAAGTGTGTCAAGTCAATTTACTGAGCTTCATTGGAACTGAAACAGCACTTGTTAGGTACACTTTCATCAGTTCATTTTCTGGTTGTAGGCCATTTTGTTTTCTAATCCATTTGTAGGTAGTGAGCCTCCTTGTTTAAGCAATGAGCTTTTGTATTTTGATAGTGAGTCCTATTCTAGGCGGTGAGCCATTTGGTAGTGAGCCTTATATATTTGGTTTTGGAATTACGTTATATTGTGAGTTAATCCTCATTGTGGTTTTTTCCCTTATTGGGTTTTCCACGTAAAATTTGGTGTTCATTGTGTTGATTTTACTTTATGTTATCTACATTTCATGTTCATACTTAATAATAGAATAGTATTTTTGTGAAGTTGAGAAGTGTTAGGATTTTTATGTTTGAATTTGGTGACAATTGATTCACTCCCCTCTCAATTGTCCTACGCCTTTTACCATTTATATCGGACAAGATTTGAGAAGGTCATCTTTGGACTAATGTTAGCTTGGAATTGATGGAGAAACTGATTGATGAGCTGGTTAAATCATAATATAGAATTGTCAAGAAAGGAACAATACCACTCGAGTGTTGTATCCTTGAGAGATCGAGGGAAAATTTTAGCCATTAAAGCATCATGGTGAAAGAAATTTGTACACATCACATTGAAAGAGGATATGTGTGTTTTTGGATCCCCTTACCACAATAATTTTTGAACTTAGGAATCTCCATTCCCTAAGGGAAAGAAGTGCTCAATATGGTTACTGACAATGGACTATGTCAAGAGAAGAGCTAAAAGATAGGGCTAAGAGGAGGCTTGAGATAGGTTCACCAATTGACTTTGCATTTCTCCCATATTATAAAGAAGAGCATTCAAAATAGGGTCTGAAGATGACAAAGGTCTAGTGGAACCTCCCTAAAAACCACCACCACCAGAACCTCCTTTGGAACCACCTCCGTGATTGCCACCAAATCCACCACTAGAGCCACCATGGCCTCCACTAGAGCCACCACTGCCAGCACCATCACCGCTACCAAAGTTTCCATCACTCATTCCATCAGAGCCCCCACCACCAAGGGCAGTAGGAGGGGTGAAGCTGAAACCAAGGGGTATTCTACTCACCTTGATATTGTGGGGTTTCTGAGAAGTAGAGGAATTTTTTTTCAAGGGGCCTGCTTTGGCCATACATATAGATGTGGTAGGCATCAAGACACCTATTTGTCTCTCATAGGCATCGAGCACTTCTCCTTGAGTAGTACCCGATCTAGGGTTATATATGGGGATGTATTCTTCAGTTAGATCAGTGAGGCTGTGTAAGAACTCCATGCCTTTTTGATCCTTACCCAACATGTATCTCACCTCACTAACGAGCCTAACAACTCTTGTCAAGTTCAGTGCTTTCACTAAATGATTCATGAGGTCTAAAAACCTTTTGTCTAAAGCCAAAAGGTTTTTTGTAGGAATATGTACAACATCATCCTCATCCAAAGATGAGTCAATAGGGGACATCGGAGGAGTGGGTGCATGATTGGTCTCATCTATGAAACCCATCTCATCTGTAAAGCCTATAAAAAAACTAGTAGTAAAACTGAAAGTGACCTTCATCTTTTCCATTTGTAAGTCCCACACACTTCTTCTAACCATGTGCTCAGAGGTTGTAGACTAGGTTGTGATGCTCATAAAACCTCACAATAGCCAAGTTTACAACAGTTACCAAGTGAAAGGGAAAAAGTATCAAACACCAAGAAACAGATAGATGTTGTTCACATCGGGTTCACCAAAATGTAGAGGAGGACCAACCACACCAAGGCTCTAGCTCACAGAGAGCCAAGAGTGGAAGGATTCCCTAATCTACCTCAAGTTGGACAAGTGTTTTAGCTCAAGGATAGACAATGAAGAGCAGTCTCAAGTGCTCTTGTCACTCTACTAACCCAAGAGTCTTGATGAGGCTAAATGAGCAAGCTTCTAGAACCCAAACTGTACCTTAGGAAACTCTATGCCAGAGGATAGTAGAATAGGTCAGGGATGACAACGTGTGCACTGGCGTCTCATAGGGGTGCTGACATATGTATGATCATAAATTAAAAAATTATAGTAAGGAGTGTCAAAAACCGACTAACAGTTTAACGGTTGAGGTTTGATGTGCTAACTGAAATGATAATTAACAGAATAAGCAAAATAACTAAAAAGATGATATAGAAATGGAAAAATCAAAGGTGGTGTAAATGAACTCACGAAGGGTCAAGTTTTCTAGCAAGCTCCACATGAATGTGTACCTACACATAGCCAAGAGAGGAAAAATGTTGGGGTTGTATAGGGGTTTGTTGCAGTCAAACCTCCGCTTTGGTGTTTCCACCTCCACGAACAACTAGATAGATAGAGAGATAGAAATATGATAAAGGAAATAATGTTGGAATGGAAATGAAACCAAATACTACAAGAGACACTATGCTACTCAAATCCAACAAAAAATTAATATAGAAGAATTACCACCATCGACCAAAGGTGCTCAAAGACAATGAGAGAGGAATGTAAGTCCATAGCTATGATAGAGTCAGCGTAGCCACAACAACGTAAAAAGTAGTGTTGTAAGAAACCAAGCTGAAACTTCTATGGTAGATGTGTAGGATGTTGTGAGTGTTGGAAACATGAAGCCAATAGTGCAACTAGTAGGAAGAGTATGGAGCAAAATGTGAAGCTAGAGAAAATATTAATGTATAGAAGATCAAGAAAAAAGTCCAGAAGATGGATTGAATGAGAAAGATAGCCATTTAAAGGCCAATTAGGAGGGAAAGAGCTATTCAAAGGTTAACAAGAAGGTGCAGGGGCATTACATTTCATTTTCAATGGAGAACGTAATGCCTCTATAGATTCCAAAGGCATGAATCCTGTCAGGACGATAGTGCGCCATGCAGACGTTCATGTGTCGTACATGTGTCCCTGACAAAAATTCCCCCACCGACACTAAAAAAAGTGTCAAGTGGATGTGGTATGAAATGAGGACGTGGAATTACTTGGTTGGATTTGATTTTTCTAAGGTGGAGGGTGTAAAAGGGGAATTCAGAAGAGGGGTGCAAATTTTCTCCTACACAATGAGAAGAAGGATGAGAAGGAGTGACAATGCTAAGAAGGATGATGAAAAAATAGAAGACAACATTGGTGACAAGGAAAATGTAGAGGAGAAGAAGGATGATGGTAATGTGAAGATGGTTGGAGAATCTTCTAGAACCTTCAAAAATTCATTAAAGAGTTTATTGAGCATGCAATTATAGTTCCAACTTTTTGTTTTCGCTGTAATATCCCCTTAAAATTAATTTCAAATCTGCAACAATGATTTTTCTCATACATCCAAAATATGAAATCGGGTAAAATGAAATTGCAACATAAACTCTGATTTTTGCTTTTTCAATGATTTTTTTGATAAATGAAACTCCTTGCTGCAATACAACATATTTTTGACATTAATATGTTTTCATTTACAACAGAAAACAATACCCACAACTTGTTGCAAATTAAATCAGATTTAAGAAACTGAGTATCTAAGAAAATACTTCAAAACACCATTAAATAACCAGAAACTTGATGCAACCAAAAGAGAATGTATTTTATTGATTTTTAACATGATAATACATTATTATTAATATCTCATAAATATTATAATAGTAATATACATCTGCTGCAACTATGCTCAAAATAGAGAGCAAATATGAAGCCCAAACACATACTAAACCAAACCCAACTTGCAAGGAAACTCTCTAAACTCCACACAAGGTTTATTATGATAAAATATTAGAAAATACCATGAAATATCAGAAAACCCACGTACACAAATATTTCATTAATATGTGAAACAAATAAATCATTCAAACCCAAAAAATCACACTTCCACCTGCATCAAAATCCAAAATATTGAAATAAACTTCAACTATTCAGCACATTGGCAATTCCTGTTTGAAATTCTACCAGAACCCCTGCCTTCAAGCCTCAATCTCTTTGGTTTACAAGCCTTGGATATTCTTTATTCTTTGGTTTCCTAGCCTCAAAAGAATACAAAAACTCGTGAAGGAAAATATGCAGGAATAATTCCAAAAAAGTAATAAATTGTATTTTATATGAGTTTCCTTCCTCAAGAAGCTTCTTGAACACCAAAAATCAATTCCAAGGTGGAAGGAATCTTTCCTCTCATGATTTTGAACTCTTTTTCCAAAATTGCCTCCAATAAATTAGCCATTTCTCAAAAACATTTTCTTTTATGACAGCTATTGTCAAAAGCAATTAAGTCCAATTTTTTATCCAAAACATGCTCCAACATAAATTAAAAATAAATATTAATTTATCCCCAAAAATTGATTTACTAATTTTTTCATGCAATTCTAAATTACCTGATTTATCTGCATCTCCTGATTGGCAACTTTGAAAACCAAGTTTACTAAAAATAGTAACTGTTATTTTTAGAAAAGGGGACATTACATTTTCCCAGTTATTACAAATTCCAATGCAACATGGGAAAGTAGATATGGAAAAGATGTCCCCCTTGTACAAGTTATATCTAGGAGATGCATTCCACACCTCCTCTAGAAAAGAAATTTTACAAACACATCAAAAGAGTGTGGAGCTGATAGATGAAGTAGTGAAGGTGTTGCAGGAGAGTATTCTCAGTGTAAGTATTGATAATTCTTTATCTGGTGCACACAATTTGAAACTTTTACATGATTCTTTTAAAGAGTATTCTAGTGGCCTTAAGAGAAGTTAGAGAAGGAGGTCAATAAGAAGGTGAATGATAGAAGGTTGGAAAACATAATAGATAAATGTGCCATTGCACATGGAAAATTATATAAAATCCTGAAAGAGGTGTAGAATTTTGTTGAAGAGGTCAAGGATTTATTTTAGTTTTTCTTGAAGTGGCCTAGCTCCACCAAAAACATAAAGGTTGAGATGGATTCCATTGAGGCACAAATTGACAAGGCATCTAGTGCATATGATCTAAGAAATTATGTAGATGGATCTACAAGATTAGCAATTGAAAATTTTCATGAACATTTATTCCAAATACAAGAACAGAAGGAAAAGATTATAGTGTAGTTTGGATAGTTCAGAGACCTAGTGACTACAAAGTTCACATGTATATCTAGTGCTCTGATTAATACAGAGAAATCAATGATGTTGAATCCAATACCTAGTACTCTAGATGATGGAGAAGAAATACTCATGGAGTTTGAGACTATGAACCACATTCTTGGACTAGTAAAGAAAGGTTGGGAAGATAGTAAGAAAGATTAGGAAGCACCCCTTGCAAAATTGCAAGTGTTATACACTTCTTCCGATTGATCTGTATATATTTATTTTCTATTTATGCATTTCATATTTTGTTGTATATATGCGGAAGATAGTAGTGCAATTTTTTGATGGATAACACTGTTAGGGGGAGTTGGTTAGATTTTTGAAGGAATCTGTTACTCTTATATATATATATATGAAAGGGGGAGAAGGAAAAAGAAGAGCAAGTATATGTGAATGATGTTAAAGGGGAGCAAAGAACAGGAAATATGCATGCACCCTTTACCATTGATGTCAAAGAGGGAGAAATTTTTTGTTGAGGAGAGTAGTTTGGAGAATGCATGGAGAAGAATTGATGCATGGTTCCATCAATAACAAAGGGGGAGATTGTTGGAAGTTTGAGGAGATTGTCTATGATATGGCTATTGGCAACATGAGCATATATACTATTGTCATTTATGTCAACATTTTTGTTTTATTGGTGAAGCATGAGTGAGTATGGAGATGGTAATTCAACATATATATGTAGATGTTTTGCTCTAGTGCAAGGTAGATATGTTGGTTAAATGGATAAGTGTCAGAACATAGTTTTTAAGTGTACAAAGCATCAGTTTTCTAGTTTGCATTTGTTTGTCTTGAAGTATTTTGGTCTATAGTTCTAAGGTATAAATGGTGTGTGTTTGAGGAAATTAAATCAAAATTTTCATGTCCTTATGTCCTCTAGTGCAAAATTTATGATTGACAGAATATCAAGTTTTCTAGTGACAATTTAACCAATATAAAGTGCATATTTGGATTGTTTCGCATCCCATTACAGAAGCATATTTGGTTATGTGGGAGTTTTTATAGGTTTTATCAGGATGTTTATTTCAAGTGTGTGTGTTTTAGAGGTCCACATGTTAGTTTGTGGATAATCAGTTAGTGTATTTTAGTGTTGTCTCACTAGCGGTTTTGACTTGAAAAAGTTTGGAGTCATGCGAAGTTAAAATAAGTGTTGATCAGTTATGTGGGAGCTTTTATAGGTCCATTCCAACCTATTTGGATGTATTACAAGTTTTTTTTTCTTTTAAAAGTGTGTATGGTTTGATCTTGACCCGACAAGTTATTGTTTTGCATGCTACATCTAATTAGGTTGACCTAATTGACGTTGTAGGTGGTTGTGAATGAAATGGATGTAAGTGTAAGATCATTTTGGTATTGGAGAGTGATGAGGATGATGATTAAGTTGTGTGTGTGAATTACTAGTAATTAGAGTGTGAATGTGATGTGAATGAAGATCAAAATAAAGTGTTAGAGCAGATTAGTATGAAGTGTGTTGCTTCAGTGTTTTGAGTTTCAATGGAACTACATTTTTTGCTTATTATAGATGCATTTTTAGCAATTTATATCTTGGCAGTGTGTCACCCCTTTTTCTTTTATCTTTCTTTCTTTTTATGGGTATTGAGTCCACCAGATAGTGAGTCCACCTGGTAGTGATCCTTTTTATAACATCTTGTAACTAGTTATAATATATTGTGAGCTAATCCTCGCCATGTTTTTTCCCTTTATTAGGTTTTCCACATAAATATCTAGTGTTCATGTGTTATGTAATTTGATGATTACTTTCATGGTTTCTTTCCTTATTGCAATTTGAATATGATGTGTGGAATGAATGCTTAAATGTTTAAATGGTTTTAGAGAATACCGATTCGCTCCCCCCCCTGAGTATTTCAGGTGTTCAACACTTTTCTAGAGCTTCTTTCACTTCAATTTTCATCTCCTTTTCTTTCTCTTCATATTTTTATTCTTCACGACAAGGGGGTTCATAAGATTCATATCCTTCTATCAACACAGAAATCTGGTGTGGTTCTTCATCCACTTTGACTCTTGCACTTTCAACAATCTTCTTCAACCTTTTATTGTAGCACTGATATGCTTTGGTCTTTCTAGAGTATCCAAGGAAGATTCCTTCATCAGATCTTGCACCAAACTTTCCTAATTTTTTATTCATCTCTCATGATATAGAATTTACTTCTAAACACTCTAAAATATTTCACAATAGGAGGTTTACCATACCATAACTCATAAGGAGTCTTTGAAATATTCACTCTTTCTTGTCCTCTATTAAGTATGTATACTACAATATGAATAGCTTCTATCCAATAGACATCCAATATATTTTCTTCTTTCATCATAGTCCGTGTTTCCTCTTGAATTGTTCTATTCTTCCTATCCATAACTCCATTCTATTGAGGAGTTCTAGGGGGTGATAATTTTCTCTTTATTCCATGATCTTCATAAAAAATATTACTCATTTGAAGTAAATTCACCACCCAGATCTCAGAAACTTGATTTTTAGATCCATTTCATTCTCAACCATAGATTTAAAAGCTTTAATATTATCTAGAGCTTCTGATTTCTCTTTGAGAAATATTACCCAAGTCATTCTATAATAATCATCAATCAAAAATATAAAATATTTGTCACCATGAGAGCTTCTTATTCTGGTAGGTCCACATAGATTTGTATGCACCAACTCCAAAGGTCCTACAGCAGAATATTCTTTAGTCTTGAACCTCTACTTTGTCTGATTCCAAACTGATATTCCTTGCAGATTGCATTGATAGGCTTTATAATCCTTGACAAATCTCTCATAGAATTAGTAGATTTGATCTTCACTAGGTTATCAAAATTGATGTGACCCATTCTTATATTCCATAGCCAAATTTCATTAATTTGAGACATAAAGCACTTAACACCACCACCTTTGAGTTTATTAACATTAAATTTTGTCATTATTCTTGTAGCAACCAAAGTTTTAGATCTTCTTTTTTGGATTTCACAACCATCATCCTGAAACACCAAATTGTATCATTTGCTACATATTTTTCCTACACTAATAAGATTATGTTGGAGACCCTTGACATAAATAACATCATCCTTTTCATGCTTATCATCAAAATTAATTGAACCTTTTCCACAGATCTTAGCAGATGTATCATCACCAAACTTAACAAGACCACCATCATACTTTTGAAGTTTAAAAATTATTCTTATCACCTGTCATATGATTTGAGCATCCACTATCAATTATCTAGTAATTCTTCTCCTCTCTTGCATGAGAAGCAGACACCATAGTTCCTTCAATATTTTGACCTATTTCTAGAGCATTTTCCTTCACACATATTTTAGGATTAGTAAAATTAGTTCCAACATTTAAAGCCACAAATAAGAATTCATCACTATCATCATTAAGATAGTCTAATTCCTCATTATTAGATACACCATTGTCTTTTTCAACATAGTAACCCTTCTTAACTGATTTACCTTTATGATCCTTTTTTTTCATTTGTAACTTTGATTGGATATTTAGAAGCATAATGACCTATGTTTCCACAATTGAAACACTTAAAGGGTAACTTACCTTTGTATTTACCAGTGCCATATTTCAATCTCATTATAAAACTTGCTTCCACCTCATCAAGATCATCCAAATCTGATTCATCACCCTTCTTTGTCTTACTGACTTTAAAGGAAGTTTATTTATTTGTAACATCTTTACCAAACTCTCTCAATTCAAAATAAAGTAAAGAACCAAACATCTAATCTCTAGAATATTGATCTAAATCTTGAGCTTCCTCAATAGCAAAAAAATTAGAACTATATAATTTAGGAAGAGTTCTTAATACCTTTTTCACAACTTCACTTTCTTCTAGTTTACCACCAAGATCATTGATGGCATTAACAACTTCATCCACTTTGAGCATGTAGGTTGTAATTTATTCATCTTCTGACATCCTTAGGTTTTCGAATTTGGCTTTGTAGTTTTGCACCTTTGCTTACTTGACCTTATCATCTCCTTCATAAATGCTCTACAATTTTACTCATACCTCTTTAGCAATTTTAAGACTTATCATTTTTCCAAGTTTAGAATTAGAAAGACCACTCAGGATAGCATTTCTTACTTTTCCATTATTCTCATAATCATTGATCTCATCATCACTTGTCGGACAAGTAGTTGGCATAGAATATCCAATTTCAATTGAACTCCAAAGACCAAAACCTAGAGAAACAAGAAATGATTCCATATGGCTTTCTAGTAAGCATAATTCATTTTGTCAAACATAGGAGCTTTGACACCCTTCTTGCGTACCATCTAGATCTACCTCAAGAGGTTAAGCTTCTTCCACAAAACCATTACTTGAATACCAATTGTTTGACACACAAGAAAACTGAGAAGGGTGAATCAGTTGTACATTAAAACATCAAACCCTTATTAACTTTTATATCTTCATTAAGCATCAATAGAAAGTAAACATATGAAATATTAACACAATAACACCATACACAAGAGAACACCAAATTTATGTGGAAAACTATAATTAGGGAAAACCGCAATGAGGATTAGATCACATATATATGAATAAAAACACCAATACAATAGGATTACTACCCAAAAGAGAAGAAAGTCTCATTACCAAGGGCTCACTACCCAAAGGATTGACTATTTAGAAGAAAGAAGAAAGAAGAAAGGAAGAATACTGTTATAGAGAGATTCACTATCTTAGAGAAATAGGAAAAAAACACCACTACAACTTTGCACCATCCACAACCTTTGGCTCACTACCTCCAACAACTTCAGGAACACTGAAAATATAGACACATTCTACTCACTGCATCTGAAGTCATAGGAATTTAAGCTCACACTCAGATCACCACACTTGATTACATTCACATCTCTTAACACCTTTACACTTGCCACACTTATCTCCAAAAAATCACCTTGTATTTATACCATTTGTAAACTAAATAATTTTAATTGGGTCAGTCTCAGTGAAACGTATGCACCTCAAATGTGCAACACCAAATAGGTCAGCAATAAACACTTTTATGGTGGAAATAAGTGAAGGTAGACCACACCAAAGGTTAACTAGGACCCAAATCTACATCGACACACTTCACCACACTTCTACAAACAACAAACAACCTCTACAATTAGCGCTAGCATTTTAGGTCATCTAAACCTACACTAACACTAAAAAGCAACCACATACACGTCTCTCAAGGTCCAAAAAACACCACACAGACCATGTAGAAGCACTCCACAATATTCCAAAATATTCCACATCATCAAAATATCCAAAACCACTACTACTACCACTAGAACCAAGCTTACAGAGCAACTCAAAACTCAACACTCCAAGGGAAGGTAGGTGTAAAAAATATTGGCACATTCCCAAATCTGTAAGACAAGAAACAACAACATGGAGAAATGTGAAGCAATTCCATTTTTCCCAAACAACCTTCTTCATAGGAAAACACGTCAAACACAACTTCCACTACCACACAATCTATAACCTAAAATTTTGGATATAACACTTTTGAACACATTTGATCATCACATCCAAATAACACAAGAATATCTTCAACCATGAAGAAATTTGGAGCATAACACTGAACACACCTCTATCACCATGCACACTCTTTTATCCAAATTTTCTCAAAAGCACTTGGAAACCAAGTGAACCAACTACATCAAAAACACCACAAACATCCCCTCAAAATATCTATAACACCTAAAAAAATTTCTCAATACCATAAACACTTTTCAATATAACCAAAATATAGATGACAACATAGTGCAACCCTCTCTAAAAACTCCAATAATCTCCACACTAGGGATTGACATCAATGTGACATCAAACCACAACATGTCTACACTAGCACCAACACTAACAACATTAATGACAACACCAACACTTTCCAAAAATATCCATACTATTGACATCAATGACCACATCATTATCATACTTTCAACAATAAGAGAGTTGAGTGTGCTAATCCTTGTTATGTTTACTAATTGTTTTACATAAGCTTTGTTTAATTGTTTTGTTTGTTGCTTTTGCTTGACCATTATATTGTGGGTAATAAGGTGTGGTAAAATGATGTTGAATGTGAATTTTTTTCAAAAATTTCTTCACTTCATTATTCTTAAATGGTGTCCCATTATCTAAAACTAAAGTGGAAGGAAGACCAAATCGATTAATAATGTTTTCCAAGATAAAATGATAGATTACATTAGTAGTCATGGAGGGAAGAGGAATTTCCTCTACCCATTTCATGAAATAATCTGTAGCAATGATTATAAATGTATGTCCTAAAGAAGAATAAGGAGAAATATTTCCAATAAGATCCTAACCCCACATTGAAAATGGCTAAATAGGAACTTGGCCTTGAAGTTTAGAAGTAGGAGTGTGAATCGAATTGTTATGCTCTTGAAATTTATGACATTTCTTAACATGATCAAAGTGATCTTGTTCCATGTTTTTCCAATAATATCCTATGTAGATTAAATTTTGGACTAACAATATTCCTCTGAAATGGCCCCCACAAGTACCTACATGAGCTTCTTCAAGGGCTATAGGGATTTCAGATTGTTTAAGGCATCTAAGAAATAGACGATTAAATGACCACCTATATAATACATCTTCCACGATTATGTATCGAGTTGTAAGTTTCTAAACACGAGATCTAGTGTTCTTGGTAGTTGGTTCAGGAAAGGTACCTTCTTTCAGATAATTGAATATCAATGTATACCATTCACTAGAGGCTTCAATATTGGTAACTAATGTTTCCTTCATATTTTCATTTATTGATGGTTTTGTGAGAGTGTGGATAATGAATGTGAAGTTCGTGGAAGAAACTTCAAGAGAAACAAGGGAAACAACACTTGCCATTGCATATACATGTAGATTATCCTTTCATGGAACATTGTCAATAGTGTGTGATTCAAAAAACTCTAGAAACGTCATTTTGAGGTCTTTGTATTGTGATAATTGTTATCAATTTTTCACAACTCGAATTGACAGAGTTGATTAATTCAAGATCATTTTAAGGTGGAAAATTTTCAATTCATTTATGTAGTTTCTTAAACCATTGAATGTATTCGAGTTTAGAAGAGTTGTTTAGTTTAAGTGTGCAATGTGTTTCAGTTTTCCATTCATGATTTACAACATAAGAGGTTGCATGAGATATAAAGAAAAGTGCTTTCATTTTGTATTGATTTATCCATTCCATAATGTTTCATACATTTTTGCAAAAGAAAGGTACATAATTGAACAAGATTGCACTAATGTTGTTTTCATATTCATTGGGATGGAAAGGAAGATCAAGTGTCCCACACAAGCCATGGGAATACCTGAGTCAATAGAACACAAGTAATGCACTATGCTACTGAAGATAAAAGAAATAAAGGAACACATAAGAAGAAACATAGCAGTCATTTCCTAAGGTTTCTTCAAGTTGTCTTTGTTGTTGTTTCTCCCTCCTTGCTCATGTTCTCCAAGTGAACCTGTATATGATTGAGAAAGCTTTGTTAGAGCTCGGGTTATGAATCCTCCTATATGATCTATCAATAGTAATATAGAACATTGCTTGTGGTGCATTGAATCAGTTAATGAAATGCCAAAAGTGTGAAAAAGGAACAAAAGAGATGAAACTGTAGACACCTAAATTTAATCACTTCCATATGATTAAATTTGTTGCATTCACGTCTATCATATTAATATTAATTTATTAAATTAATATTACACCCTTTGTCCTATGAAGTACTTAATTTAATAATTAATACTGTATCGTTTACCCTTATTCCTCTCTAAATTAAATAAATAGACTAATTTATTTAATTTAGTCACTTGTCCTCCTTTTGATTTAAAAATCAATTTAAAAATTCCTCACTTTCTCTCTCCTTGTCACATCCTCCAACATTTTCCACTTGCCTCTAACCTTCTGTTAATTAGCCTAATCCAATATTTGCACAACCTTAACCAAAATCATTAACTAAATTTAGCACCTCTTTTTGGTCAATTCTTCCTTTTTTCCTTTTTGATGTTAACCCCCTTTTCTATGTGAATCTTTAATTCACATTTATTTGCTCTAGACTCCCCTCCTTTAAATGTGAATTTTTAATTCACATTCCATTCTCCCAAGGCTTCTAGAACCTTGGACTTGTCACAATCTCCACATGTGACCAAGTCCCACCTTTTTGGAGCCCACCTTTTATCCTCCCCACCTTTCCTTTTCCCATGTAGATTTTTGAGGAATTCTAAAATTCCTCAAAAGTCCCTTTCACTCCCACTTGGGGACAAGAAATCCCTTTTTGTGGAAATCTCCTCACCCCCAAGGTGCATGTCATTTTCCACCTCATGTACCTTCTTGACAACTCATCTCCACCTCATATCCCTTGTCAATTCACCCTCCACATGTCAAGATGTGAGGGCGTGGGTTCTCAACCCACCATAGCCCTTCATCTTGGCCTTGTTGATCAATCTTGACCCATTGAATTCTCTAGAGAATTCAAATTCTCCTATAAATACCCCCTCCTCAAGGGCATTTCACAACACTTAGCTATCTTGCACCCTTATGCTGTCATTTTGCATTCTCAACACTTTGCACTCTCATAACTACATGCTGTCCAAGCCTTTTTCAATCATTCAACCATCTTTGTCCATCATTTTGCATATTGAAGCTTGCATTATAGACATTCAAACAATCATCTAAGGAGCACACAACCAATCTAAGCAAGGGCCAATCAAAGAAGTTTCAACAACAAGGGAGGTAAAAGTGTTTGTGTTTCATTTTATTTGCATTCCTTTTCGTTGTAACTCTCTTTTGGCTAATCTTGAGGTGTCCTTGGTGTTTTGTCTTTCATGTTTCTTAGTTATTTTGCACACTTAGAGTGGTAGGAATTCCAAGGTATACATTTTCTGCACGGGACCTACATACGTGGTCTTGCATTTACGTTTCTTTTTGAGTTAAGATTTTGAAAAGCTCACATGAGTTTTAGCCAAGCAGAGTTGGGGCGGTAGTGCCCCCCACAGAAGCCAAGTGTAGTGCCCTCAAGAGCTGGCGTGTAGCCCCCGAGTTGGCAGATACCAAGCAGTGAAGGCGGCACTTCCCCACTGTGAAAGGCGGTGTAGCACCTCAGCAGAGGCTATGTAGCCCCCACGAGGCCAAGCGCGAGGTGCCTGCAGAGCTGGGCGAGCCCCACAGAAAGGCGTAGCCAGAGTCATGTAGCCCCACGAGTTGGGCGGTGTAGCCTTTACAGAGTTAAGGCAATACCAGAAAAGTTGGGCGGTAGCCCACGAGTTGGGTGCAACTTTACAGAAAGGCGCGTACTTCAATGTTAGCTTTGAGGGTAAAATGGGCGTTTTGGCTTCGTTTTTGCTCTAGTTTTTTGCTATATTTTCCTGATAACTCTCTAACGTTGTTCTGGCGAGAATATTGTTATTTTTCGCTAACGTTTTTGCAGCATATTGTGGCAAGATTTGACCAAAAAAAAAGTGAAAAAGAAAGAAGGACAACTAACATTTGTTTGCAGGAGCATCTACATAATCAGACTTTCAAAAATTATCTTTGCTGCTCTCAAACATAGTCTAATTAGGGGGATTAAATCTCATTGTTTGTTGTGGTTGCTTATTTTTGTGTTACCCAAGTGGGCATTGATTTGTTTTCACTTTCCCCTTGCACTTTGTGTGAGCCTGGGGAGTAGTTGGAAACAGTTGGTGTCTTCTTTTTAGTGGGACCTGCTTGGGGATTTCATCACCCCAAGGGACGATTCCAACCACGTGTACCGGCGGGGTATATAAAGGGGAGAAACGGTAGTGCTGTACTCCAATCCAGCTGCGTCAGAATTGGCGTGAGCCGGCCAGGTGATACTCAGATAGATCGGGAAGAGTTGGTCTCGAAATTTTCAAGATCTCACGGGTTCCCGACCACGCCAGGACGGACCGTGTTCACTAGTGCCCCTCACGCATCGAGAGTATATCATCGAGGACTCCCCTAGCTCTATGCATCCTAGATTAAGAGACTTCGCCTTGCTATACCCGTAATATTAATCAGATTGTGCTTGCTTTGAGTTTTTCCTTGTAAGTAAATATGTCAAATTTTGATACTTTGACTTGTTTCTCATCATTTTGCGCCCCACATGTAAGCCTTCTACATCAAAACCAAACCTTTGTTCCCGCCAGAACGCGGTAGTCACTGCTTTGCTAGCTTAAAACGGTAGCATTGCTTTGGCCGCAAACGCAGCCTGCTTTTGCCGCGTAGAACGCAGTAGCCTTCGCTTTTGTCATAAGCATGGTAGCCTCTGCTTTTGTCAGCAGAACGCTGTAGCTTCGATTCGGGCCGCAGAAAACGCTGCCTACTGGCTTTGGCTGCCAACTCCTCGAAAGTATTCCTATTTGGATTCATATTTAGCCTCTAAATCACTACTTAATCGTTCCCAACTATCATCCCATTATCCTAAGCCTCCCAAAACCTCCATTTCATCCATTTAAACCCCCATTCTACCACCCCAAATTTTTACGAATCACCTCTAATCTACCTTTTCACTTTAATTTTCCATTCACAAGTCAATACCCTCACCTAACAAACATCACAACTTTACCATTCACACCTCCTAAACACCGCCCTAACCTTGCATTACAAAGTGGTTATCTAAATTGACTATAGCGCTTGAACTTGATTATTGGTCTTTAACTTCAACCCCAATCAATTTGCCTCCATCTTGAGGTGAATTCAGTGTTGCCAATTATCATCCTCGGCCCAATCAATCCATTCCTAGCTTAAGGTGGATTCGGTGCCATAATCATCCTATCAATCAATCAAAGCTCTAGGGTTACTGAAGGTAATCTCACGTGATCAAGTTTGGGGTCTCTCTCTCACGCCATCCAATCCAATCCAATCCAATCCAATTCAATCCAATCCAATCAAATCCAATCAAATCCAATCCAATCCAAATCAAATCCAATCTAATCTAATCCAATCCAATCCAATTCAATCCAATCCTATCTAATCCAATCCTTTCCAATCCAATCAAATCAAATCCAATCCAATTCAATCCAATCCTATCTAATCCAATCCTTTCCAATCCAATCCAAATCAAACCCAATCCAATCCAATCAAATCAAATCCAATCAAATCCAATCCAATTTAAATCCAATCCAATTGATCGAAGTCCAATTAGATCCAATCCACACTCCATCACAATCAAATCATTTGACAAAGGCCTTAACCTACTCATCTAGCATTTGCATGCCCATTCAGACCCGTTCACAAGCAAAGAAGATGGCCGACCTTCAAGCTCAAAATGCCCAATCCAACAATCCCCAAGATCTCAACAACACCTCATCAGATCCCAACAAGGGTACCAACATCGTACATGACCCTCACAATGGCACCTCATCACACTCCAACACTGAGAATCAGAATAACTCGCCACATGGAGAAGAGAGTATGGTTCAGCAGCCTGAACTCACACTTGAGGAACATTTTAGCAATCCTGCCAATGTGCAAATGACCGACCGTTTACTTGCAAAGCATGGAAAAGAAATCTTGGCCCACTTGATTGAGAAGGGTGTTAAACCCCCCTCCAATGTTGACTTGTCCAAATACAAGGGTGCCCCATCTCACGTACTCTAAGGGTCCCAAAATGCGCCCGAAGGTTCATACTTTTCCAATGTTCCTCCAATTGAGGGTTGGCATCAACCTGAATTTGGCAATGCCGTCCTTTATCAGGTTAATTATCCCCCACATGCTTCGACCTCAGCTATAGGGGGATCCCAGGTGCCCGATCCCAATAATCCTTTCGCTTATGGCATGCCACAAAACATTCCACAACCTCCGCCATTAGCATTAACCGCACCCCCTCCTTTGAACCCACCTACAGTCAATATTGGGGGTACTTCCTTTGCTACATCGCTTCCTCCTCCTGGGACCACCAACACACCACCTCAACAAGTTCCCCACTCTACTATCCCACCTCAAATACCACCACAAGGTGCACCCTAGCTGAACATTCCGAGCGGAACCCAACAACCTCCTTTACAAAGTGTGCCCACACAACCCCCGCTCTCTCATCCGCAACAGCCTATACCCAATACTTTGACCTCTTCACAACAACCATCCTACCAACCACAAGGCAATCCATCTCAACTACCTACCCAAACCATATCTCCCTTTCTTGCGTCCCTTTTACGTCCAAAGGTCCAACCACAACATAATATCCCACCTCAGTCCATGCAACACTCGATGCCACAACATCAACCTCCACAACACTACTACCACCATAATCAACAACAATTTCACCAACAACCGTTTTATGCAACCTCCCAACAATCACAACAATACCTTCAATACCAACAGGCCAACACGCAACGTCCCGTCCAAATCCCTCAGCAACCTACCCCACACCTTCAACAAACAAATTCATATTATGTCCCACAACAACAACAACCCCCATATCAACAAAACCCCCTACCTTATCATCAAGTCATGAC
This sequence comes from Sequoia sempervirens, assembly GCA_007258455.2. Lineage (NCBI taxonomy): Eukaryota > Viridiplantae > Streptophyta > Pinopsida > Cupressales > Cupressaceae > Sequoia > Sequoia sempervirens. Next base: position 216,142,232 of record VDFB02358134.1, read on the forward strand.
ATCATCCAATCATCCAAACCCACATTTTAACAATCCAACACCCTTTCAACAAGATCACTCATCTTTCTATCATCCATATCCCCCCAACCTACCACCAGCTAGTTCAGACTTGTTGGAAATCAAGGCTGCCCTTAAGGACCTTCAAGGAGGGGGCACAAAACAATCCTTTAAATTTGAAGATATATGCCCATATCCGTTCGATCCATCCATCTCATTGATCTCGTTCCCTAAACACTTCGAGATCCCAAAATTTGACAAGTACAAGGGAGACAAAGACCCTAAGGCCCACTTGCAAGAGTTTTATGCACAATGTCAAGAAGTCATGTATAATGATAACTATCTCTTACGTCTGTTTTCGAGAAGTCTAGCAAGCCACACTTTAGATTGGTTTATGACTCTTGAAAAGGGGTCTATAAAAACTTTTGCAGAATTATCAGAACAGTTTGTCCCCTACTTCTCCTTCAATTTGCGGAAGGATACTGACACCTTAGATCTCTTGAAAGAAAAGCAACGGGATGGAGAAACCTTTACCAGCTACCTCCAACGGTGGCGTGCATTAGCCAGTCGAATGAAAAATCCTTTGAAAGAAAAAGACATGGTCACTCTTTTTGTGGAAAATTCACATCCCGACATCGCCCACAATTTTAGACTACACTGTGTCACCACTTTCGCTGAGATAGTGGAAAAGGGACCTATCCTTGAACGTGCCCTTATCGCCAAAGGACACATTAAAATACACAGTGATGACAAAGAACGGTCATTCGGAGATAAATCACGATTTTGGAACAAAAACAAAAATGCAGTGAATGATGGAGTGACAGACACCAAACATGTTCAAGTGGCTAATGCATCCCAAGGGCAACAACAGTCTGTATCTAACACCATATCAATACCGCAGGGGGCACCTCGTCCCCCTCAACAGTCAAACCAAAGAAATCAGGGGAACACCAAACGTCAATATGCCCAATTGGGCGAGCCCTTGAGTGTTGTTTTCAATAAATTGTTACAAATCAATTATCCCATCACATATCCTGTCACCAAACCATTCGATGAGTCTAAACCCAAGCCGGCATGGTTTAAAGACAATGAGTATTGTGACTTTCATAAAATCAAGGGACACTCCTTGAATAAGTGTCAGGGTTTAAAAAATTATGTCCAAGATCTCATTGATCGAGGAGATATCAAGGTTGACCCCAGTCAACCTTCGTCGTCCAATGCTCAACTACAAATCTATCAAAACCCCTTCCCAAACCATAGCCAAGGTCCTAGCACCTCCACTAGTCATCCCCAAAATAATAGCACCAATAATGTGACTTACAAGAATGTACCCTTCAATTATGAAGGTGTTATTCATTACATCGAGCAGGTGGAACCCCGAGTGTCCATGATCCACGTTAAAGCCAAAGACCCACAATGTGCTGTGACTACGCGATGAGCCCGCATCACCGTCCCTGCAGCATCCACACCCGTCCAACCCACTCCTGTAAACTCTCAATATAACATTCTTGATCACCTAAGGAAGACCCCCACTCACATATCCATTTTGGATTTGCTTAGGTCTTCCCCGATACATCAAGAGATCCTCAACAAAGCCTTGCAGGAAACCCATGTCCCAAACGACATCGACCCCACACAATTCCAAGCTTTGGTGGGACACTTGGCTTTGTCTCACCACCTCCATTTCAGCCAAAATGATATGCCCAACATTGGCATCAATCACAACCGCCCCCTACATATCGAAGTCATAATTGCCCGTCATAAAATAAAAAGGGTCTTGGTAGATAATGGCTCTGCCCTTAATCTATGTACTTCGAAATTCATAAAACAGATAGGGTATTCTCAAGCGGACCTAAGCAACCAGATAATTACAATCAAGGCTTATGACAATGCAGAAAGAAATTCAGAAGGCATCATCAGTCTTCCTATACAAGTGGGACCTGTGCTCCAGTATACTACCTGCCATGTCCTTGATCTGGACTTACCGTATAATCTCCTCCTTGGCCGCCCATGGCTCCATGCTATGCAGGCCGTTCCATCCACATACCACCAATGCCTCAAATTCCCGGTTAATGAAAAGGAGGTCACCATCTATGCCGACCCCCAACCATTTGAGTATTGTCAAGCTTTAGAAGCATCTTTCCCCCATTTACATTATTGTCCTGGGGTCGAAATGGGGGCCTCCCACTCGTTATCCTCCAATCCATCATCCTCCAATCCATCATCCTCCACTGTAACAACCACTCCATTTTCCACTGATCCTACAGTCACAAAAGTTTAGATCATTGACAAAGGGTGCGGTGAGTATGAGATGCATACGGCTCTTAATGTAGCCACCATGCCACCATCGCCACATGAGTATGGTCAACCTCCCCATGCTACCCCAAAGGAGGACAAGACTGTCACCTTCTGTGGCAAAAATATTCCTACCACCACCTTTGTATCTCCAAGTATCAAAACAGATGCGCCAGAAGAAGACATAAGTCAGTGGGTCTACCGCGAAGAGCCCGAACCAGAAACTCCTCTAAAGAAATATTTTCAGGAAAAATATTCTTGGCCAACAAAGTTTGTGGAAAAACATAACTACCAAGGTAGAGGCCTAGGTAAAGAGGAATAAGGGCGATTGCAACCCATTGATACGTCTCTGCTACCAAAAAATGTGGGCATTGGGTATGACAGAAAGCAAAAGAGTCCCACAACATCATCTAATACTTCCAATAGTATCACTGTGGACGATGGCTCATTGGAAGACATACCTGAGGAGGAGTCCATCATACATGCATACGATGATGTCGATCACACTGATTTATCCTCCATGTTCGAATGCCTATCTGTTTGCACCATCAGCCTATACCTTCGTCACCCTGAACTCATTGACTGGGACCTACAAAACACCACACCTGTCAGTATGACTACGGACACCTACGTCAACCTTATGGGATTGGGGGAGGATGAACACTCCAGTCGCAAAAATAAAAATCAGAAAAATAAAAAGAGGTCATCTAGTGAAAACCTCCCTGAGGCACTGCCTGACTTAGAAAAAGTAAAAATAAAGGACGCATCTGAAGGCGAAAACCTCGAAGAGGCACCGGAAGATGGAGATGTTCATCTTCCCCTTATGGGAACTCAGCTATCTGCCAGGTCATCTATCCTGATTGAAGAAACGCAAGAAGTTAATTTGGGAATCAA
>VDFB02358134.1:216145517-216170393 GCA_007258455.2 Sequoia sempervirens
AAAACAAAAAACTCTGTCATATCATTGTTGTTTGAGGAAAACAAGTTAGAAACCATTTGCATCTCTTCAGTATCTCTATTCGGAGACAACACTGGATCATGACTCATATCCTCCATATCATGCATATGTGAACCAATAAAAACTGGACTTCTATCATATTTGGTATGCAAACAAATGTCTTCTTCACATGAATTAAAAATTTCAAAACCACATACCTCTTCTTGAACAGACACATGCATTTGGTCAACTCCAAAAGTTTCACCATCAACTGGACATAGAGCTTCAAGATCACCCTTATGTATATATCTCTGATAATCAAGAGTTAACAAATCTGAAATTTTCTCATAGCTGAGCAAACAAGTTTGCACATTTTCATTATTACAGTCATACTCATCACTTTTGTTATCATCAAAAATAGGCCTAGGATCATCAGAGAATGAAAAAACAAAAACATTACCAACACAATCACTTGTTCCATAATTTGACACATCCCCTTGTTTATCTAAAAATACCTTTTGCTCAACATCAAGTGGATCTGAAAATACCTAAAATTCATTCTTGGGCATACCTTTGCAAAACATCATCTGATCCACTTTTAACTCTTCATCATACAATGGGCTTAAATTTTTTTGAAAACCACTTTCAAATGTACAAACCTCTTTTTCATCGAATGTGTCTTCATAGCTTTCAATTGCAGTTGGAGGTACTATTTGTTCACTGCCAAATGGACTCACATTGTCCATTACCTCTTCATCCTGATCTTCATAAGAGGTAGAAGAATCTCCTTGCAGTAGATCAAAATATGAATACTCATTGGATCCCTCATAACACACACTGCTTTCCCTATCACAATCTGCTATGCAAGAGAGATATCTTGTACCTTCATCTTCATTATGCAAGCAATCACAGGAATCATCTTGACTTGCACATGTTTCATCTTCTACTGGATGCATTGTTTGATCAATTCCTCTATACTCATCAAAAATACAACTATTGGATTCAACATTGATAGTTTTTTCATACCTTTTCTCCTCCATGGCATCGATGAATTTATTCACTACATCAAAGGCATGCTGTATTGATGATTCAAACCAATAGGCTGATTCAGGCTCCCATACTCTTACAAATTTCTCAACAAACATGGCCCTTGTTGGCCTACAATGAGAAGGTATCTGCAAACAGATATCTGTCATTCTATTGTACAAAGAACCCAAATCCTCCCCTTCATACATCCCTATGTCAAAAAATGCATCCAAAGGGGAAAATCTGCACTTTGATTGTGTGATGGAGTCCTGGCTTCGAGTATACTCATCTTCTTCTGCTTCAAGTTGTTGATCCTGGCGTACATATTGCTGCAAATTCTGACTGAAATCTCCAAGTGGGCTAGAGTTGTGCTGCATTTGACATTGATCACATTGACATTGCACTTGACACTGATCACATTGAAATTCTTGATAACTTGCCAATCTTTGCCCAGGAGGGACTGGATAAACACTTACTTGCTTTGATGGCTGTGGAGGATATGTGCTCTGCTGTGCATGATATATATCGCTTCCATTGTAGAAATTTCCATTTGTAATATCAGGCACTCGAGGGGCCCAACACCTTCCCACATTTGTGTATTCATCTTCATTACAGAATTCTCCTAATTGTAACGGTTGTTGGTCCAATTGCAACCTTTTCCTTTTCCATTCTTCTATTTCCTTTCTCTGAGACTCATACAGTGTTTTAACCTCTTCATAAGTTAAAGATTCATAATCAACTTGAGGAGTATCATGATCAATAGGTCCACTCTGATTACCTTCCATTTTCAGATCATTGTGTGTCCATCTACTGCTGCTAGCAGGAGCTCCAATATGAACTCCCCTGTATTGAGATCCTCTTCCATGCATTCTTGAACAAATGCAATGTTTCTTTCAGAGTCGCCACCTACTTTTCCAAAAGTAGGAAAATGATTATTTCTGATCTTTTACCCAACGGAATCACTCTTTCTGAATCTTCTCAAATTGTAACCTTTCTTTTTCCTCCAATGACTCTATATAATGGTCTTCGACTGAATTTTCTGATGTAATCCCCAGTAGAGTCGCCAATTTGTTACCTCTCAAAAATGTAGGCTGAATGCCTCAAGAGGCTGCCAATCTCTTGATACACTTTAGGGTAACAGACAAGGTCAAGAGAACTCAACCTTCTACTCTTTAGGTGCTGCTAAACTTGGGTGGGTGTACCTCTCTGAATAGTGCAATCTTAACTTGTGATTATCTCATAAAGCAATTTGTTCACAATGGCAATTGGAGGTGAACAAATGAAATCCAACTTGAAAACAATGACAATATTCTGATTTAGGTCCTAAATACTCAATTAAAAGACAAAGAAACTCAATGAATTCAAGATGATGAAGTGCAGAGACTAATGCCTTGTTGGGTATGCAGAGTCAAATGAGATCAAGATGAGAAACACTCTCTGGAGAAGACACAAACTATCTGGCATACATTTTGTTTACAACTTGTATAAACATGCAACACTGTAACTACTAAGTTCTACTTCAACAATCTAAACAAATCTCTCTGATTACTGTGATCAACAAAAAGGATTTAATCTTTGCTTGAAAGAACCAATTGATTAATCACACAAATACAACAAATGTGTATTGATAAACTGAACATAAATCTTGTTATGTCAATTTAAACAACCATAAAGTATCAATCATGGAGACAACTTAGCAGTATTTTTCATTCAATTCAACAGATAATCGACATCAGAGAAATGCAACAACATCAACTGATTTTCATAAATACCTCCATTTTGAAATCATGCAACAATAGCCTCTGGTCTGATAATTTTATTCTACTGTATCTACTTGCAGTGTATCAAATTCTAATAATTGATGATCATTTTACAATTACAAAATGCCTATTTATACACCAGCATGAGAAAATAAATCATATTGAAAAACCATGTCAACCCTCCATAGAATTTGGGCTCAAATTATGTCGGCCTGCAACGGTCTACAGAAAATCCCTTATGTTGGCCCACAGCATTTGAAAATTTTTAATCGCCAATGAACCAGTCACTGAGACATCTCGTTAGCGATGCCGAAGGAAATTCAATCGCTGATTGCTCTGTTTGCTCTATTCGCTTTTGCTGTAACCTGCCTGAGTCGAGGAGACATCCTGTAGATCACTTATGTTTCCCTGAGAGTCTATTACCATTCGTATGTCACTATAGCATTCCGTCTGTCACAACAAAGCCATATAGTTTAAGATTTTTTTTATTTTTATTTTTTTTTGTGATTTCTGGATTTTTGATTGTGTTCAAGTTTTTCCATCAACGTTTTGGATCACACTCAGTGATCCATCATCAGGATGATAAATAGCTAAGAAGATGACACCATGATAAAGCCATATAGTATTCTTTTGTTCCCCTTGTGTTTCGCTATGACACCATGATATCAGGGAGACAACATATTGAACTCACTATGTCAGGCCGAAAGTCCCTTGTCCACCATTGAGTGTCGCCAAGACAAAAGCACGTTCACACCGAGATGTATCCTTCAAATGCTTTCGCCAAGACAAAACAACATCAAGGAGAAGTCCCACAGAATTCATCGGGTTACACCGAAAGCCCTTTGCCTATCTATGTGTCGCTGTGACTTAATAATATCGGGGAGACCTCTTATAGAATGCCCATTGCTTTACCGAAAGTCACCCTGAGATAACTTTCTGATCGCCAAGAGAAAACAAAACTTACACCGAAGCCACTTGAATAAACCTTTATGTACCGTTGGTGAGACACACCTTACTTCACCATGACTCTTCGCCGAAGTCACCATAGTCTCACCGGAAGTTTATTTGAAGAAAATCCATGTGTAAGGTTGGCGAGACCGAAGGTCATTCTCCAAGACCTTACAACGATATCTATGACTCCCCCCGATATGCAATCCCCACTTGTTGGTTGGCAGGACAATTAGAAATCACTAAGACCTCAGCCCGACGGCCAAACTCATGCCGAAATATGTATCTTCCTGTTGCCGAAACCACGTGAAAGCTATGCTGACAACCGCTAGAAGATGAAAGCCAATCGCCAGGACAATAGAAATGTCTTGCCGATAGGCAACAGACGTTTGCAAGCAGAAAAATGGATTGGGGAGACCCAAAAATTGTCATGCCGAAATAGACCAGAATGTGAAATATGCAAGGCACGATGGAATCAAAGGGGCAACATGGAAAAATATGAGCATAAAGTGTCCAAGATGGAACTTATTTGGAAAAATATGAATGGAAAACCTGTGAAAATATCAAATTTTTACAGTTCCAACATGACCAACTCTGAAACTTCCTCTGAAGACCAAAATTAGTTTGAGAATCCCTTTGCTTGAGAAATCCATCAAGTAGGCATGAGTGATGCAAATAGAAACAAACCTAACCAACCAAATTTTCCTTTCCCCATTGCCCATTAGAATGAAGTTGAAAATCTCAAAAATATCCTTGCTTCAACCCTTCCTAAGTTTTACGAACTTGTTACAAAAGACCCTGATACTTTCTTGTTCGAGTTTGATATACTATACTACTGATGCTCATAGGCTTAAGATATTTCCTACCACCTTTAAAGAGGTTGCATTGAGATGGTTCATGAGCCTAGGCAGAGATACTGTAGAAACTTGGGAGGAAATGAAGACAAATTTCCTTGAGAAATACAAGGAATATTGCAGGGGTAGTGACATGAGAGGAGATGACATTTTTAGGATGCATCAAAAGGAAGATGAGATCCTAAAGGATTACATTTCAAGGTTTCATGTCTGCTTACGGAAATATCCACACCATACCCTCAATGAAGAATCACAAAAGATGCTTTTCCTAAGAGGAATTAATGAGAGCTGCAATGATGCCTTGAACCTAATGGCAGGAGGACATATCACCCAAGTTCCTTGGGAAGACATCAAGAAAATATGCCAAAACTATTCTAGGGCAGCTTCAAAGAAAGGGAGAGCTTACCAATCCTCCATGGGTAAGTCATCTACCAGTGGAGTTTCAAGGATGGAGACTACACACTTACTATCAGATTTCAAGCAAGACATCATAAACAATCTAGCTACTCAGTTGGATACACTTCAGGCCAAGAAGAAACAAGAGGAGGTAGAGGCAACACTGATGGAGTATTGCCCCCATTGTAGACAAAAGAAAGACTGCAGATGCAAGATGCTAGCTGTATACACATAAAAAAGGTCATGTTTATAATCTTGACAATTAATTAAATATTTATTATTTAATTAATTTTTTAAAAAATCCTCTACATATGATTAAATCTAATTAATTTAATTATATTGTTCATTCATCTTATTTCTTCTTTCGTAATTAAATAAATTTATTTTATTTAATTATTTTCATACGTCCACTTAATTAATTAAATAAATACATTTTATTTATTTAAATTAATTATCATTGTTTGAATTTAAATTAAATCTTTTGATTTAATTAAAGTTTAAATATTTCTCTTTCTTCTATTTTAAATTCTTCTTCTAATTAAATAAATATTTCATTTATTTAATTTCATAAAAGTGATTTAATTAAGTAAACCTTATTTAATTAAAGATCTTATGCTTTCTTTCTAAAATCACAACTAGATATTTTATTTAATTGTGAAATATTCTATTTTCTTCTCATATTATAATTAAATATTTTATTTAGATATGATATCTTCTGCTTTTTTCAAAAATCCTGATTAAAGCTTTCTTCTGCTTTAAAAGCTTAATTAAATATTTCATTTAATTAAGAAAAGCTGAATGTCATCCACAAATAAATAATTGAATTTTTAATTCATTATTTAACAACTTTTAAATCTTTCTTTTATCTTTTTAAAGAAAGATGATTTCTTATCTTCTTATCTTTTCATCTTTCATAAAAATAGAAAAATCTTGTTTTTAGGTTTTCTTCTATTTTCTCTTCAGTTTCATCTATCTTCAGCCATTCGATCTGCCAGAAATTATCACAACTGTCAATCAAGACAACCAATCAGAATCATTCAAAAAACTCTATAAATACCTGTGTGAATCTAAGCATTGGTAATAGGCAATTAATTAGAGTTCATGCATTTAATTCATTTAGCATTCTAATATCATAGCATCATGTTTACTTCAAGCATATTAGTTCAATTCCATATCATAGCTTAATCTTGCATCATGCATCATATTTTAAATCTCGTTCTTTAGGAAGACAGTTTGTTGAGCCTAGCACATAAATCTGAGAGCAAAAGATGGAATCAACAAAAACACTGAAGATAGAGGACAATAAGACGACAATCGAAGCAGAATATTGAGTTTGCATTTACTTACCTTTTATTTTCTATTTTGATACAATGTCTTATTGGTGTGTTTGAATATTATTTAATTCATTTCATTATTATGCATATTTCCCTATCTACATTTTGGCGCCCACTGTGGGGCCTTGCCCCATTTTTAACATTTATCTGCAGGTTTTCTGACAGGATTTCGCGCTCTGGAATTCGACTTTCTGGCGAAAATTCTTGTTTTAGCATATCTGAGGGTTTCTGTAATGCATACAAGGGTTTATGAAGTGCATACAAGGCTTTTAATGATTTTTTTTTGCAGGTTTTATTGACTTGGTTTTGCAGATCTGTCAGTTTTTGGATAAAAACCCCAAATTTTACTAATTTCTTCATATCTTTTACACAGCTGCGAATTTTTCTACAATATTTTTACAAAGTCTTTTATATCATCTTAAGAGGTTACAGTAAAAAAATAGAGGGTTTATCATCATTTTTGTAGGAGTTATTGTAATTTTATGTTTTTTCATAAAATTGATTTGCTAGATGCAAATCGATGAATTTTTCAAAACTATTTACATTTTTGGAAAACTATTTAAATTATAATTGGGGTTTGTGTTTTACAGATTTAATTTTGAGGTCAAATACAATGCAAAAAGATCTGCTCTTCATTTTCTATATCATTTTCACAAATCCACGTTTTTTAGAGCAAAACAGAGATTTTTTCTGACTTCTTTACATTTCTGGAAAGCTCTCAGAAAATTAGCAAGGATATATTATTTGAGTTTTCATTTTTCAGATCAATAAAATCATCAAATAATAAAATCTAATTCGGCTATGTTAAAAACATGTATCTGAAATTGCAATTTTCTGATGAGTTTGTTTTTTTTCTTTTGCTGCATTATAATATTATTTTTTGATCTTGTAGGTGATCATAAGGAGCTCTAGTAGCAGAAATATCACTCACAACAACAATTTGGAAAGCGAAAATAAGCAGGTGCACTTGTTTCATCCTTCATCTCTTAATCTTGTTTGTCACATCTTTCAATTTGGGACATAAAATCAAATCTTGTTTGATCACATCATTGCAATTGGTTTAAAAAAAATCTTGTCTTCAATCACACTTCAAAAATTGGGTCTAAAATTAATCATTGTCTTCCATCACATCTTGATTTGGGGATAAAAAGAACAAGTGTTTGAATTTTTTTATAAACATTGCAATTTTTTTAAGGGAAATTAATCATTGTGAGTGTGAATCAAGTGTGTGTGTGATCACAAACACCTCACTTGGTTTGCTTTTGTCAAACCCTTTCTAGGAGGCCTGCTAGGGGATTTCATCACCCCTGGGGACGACCTCAATCGAAGTGTGAATCGAAAGACACGCTTGTTTGGAAGTTAAATTTTTTGTCACTCTTGGCTAAGCCCCAAAGAACTTTATACCTTTGGGAAGTGAAGGTGAAGGGTGGGTTACCCCTTTCTCCCGGCTGTGTGGCAAGATTTTTGCTTTCAAATCATCCTTAGTCAACCTTGTGCAGACTAGCTTGAGACCTAATTGGCCATACCCCACTTGACTAGTCATAGGGCTTGTTGATGTGTCTTCCATGTGTGCTTGTTTAATAATCATTATTACATTATTCAAATTTCAAAATTCAAACTTACTTATGTGTCTTGCATGAGTGATTTATGGTTGTACATGTGTGATTCATTTAAACATTGTCCAATCAAGCTAAAAACCAAACACATAAAGTCACTCTACACATTCTTCCAACACATTCATATCCAATCACCATCAACCCTAATCAATCCAAGTCTTCCAATCTAATATTCCACATCATCACTATCACCAACCTAGTCCTAGTCACCAATTATCAAAATGGTCATAATCATAAACAAGCCCAAATTCATAATCCAAGGGGGCACAACTAAGAATTCCTTTGATGGAAATATGAATGTAACCTCTTCTCCAAAAACAACATCATCCAAATTCAATATTTTTGAATTTTTTGAGAAGCCCAAATCTAAGCCATCAAATAAAATTGACCAATCTAATCCATCCACTTCTTCGCATGCCAATGCCACATCAACACATCCATCAATATCACTGGAAGAACATAGGAGCCCAAGTCTACCTTGGCAAAAAAATCAAGAGCCTTTAAGTCTTAATGCCACCTTTGACAAGGGAAATACCAATCTAGCACATGCACCCTATAACTTTATCATACCATCATCCAATCAAAATCAAAACCCTAAGCCAACACCTTCCACCTCTACACCTCCAACGGATGTGACCCAAGGGCTACGAGCAAGGAATCAACTGTCGCCATGTCATTCAACACGTATACCTGAACATACAAAAGAATCCTCAAACATCATGCCAAGTCCTTCAAGCCAACCATGTCATCCACAACCCCTTGAGCCAATTCCAGAGTCTCCCCTCGTAAGTCCAAGTCACCCTCTATCATGCTCCTATGTTGTTGACCATCAAGAATATGACAAGTCTCTCCATGAGAAATCCCCTTCCACCTCCATTCCAATAAGTCATGAGGTATTTCAAGAGCACAATCCTAAACATGTGGAAACATTACCCCCTCATCCACATAAAGATCAACACCCTCCCAATGATCCCATTCATAACATACCTAATATTGTTCATGATCAACCTTCCATCTTTGATCAAGACCCCTTTTATGATCAAGAAGACCATGATGATCCTCTTAGCCAACTTTATGCATTCCATGGTCAAGAGCCTATCACTTCACCTATCCATGAGCAAGAAACATCCCTTACTCCTATCTACCCCCTACCTAGTCCTATCCATGATCTATTAACATCCACTTCCTTTGATGAGACATATGCCTCCCAAGCACACATAGAAGATCAAACAAATACATTGGATCTAAGTGAACACAATGCTAATCAAGATCCTAATGGTCCTCCATCACCCACTATCGACCCCATTGCAAGTCCTCCATCATATCTTGATGGTCTTTCCACCCTCATTCATGAATGTTCCTCCTTAGAACAACAAAAACCATTATCTTCCCTTGCTTCATCTTCTCCATCCAATAAGGAACTCATGTCTAGTGTTCCACCTACACCTAGTCTCATTGTCCATTGCACACTCCAAAACATGAACCACCAAGATAAAGGTTTAGACCTTCATGAACAAGGTATTTTGGAGCCTATCCATGTCAAAGTCCCTCCACGCTCTTATGGCCGTGGGCATACATCTCAAAGACACCAATCTCAAGATGTTGGTATTTCCTCCATGCCTCCTAAGTCCACTTTCCATCATACAGCCTATCGTACACCCAAAACATATGTTGTCATTCCACCACCGTCATCCTATAAATGTCAAAAGCATGTGACCATACACCTTCCACCATCCATTCTACCACCATTACTTCCAACTCCTAATATCCCTCGATCCACTCTACCACCATTGCTTCCAACTCCTAATATCCCTCCATCTAATCTACGTCCACTTCTCCCAACACCTAATATCCCCATTATCCAATCCCCTTATCCCTCCATCCATAAATACCCTAACATTCCTAATCATGACCAACAAATGCACACAGTGTATAAACATGAAGCTTCCACTCATTCCACCAAACCCAAGGGATTCAAAAGAAATAATTCCAATGCCTCTACCTATAAAGTCAAAAATCCTAAGGGTTCTTGTGCCTTAGGACATCAATACAAAAAGTCAAAGAAAAATCCATCTAAAAAGTTATATAAGACCATACCTCCAAAAGTAAAGGCCAAAACTAAAATGGTTTGGGTACCTAAGAAAAAAGAAATCAAGTCAAATGAGGCATTCACATCACAAAAATCCCAACCATCCACTTCCATCCCACATTCTCATTCCATTCAAAAGTCTCAAATTCCTAAAACCCACAAGCAAAATAAAAATCATAAAAATACTAAGTCTATGTGGGTACCTAAATCACTTCATCCACCACCTCCTAAGCAAACATCTCCATTGCTTCCTACACCCCATCCACATCAAAAGCTTCAATGTTTATCATAGTGTGTGCAACCATTGGTCATGATTCCCTTCCATTTCACAACAATTCCACATACCTCCACCTCCTCATCCTTCAACTACTATCCCACATATCTTCCCAATCACCTCCCTATGGTCCATGCTTTTGCATAAACCTTTCATCCATCCTTTTGTATAAGTCCTATACAATCCACATCATAATCCACTATTCCCCATCCATTCTTGCATAAACCTTTCATAATCTGCCATCTACCTAATCCATCCCTTTCATATCATCCCTTACCAACATCTATGAGCATAATGGCACTTGACATGGTCCATGCAAGGAAATCCATATCTAGTGAGACTACCACCTTCCATGGCACTAGAAACTTGAGTCCCTCCTATCCATATTCCCTTTCTATAAAAAAAAAACAAAAAAAAAGTAAAGAGAAATCCCTTTGTCCAATGGTGAAAACCTGGTAAATAGGCGCCCTGGATAAGTACCATGATGAAAACCTAGCAAATAGACATCATGCGTAGGTTGATCTTCTATGTCACTTACACTTGGGGGCACAATGTCTTATCTATCTAACCTATCATTTTCATGTCATATCATTTCCATCCTACCTACCATCTTTAGCCATCATACATACCTATCAGATTGAGTCCACTTCATCCACCCTTCTTCTTTTGATCTTGATGAAGATATAGGGGCAAAATGTTGAAACATGGTTTGGATATCTTTTGATATACCTCATCCTTCCAAACAAGCCTATCATTATCCTATTGTCATAAGTTTTGTCATGAAAAATCCTAAGTATTGTACCTAGAATGGGGCATGTTATTCCTATGCAACATAGTCTTTGGAAATCACATCCTTGCTCTCTTATGAGGCATACATCCATTCCATTCACTATGACTTATCATTTCCATCCATCCATATATCATGAACCTTTTATCCCTTATCCCATCACCCACCCTTTCATCCATCAATCCCATCTATCTCCTTACACCTAGACTTGGTTTTCCCCTTGTCATTGGTCTCTAGCCCAAAGGCTACTCAAATTTTCATCCTTTGACACATCAAAATATTCTCCTATCCAAAAAATCAAAACATTTCAAAAATTCAAAAACATCAAAACATTTCAAAAATCCAAAAAAATCAAACATTTCAAAAATCCAAAAAAATCAAAATATTTCATAAGTCCAAAAAAATGGAAAAAGGTCCCCAAAAATACAAAAAAATCAAATATCCAACAAAAATCCAAGCAATAAAATCCATCCATCCAATTAATTCTTCCAATTTCATATACTTAATCCATCACCTCAATCCGATCATCCAACCAGTCAACCAAATCAATCATCTTCATCAAATCCATTCATCCATACATCAAATCATCTTCAATCAATCCAAGCCATAATCCAAATGCAAGTCAATCCTTAATCCATACCAATCAAGTTGATCAATCTTGTCAAATTATCCAATCACATCCTTTGGTCTCGATCCTAATCTTGTCGTAAACCAAATCAAATTCAATCAATCAATTATCATCATCCTTGTGTTGATCTAGGGACATGTCGCTTCCCAACAATGACAACACTATCATCATCATCAATCAATCAATCAATCAACGGTTTACAGCTTGACAGGGGCAATTCCTTGTTTGTTTTTGTATCATTTGTGCATGCTTTCTTTCTTGCTTGTGTGTTATCATTTTATCTTGCATTTGTATCAAATCCATATCATTCCAGCTAATATTCATATCTTGTGTGTGTTGGAATATCTTTTTGCATTATCCTTTGCATCTAAGGTCACATCATACCTTTTGTGCATTAGGACTTTAATGCTCTAAGTCTACTTCCTCATACGTCTAGACAAGGTTGTATTACATTGGGGCATGAGACACATCGTCACCTTGGTCCTTATATCTTGGCGCATAACGTCTAGTGCTATATCAAACATCATGGTTGCTCACTTTCATTGTAGCATAACGTATCATTCGTATCCTTCATCCACTTTCTATCTTGCATCATTCGTCTTATCCCTCCCTTTATCATTTCATTTTGAGAGCCTACCCATGTTTGTTCAACCCACCTATCCTCTCGAGGGGGCATCATCATTCCATCGTCATCCTATCTTTCTATCATTATCCATTTTTCCTCTATCCATACCTTAACTTCTTTGAAATGATGTTACTCGACACAAATCTCATCATCTCGAACATCATCTCAAAGAGGGGAAAAATGTAGACATCAAAAAATTGTCATCTTACGATACCTTGTCACAACATTGCATCATTTAGACACCTTGTATCATGTTTTTCCCTAAGTACCCATGTCATCATCTAATTAGTTAAATAAATCTTATTTATTTGACTAATTTCATTTATTCCTTCCTATGAATAATTCATCAATTCCTCTAATGTTAATTAAATAATTTATATTATTTAATTAATTAAATCATTTCCATCCATTCCTCTAATGTTAATTAAATAATTTATATTATTTAATTAATTAAATCATTTCTATTAATTCTTCTAATGTTAATTAAATAATTTATATTATTTAATTAATGAAATCATAAATCCAGCATTAATTAAATAAATCAAATATTTATTTAATTAATAAAATCTTAAAATATCTTCTCGCTTTCTTTCCAAATTTGAACTCATGTGCATCTAATTAATTAATTTAATTAGATAATTCATCAAATTTCCTTCTCATCTTTTCAGGATTTATTTCCTTTGAAAGAGAATCAAAATCTTATCTTATCTTGTTTTATTTCCTCTTTGATCAAATAAAACAAAAATAAAATCATTATCAATCTTATCAAATCTTATCTCTGTCTACATCGAAAATCTATAAATCAAACCTTTCACAAGCCATTTGGATCGAATCTTCAGACATCCTTATGCTGTCAAAATCATTCTTCGATCGAATCTTCTTCTAGCATCTTCACTCTGTCAAAATCAGTCTTCAATCGCCATCTATCATCTTTATTAGGTTGTTATGCTACAGAATTGAGCAACCAACATTCTTCCAACAATCAACCTTCAAAATCTTGCATCCTTGTGCAGGTGGAGAAGAGCCATGGAGATCAATCAACACTAGTTTGAAAATCGGTTTGCAATTTCTTTGTTTACTATTTTTATTTTCATTCTAGTTTGTACTTTATGGTGCTTGATAGGATTTAATTTATTTATTGTCTTCAATACATTTAAACTCTTTGATTTATTTCCCTATCTACATTTTGGCGCTCACCATGGAGCCTATGCCCCCATTTTAGACTTCTTTCTGGTAGGTTTTCTTGCAGGTTTTTCTTGCAGGTTTTTTGACATTCGGCAGCGCGTCTGGGAGAGTCGAAAATTTTCTGTTTTGCAGGTACTGTAGTGCATATGAAGACTATTTCGGCGCATAGGAGAATTTTTGAAGAGCATTTAGGGGACAAAATGGCGCATCTGGGGATTTCTGAAGAGCATTTAGGAGTTTAATTATCGCATATAGGTTCTGTTCCTGCGCATTTAGTCTCTATTTTTGTGCATTTAGACTCTATTTTTGCGCATTTGTGTTCTGTTATTGCGCATCTGAGTTCTGTTTTTGTGCATTGGGGTTATGTTATCATCTAGCTTCTGTTTTTGTGCATCTGGGTAACAGAGTCGCGCATGTGGGTTGTAACAAAAATTCTGAGTCTGACGCCTTCCGCAGACAAAATTTCTTTCCTTTTTTTGTTGGTTTTAAAATGAATCAATCTAGGATAGCCACCACATCTTTATCATGCAGTTAAAATGAACCCCATGTCTGTTGTGAAGCAAAATCTTCACTTAGATTAAATCATTTTTTATTTTGGTGCACCTAAAATGAATATGTCTACTCTTTTTGACTGTGTTTGAAAGTGGTAGGTGATTATGCTCTCACCCTGTGCAAACTAGGTGATCAAAAAGTCAGACCCACTTTTCCTTGTGTAACCTTGACTTGATAATCGAAGTATCCTCTCCCCTTGCGCACTTGTGCGATCCTGGGTGTAAGAGAAATGGTTATTAACTCTAGAAATTGGGCCTGCTTGGGGATTTCATCACCTCAATGCAACTCAAACCGGCAACGGAGCTAAGGCCAAGCTACCCCCGACCGGTATATAAATGTAAACCTTAAGGGAAAACCTAAGGTTGCTTGTACGGATGTGTCATACGGATGGAGTTGTACTCCCTTAAACCCTGTTGAGCTTAACCTCTTCAGGCTGGAGTGCCACCTTAATGGTGATTAATCTCTTGCCCCATGTATGGCCACTCGAATGGGGGTCCCGAATTAAAAACCATTGTTTAGAAAGCCAAAAAACCTTCTATCTGCTAGTCCAGCACCGGTCGGTGTGAAGTCTTCCACACTTTCGCAGTCTTTAGTAGAGGTGATCAACTCGCCATGGGAGTTTCATGGGGGTTGGAAGCTTGGTTGGCCTAAGAAGAGAGTGCACTGTAAGGGGGAGCCGTGCAGCCAAGCTTCTGAATTCACACGCTACTGATATGTGGTTGGGGAAACCCACGTGGAATCTAGCGGATATTGTCCTGGCCTAACTTAAGTCATGCTTGTCTTATTCTGCGCTTGGTTACGATCAACTTAAATCAGATTGTTTCTTGTGTTTTCAAGAACATGATAAGTCTAAGTTTTTGACTTGCAACAAAAACATTGTAAACGATGGTGTGGTCGATGCAAACCATGTCTCGAATAAGCCATTTGTTCTGAGTACTCCAAATACTCCTCGTAACAATAATTACAACAATGTCAATTCTGTCACGAATCAAGGAAACAATCCTCCCCCCCCAAGGAACCACATGAATCAAAATCCTACTCTCAATCAAGGGACTGTCAGCAATCAAAATTACCGTGGAAACAACAACAACAACAACACCTTAGGGAATACCTCAAACACAAACCCACAACGCTTTTCATTCTTCTCTAGTAAAAGAACTTTCACTCCACTAGGACAATCCTTGGAATCTTCTTTCAAAGAGGTTATGGAAAAAAATGTGCTAACTTTACCACCTCAACGCAATTATGAACCTAGTGTAAAACCTCCATCATGGAACGAGGCTTATTATTGTGACTATCATAGGTGCTGAGGTCATCGTACAAACAACTGTCAAGCTTTGAAGCATGCTATTCAAGACCTCATTGACAATGGCACTATCACAGTAGAAGGACAACAAAAATCCAATGAAGATCACCAAGCATTTCACAATCCTTTGCCAAATTATCAAAAGGGAGAGGCTTCTGATAAAAATGTGAATCAAATCGATGACACAGTAATCCATCACCTCTATACAGACGATGAGTGGATCAACGTTATAAAAATCAAGGAGAAGATAGACTATGGGCAAGTTAATGTCACAACAAGAGCACAAGCTAAAGTTGTCTTGAAAGGTACCTCTTCAAAATCCACTGAGCCCGTCCCTCAACATCAATATGACTTAGTTAACCAACTTCGAAAAACTCCGGCCCAAATTTCCATTTTAGAACTCCTGAAGATTTCTCCTGCACATAAGGAAATTTTAGAGAAAGCCCTTTTTCAAACAACTGTATCCACAGATTTGGATGTGAATCGATTTCAAGCCATTGTAGGACATTTGTCCTCACCTACATGTCTTTCATTTTCTGACAAAGATGATGTTTCCATGACTCATCCCCACAATTCGTCATTATACTTAGAGGTAATGATCCACAAGTTCAGTGTTAAACGTGTCCTAATAGATGGAGGGGCTGGTTTGAATATATGTACCTTGAAGTTGGTCCAAGCTTTAGGATTTTCTGAGGACTCCATTGATCCTAGAAGAAAGATTACTATTAAAGCCTATGATGATGAGGAAAGAATGTCTAAAGGTCTAATCATGCTACCAATCAGAGTGGGACCTGTTATCAAAAATACCTTTTGTCAAGTATTAGAATGGGATCTGGCATATAACATCTTGTTGGGTCGTCCTTGGATCCATGAAATGCAAGCTGTTTCGTCCACGTACCATCAATGTCTTAAGTTTCCATATGACGGACAGGAAATCACTATATCAGCTGATAATTCAAACACCCAAACTTGTGCCAACATCAAAGCTAGTCAGGATACTTTGGTTCCAAACAATCGAGAAGCACTTGCTAATACTTCTCCTAAGAATGATACACAAATCAATCAATTAGCCAAAAGCTTTGACAAGAAACTGCAGTTCAAGGAAAGTGGAGTTGGGGAATATTCTCTCTATCTTGCTAATCTACCTACATCGCCTCTATCACATGGACAACCTTCTATTACACAACAACAGATATCATTGGCATCAACATCAACACAACTACAAACAGAATCAACTACCAAGTTCAATGGACAATTTATCAAAGAAAAATTCCCTATGGGGGATCTTGAAGATACAACAATTCTGAATTGGCTTTATAAGGATGAAGATGAAACAGTTCTAAATGTCACCTTACCAACTGACAGATATGGGAAAGGGTATTCCATCATGCAGAAGATGGGCTATGAAAATGGCCCTATTGGAAAAAGAAAAGAAGGTGTAGTTGAACCTATCCATCTTCCAAGGCTTGCTGCATATGATAAAACTGGACTAGGCTATGACTCTACTCCATTCAACCAATCATAGGGGAATGTCTTTACATTACAAGAAGGTTCTGATAAGGAGGCATGTTTGGCATCAATCCTGAATTTCATAGAAAATAACTCTGATACAGATTCTGCTGAATATGAATGGGATACCATCCATGATGATGAATTTTGGAGAGACAAAGAGGTAGATGTCATACACAAGTATACACCAAATTTAATCAAAGGAGAAGGTTTAGGGTCCCAACCACAAGAATCTGAACTACAAAGCAACTATGAGTCTAGTGATATTGAGTCATATTTTAACGAACAAGACTATCAGGAGAATAGTACCATCATTGATCTACCTCATACCGCGGATCCTACCGATAACTCTGTTTTGACCCTAACCATTGCTGATTTCACACGACCAAATGACTTGTTACCTTTAATCCATCCTGATCTCATTGACTGGGATCTAACTGAACCTATTGATATACCTATTTTTCCAAATGACAAAGCTATCATAAACTTCCTTTCCGCAGACGATGCAAATGATTGTTCCACTAGCGATTTTCGGCACAAAGTCTTTAATCAGGAGAGTGTCAAGTCTCCTAGCTGTAAAAATGAAAATAAAAAAGAATGATCTAGTGGTGAAAACTAGAATCTGGCAGTACTAGATCTACCAAAAGATAAAATAAAGAGCGTATCAGATGGTGAAAACCTTTTCAAGGCACCAGCTGATGGGAAATTTGACACTCTCCCGAAGCACTATCATGAGCGATCGCCCATTTTGATCGAGCCTACAAAGGAAATCAATATTGAAACTACAGAAAATCCAAGGATTCTACAGGTAGCTGAATCAATGACAGATAATGAAATCCTAGGGTTCATAAACTTTCTCAAAGAAAATCAAGTCAATTTTGCTTGGTCTTATGCAGACATGCAGGGTCTTGATCCTGATCTCATAATGCATCATTTGTCTATCAAACTAGGAGCTAAACCAGTGAAACAAAAACTCAGAAAGATGCATCCTCACATTGCACTACTGGTTAAAGAGGAACTTAAGAAACTCCTAGATGCAGGATTTATAAGATCAATTTCCTATGCAGAATGGATCTCCAATATTGTCCCAGTAGCAAAGCCGGATAAACGCATCAGAGTGTGCACTAATTTCAGAGATCTTAACAAGGCCTGCCCTAAGGATGACTTTCCGCTTCCAAGCATTGATACTATAGTTGATTTAACAGCTGGCCATGCTATGTATTCATTAATGGATGGTTTCTCTGGTTACAACCAAATCAAGATTGCACCAGAAGACCAAGAGAAAACAACTTTCACTTGTCTGTGGGGAACGTACTATTGGAATGTCATGCCTTTCGGTCTAAAGAATGCTGGGGTTACTTATCAGAGAGCTATGACTATGATCTTTCATGACATGATGCATACATTCATGGAAGATTATGTAGATGGCATATTGGAAAAATCATACACCAGAGAAGGACACCTGGAAATATT
The DNA here is from genome assembly GCA_007258455.2 of Sequoia sempervirens. NCBI lineage: Eukaryota > Viridiplantae > Streptophyta > Pinopsida > Cupressales > Cupressaceae > Sequoia > Sequoia sempervirens. Next base: position 216,163,877 of record VDFB02358134.1, read on the forward strand.
GTCCAAAATATTTACCAGATTGGAAAAATTCAAAGTTCGCCTAAATCCCAAGAAATGTGTTTTTGGGGTCACATCTGGAAAATTTTTAGGATATATTATTTCAGAAAAGGGAATTGAAGTAGATCTAGCTAAAGTTCAGGAAATCATGGAGATGCCTCCCCCAAAGAACATCAGTCAATTGAGATCATTACAAGGGCGACTTCAATCCATAAGAAGATTCATTGCGCAATTGGCTGACAAAAGTCTACCGTTCACACATCTCCTGCATAAGAATGTTCCTTTTAGATGGGATGACAAATGTGAAATGGAATTTCAACAAATCAAGCAGTACCTGATGAAACCACCAGTTCTAGTACCACCAAATCCAGACAAACCATTGATCCTGTATATTGCCGCAATCGAGACATCTTTGGGGGCATTATTAGCACAAGAAGACCGTGAAGGGAAAGAACGTGCAATCTATTACATCAACAGAACACTAACAAGTTATGAACTTAACTACACTTTCATTGAGAAGGCTCGTTTAGCAGTAGTCTTTTCTTCACATAAATTTTGACATTACATGCTAACTCATACAATCAATCTTATTTCAAAAATTGATCCACTCAAGTACCTACTTAGTAAAGCATCACTAACAAGAAGGTTAGCAAAATGGGTTATTATTTTGAGTGAGTTTGACATCCACTATGTTGATCGCAAAGCAATCAAGGGACAAGTTATCGCTGATCAACTAGCAGACGCTCCCCTACAAGCAGAGCACCCCTTACACATTGAATTTCTAGATGCCGATGTTTTCACTGCATAATCTAAGCAGCTATGGTCCTTATACTTTGATGGTTCTTTTACTCAACATGGATCGGGGGCAGGCATTCTCTTTGTCACCCCTCAAGGACATACTATTCCTTGGTCATATAGGCTAATGTTTCCATGCACCAATAACATAGCCGAATATGAAGCACTAATCACTGGACTAAAAACAACATTGGAATGGAGGATTACTGAGCTACAAGTTTATGGTGACTCACAGTTAGTCATTAACCAAATCAATGATGATTATCAGACTAAAGATGACAAATTATTGCCATACAAAAAGATGATCGATGACTTCAAGAAGTACTTTGTGGACATCCAGTTCACACAAATTCCAAGGCTTGATAACAAAGCAGCCGACGCTATGGCTACGATTGCATCATTGATACAACTCCTAGAAAAATAGACTCGCTATGAATTTCTGTTGGAACAATTATTTGCACTTGCTTATGACACACCCGAAAGCCAAATTATCTGCCACTTGGTAGGATCCGATTCCCCCTGGTATGGTAAAATTTATGCCTACCTAAAAGATGACATTTTACCACCCGACTTATCCCGTAACCAAAAACATAACTTTATCCGACAATCCTCTCGCTATACCCTTATCACTGATACCCTTTATCGCCATGGTCTTGATGGTACGTTACTTCGATGTCTTGAACGAGACGAATCCGACAAAGCTTTACAAGAAGCTCATGGGGGAATTTGTGGTACTCATTCGAGTGGACTAATTTTATCCAGGAAATTGATTAGAATGGGTTATTACTGGCCTACAATGGAGAGGGAATCATTCAATTTTGTTAAAACATGCTCAAAATGTCAGATTCATGAGAATCTTATTCATGCTCCTGCACAAGAACTTCACTCATTCACACCAACCTAGCCATTTTCTCAATGGGGGTTAGATCTAGTAGGAAAAATTCATCCTTCATCTTCAAATGGGCATAAGTTCATCATCACGGCGACAAAATATTTCACTAAGTGGATTGAGGCGGTACCTCTCTCTAAAGTCACCGGAAAGAAAATTTCATCTTTCATACTCAATTACATTATTTGTCAGTATGGTATTCCTAATGCCATTATTACAGATAATGGTCAACCTTTCAAGAATCAGGATGTTGATGAACTCTGTGAAAGATTCCATATTCAGCATAGATATTCAACGCCTTACTATCCATAAGGGAATGGCCAAGCAGAGGCCTCAAACAAGACTATACTAAAGATTTTGAAGAAGACCGTAAATGACTCAGGAAAAGATTGGCATGTTCAACTCAATCCCGCCTTGTGGGCTTACAGAACTAGTGTCCGAATGCCAATGGGAGCAACACCTTTTGCTCTTGTCTATGGAGCAGAAGCCATATTTCCTTTAGAGGTTGAAATACCATCACTAAGAGTATCATTGAAAGGTCTCATAACAGATGATGAATACAGAGTTTCCCGACTACAAGAGTTAGAACTTCTAGATGAAAAGAGACAGAGAGCAACTGACCATTTGAAGGCACACCAACATATGATGTCTCACAGCTATAATCACAAAGTAAAGCCACGTACCTTTCAGGTGGGTGATCTGGTTCTGAAAGAAAATCCACATAATCAGCAAGACAGAGAAAATAAAGGAAAGTTTGAACCAAATTGGCTAGGCCCTTATGTGGTTATCGCAGTCTACGGTTTAGGAGCATACAAGTTATCGACGCTAGAAGGGGACCTGTTTGACGAACCCATCAAAAGCATGCATCTCAAGAAATATTATGTTTAAGTCAGCTATCATCATCTAGAAAAAGTCCTGAAGAAATACATAAACAACAGAAAAAGTCCTGAAAAAATACAAAAACAGTAGAAAAAGTCCTGAAAAAATACAAAAACAGCAGAAAAAGTCCTGAAAAAAAATAAAAACAGCAGAAAAAGTCCTGAAGAAATACAAAAACAGTAGAAAAAGTCTTGAAAAAACAAAAACAAGAGAAAAGTCCCTGAAGAAATACAAAAACAACGAAAGTCCTTAAAAATACAAAACAAATAAAAAGTCCCGAAGAAATACAAAATAGTAGGAAAAGTCCTTAAGAAATACAAAACAACAGAAAGTCTTGAAGAAATACAAAAACAAAGCGTAAAAAGTCCCGAACATTCAAAAAAAATCAAAAGTAAGTCATAGGGTGAAAACTGCAAATGTGCGCCTATTGACGTAAAAATATAAAAAAATCAAAAGAATTCAAAAATGCACAAACACGTATAGTGAAAACCGCAAACGTGATGCTAATATCCATTCTCCATCTATTAGTTCCTAGAGATTACGTCAAATTTACATCATGCATAATCATATTCCATTCATCCAATAAATCAAAGATCTCATTTAAATCAAATTTAAATCATATTCCATCATTTTCTGATGAATAAATCACTATCAAAGTCTTGAAAGTCAAATTCATCCTAATCAGCATTAAATCAGCATAATCATGACCACAATTTAACCGATTAAATAATACTCACCCACTCTGTATTATCTAGATTCCAGTTATTCTTGCACAATAAATCAATTTTATTGATTTATTAAACCTCATTTTCTTTCAACATGACAAGTCAAACAGAGCATTTATTGCTCTCCTTTCTTGTCCCCCTCTCAAAATTTATTGCAAATTTGAATTCAAAAATTCCCCCTCTTGGGCACTCTTCCCAAATCTTGCATATACATCAACTAATCACATGATGACAAGTGTCCTCAACTCATTGGTTTGTTTTTGATCCCACATTGGTCCCTCTTCAACACTAGGCATTTTGAAAATCTTTAAATAGGTGCTTCATCCTCAAGCAAATCCTTTTCACAATTTCATGCAAGGTTACCTTCTCTCATTTGAGATTTGATCTTGTCCATTTCACTCCATCATCTCCATCATTTACACAACTTGAGCTTTGATCAAGGGTTGGGAAAGGGTCACTAGCACATGTGACACCAATCCAACATGGAATAAGTGTTTATCTTGCTTTTAAAATGTCTTTTTGATGTTGTTTTTGTTACTTGTGGCATTTCTTTAGCATAGATATTCTATTTCATGGAGGTATTTGCAGATTTGTGTGTTTAGACTAACATTTCTAATGAGTATTTGAAGTGGTCTTACATGCAGATTTAGGGTACTTCATCTTGGCGCTAGAAGGAGGGCTATTCCAATTTTCCTTAAGCAAAACTATTCCAATCTTTCTAACATAATTCATAGATAGCATTTTTTTGATGTGTATGTTCTAATGTATGAGCAGACGTAAAATATTTGATAGGACAGTCAAGTCTGTGTTTCTGTTTTATCAACTAAATGCAAAAAATAAAGTCTTTTGTTGCTGTTTTCTGTTTTACCTATGAGCCGCATCCACAATGATAAGAGGGATTCAAATTTGTTGTCTTTCTCTGCTCATAGCGGCCTAATGCAACATATGAATTACTGTTATTCCATTAGCTAACTTTTCTACAGGTGGGAGCGGCAGTCACGTATAAAATTCTCAATCTTTGTTATCAGTTTACGTTCCTTGTTGATGCATCTACATTTTTTCATAGAATGTTTATCGAGGTAGTTGCGGATACCGCCCCTGTTAAAACTTTTCCATCTATCATGTTTTGAAGGATGCGCGTACCTTGTTAAGATAGGGAGAATGTTGGAAAAAGCTTATAAAAATCATCTTTTGTGCCCACTAATAGCATAAGGCTGAAAGTATTTTCAAAAATATTGGGCGCGTTTTTTTGTTTTCCTGGTAATTGTATCTTGACTGGCTGCTTGTGATAGAGGGGCGCGCAAATCTGAAGGCAACTACCTGCTTGCACTTTTTGTTGCTGTTTAAAATAGATAGAGGCATGCCTTAAATGTTGTTTCTAGCTTGCATTTATGTGCTATGTTGACTGCCGCGCCTTATCTCTAGCATACGTTTTGAATGAGTTTTTGTATATCTTACTGCCTGTCACAAAGATTTGATATCATTGAATTTCCTAAGAGTATTGCTAGGGTCAGTTCTTAATTGAATGCTATGTTACTATTTTCTTTTATGCCATTCACTCAAAGTCCTATACATTTTCACACCATATCCATTCTCCCTTTAGTCAGCTGTCTTTGGAGAAATTCAAGACTCCTTAAAGCTAAGCAATGTGAGAAAACAATGAAATAGGTCAAAAGATGGCGTAGAAGTTGGAGAAGCTATGGATCATGCATCTAAACCAGTTAAATTATAAGGGCGACTTGTTAGAGATAGAGTTGTAATCCAAGATTCGCTATTTCCCGATCGTATAGAACACCACGCGTAGATACCAAAGAGATCCGCCCTTATAAAGATTTTGAAATTTCAAATGTAAACGCGTTCCTTGTCTATGCTTCATGTGCAAGAATGATTTGAAATTTACCGGGCATTCACCTATCACCGCCAATCGCATTTGCCTAGAATTTGTCTTTACACCGCTAAAACATTTTGTTTGAAGATTTTCAGGGCTTTCTTTTTGTTTTATTTAACAAATGCATTTTGGGCCATTATATCCCTCGCAATTTTGGCCTCTAATTTCCATGAGAAATTCTGTCAAATGGTGTACGTATCTTACCTCCTTCCTTTGAAGTGATCTGTCAAGCATTATTTCTAACAATTCACATGCCTTGTCTTTGCTGCCACATCTGACTATCAAACAGAGCTCATGCATCTTGCCTATGCTCCTGCAGCATTCTGTCACATAGTTGGCATGTGCTTTGTCTATGCTTCCACATTTTGCATGAGGTGGATGAGGCTCCCTATGTTTTGAGGATGCATTCAGATCTTGTTGAAGTGGGCATCCAGAAGTCGCAGTGATGTCATGTGAGATAGTGGACAACACAGTCAATATATGGTAACAATTGCAGTGAAGTGAACTTGTTGAAGTGGGCATCCAGAAGTCGCAGTGATGTCCGGTAGTCACTCTAGCTCATTGATATCGGCCCTCAGCTCTTCCAACGCTCTGTATAAAGGAAAAACATAGCAAATATCTGATGAGTTGATGCAAACAGGAAATTTTCTTTTTGCTCATCATCTGGATCCTTCTGTAAGAAAATATTGTTCTGTCTTTCCAGTAGCTTTGTCCTGTTAGAAAAGATCAATCTTATACAAAGATTTCGAAGGTAAGTTGCAAAGTTCTTCTACCGTGACTCATTGCCATAGGAATCAATTCATTCAAAATTGCAAGATAAGCTCTCCCTATGCAAAATATCTGCCAAACACTTCTTTATCGAGCTGTCTTAATTAATTGAAGAACTTTAAAAGTCTATCAATCATTTTTTGGTCTCTTTGCTGGGAATCCTTGCCGGTGTACTTTTAAAATTGTTGTCATTGAATGTTATCTGCAGCCATTCAATTGTTATCTTGATTTCCTTCAGCGCCAATAAAAATTCAAATGTGAAAAATTCCCACGCATTCATGTCATCTGTTTGTTTATTTCATCTCAATAAATGTTTTTTACTATTGGGAGTAAGTTAGTATGGTTTCAATTCCCATCGACCAATGACATAATGAGAGGCAGCTGCGTGCCAGATGAGGGAAGTGAAAGATCAATAAATGAAGAAGATCTTGAAACTTTAATGGGCTGAGCAAAGATAATAATACGCAGATCAAATGGTAGTTGTATCTGCAGTTGAGTTGATAGAGGCATGATGGATAGCTTTGTTTTCTTCTCTCATAATCATATCTTGTGCAGATTTTTCCCTCTAACTCTTAG
>VDFB02358134.1:216170493-216348364 GCA_007258455.2 Sequoia sempervirens
TGTTATGTTTTTCTGACAAAAACAACAGCAATTTGTGTGTGTCCCTCTTTTGAACCCCTTAATCTCAACCATTTTCAAAATAAATTAGTAGTTTAGAAAGTAGACTCGGAGCACTGCGGTCCTTGGTTTTGTTCCATCAAAAAATTTTGAGTGTAGCTATCCTCAATTTCACGTCCAAGGTCAGTATTTCCTGATTTCAGAAAAAAAGTGACCACTTAAGCCCCTTTTTTGGGAACCATCTTGGTGCACTTACCCTACATCAACTTTGAATAAAAGAGTGGTAAGAAATATTAGTGAAGTTTTAAAAATACATCCTAAAATATTGCTAAGAGTGGAAAAAATAAGAGAAAGTATAGAAAATGATCCTATCAACCAATTTTGGAGTTTCAGTGGTAGACTCTCAAATTGATATGAAATTGAATGTTGAAATTAAATCTTTTATTGAAAAATATTGGCATGATAATACTAGGGTATCATCTAATGATAGAGATGTTTTAAAATTAAGGGTGGGGTCCAAAGTTCACGATCCTCATCCAAAACACCTATTAGATACAACACAAACTAAATTTTATAAAAAAATTGTGGTGATTTAGTGTTACCTGGTAATATTAAAATAATTCAAAGGTCTTTTGAAAAATGTAAACCATGTTATGTAAAAATTAATAAAGAACGAATATCTTGTTGTTGTAAAACACATGTTCAATTTCGTTATTTTTATGATTTTTTTTAATGCATACATTGTACTTTGCATGCTAACATGATTATGCAAGAATGTGGTATCAATATGCCACCTGAAAGAATAAGGGAGTTTATATCAAGTTTATTTTGTGAAAGATCTAATGAAAAATTATTTTATTCAAGTTCTTGTATTTCTAGACAATGCACTAGTTGTGGAAATCTTTCATTCTTCATAGTTTGCATTCATGAAAGTGTTGATAATGATTTTTTAAAACAATTAATTGATGTTAAAATATTTAAGAATGTTAACTATTCTCTAAAAGATGGAAAAATTGGAAAGTGCTGTGATTTAGTTACAAAAAAAGTTAGTGTACATGCATTCATATTAGAATTTAAGAATAAGATTTTACCGAAATATGTCATGCACTCTCAAGATGATCGATGGCTTGATGGCCAATTTCGCACATGTAGAAACACATTTCCAATTGGTACTATACTTTCAATGGCTGATTTTGCATAAAATTATACTCTAGCTTTGCAAGAGGAAATTCAATCACAGTATTATAATTCAGTGCAAGCAGCTATGTTTTTCAATATTGTTTATAGACATGCAGATGATAGTACAGAGGATGATAGAAATTTTTTGAGGGAGTATCATTTTTATTTGAGTGGCAACCGGTTACACTCGTCAAAGTTTGTTCAATATTTTTTTAATATATTTTATAGAAATTTAAGAGAAAGAGGAATCCAAATGATAAAACACCTCATATGGTCAGATAATTGTACGAGGTAGTTCAAGAATGCTTGAATGTTCTATCGGTTAAGTAGGGTTCATAAGGAACTTAATGCCCAACATATATGGAGTTTTTTTGAAGCTAGGCATGGTAAAGGACAACATGATGGAGTTTGTGCATGTGTCAAAATAATTTTTGCTAGAGAACAATTAAAATTCGAGGATGCAGTAAAATTTAAAGATGCACGTGGGATTGTGGATTGGTGCAATACAATATTATCTGTACTTGGTTCGAGTGAGTACTCTGATTCTTTTGGTTGGTTGAAAAAGAGAACATTCTACCTAGAGTTGACTATGAGACAATCAGTGAATCTACTAAATGGCATTCATTTAGGAGTTTGACAACAAGCACATGGACTATCTGAACAAGGGAGCTTGCATGCTTTTTTTAGTTTTGTATCTCAAGAGATTGAGAAGCATGTGAAAATACATAATGGGTTGAAGAGTGGGAGCAAATATTGTTGACACCTGCACAAGCACACGATCAATATGAAAGAACTATTGAAGAAAATCATCAAGTGTTTGCATCTGAAGACTATGACCATGTTTTAGACCTTGTACAAGAAGGTAATTTAATTTAATTTATTTAATTTTATTTCACTTTATTAATTTATTTTGTAATATTACTAAATTATTTATATGGATACATGCAAGTTATTAAATCAAATTTTGTTTGCTAGACATGTGTATGTTGTTGTTGCACCTGAGGGGAATGAAGAGGAAACAAAATATTGGTTGGATTATTGTGTGGATTCTAAACATAAGTTAACATCACCTCGAGAAGATGATGATGGCTATCATTATCCAATAGGTACGGTGATCCCCTTAAGACATCCCCTTAAGGAAATTTTGATAACAATTTTTTGATCCCCTTAAGCAAATTTTTAGAACAAGTCTTTGATCCCCTTAAGAAAATTTTGAGAACTTATTTGATGATGCTTTTCATGTTTTCCAATAGGATCGGTGGTGGTTGTTAGCACTTGGCTATGAAAATACCTGATAAGGAAGAATGGTCTACCTGCATTCAAAGATTATGAAACACATAAAAAGATTATACACTATTCACATTTGGTGGTGGTAGCAAATATAAAACTAGACCGATATCATGGAAGACCTACAAATAAAGTGCTATGGAAAAGCATGAGACAATCATAGATGCATTGCAAAAAAGAGAGGATACAAATGGTACAATGGAATAAGTAAATATAGGTAAATATAGTTTTCATTTTATATTGTCCTTTTAAATAGATTAAATACATGTTTTGATATTGGTCAATTGTGTTACTAGTTGAAATTGATTTAAATTGTCCTTTTATAGATCCTTAAGCCATAATCACAAAAAGGAGAGCCCATGCAGATTCAACCTAGACAACACAGAATACTTGGTAAAAGTAGGTAATTATTAGTTAAATTATATTTAAATACATGTTTTGATTAAATATATTGATATTGCTTATACATTAATAGTTAAAATTGATGTATTATCCTTTTTTGTATCCTTAAGGCATCATCACATTGATCTCATACTTTGAAACAAAAAGGAGAGGATGCCTCGATTCGACCTACACACATGTGTGGAATACTTTTAAATACATGTACTTGAGTTGTGTAGATATATATAGTTTTATATAAATTAAAATATGTATGTTTTGATGATTTTATTGATATTGCTTGTAGCTTTTTGATATCAAGTTGCATGAAGGCCTACTACATTATGGGCATGAGTTTGGGATGTTCTTGAGATGGCATAGCCAAATTTTGTAAACATTTTTTTGAGATGACATATATGTACATACATACTTACACAATTAAACATTTTGTACAAATTACAAATACGTGTGCATACACAATTATGTACTCTATGTACTTTTATGTATCAAAATCAATATTCTATATATTTTGTTTGTTAAATGTGCATATTTTCCTACTTTGAAACTTTATATTTGATTATATAATCACTAAATATCATTTATAAATTATTGTTAAATAAATTTTATACTCTTCTTTGATCCCCTTAAGACATTGTATTAGGACCACTTAAGACATATCATATTAGCACATATCCTAAATATTATACTTAATTATATCATTTGTTATGATGAGTCGCCCTAAAGTATAATACTTGTTTATATCACTTAATATTTATACTTAATTATACTCTTCTTTGATCCCCTTAAGACATCGTATTAGGACCCCTTAAGACATCTTGTATTAGCACATATCCTAAATATTATACTTAAGTATATCATTTGTTATGATGACTCACCCTAAAGTATAATACTTGTTTATATAATTTAATATTTATACTCAACTATACTCTTCTTTGATCCCCTTAAGACGTTGTATTAGGACCCCTTAAGACATCCCCTTAAGAAGTGTTGTATTAGCACATATCCTAAATATTATACTTAATTATATCATTTTTTATGATGACTCGCCCTAAAGTATAATACTTGTTTATATCACTTAATAGTTATACTTAATTACTCTCCTTTGATCCCCTTAAGGAATTGTATTAGGACCCCTTAAGACATCCCCTTAAGACAACCTATAAATAGTGTTGGATGCTATTATTTGTTTTGGATGCTATTATTTGTTTTGAAAGCTTATAAATTAGTCTTTTTTGTGGAAGATGAGGTCAAGAGGATTTTTATGTTCTTAAGTTTTCTCTAGCACTTTGCATTATTTGTAAATATGGGACTACATGATTTAATTTCAAAACTTTAGCCTATTTTTGGATAATTAAGTTCTTTAATTTAATGTTGTAAAAGAACTAGGAAATATGGTGTATCCTTATAGAACAATTTTTTTGGAAAAAATCGTTCCATTTTGATTGGTATTTATGTGTAGTTTATAGAATTCATTAATGCTTTTGTTCTCTAATCTTGTATGGTATTGTTTATTTCTTAAAATTTCATCCTTTGTGGTCTATAAACGGATTGCTTTTTTTTGTAAATTATGATTTATTGACTAATTATTGATTGACATGAATGGAATAATTTCATTGACTAATTATTGCTAATTATTAAATGTACATATCATGTATATCATGTATGGGATCACTAAATTTGTAAAGTACAAATATTAAAATGTCCTATTAATTTCAACTTTAATTTCATATTTATATTTAATTTCACATTAATGTCCTATATTAATGTCTTGACTATGAACATAAAATGCATAAATGTACATGTGTAAATTAAAATTGAACAATAATAAAGTCCATAATTTACAATATATTAAGTGCATAAAACCAATATATTAAACACATGAAATAAAGTCCACCACAGTACAACCCATGAACTAAAGTCCAACAAAGTACTTGACCGATGAAATATAAAGTCCAATAGAGTACATGAGAAACGAAATATGTAGTCCATGAAATAATCAAATATAACCCATAAAGTCATGTTCAGGTCATGTATCATCTCTATAATCAAGAGACCTCTTCACACCATGCGGACTATGCAGATGACTTGAAACACTATGTACAAGAGAAAGATGAAATCAAATGTAAGAGGATGAAAAATGATTTAATGAAAATTTAATTTATAATTCATCATAAAATTAAATTACCATCATAACTGGGTCTAGATGCTCTGGTGCACCTAGACCAACCTCTAAATTCTCTGAGTTAATCTACATAAACAAGACAAAGAAAGTTGAAATTAGATGTAAGTCTACAATTAAAAATGATTTAATTCAATTTAATTTATAATTTATCATATTTAAATTGTACCGTATTCTAAGGTTGTGCACCCTCTACTCCAGGACCTGTTTGTACATGCTCAATTACAAGATGTGTCTCATGCTATAAAAGAAAAAGAATTTAAAACATGTATTAGCTCATATTATATATATATTCAATTTTAAATTTTAAATTAAAGTTATTCAAAATATATAATTTGTAATTGAATTTAAATATAATCAAAAATTTAAATTACCATGATATCTAGAGCCTACTCTACATGTCCTCATGGAGGTGTAACTATGTCTAAGTCATGGTAGAAAGTCGCACTAACAAATTCCTACAAGATCAAATTTAAATCATGTATACTTGAATTAGGTTAAAATGTATATATTCAAGTTTTCACATTTTGTGTAGAAATTTTTTTAAACAACCTGAAATTCAGAGGCCTCATGAGTAGCTGCAACATCTAATGTTTTTCTGATGCCCATTCTCATTGTCATATCAACCTAGACATATATATAGACATTTAACACTTATAATATTTACAAGTGTACATACACATTTAATATATAGTGAATTCAAAATTCATAATTGTAACTATACTAATCTAAGTTAAACAATTTACAATATAAATGTACCTTCCCCTAATTTGCAATGCTTGATAGTGGAGGAGTGCTCAACAACCCCTTAGGTGGAATCGACATGGAAGTCGATTGAATCCCCTAAACCAACATAAATATTTAAAACATATGTTCATGATTCAATTATTAATTTAAAACTCAAGTTAAAAATTATTTCATATATAATTTAAAAAAATTGAAATCAAAATACCCCATAAGGGTTCCCGACTAGGACTGGTGTCGATGTATGTAATCACGGAGTGGATGATTGCCCCATCATTAGTGTCATCTATACACCAAACAATTTAATTGTTAAAATGTATTGCAAACTTTTATTTGATATATACATTCATTAAAATTCTTATAAATTCAACCTATAGATGTGCAAGATCATCATACAAAAAACATGCCCTTAAGTGGCAAAAAAATAAGAAAAATTAGAGTTAGGCAACTTGACATAAAAATTTGAATAAGTTATCTATATTATTTCAAAAATATGTAAGAATATAATTTGTACAAAATTGAATGTAGTTTCTAAACTACTAGGTTTTTTTTTTAAAATCTATTTGGTGAAAATTTGAAATTTCAATGCTAGTACTTAAATTTCAAGGAAAAAATAAGTAGGTGTATGTCCATAACCCTCACCACAATAAAATGATAATATTTTTTATAGGATTTTAGATATAAGTAGAGGACTCATGTCCCGATGTGATGCATATTTTTTTGTATTTTTTTCCAAGTAAATAATTAATTATGATTTTTTATTACAACTTTTAAAAATATAAAACTTGTATGTTTGACCACCTTAACTTGGTCAAAACTTCATGAAATTCATTTTTAAAATCCTATAGTATGCGAAGCATAGAATGTGACACATGTTTTGGATTCAAAAAATGTGATACCATTTGAAAGCTATAGATGTTTTTCAATTAGCCTATCAATCAGGACTTTAGTCGTAATTCAAATAGAAAATGAATAATATTTATTTATTAAATTCAAAGTAAAGCATAATTTATATTCGTGGAAATCTGAGAGTATCCTTTAAAAACCCTTTTCATTTCATCAATTTTGGGTAAAAAAAAAGTCGTCAGCCACATGGGCCATCATATCACTTACATATTACCACTTTTTGGCCTATCATGATCCTGCACATACCCATGCATATTTATAATTGTGTCACATTGTCCTCAGGGTGATGGTCTACTATAAGAAATTCTACAAATTAATTGAGGCAACCAAATGAACCACCAGAATCTCCACGTCCACCCAAACTAGGTGTGGCTTGATCGGATCCATAGCATAACTGATGGAAAATAGTACATACATGTGGTCTCGACACTCCTAGAATGGTATAAGGAGCAACTCCATAAAATACTCCTCCATCATCATTGTCTCTATGCTCCCTACCCGCTATCGCAGAAGCATGTTGATCAAGGTCTCCTATGAGTGTACTAAGGGATCCTAATGTCGATACCACTGCACGTTGATGCACAGGTGCGGGAATGGTAGGACCAAGATGAGCAACAAGGGGTTGTGCATGCATAGGGTGTTAGGGATCAACCCTTACCCCTAACATTTGTTGTGGCATGCCGCCACCAACACCTTGAAATGATTTAAAATCAAAATAATTGGCTTTTTCCCCAACAAATTCTACATATAATTTCCTCAAAAAATACAATGGAACCTCTAGATTAGCGTGTGGTGGACTATCAAATACTATATACCATCGATCCCAAAAATTTGCACTCATTTTGTGGATGTATACACCACCTCATGGATACTCTAGATTTATTGGGAGGAATGGGTTGTCGAGTAACATGGTCAATAAAATAAAGGGCTAGATGGGATTTTGTTATTTTAAGGTCTAAAATTCTTTTATAGGAGAGACCGTCTGCATAAAATTTTCTCATCTGCTCTCTTTCTCACCGATGCCTATCTAAATCAAAATCAATAGTCCTAATGGAATCCACAACGTTTTGCATCGCAGATGCAAAATGTCTTGTGTGTTTTGGAATCAATGCTTGATTTTGCATAACATTGATTTGATTTTGAATGGATGCCACTTGATCATTTATACGTGCTCGCAAGTGAGCCTCATTAGATCTAGTGAGTGGTGAAGGTGGGATATTAGGTGGAGGGGGTGGAGGGGGAGGTGGAGCCTGGGGTGGAGGTGGAGGTGGATGAGGTGCTAGATTGATGATGTCATCAATGTTAAATTGATCCATGATATCATATATAAGTGCACCTACATTAAATTATACAAAATTAACATACAAACTTACAAAATTACAAGAAATAGTTAAATTTGAAAGATACATGTAATTTTTTTTAAATAGGATGTGCATACATATACATACACATAGATACATTGATTTAACTTGAGCATATGAATACAAATTTCAAAATTTAACATGTACAGATTACATTTAAAATAAAAAATACAATGCATAATTTGCATGCATACATCATTCAACTAAACTATGTACATACATAAAAAATTCAAAATTTAAGATCTAGAACTATGCAATTTTAATATATGTACATACTAAAAAATAAACTTGAAATGTTCACAAAAAGCTTATTTTATGTCTAACGCATATATATATTACATTTTTCCAACAAGAGAAATCATGTTCTAGTAGATAGTCATAAAATATATACTATTATAAATTCATCATTATAAGTTCATAAATTCAACCAAATTCATAAATTCATGTCACTAAAAATATCCATCCAACCAAAATCATAAATTCATGTCACTAAAAATATCCATCCAACCAAATTCATAAATTCATCACAAAAAATATCCATCGAACAAAATTCATAAATTCATAACTATAAGATCATTGTCTTAATTTATAAATTGTTGTGGCTCTCTATTGCATCTCTTCATTTCTTTTTGTTTTCCTTTTTAGAATCAAAAGTTCTCCTCTCCTCTAGTCATTTTCGATGCTCATCTAAGATCCCATCCATAGCCCTAACAACATCAACAACATTTTGCATCCTAGATGCAAACATCCTCAAAGGTGGTGCGATACATTCTTCATTTTGAATAATGTTGATTTGATCTTGAATGGTTCTAACATTGGCATTGATTCGTGCTTGCAAGCGAGCACCATCGATTTCAAGTGGTGGAGGTGGGAGGTTATGAGGTGGAGTGGGTGGAGGTGGAGGTGAAGGTTGTGGATATGGATGGTGTAGAGGTGGATTATGAATATTATTGAATTGATCCATGCGATCTCTAAGATATAAGTGAACTTGCATTAGATTTGTAATTTCAAAATGTAAGATACATGTTTAGGAAATACCCTTAAACCATTCAATATAAATGGCCTAATTGAATACAAATGATAAAATGTGTAAGCCTCATTTATGTCTAAGGCATGTTACTTGAATGAAAAAACAATTAACTATTAATATAGGACAATTTATCAATGCTTTAGGTTTTAGGGTAATAGGATGGCTTAAGGGGATCTATTTAGTAAGGTCCTAGTACAAAATGACATGGCTTAAGTGAATAAAATTTGGTGAAGATGCCCAAGGCAACCAAATTTCATTAAGGTCCTAGGCAACTTCCCCAAATTTTATTCACTTGAGCCATGTCATTTTGCCCTAGGACCTTACTAGACATAGATCCCCTTAAGCCATCCTATCACCCTAAACCATAATTCAATCATATTATAATATTGCACACTATTATTATTGTTAAATTTTGTTTCCTTGGGCAACTTCACCAAATTTTGAGAACTTATTTGATCCCCTTAAGAAATGTCATATTAGGACCCCTTAAGATATCCTAAAGTATGGCTTAAGGGGATCTATTTAGTAAGGTCCTAGTGAAAAATGACATGGCTTAAGTGAATAAAATTTGGTGAAGATGGCCAAGGCAACCAAATTTCATTAAGGTCCTAGGTAACTTCACCAAAATTTATTCACTTGAGCCATGTCATTTTGTCCTAGGACCTTACTAGACATAGATCCCCTTAAGCCATCCTATCACCCTAAACCATAAATTGATCAACCTAGATCATGAAATCTCATTCATATTATAATCTTGCATGATATTATTATTGTTTAATTTGGTTTCCTTGGGAAAATTCACCAAAATTTGAGAACTTCTTTGATCCCCTTAAGAAATGTCATATTAGGACCCCTTAAGACACCAGTTTATGGTTTAGGGTGATAGGATGGCTTAAGGGGATCTATGTAGTAAGTTCCTAGGACAAAATGACATGGATTAAGGGAATAAAATTTGGTGGAGTTACCCAAGGCAACCAAATTTCATTTTAAGGTCTGAGGACAAAATGAATGCTTTAGGGTTTAGGGTTTAGATTTTAGAGTTCAAGGTTTAGGGAACTCAGGGTGAAGTTTGGGTGGCCCTTGGAATAATGGAATTGCAAGTTAGTGAACAACACTTTCTTGTGGAACATTTGATTGAGATAGCTCTTGTTTCAACTGACCAACCTAGATCATGAAATCTTATTCATATTATAATCTTGCACAATCTTATTATTGTTAAATTTGGTTGCCTTGGGAAACTACACCAAATTTTGAGAACTCCTTTGATCCGCTTAAGAAATGTCATATGAGGATCCCTTAAGACATCGTTTTCTAGTTTAGGGTGATAGGATGGCTTAAGGGGATCTTTTTCTAGTAAGATCCTAAGACAAAATGACATGGCTCAAGTGAATAAAATTTGGTGAAGTTTCCCAAGGCAACCAAATTTCATTAAGGGCCTAGGAAAAAGTGATGGCTTTAGGGTTTAGGGTTTAGAGTTTAGATTTTAGATTTTAGAGTAATAGGATGGATTAAGGGGATCTATGTAGTAAGGTCCTAGGACAAAATGATATGGCTTAAGGGAATAAAATTTGGTGGAGTTGCCCAAGGCAACCAAATTTCATTTTAAGGTCCTAGGACAAAATGAATGTTTTAGGGTTTAGGGTTTAGGGTTTAGGGAACTTAGGGTGAAGTTTGGGTGGCCCTTGGAATAATGGACTTGCATATTATTGAACAACATTTTCTTGTGGAATAGTTGATTGAGATAACTCTTGTTTCAACTGACCAACCTAGATCATGAAATATCATTCATATTATAATCTTGCACGATCTTATTATTGTTAAATTTGGTTGCCATGGGAAACTTCACCAAATTTTGAGAACTTCTTTGATCCCCTTAAGAAATGTCATATTGGGACCCCTTAAGACATCGGTTTACAGTTTAGGGTATTAGACTAACTAGTTTATGAATATTTTTTATTTTATGAATAGACTGACTATTTCCATAATAGAAACACATAATTATGTATTATTATGATTGAGTTTGATGTATATTTTAACTTGATAGTTTTTTAATTGAATATAAGATTATTTTATTTAACATTTTTTTCATTAATATTTCCCACTTAAATGAATTTTATGATATAAAATGTATAATAAAATAAGTTAATATTGTATCTTATTTTATTTTGGATTGTTTGGAATTGAAAGAACCTAAAAGAAAGAAAATAAAAATATTTATATTCTTTTAGTGTCTAGGTAACTAGTGCAAATTGAGATTTTAAACTAAACTAGAAGCCTAATTAACAATTAATTGACCAGAATGAGAGTTAATATTGTCGAAAGACAAGAGACAACACATGCAAACAAGAAATGGAAACAAGGCATGACTAAGAGAGATCAAAACATAAAATAGAAACGAATGCACAAGTATTATCTAATTAAGTGACAATTGGAAATGAATTGTACAAGGATTTAGGAGTTTGCTAACTAAATTTGCAAACAAACATTGATAATTTATGAATTGTAACTATTCTTTAACATATTGTTTTCTAATCTAATTATAATTTAACATTGAAAGTAAAGTTTAACATATTGTTTTCTGCATACAATGCAAATGAATTTTTTCCATTATCAAATATTCTTGAGCTCAAAATCAGGGTTTTCAAATGCAAAATGATTTGTTTGATTTCAATTTAGGGTTTCAAGAAGCAATTACCTGGTTTTTAATGCAATTTTTTTGTTTCATTTCAAACTAGGGTTTTCAAATCCATTTTTTTTGTTTGATTTGAATTTATCATTTCAAAAAGAAATTAGCGTTTTCAAATGCAATTTTTTATTTCATTCAATTTAGGGTTTTGAAATACAATTTTTTTCTTTCCTTTCGATTAGGGTTTTCAAATGCATTTTTTTTTAGTTTGATTGAACAATTTAGGTTTCGAAAGCTAAATTTTGTTCTTAAGATACAATTTAAGGTTTATTTTTTTCCTTTCTATTCAATATCATCAGGGTTTCATTGCATTTTTGCTTCTACTTCTACAAATCATCATTTCTACTATTACAGGTAAATAAAATGCATAAAACACTAAATAAATTGGAAAAACACATGCTAGAATCTATTATTGTATTAAAAATTTCAAAAAAACACAAAAAAATTGTGGGTGGAGGTGCACTTGGAGGTCGCTTATAAACTATTGTTGTCCTTCCAAATTCAGGATCCCATTTTTGCACTGTCGATTTCATTTTTTTGGAAAAGGAAAAAACTTCCACTTTTCATGGACTCAACTTATTGCATTTACCCAATGACACTTGGCATACTAATTTTTCTTTGATTTACAACTAATTGGCACCTCTATTCTTTATTCTTCCTCTTATCTATAACTAAAATTTACTTTTACCCTTTCTTTGCATTTTAGTGCAAATTTTTTAATTGGGTGTAAAAACTTATTTACTATTGTATTTCAGCTTTGTCAAAAATCTATCAACTTTGGGTACAAACCCATTTCACTCATAGTTAAATTTTGTATTCAACTTGCATTTTAACTAAGCATTTTGATGTTAAACACTAAAAATCCTTTATGAGGTTAATTTGACATTTTTTCAAACACTTTGCCAGTAATGCCTCTACCTATAAAATGTTTATCCACTTGCTTTGATTTGCATTTCAACTGTGAGAACCCCACCTAGAGATCACTATCTGCATTCTTTGAGATAGACATAATATCACCAAAATACCCACGAGCCATTTTTAAACCCTCAAAGACATTTGATACAATGTATGGGTATTTATATTAAGCTACAATGGAGTCCAAACCATTTGCAAGTTATTGGAAAAGTGTTAGGTCATTTTTTAATGTTATAGCACTTAGAAAATGGATCAAACACCATGAAAGAGTGTAGAAGAGGTGTGATAAGAGTTGTTGGGTCATTTTGGACACTATTGGCAATTTAAATTCATTCAAATAGTATTAAAACCATTGTTCAAGTGTTGGATTTGATTGCTGGATCATTTTTATTATTTTTGATATTTGAAAAATGTCCAAAACATTGTTTGGGCATGAACAATGTTGCTTTTAGACATGAAAATAGAAGTTTTGACACTTTAAAACCTTAAAAGAAAAAGAAAAAGAAGAAAAAAAAAACTCTCACTGGACACCCTCCATGTGAGTGAATCTTTGTTGCAACATTGGCTAAAGGTTTATTGCATGTTTAGAGGGGAAGGATGGTATCAAAATGATGCTCCACTTGGTGAACAATAATAGAAAACTTGAAACAAAGGTTGCACATGAAGAACCAAGACTGCAATTTAGCACCAAAATATTGTCCAACTCAGCAAAATAATAGCCAATAACATTCATATCAAAGCCCCTCAATATAGCACACCCTTATTTTAGGTTTCTCCTATGAATTAGAGATAAAGTGCTTCCTTTACATGTGGAAAACATGAATATATGCATCCACCTCAGTAAACATTACTGGTCAGAAATAATTCATTAAAAGAAGTAAATAAATATTGTTGGGTTCCACATTCCAAGTCATCAAAGGCATCAAACTCAATATTTTTTTTCATCACAAGCTTCTACTCACATCAGAGCATTGTCTTTGTTCTTCTCTTCAAACTAGAAATGGAGCGATGTGTTGCCACATGTAGAGTTATTTGGAGCGATGTGTTGATTGCCATGACAACCCCTTCCAAACTTTTTGGAAGAGAACACAACAATAATATGGCTTTGATTTCATCATCCAACATGATATTTACCAAAAAAAATTGGTTGATAAGAGTGTTGAATTCATTCAAGTGGTTTAATACAATGCCTCCTTCCTTCATTTTCAAATTATATAATTTTTCCATGAGGTAAACCTTGTTCAAAGCTAAAGCCATCTTGTACAAGTCATTAAATTTGTCCCACAACTCTTTCATGGTCTTTTCTATTGCGACTTTGAAGAAGACATTGTTGGATAATGATAGAATAATTGTAGCTCTTTCTTTCTTATATATTCTCTTCCAATTCTCATTAGACATCACAATTGTATTTTTTAATTTTTCCTTCCAATGCAAGCAAGAGATCTTCGCTAATCAGTAAAGACTCCATTTACACTTTCCACAATCCAAAATTTCTCAAAGAAATTCTCTATCTTCTATTTATTTGCTTCCTTATATTTCTAAAAAATTATCACAATTCTCAAACAACTAATTTGTCAAGCTCTGATATCAATTGTTGATTAATTTGTTGTAGACAAAATGAAAATAATATTGCAAAAATTAAACTTAGAGGAGATACAATTCACAAACACAAAATAAAACAAAGATTTATAGTGGCCCACCAATTTGGCTACATCCACTTTGAAGTAGGGAACTGATTTTATTAATCTCTATTTTTTAATACAAGCTACACCAACATAACAACATCAATAATACAACAATAATGGATTATCCATTTTGGATAAGTCTTTGAAAAAGAATGCGAAGAGACTTGTGCAATTTGAAGGGAAATGGATGCGACTGTTGGGATTCAATATCCAACACAAATTATAAGGTACGCTCAAGACAATAGGAGAAATCCACTTAAACAACTCATATTTGCAGTGTGAAGAATTGCCTAGGCATTGCATTTACATTAAAATTAACACTTAGAGTTAAACCTTTCTGAAAGTTTAATTAAAATTTTAGCCATTTCATGTGCTTTCCATACAAAGGAGATAGTAAAAATTTAAAACCATTAATTTCTACCCTTGACAAAAATTTAAACCTACATTTCATATCACACTTTGTGATCCATCATGAGAGCATGAGGAAAAAATGAATAGATGCAGACCAAGAATTTCATAACAAGGTGAGAAAGAGGGAGGAGAGAGAAGGATGGCACAAGAAACAAGACACCAAGATAAGTTAATGAATGAAGGAAAGAAAAGCAAGAACCAAAAAATGATAAATTGAATTATTTAAAGGAAATAAGCAAAAAAGTACTATATAATATGTGTACATACATTATATTAATTAATATATATTTTATATTAAATATAACAATTAAAATAATCTATGTATATATTATATTTTCTTATATATATAATACAGACAGAGGTTTGGTGAAGTAGTATTAAGAAAGTTGTCAGTGGTTATATCCTCTTGCACCAAGATATCTTCAACCTCAATAGCAACAATATCTATAGATCTTAGACTGTGCAAACCTAGGTTTGAAACCTAACAATTCCTTAGGCTATGTGCAGGATCATGGTGGGCCAAAAAGTGACAATATGATGGGTATGTGTAGGGTAATGTGGCTGACTACTTTTTTTTACCTAAAATTGATGAAATGAAAAGGATTTTTAAAGGATATTATCAACTTTCCACCAATATAAATTATTCTTTACTTTGAATTTAATAAATAATTATTATTCATTTTCTATTTGAATTACGACTAAAATCCTGATTGATAGGTTGATTGAAAAACATCTATAGCTTTCAAATAGTATAAATCTTTTTGAATCTGAAACATGTGTCACACTCTATGCTTCGTATACTATAGGATTAAAAAAAAATGAATTTCATGAAGTTTCGACCAAGTTAAGGTGGTCAGACATACGAGTTTTTATATTTTTTTAAAGTTGTCATAAAAAAAAATCACAATTAATTATTTACCTAAAAAAAAATACAAAAAATATGCATCACATTGGGACATGAGTCCTCTACTTATATCTAAAATATTTTAAAAAATATTATCATTTTATTGTGCTTAGGGTGGTTAGACAGACACCTACTTTTTTTTTCCCTGAAATTTAAGTACTACTACATTGAAATTTCAAATTTTCACCAACTAGATTTTTTAAAAAAATAAACCTAGTAGTTTAGAAACTACATTCAATTTTATATAGATTATATTCTTACATATTTTTGAAATAATATAGATAACTTATTCAAATTTTTACATCAAGTTGCCTAACTCTAAGTTTTTTGAATTTTTCGCCACTTAAGGGCATGTTTTTTCCATGATGATCCTACACCCCTTAGCCTATTGATGAAGCACTAAATTTTTTATTATAGTTACAATAATGTATGTATTTATGTTTTTAAAAGCACTCAAATGATCAAATAAGTCAATTTGCTAAATACCTTTATTTCTATAATGCAAAAAAAGATAATCAATTAAATATGTTTTTGAAATACTAAGAAATACTTTTTACATTATGTTTTATGCTTTATGAATACATAATAATGAACTGGAATTATTTACTTTCAAAATTTAAACTTGATACATGTATGCACATGAATAACAATCTTTTGAAATAAATAATATTTAATTAAATTACAAAAAAAATGATGTATATTTAGAAACATTGCAAGTGTAGGTCAAGTCAAGCTCACTAAAATGCGATGATGGTGAAATAGATATATAAGGTAAATGGCTAACCTAAATTAAAAAAAATCACCATTAACATTGAGTGATATGAAAATAACCAAGAGAAACTATTTGGTTATTGTCCTCAAGGAAGAGCCAGAACAATTGGTCAAGTTTTTGGTCCCCTTTTGTGTGGTGGTTTGTGGAACATATATTTTTGGGGACCCACTTACTTTCTAGCACTTCTAGGGTTTTTCACCTAAAAGGAGAAAGAGGTGTCAAAAAAATGCTTACGTTCACATTCAAAGATTAGCATGATATGGATGGAAAAGGGATGAAATATATCTATATGTAATGTTTGAATGCAAGAAAATACTAAGATTGATTGACTAATGAATAGAAACTATAGGAAAACAACTTATTTGAAAACACATTGTGTATTGTAAAATAACCTAAGAATGAATAATAGACTGCAACAAAAATGAATCAATCAGAAGGTGTGCACTTGAAGGCTTGAAGTAGACTAAAAATTTCCTTTGAAATGTTGTTGATGATGTTTTTCAAGCCTAGAGGGACTCATTTGCCATTCTGGGTGAATTAGTCCTAGTTCTAGTAAACTGGGCCAGAATTTGTTTCTGTCAAAAGTGTGTCAAAAAATGCAAAAAACATGAAACTAACCTGGAACTAGGTCTCATTCACCACCCATGGTGAATGATTCCACTTTTGAATTTCTGAATATTCAAGAGTAGATTCTGGAGCTTCCAATTTGCACTTTGATGTTCTACATGTGTCTATTTCTGAAACTTTGATTTAAAGGTCTAAAAATGAGATTTTGTTGATTCTTTGATTTTTTGGATGAAGAGAGGACTTTAAAAACTTTGCAACTTGATCTTCAATTATTTATAAGCTCCCAAGAGACCTAAATTTTCAAACACACAAGAAGAGAAGAAGAAATGTTTAATGTTAGGGCATGCGGGTTTGCCTTGGTCAAACCCCGTTTAAGTAATTAAACCAAAATGATGAAAGACTGGAATGAAAAATGTAATAATGGAATATATTACCTTTCCATGATGATAGATCTTGAAATTCTACAACAAAACATGTAGAATATACCCTTGAATGTCTTAGGAAGCTAAATTAATGACTTGCAATGTGAAAGCCCTAACTTGCTTAACTTGAGATAGAAGAATGTTGTCTAGATGAGTAATGAAGAATAATTATTACATTGAATGGGGTTGAATGAGAGATAAAAACACTTATTTATACATGCTTGTGCCTTAGTTAACCGTTCATACCTCATCACAGGCTGACATCAAGTGTTTTTTAATAAAAACCCAAACGAAAATTTAAAATATTTTGAATTTGGGGCCAAGGGGGACTCATTCACCACCCATGGTGAATGGGTCCCACCTAGGACCTAAAATTAGGTGTCAAGAATTAATTTGTATTTAATGTTTATCAGGCTTACATTCAAAAATACACTTAATTAAAGCATATGAGGGCATAAATGGGTCAAATAAGTCATAAGAAAGGGATAAATAGTGAAGTTGTGCCTAGAAAAGTGTGAAATTTTGTTATAAGAATTTACAACACTTCAAAATAGGACTTGATGATGTGTAAAAAGGTGATTTTTAGGTGAATTATAATGAATAGAGTCTAGAAAAATGTAGAAATTTTTTACAACACTTCACAACACCTTCACAAGATGTCACTAAAAGTATTTTATTTAGTTTTCAAGGGTCCAAGACTTAGTGTGGATGCAAAAAATTCCTCACAACACTTAAATCAAGGCCTCATTAAGTCCATTTTATCATGAGTTATTCCCATGTCAAGAAAATGATACTTTTTTCTACGGCACATTTAGCCCTCACTTTAGTGAGAGGATGAACCTGCTTCAAACACACGCTAAAGTAGACATTCAAGAGTGATCCACATGTAGGTCAAGCCCCCAAGATACAAAATCATGCAAAGGAAAGATGAAAAGAGAGATGATGTGGAAAATATGTACTCACTCTAGGGCCACAGAACTTCTGATCATCTACGGGGTGAGAAAGTCCAAAAGGTAAGATATTTACGCTAGTTGGTATGCACTTACAAACACAAAGGTGGCTATGGGGAAAATTCATGCCGCTAGGTGGGCTTCCCGCTCAACCATATCAAAGTTATACCTCCTAATAACTTTAACAAGGTACCACAAAGGAAAAGAAAATGATTTTGATACTTATAGACATTGTTAATGCAAAATAATATATGGATTATTCAAAGGGATTTTGCTTAATTCCTGCAAGGTCTCATCTTTGGTAACATCATGCTCAATGTCTCAAAGAGAGGATAAGTGCAAACAATCTCATCTTGGGAAACATTGTACCTAATGCTTCCAAGAGAGGAAATCACAAGAAAATCACACAATGGAATATGAGTGGTGATGTATGCCCCCACTTTAAAGAAGTTGCAAGCACCTGTACTGTGAGCAATTGCTTTAAAGTAGAAGAGAAAGAAGAAGACATGAGAGCTTGCGCAGAAAAGCCCTATTCCAAGTTATATGTTTCTAATAACCTACGTCATGAAGGAAGATAGTATGTCATATGTGAGCCAACTTAAGGCATGTTGTCCACATCTCAAGCTTTCTCTTATGTATTCATGAAAAGTTAATGACTAGCCAAAGGAGGCAACCACAAGTGACATACAAGGACAAAGCTACCGAACCCCTTGCCCCCACTTAGTGTAGGAAAAAGGTGAGCCAAAATGATTAATGGGATGCATGCAAGAGTGAAAAT
Organism: Sequoia sempervirens; assembly: GCA_007258455.2. Lineage (NCBI taxonomy): Eukaryota > Viridiplantae > Streptophyta > Pinopsida > Cupressales > Cupressaceae > Sequoia > Sequoia sempervirens. The sequence goes on from VDFB02358134.1 coordinate 216,189,666, forward strand.
CAATAGCAATTAGAGGAATATGATTCCCCCACATAGGGAAGCATACCAAACTCCTAAAAATGTTGTATTTTCTGACTCAAAGCAATGCAATCATTAGTGGAGTGACCATGAACTCTATGATATGCACAAAATGAAGTCTTGTAATAGCATTTCTTTCGAGTTCTTGGAGGGAGAGTGATCAAGTCATTTTGGAGAATTCTTGACAAGATACCTTCTTGATCAAGAGGAGAAAGTGGTTGTGTGATTGGGGTCAAATATACATCTTGCTTAGTATTGGATGTCATACTTACACAAGACTGTTTATATTGTGATATTTTTTTCTCTCCATTATAGGAGGATACAAAATCTAATGAATTCAAATCATGAGTGTTTTGCGAGATGATGGCTTGAATGTTGTGGGAAGGATGATGTTCAAGACCATTAGTTAGGAAGGATGATTGAGGAGTGTGGTGTGTGATATTAATGAGGTTGAATGAAGGTGGGTAAAGTATGAGAGGGTTATGAAGATGTCCTACGAGATATGTATGTGGTCCATTGATCAAAGGGGATCGAATGGACACTTGTGCATTCATATCCTCAACAGTCTTGTTTTGATGTATCTCTAAGTGAGGACAATCAAGAACCACTTGGTTTCCATAGTCCAATGCCATTATATTCTCCCAAGGAGGAGAGTTTTTAGGAGAACAACAAGCCACATGTGCTTGAAAAGAAAGGCTTGGTTCTTCCACAATAACTTCATTTCCAATAGGGGAATGATAAATGAAGAGATTATGAGGAGGGGAATGATGATTATGAAAAGATGTTAGTTGACTGTCCATTTTCATTAAAGACTCATTCTATTTTTCCATATTATCTACCCTACAAGGAGAGCTTGTAATATGTTCATCCAAGTTTTATGTTTTGAAAGTAGCTTCATCACAAGTGGAGGAGGTATCAAGAGGAGAACCACTATGGTTTTCAAATAGATCTTCCCATAGGATAGGGACATTAGGGAAGGGAGGATTAAGGGTGTCATGACTCTTAATAGGCATGTCTTCTAACACCAACCTATCCCCGTTACTTTGAAGAGGGGTATTAGGAGATGAACAAGTGCAATTGTCATGACCATGGAGACTTGATAAGGTGAGGTTGAGGAATGTGTCTAGGATCGCATGCTCTTTTGTGTAAGGTCATCCAAAGGGAAATAAGGAGATGGAAAATCAAGACCATCAAGGCTTGTCACTTATTGCACCAAGACACCTTCATCATGAATAGGATAGGTATAGGAAGAAGCATGTAAGTATGTGTGTTATGATTGTCAACATGACCATTTTCACCAATGCGTAATGTAAGATTAAGGATAGTATTAATGGATTTTTCTTGAAGTCCCTATTATGATAGTCAAAAGAAAACTCACAAAAGGGGATATTATGCTTATAAAATCCATGTTTAATCAAAGCAAGAGAATATCTTTTGAAAGAAAACATGCTAAAATGAAAGAAAGTACAATGCAATGCAATTTTTAGTTTTTAAGTGAAATTAAACATTGCATGAAATGAGCTAATTGAAGTGAAATTTAACAAAATGAATGCAATAGAAATCTAACTGACTAATATATACAAGTTAAGGCACAAAACAAAAGCCTAAAAAAAAATCTGAGTTCTATAAAATGTTGTTTCAGGGGTCATAAGGGACTAATTCGCCCTAGGTGGCGAATGAGTCCCAATATGGACTTTTTGCAAAATTTTCAAAAATTTGTGACTAATTTTTCTGAATGTTGAGTGCTAAGATGCAGACCTAAGTGAAAAATACAAAATTTTAGAAAATGTAAATGAATTTACCCACAATGCAACCTAAATGCACTTTTACTCATGCAAAAATGAAACTCTAGAATGCAAGATAACTAATGCAAAATGCAAGGAAAGCAACTCTAGAATGATTAATGAACTCAAAAATCATAAAATAATGGATTCAAACAGCAAGTTCACCAAAATGGAACATAGATTTTTGGGGACCCACTTGCTTTCTAGAGCACTTCTAGGGTTTTTCACCTAAAAGGAGAAAGAGGGGTCAACAAAATGCTTATGTTCACATTCAAAGATTAGCATGATATCGATGGAAAAAGGATGAAAATTTTCTAGATGTAATGTTTGAATGCAAGAAACTACTAAGATTGATTGACTAATAAATAGAAACTAAAGGAAAACAACTTGTTTGAAAACACATTGTGTATTGTAAAATAACCTAAGAATGAATAATAGACTGCAACAAAAATGAATCAAACAGAAGGTGTGCACTTGAAGGCTTGAAGTAGATTGGAAATTTCCTTTGAAATTTTGTTGATGATTCTTTCAAGCCTAGAGGGACTCATTCGCCATTCTGGGTGAATTAGTCCTAGTTTTGGTAAACTGCGCCAGAATTTGTTTCTGTCAAAAGTGTGTCAGAAAATGCATAAGACATGAAACTAACCTAGAAATGGGACTCATTCACCACCCATAGAGAATGAGTCCAATTTTTAATTTCTAAATATTCAAGAGTGGATTTTGTAGCTTTTGATATGCACTTTGATGTTCTACAGGTGTTCATTTTTGAAACTCTAATTTATGGGTTTGAAAATGAGATTTTGTTGATTCTTTGACTTTTTGGATGAAGAAAGGACTTTAACAACTTTGAAACTTGATATTCAATTATTTATAATCTCCCAAGAGACCTAAATATGCAAACACACAAGAAGAGAAGAAGAAATGTTGAATGCTAGGGCATGAGGGTTTGCCTTGGTCAAACCCAATTTAAGTAACTAAACCAAAATGATGAAAGAATGGAATGAAACATGAAATAATGGAATAGATTACCTTTCCATGATGATAGATCTGTAAATTTTGCAATAAAACATGTAGAATCTACCTTTGAATGTCTTAGGAAGCTAAATTAATGACTTGCAAATTGGAAGCCCTAACTTGCTTAACTTGAGATAGAAGAATGATGGATGAGTAATGAAGAGTGATTATTACATTGAATGGGGTTGAATGAGAGATAAAAACACTTATTTATACACACTTGTTCCTTATTTAACCATTCATACCTCATCATAGGCCGACATCAAATGTTTTTGAATAAAAACCCGAAAGAAAATTTAAAATATTTTGAATTTGGGGCCAAGGAGGACTCATTCCCCACCCACGGCGAATGGGTCCCACCTAGGACTTGAAAATAGGTGTCAGGAATTAAGTTGTATTTAATGTTTTTTATCGGGCTTACATTCAAAAAATACACTTATTTAAAGCATATGAGGGAATAAAGGGGTCAAAAAAGTCATAATAAAGGGATAAATAGTGAAATTGTGCCTAGAAAAGTGTGAAATCTTGTTACAAGACTTTACAACACTTAAAAATAGGACTCGATGATGTGTAAAAAGATGATTTTTAGGTGAATTGTAATGAATAGAGTCGATAAGAATGTAGATTTTGTTTACAACACTTCACAACACCTTCACAAGACGTCGCTAAAATCATTTTATTTAGTTTTCAAGAGTCCAAGACTTAGTATGGATGCATAAAATGTCTCACAACACCTGAATCAAGGCTTCATTGAGTCCATTTTATTATGAATTATTCCCATGTGAAGCAAAGGGTACTTTTTTCTATGATATAGTTTGATGATGATAAGATTGAGATTGATATTTCCAATTAGGTAAATTAAGACTAAATAAATAGGATATCATATATTCTAAAAATAAAGAATAAAAATACAAAATTTGGCTAGAATGGGTCACTAGGCACTCTAATATGAAGATGCTAAATTCTTGGATTTGAAAGAAATTGGAGATACAACAGGGTCTATAAGTCTTTGATTATGAAAATCTATATCCAAAGTCTGATAGTTTTCAAATTATCAACTTTTCCCTAATTCAATGAGAGATGATTCTTGAACGTTTATCTTAGAGTTTTGATGCTTTGAGATCTTCATGTTAAAAGGAACAAGACAATTGAGAGGGTGGGATGAATTAGTTGTCACCAAATTCAAACTCTTATCAACTTCACAATCACACTATTTTGTTATTAAGTATGAACATGAAATGTAGATAACAAAAAGGAAAATAAACACAATGAACACCATATTTTATGTGGAAAACCCAATAAGGGGAAAAACCATAGTGAGGATTAACTCATAATATAAACTAATAGCAAAATTGAATACAAGAGGCTCACTGCTAATGGCCCACTGCCTATAGAAAGGACTCACTATCCAATAGGGAGGCTCACTGCCTACATATACAAAAGATAATAGAAAGATCCACCACAAAAATTTACACACATTTGTAGCCTCAATTGGAAGATTGCAGAAACCTATAGCTCATTGCTTTCAGGAATCTAACACAATAAAGTATTGCTACCTCAACTTACTTTCACACAACTCTTCTCTTCACTTGTTGCTTACTTTTTTACTTTGTATGTTTTAATCCTTCATATCTCAACTTGCATTTATACCATCTTCAACCTTAGAAACGTTCTCCAAGGTTGGCTACATACGCTTCGTTTCATAAATTCAAATTAGGTCGTCAACTAACATTCCCGCGGTGGAAAGGAATGAGAGTGGACCAATTAAACACTTAACCAAGACTAAAAGCAACATCTCAGATCAACCACACACTTCCTTAATTAAATTTTTAATTATTCATATGCAATGTAAACACCAGGTCGGCCAAACCTAATGAAAAAATAAATGAACATTGAAGTACACACTTCCTAGCAAGAAAATAACATGTGGATGATGTAACATGCTTCATTATGCATGAGAACACATCTCAGATACCTTCAGATACATTCGTAGCAAGTGCAACAACCTTCGAACACATAACACCTTCCATCAGTCCATCCTGACTATGCAAACACATGCAACAACTCTGAAACTTAACTTATAGAGCACTAGACAACAAAAATATCTACCAAAACAAAAAGAAAATTATTACAAGATATATTCTAGATCCGCAAGACCTGAAAAAAATCATCAGAGGACTGCAGCGCAGAAAAATTTCTCCCAGTCCACAGATAAACATCTCTGCCAAACCATTTTACACACTGGTGAACACAAATTTCACACTCCATCAATCCAAAAGCTACAAATAAGGAGATGACACCAATAGATCCCCAACAATAGCCCTTCAGATCTGTACAAGCATAGCATCAACATAGAAGAAATGTGAAGCACATACCAGAGCACATTTTGAACACATACATAACTCTGACTTCACTCTTTATTAATTTTATCAAAATCACTAGGTAACTCATCATTTCAACACATTTACAACATCGTAATGATAGCTCCATGTAATCACAAAATCTCAACTATAGATGCACAATTTGCAACATTATGAATTGTGTTGACATCAATGACAACACCACCACACTTGCTCATACTTGTAACACTTCAATCCATTTTAATCCACTTTAGACCTATAAAGTGCAAGGACAAGGGAAGAATGGTTGTGCTATATAGAGGCAAGCCCCATTTTGGTGTTTCCACCTCCACGAATGTCTATGATGATATGGTGTCAATCACTTACCCTAGGTTGAGAAGAGGTAAATGAATACAAATGAATGATAAATAACAATAGTATAACTTATGATACTCAGATTTGTATTCTTTGTTGGTGAAGTCATATGGCTCATCTCATACAAGGAGAAATTGATGATTGCTTGAAGATCATGCAAGTGTTAGCACTCACAATAATAAACATAAAACATGAAATATATTACTATGCATAAACATGAATTTGTTGATGTGTTGCAAACATGATATTAGTTAAAAGAGTGTTATAGATATGATGCTAATTCTACTCTTGAAATTGATTTAATTTCCTTTTGATTTTTTTCTTGAGAGATCAAAAGCTTATTAGATTACTTGGATGTTCAAATGGAGGGAAATATTCATATTTACATGAGTTTCAACATATTTTGCATTAACCATTATGTCAAGCCAACAAATGATTTTGAATTCATAAGTTCATATTAGTGACAATAGTTCATTTTGAGATTTAGGGCTTGATTTAGGGGGACAAGGGCATTGGGGAACCCTAGTATAGCCCTATTTGGATTTTAAGATATTTATTAAATAAATATTTAATTTAATTTCCTAGATTTCATTCAATTTTCTGAAAATAATAATTAAAAAAATGATAAATAAGCATAATTAGGAACAAAGACTTGGTGGGGGAGCCAAACATAGTGTGTGATTGTCAAAGGTGACAATTTACAATGCTACAAAGGAATCATGAATTGTAGATTCCTTGTGAAGCATTCCAATATTATTCTATCATAGTATAATATAGAGATGCATGTTGTGTTGGATGTATGTCCCATGTGATTGATTTCTTTTTCATGGTTAATTGTTAATCATTTTGGTGATGGTGGACATATTGTGTTGCTCTGGCTTGTGAACTTGAATATATCCTTCCTTATCCTTGGTTTCTTAATAGATTATTACTATATGACAATGTGTTGCATTGCATTGTAATTCTAATTCCATTGAATGTGATGTTTTAGTGAAGTTCCATTCTTGTGTTGAAAGGAAATTTTCATGTGGAATACCTTGGGTTATTCCATATAAATCCTTATAATTATATTCTTACATAATGATTTGATTTATTTTTTATGATGTAGTAATTTATTGACCAATTTGATTATACTTACAATGATTCGTTGATATTATGATCTTATCTTTTGTGACTTGTTTGGATTCTTAGAAGAATTATTCACTTTGTGTGCTTGAGCATGTTCTCTAACTCACTTAGACCTTGTTTTCTACAAGTACTACAACATGAACTATTCTCTCAGTGTGACTAGCATTAGTCACATAGTGCATGTAAATTGTAGCTTCTAAAATTTATACTTTATTTATTGATGAATTCTCTATTTTTCTCTAAGGATTCAAATTAATTTATTAATTCTTCTTTGAGGACCCGAGTCACCAAATTTCACTAATTTTTTTTATCTTGTGACCCTTGGCCATGCTGAATTTATTTTAAATTGAGCTCATTTAATGCTTTATTGTTGGAATTGGTAATCTTTCTTCTTGGTATTCTTTCATTATTATGGTGGCTATTCTATAATGTTTCAACTGCTATTCATGTCTCATGTAATTCTTTTTCCCTATCATATCAATGATGGGTCTCTAATGGATTGTAAAGGGGATTAGATTGTGAATAATGTATAATTTCTTGATGTATATGTTAAGTATAAATATGTTAAGTTAAGAATTCCTTATTCCTTTTGAATCATAAGTGGATGCATGGTGAAGATTTGGAGAGTTATGAGTCACATGTTGAACATATGTATATTTTTTTGTGAGTAACATTTTTAGTTGGTTTGGACATCATATATTTTGGTAGTGAGTGATTTGCATTTGAATCTCTATATGAGATTAATTTTTATCATTTATCTATTTTATTTTGAGATTGAAATATGCTAAAATCCTTGTATGGATTATTCATTTCTCTTAGTAGCTAGAAATGGGTTGGGTGTTGACTTAGTTCACCAACTATGTTTGTTCTTATTTTTAATGGTCTTCTAGCCATAGATCCTAGTCTTTTTCATTTATTGAGTGTTTGAGGAGGTATTTTAAATATTGATTTCATGTTATTGAATACCATGAGGTTCACATCATGTCATTTAGAAATGATTTCCGTATCTACACTAATGTTTTTATATAGTGTAGGGTATGATGATGTGTTAATAGATGATTTAACACATTATTTTTATTTACTACATTATAAGTATTTATCTATTTATTTTTTTGCTAGTTGGGTAAATTGTATAGTTACAAGATTTTCCTTAGTAGTTTAGATGTTTTTGTAGCTTTGTGCTAGAAGAGATACAATATTTGTATGAAGGATTTTACATTCTATGTATCCCATTTTATGAATACTTGGTGATTGATCCTTGTAGATTTTTTTGATCATTTTTTGATGATATTGTTGGGTCATTTAATTTTTTAGTTGGACATAGTTGATAATGGATGTAGTGTATAATAGAGTTAAGCTTCTAGGTTTCCTATTTAGTTACCTCCTTAGATTTATTCCTTGTGACTTATGTGTCCTTAATCCTTTCTTGTTAGGAATGATTATGCTTTTAGGAAGGCGTTTCTTAGATTCTTCCCTCTAGAAACCCATAAGTTGATTTTATTTTTATGTTGAGAAGTTATAGTGTTAGATAAATACTTTCTTTTAGAGGTGGAACCTAAGGAAAAACCTCATTAAAAAGAACATATATAAAAGAAGGCATGATTTTGGTGAGCATGGAGGTGATATGGTTTTTTCTATAGCCTTGAGGGAAAGTTTCCCTATCTTTGACTTGTAGCATTATGGATCAAGGCCTTTATCTTATGAGAGACTATAGGAAGTGTGACCTTGTGTTGGAAATATCATGGAGAGTAGTGTTTTCGGGGTTGTGTAACTTTCCATGGTTTAGTATCTTAGCTAGATGTAATTCCCTATATTAAAGTAGAATTCTTGGATTAGAACCTTGTTTATCTTGTGGTTAGTTGAACAATGTGATTCTATCTTGTACTTGGTTGCAATGTGAACCATAAATTTTTGGGGTTCATCACTCTTACACTTCTAGGATTTTGCACCTAAAAGGAGAGAGGAATCCCAAAAATCTAGAGGTCTCACTCAAGAATAATGCAAATATCATTGAAATGTGTCTAAATAGAATGTCCTAGATGCAAAGAATTGATAAAAGAGATGGATTATTAATGCAAAACTAATGAAATACACTTTGTTTGAAAACACATTGTGATATGCAAGAAGAACTAAAAAGATGAATAGAAATGCAAATAAAATAGAACAGGAAAGAAAAATAAAAAGTGTGCACTTGGAAATGTGTTGAGGACTGGAATGAGGACTAGGAATGTTCCTGATCCTAAAATTTTGACCTACTAGGACACTTACACCATTCTGGGCAACTTAGTCCCAAATCCTGAATACTGTTACGAAGCCCGTTTCAGCCAAATGGGTATCTGAATCTACAGAAATTTTTGACAAACATGTACAGTGGGACTAAGTCACCATTGATAGCAACTTATTCCACTTTGGCTTTTCTAAAAACCCAAAAGTGGAAACGAAAGCTCTTGGTCTACACTTTCTACTCCTCCAGGTGTCCAGTTCTAGAACTCTAACTTTCGGCATTGTAAGTGACTTTTTGTGGATATTTTGACCTAGCCAACAAGGATATGTCTTCAAAAAATTTTCAATATATATCCTTCAATGATCTTCAAGGTACCTAAATCTGCAATCACACAAAGAAAGAGAGATAAATGTTGAATGTCAGAGCATGGGGGTTTGCCTTGGTCAAACCCCTTTTAGGTAATTAAGCCAAATGAAGAAATAAGATGAAGCATGAACATGAAATGAAGGAATTAGGAACTTTTCATGATGATGGATCTTGAATTTCTATAGGAATAGATGAAACATCTACCCTTGAATTCCTTAGAAAGCTATCTTGATGACTTAAGATGTTAAAACCCTAGCTTACTTGACTTGAGATAAATAATGAATGATGAATGAATGATGAATGGATTGGGGGTGAAATAAGAGGAAAAACCCTATATTTATACATGATTATAAAAAATTTCCCTAAAATACCACATCACAATTTGACCTCAAGGTTTAGAAAATAATATCGCGCCAAAATTTTAAAATAATTTTGATTTTTGAGCCAAATGGGACTACGTCAACCCAAGTGGCAACTTGGTCCCACTTGAGAAATTTAAGTGGGTGTTGGGAATTAAAGTGTATTAAATGATGTTTAATGAGATTTTTCTAAAAAATACACTTAAGTGGGGCCTGTAAGTGTGTAACTTAGGGGTCATTTAAACATTTAAGAAAGGGTCAAATTATTGATGACAAGCCTAGAAAAGCATGAAAGTTTCTTACAACACTTTACAACACTTTGAAATAACGCTTGGTAAGTGGTTATTTAGGTGAATTATAAAAAATTGGTCCTAGAAAAGTGTGAAAGTGGGTTGCAACACTTTTACAAGACATCATAGAATTATTAATGATTCACAAGGTTCCAAGACCTAATGTGAATGTGTTGACCACATTACAACATTAAATCTAGGAAAAACAAGGCCAATATCCATAAGAAAGACCCAAATGAGCATGAAAATGTCCAAGGATACATTTTTTTACGCTACATTTAACCCCTACTTTAGTGAGAGGATGAACTTGCTTCAAACTTAAATTAAAGTAGGCATTCAAGAGGGGTCCAATCGTACCAGTGAAAATGAAAAAGGATGAAAAAGATCAAAGGAGGTTGCACAAGCCCCCAAGATCCAAGATCCTAAGTCAAACCGACATAAGCACAAGAAGACAAACAAGGTGAAAGATTTTCAGCAAAACAAGATACGCAATCATGCAATGGCAAGAACTAAAATGAATAGAATTAAAAAGGTGGATCAAGCTTCGACCATTTTTCCAACACGTGGATCAGATCTAGGTTGTTTGTCTAGAAATGCATACTCAATCTGAGGCGACAAAACTCTTGGTTGTCCGCCAGGTGAGAAGTCCTAAAAAGGTGAGAAACATACACTCATGGTTGGTATGCACTCACACATATGCAAGTGGCTATGGGGAAATTCATGCCTCGGATTGGGCTTCCTACTCAACCATACCAAAGTTATACCTCCTGACAACTTTAATAAGGTGCCACACAAAAATGATCTTTGAGCTCTATGAGACAAGAAAAACCTCATATGCTTGAAACTCATAGACATTGTAAATGAAAAATAGTACAAGGAATGTTCAAAGGGATTTTTCTTAGTTCATGCAAGGTCTCTTCTTAGGGAACATCATGCTTAATTTCTCCAAGAGAGGATAAGTGAAAATGGTCTCATCTTGTTTCCAAGAGAGTAAAAGTGTAAGGTCTCATCCTGGGGAACATTGTATCTAATGCTTCCAAGAGAGGAAATCGCAAGAAAAAAGAAAATTGAAGAATGAAGTATAAGTTTCGATGTATTCCCCCACTTTAAAGCGGTTTCTAACACCATACTATGAGAAATTGCTTTAAAGTAGAAGAAGAGATGAGAGCTTATTTGGAAAGCCCTATGCCAAGTCATTTGTTTCTAATAAGCTACATCGTGAAAAAGGTAGTATGTCACATGCGAACCAACTGAAGGCATGTCGTCCACATCCCAAGCTTGCTCTTACATGTTCATGAAAGGTTAACGACTAGCCAAAAGAGGAAATGACAAGTGGCATATGAGGAAAAGGCTACCAAACCCCTTGCCCCCACTTAGTGTAGGACAAGGCTGAGCCAAAATGATTGATAAGATGCATGGTAGAGTCAAAATCAGTATCAATTAGAGAAATTAGGTGCCCCCAACATAAGGAAGAACACCACACTCCTTAAGATGTTGAATTTTTATACTCAAAGCCTTACATTCATTAGTAGAATGACCATGAACTCTATGATAGGAACAAAATGAAGTCTTGTAATAAAATTTCTTTCAAGTTCATGGAGGAAGGGATATCAAGTGATCTTGGAGGAGTCACAACAAAATACCCTCTTGATCAGTAGTAGAAGGTGTTCTTGTAGTTTGTGACAAAGATACTTCTTGCTTAGGACAAGATGTCATACCTACGCAAGATTCTTTAGATGGTGAGATTTTGTGCTCTCCATTGCAGGAGAGTGTAAAATATAATGAACTCAAATCATTAATGTTTTGTGAGATGCCATTTATATTAAGCGGGGACTTCTTTTTTGGTTTCATTATAGGAAAAGGAGAAAAATAAAAACCACTAGTGTCTATCAGTTCAGGGTGCACTACCATTAAATTCATCTTACAAGGGTGTGTTGTGATGGTGTTGATATTAAGTGAAGGCTTGTTTATTTCTATCAAAGAACAATAACCAAGATAATGAGTTGTTTCTTGTGTGTTAGGCTCTATAGGGTTGCGGATACCTTGTTCATTAGTACCACATCCTTTTCCACTATATCCAACTTGTTTCATAAGTTCATAACCTTTTCCATAAAGCTTTTTCATTGCTTTTGGATCGGGTGGTTGTGTGTTGTTGAGTTCTTCAAAGTTTATTGTGTAATTTATTGTCTTTTGTTCTAAAGTGGTTGAGGTGGATGACTTCGAAGGGTCGTACGAGTTTTGTGTTGACATGATTGCTTTATCATGTCCCTGTGTAGAGTCTTTTGTTATGATCTTGTATTCTCCCATGAATGTTGGTGTGAAATCTAAGGAACCCCAATCATTGTCTAATAGCTTCATGACTATCTCAATGTGTTTTTCTTTGTCTTTTTGTTGTACAAGCTCCACTTTTGTAGTTGGGGTTAAGGTGCTCAAATGGTTCTCTTTATTTTTCTCAAGTTGCAAGATGCTATAAGGCTCATGATCAATGTCAAGTGTGTGGATTTTGTTGTTGTAGACATATTTCATTTTACGATGGAGAATAGAAGGCACCCCATTCATTGCATGAATCCATGGTATACCTAAGAGGAGATCATATGAAAGATCATTAGGCATAACATGGATCAGTGTATCCAATGTGGCCTTTCCAACTGTAATAGGTAAAGTAATCACACCCAACGGTTGTTTTCCTAAATTGTCAAATTCTGTGATAGATAGAGATTCAGGTTGAATTTTTGAATTATCCACACAAAGCCTATCCAAAAGGTTTATGCTACACACATTAAGGGAAGAGCCATTGTAAAAAAGGGTTCACTTTATCTCTATCCAATTATATTGATCTATGATCATGAAAGCATCATTTTGTTTTTGTACTTCCAAAGGGGGGAGTTCACTTTGGTGGAAAATAATGTAAGCATTTTTTTCTTGAATAATAGCTGCTATGTCATTTGGTTGCAGATTAGAAGTGATAGGAACTTGTTGTAAGGTTGTTTGAAGCATAGTGTAATAGTTAGGTGAGTTCTAAATTAAATCCCATAGGGATATCTTTGCACGAGTATTCTTAAGTTGTTCAACAAGTTCATATGCCCTAATGTGTGAATTTAATTGAGGATCTCTAGGCAATATGGGATTAGGAAAATGTAAGGGTGTTGGGGTGGGTTGTTGTGGTTGCATATTATTTGTAGTGTTATATGTATGAGAAATAATATTATGACTCAATTGTTGTGACACATTATTCTTAGGTGGGTAAAGGATAAGTTCAGGTTTGTTGTGAGTTTGTTGTTTGTGTGATGGTGGGTAAAGGATTAGAGGATTCTTACGATGTCCTACAGTGTATTGAGGAGGTCCATTAATCAAGGGGGATCTAATGGATAGTTGTACATTCATAACCTCGGTAGCCTTGGTTTGATGTATCTCTAATAAAGGGCAATGATCTAGAATCACCTTTTTATCTTTATCGAAGGAATACACATTACTATTGTTGCCATATTCTAGAATCATGATATTCTCCATAGGAGGAGAGTTTTTAGGAGAACTACAAATCAAATGTTCTTGAAATTCATGGATGACTTCATCGCAAGTAGCCCAAAATGATCAATGGTTGGATTTTTATGTTTATCAATAGTGGGGAGATTAGGGGAAGAGTTTATTTGATTGTCATGTTTCTGTAAGATCTTATTATCTTGTTCCATATTGGCTACCCTAGTAGGAGATCTTGTAATATGTTCGTCCATGGTTAAATTTTTTAAAGAAACTTCATCACAAATAGGGGAGGCATCAAGAGAAGGACAACTATGATTTTCATGCTTACCAAATAGATCTTCCCATAAGATAGGAACATTAGGGAAGGGAGAGACAATAGCCTTATGACTATCATCCATTGTGTTTTCTAGCACCAACTTAGTATCGTCTTCATAGCTATGAGAGATACTAGGAGAAGAACAAGTATGATTATCATGATTGTTGATAAGTTCATTCCTTTGGCCCATAATGTCTTGAAAAATAGGATAGGTAGGGGAATGATCATAAAGAGAGTTATCATAGATCTTGAAGGTTTGCTTATCTAACACTAACATATCCTCATCACTATCACAAGAGGAGAAGATGTTAGGAGCTGAACATAGGCAAGTTTCAAGGGTCTCTTGTTGTGTTGTGTGATCATCGTGATTACTTATCGTTATGTCCTCTTTTATAGTAATTTTTTGTCTAATAGGAGAGGTAAGAGGAGAGAAAAAACTCAAGTTTTCAAAACTCTCATCAATTGGTTCTTCTAGCACTATAATATCTTCTTCACAGGTGGGAGAGATAATAGGAGAAGAAAAAATGTGATTGTTATGATTATCTAAGGTTTCTTTCACTAGACTAACCTCTCTCACAGAAGGAATACTAGGAGAGGGATCGATGATGAACAAAAAGAGAGGGGAAAGGACCTCATATTCATATGCACTTACAAAACTTTCTTACAACATGCAATAAGATCTAAAAATAGAACATGAAGTATGATAACTATATATTTTTGTAATGAAAACATGATGTAATGATTATTCTACAAAATTGAAATATAACCATGCTAAAGCAAACATGCAAAAGAGGAATGCATTTTTTTAGATTTGAAGGATGACAATTGACTGATTATGCTATGTAACAATGTGAGAATGCAAATTTGAAATTTAAGCCATGCATGAAATGAGCTAATTCAAGCTAGACCTAATGAAATGCATGTAACAGGATTCAACCAGCTGATACAAATAGTTAATGACAACAAACAAAAGTTGAGAAATAGGGTTTTCAATGCTGTGTAAGGCAATTTCAGGGGTGGAAAGGGACTAAGTCGCCCAAGGTGGCGAATGAGTCCCAATGGGGATTTTTTTCAAATTTATCTGATTCTTTTGATGGATTTTTATGTTTTCTATGTTGTATGATGTAGACCTAAGATGCAGATGCAAAATTTCAAAAAAAAATAATGATTTCAGATGCAAAAATGCAACCTATATGCACTTTCACTAATGCAAAATCTGAAACCCTAGAATGGCACTTAACTAGTGCAAGCTAATTCTAGGATGATGATGGACTTCCAAATAAGACAAGAAGGTATTTGAAAAGTAGGTTCACCAAAATGAACCATAATTTTTTGGGGCTCGGCACTCTCTTACACTTCTAGGATTTTGCACCTAAAAGGAGAGAGGAATCCCAAAAATCTAGAGGGCTCACTGAAGACTAATGCAAATATGATTGAAATATGTCTAAATAGAATGTCCTAGATGCAAAGAACTGATAAAAGATATGGATTATTAATGCAAAACTAATGAAATAAACTTTGTTTAAAAACACATTGTGATATGCAAGAAGACATAAAAAGATGAATAGAAATACAAATAAAAAAAAACAGGAAAGAAAAATAGAAAGTGTGTACCTGGAAATGTGTTAAGGACTGGAATGAGGACTAGGAATGCTATTGATCCCAAAATTTTGACCTATTGGGACACTTACGCCATTTTGGGCAACTTAGTCCCAGAGCTGCAAAACTATTCTGAAGCCCATTTCAACCAAATGGGTATCTCAATCTATAGATATTTCTCACAAACATGTATAGTGGGACTAAGTCACCATTGATGGTGACTTATTCCACTTTTTCTTTTCTGAAAACCCGAAAGTGAAAATGGAAGCTCTTGATCTGCACTTTCTGTTCCTCTAGGTGTCTGGTTCTAAAACTCTGACTTTCAGCACTGTAAGTGACTTTTTTGGATATTTTGACCTAGCCAACAAGGAGATTTATTCAACAAGTTTTCAATCTATCTTTCAATGATCTTCAAGGTACCTAAATTTGCAAGCACACAAAGAAAGAGAGAGAAATGTTGAATGTTAGAGCATGGGGGTTTGCCTTGGTCAAACCCCTTTTAGGTAATTAAACCAAACGAAGAAATAAGATGAAGCATGGACATGAATTGAGGGAATGGGGAACTTTCCATGATAATGGATCTTGAATTTTTGTAGCAATAGATGAAGAATCTTCCCTTGAATGCCTTAGAAAGCTATCTTGATGACTTAAGATGCTCAAACCCTAGCTTGCTTGACTTGAGATAGATAATGAATGATGATTGGATTGGTGGTAAAATGAGAGGAAAACCCTTATATTTATACATGATTATATAAAATTCCCCAAAAAATATCACATCGTAGGCTGACCTCAAGGTTTAGAAAATAATATCCTGCCAAAATTTTAAAATAATTATGATTTTTGAGCCCAATGGGACTAAGTTTCCCCAAGTAGCGAATTGGTCCCACTTGAGCAATTTAAGTGGGCATTAGGAATTAAATTGTATTAAATGATGTTTAATGGGATTATTCTTAAAAATACACTTAATTGGGGCCTGTAAGTGCATAAAAGGGGTCATTTAAACATAACAAAGGGTCAAATTATTGATGACAATCCTAGAAAAGCGTGAAATTTTGTTACAAAACTTTACAACACTTTGAAATAGGCTTGGTAAGTGGTTATTTAGGTGAATTATAATAAAAAGGTCCTAGAAAAGTGTGAAAGTGGGTTACAACACTTCACAACACTTTTACAAGACATCATAGAATTCTTATCAATTCACAAGGGTCCAAGACCTAATGTGAATGTGTTGACCACATTACAACATTAAATCTAGGGAAAAAAGGCCAACATCCATAAGAAAGACCCAAATGAGCCTGAAAATGTCCAAGTATACATCTTTTTATGCTACACAATGAAAATTGGTAGATAAAATGTGGTGGTCTTTGAGGTTTTAAATGGCATAGTGGTTGATGTTCATTTATTGCACCCTTAGAGTTGTGTGTTTTTAGTTTGATACCTAGACATGGTGAGAGTATAAGGGGTTTATCTTGTGAGATTCATTGAGTTTCCAAGGATTGTGTACAAAGAGTATCTTATCCTTCTCTTGTTGGAAGCTTCAATGGGTAAGGCTAATCCTAGTGGGAGAGGATGTAACTCCCATAGTATTATATGCCTTGACTTTGATATTATTAACATTGTATCTCCAACTATGTATCATGGAATGTGTAGGCCAAGATTATGCATGTTGTACTGAACTTTTATTAGTGTTTGAAGTTGACTATTTTCTTTTACTGATAATGTTATGATTATTGATTATGCATTAATTAGTTTTTTTCCAATTGAGATTTAGTTTTTGCTTTATATGGCATGTGTTGTGTAGAAATGGTCTTCCTATACATGTAAAATGTTTTTTTATTTATTACATTAAGAGGCATCTATGGTGCTTTGATTATTTCCTTGTGAGGTTTTGATGTATTCTATTATTTGTTATTTTATGTATTGAAGGTGTGAGAGCCCTTATGCATAGAGGTTGTGTTTGACATAAAAATAATCTTGTATATAATTATCTAGATGCATGTGTTATGCTTTCTATGGGGAGGGTGCATGAAGTTGGGTACCAATTTTGTGGCCACTTTTGAAAAAAAGTTTTAAAAATTGTGCTCGCGTTATAATGCGAGCGCTTTATAACGCGCTCGCATTATTTCACGTTAAAATCAAAGAAAAAAGTGAAATTATTTTCCTTAGGATATGAACCCAAAGGCTTGGAGGGCATTCCCAACAAGGCTAGAGATGTGTTTTTGTAAATTCTATAATTTTTCACATAATCAGGTCCGTGCTCACCATCAAGATTGCATCTAGTTCAATATCAACAAAATCGAACACATGGGTAATGTTAGGTTCTCTCTTAGCTATTCAACGATGTAATTTTTTTTACTTTTTGATAATGTTAATCCTTTCATCCATAATTTATTTTGTTTGTATGTCTGTTTTTTGCTAAATAACAATGTTTGGTATTTTTTTGTTATAAATTAACTGTTCATCAAAATTTCAAATAAATTACATTTTTAGAAACTAGACTCTATTCTACAAATTTAAAAAAGAAAAAAGAAAAAAAAACAATTCTTTTCCAAACTTTGTAGGGGGAGCACAGCCAAAATTCTGCTTTTCAGGAAGTGCCCGCTTAGAAAATTAGTAAAAAATCAAATATTCATTAAAAAATTATCAAAAAGTTTATGCATCAACTAGATGCTATTAGCTAACTTCTGACTATAGCGATTTTAAAAATACTACAAAAAATTTCAACGTGCTAAGGCCGTACAAGAGTTGCTATGTTATGTTTTTCTGACAAAAAAAAAACAATTTGTGTACATCCCTCTTTTGAACCCCTTAATCTTAACCATTTTCTAAATAAATTAGTAGTTTAGAAAGTAGACTCGGAGCACTTCGATCCTTGTTTTTGTTCCTTCTCAGAGTGTAACTATCCTCAATTTCACGTCCAAGGTGGTGGCCACTTAAGCCCCCTTTTTGGGAACCATCTTGGTGCACTTACCCTAATATGAATTTATTATCTTTTTTTTATTCAACTTTCATATTTATATATGAATTATATATTTAATTATTATAATAATTTTGACGTCCTATATTTTACCTCTGTAGATATGTATGCATTTACATAGACAAATTTTATTATTACTATATTTACATTCTAGATGATTCTTGGTTATCATATTATTGCATTTGAATGGTGTGCGTTGAAAATGAGTTATTATAGATGAGAGATGATTATATGATGTATATGTTATTGCAATCCTTTGAAAAGTTGGAATTTCTAATCATGTTTTATATAGAAACCTTGTATATAAAAATTGTTAACCAATGTCTAGAGAGTCTTATCACATTGGAACTTGGTTGATACATGTTCACAATTTGGACATATTCCCAACTTTTCATTAGGAATGATTCCTTTACACAAAAATGACCAATTATTATTCTAGTCAATGGGGGGCTTGTACCTTCTAGTGAAACAACCATAATGTTAAGTATTGCCCCTTGTGTTTAGGTTTCATTTTTGTTTTACTATAACATATTGGAGGTATTTTTCACCCTCATATGACTCCATGTGTAATAAATTGATGGTTATTCTAACTAGTTAAGATATGGTATCTCCTAGTTGTCCCAACTCTTATATAGATTTCCCTTAGTGCAATGAGTTTCATTGAGTTTGTTTAGGGTGTCAATTCAAGGTAGATGATTTCCTCATCCTACTATTTAATTATGTTCATGAGGGACTATGATAAAAATTTAGGACCTAATTATCATTATTCTATAGTTCCAATCGCTTGCATGATCATTGTAGTTTCTTCATCACATGATTAGTAAGTCTTCTTATTATGCAACCTTACTTGGAGAAATATTTATCTATATTAGTGTTGTTTATTTATTATGTGACATTTTTCTTGACATGAAATGTGGGTATTTTGGCATGCAATGTGACTAGTCAATGTCATAACTTGAATGTTGGAGCCATTCTTGTGTTCTTTCAAAAAAAATTATTTCATTAATATTTTTTTACTTGGATAATATCCTAGGTGTGAGGCTTGGAACATTGGATAGTACCTCACTTTTTCAATCTTAAGTGTACATTTAACTTGTAAGTTATATGAAGCACTTCAATATTAATATGTAAACCTTATAGTTATAGGTCTAAACTATAGAAAGGTTATGTTCTATATAGTTTTTCCCTAAATATCTAGTGTGTTGCTATACCTAGTAGCACAATGTATTTCGGTAGGTTTGAAGCCATATTATCAATAGGGGAGATTTTATTGACTAGGAAATTCAAATGGGATTGAAGGGTAGTAGTTTAAGCATTGAAATAGAGAATTTGGATAAAATTAATAATTTAGAAATTTGTGAATATATAAACCCCTCATTAATCTATGTGTTTTTATAATGAAATATATTATAAATGAGAATGAACTTACAATAATGAACTTAGATAAATAAAAAAATAAAATGGGGATGTTTAATATGTTTGTAGAGTGAACTTGTGGTTGTAGATAAGTTTAATGCTTCATGAAATATTGGATGATTTATCAACTAATATAGGTAGTATTGTTGGATAAATATTATAGAGATTTTATGAATGGTTGGGATCAATTGCACCTTCCCTCTTAGTAGGAGCAACTAGGATTCAAAGGAGAAGTTAAAAGACTGTAGCATAATGTACTATGTTGTAATTTGCATGTAGATAGTAATTGTGAATATATTTTAATTTTGGAAGTATGATGATAATGTGTCTAAACATATAACGATATTATGATTGGAATTAAATGAATCTATGCAATTAAAAAAAATTGGTCAATTTTATAATTCTATAACACATTTTCTAATGCTTCCAACTCATGTGCATGTTTATATAGTAATTATTTTTGTCCTATTTTATTTTAATTTTAGTTAACATCATTTAAAAAATCCTTTATGATTAAATTAGGTATTAAAATATCACTAATTTAATTTTATCCAAACTCTTAAAAATGAAAATAATTTATAAATATCCTTTTTATTTTAAAATGTGATAAATGACAATGACTAATGTTGTAAACTAATGTTTGATTGAAGATATGGGATAGGTTAAGTCCAAAAAAATCTATAGATAGGAAAACATTCTGAAGAATCATTTCAATAATAGTTTAGATTCAAATCTAGTTAGACCTCCATTTATTCTTTCATTTGCACACATATTAAAACTCAATAATGTTTGCTATAAAATAATTAAATAAAAATTGATTCAAAAATTAGTAAATAAAAACAGCATCTAGATTCTAAATTCATTAATCAACTTTTGTAACATTTTTAATTTTAGTTCATCTCAATTATTTAATTCAACAAATAGATTAATAATTATATCTCTAAAATTTCCTCAACTTATCAAGAATAGCATAATAGTTTTAATATAGATATAACTAAATAAAATATTATCTTTTAAAAGGGGATGTAGGCTATCTACATCTTGGACTAGGACATGTAGTATGGCTTAGTCTATGGACTATAGTCACATGATGTGACCTAGTCTCTTTTGATTCAAATTTTAAAACTCAATCCTCAAAAGTCAAACCTTTTTGAAAGTAATAGTTGTCCCATTAGCCTACATGTGAAAAAATTGAATTTCGTAATCATGAATATTTCTTGTAAGGACACTCCTTGATTATTAGAATTTAACTAGTAACAAGAATCATCTAAAATACTTATTCAATTGTAGAGAATCCAAAGCTGAATTTAGTATTTATGCAATACATATCTACATCAAACAACTGGATTTGCATCCATACTATATGAGTGGCATGTCTTTAGCAATTAGTTGATCTTTAGGGACTAAAATACAATGCAGACAAGTCTACAACTCCTACTAGAAGACTGTCACATTACCTGGACTAGTCTACATGTGATATGACCATCTAATGCTAGGATACATAATGTGATCCTATTTACAACAACACACTTTACATAATTTGTCACATCACACTAACCATATTTTATTATGGTTAAAGGCGGAATTTTGAATGAAAATTAACCCTTTTACGTAGACCAAAATAGATAGACCATTAGAACTCAGCAAAAAATAAAGATACAATTATAAAGACCGATAATTCTAAGACTGCATACCAACAACCACAACCACAACAAATCAACACATCACCTTGATCATTGTTTTCTCTCTCACAAATTAACAACAAAATTAAATCACTTCGTTGAAAAATACACTTCTATTCTCTTCAACTACTCAATTACTGTAATCTAAGTCAAACAATGTGCATGTACTCAAAGCTCTTTGGAGTGAATTACAACTTACATTGCCCGGTGCTTTTGGCCCCTTTAAAGTGAACACCAATATCTAAAATCACTCTAAAGAAGTTTACTTTCTTACATTATCTTATAATACTTTAGCAAAGCCCCACAAGCCATCACTTCTGTAATTCCTTCGTAGTCATATACACATCATTATTTTGTCGTTCTAGGGTGACCTGAGAGAGAAAATTATGGACTCTAATATTAGAATCCCTCTACCCTAAACATCGGATGATCCCAAATAAGAGCAAAGCTAGAAATACAATTAATGCTTTCATGGCCAAATGAATAGCATTGATTTCTATGTGCCAAGCCCAAATACCATAGGTTTTACATGTTGGCTGCTGAACATGTACATGGCAAAACAAAACAAACTGGAAGCATCTTGCAGTTTGGAGGAAGAACAGTTGTCGGGTACGGCCAAGATGATGGATTTTCAAACCCATCTACCAACGTCGCCATTATCACACAGTCATTATGTTTGGTGTGGGAAAACAAAAAGAAAGAAATGGTGTAATGTATGTCTCACCTCTCCAAGACAACTAGCACATATCTCCATCTCCATCTGTTGGAGGTCAAAGATCTGATTCCGATTGTGTTTTTAATTTTTCCTGCAAGTCAGCTAAAATGATTCTACTGTTCCCTGACAGAAGCTGACTTTGAGAAAACTCCAAGACCCATTTGTAGAGTTGAATTAGGTTGGAAGCTGCTTTCCCATTCATGGACATGGAAACACTATGATTCTGCTCTTGATTTTCAATGACATTCACCATCTCTCCCAAAGGAAACAATATTGCTAAATGTCATAATGGCAGTAACATGGATATAAGAGGACCTGTGATAATTCTAAGGTGTAAATTATTATTGATTGTTATTTTGTTCAATATTTAAAAGGAATATTGATGAATCACTCACAACATTGATAGGACAAGCATAAAAGTTGATGGATATAGGAGGACTTGTGATAGTCTTACTGTTTGATTGTTAAATTATTCAATATTTAAATAGAGAATTGATGAATCAATCGCAATACTAATGGGACAAGCATGACAAGCATAACAGTTGATGGGCCTGAAATTCTGGGCTTCTCTGAGGTATCTTCTGGTACAGAACTTTTGACTGCGGAATCCTGCAACAAACATGGAAGTTGTGTCTGCGCCAAGAGTGTCCTAAGTCACAGTGCAGTTATGGGCCTCCAATATATTTTGTTTCCCCTATAGTTAGTGACACTAAGCAGAACAAGGAAAAAATCTGGGTAACATACTACCACAGATTCCATCCTCACATATGATTTTTGCTAAGTAGGTAACCACTCTTCTAATTCAACATCCACCACACAATATGTACTAAATAAATCTGTGAACCCAAAGAAATTGTGCCAGTTGTTGACTTTTATTAGAAGAAAAGGTGATTTAGAAGATACTTAAAATCCAATTTCACATTATGATAATATATGTTGGTTATTTCAACTGATTGTCTGATTATATCCAAAGGTAAGTCAAATATTATAATCTTATAATCAAGACTATTAGATCAATGACCAACAAACAAGAGATAGGTAAACAATTATCCTCTTCTGAACTTCAGGCTCTGCAGGATCTAGGGAGGTCACGCAATAACACTAAACATGAATATTAGCTACAATTAGATATCATAATGCCTAGCAGATTGACTTCATAAAAATGGACAAGCATTTATATGTTTGCAAGCATGAAGAGCACAGTCCTTATTATCTTTGAAACCCTAGTATGAAGCATAAAAAAAGTTATAAATAAATTACTAGAAATGGCCTTTGGTTTTGATTTTGAGTTTGAAAATAGTTTAAGAGATTAACAAAAAATTTATTCAAAATGGATTGGTGCCTATCTAGGGTTGTGGAGTTGTAATGCAACACAATCTCACATCATACATTCTAAACATATTTTGGTGGTCATTCAATCACTATTACTTTATAACAATGAGATCTACTACTAGTTTACAATGCAACTCTTCCTACAAATCTATTTATAATGAAAACTCTCGCCATTTTCACAAAAGAATTTATTCTATTCCTTGAACAAATAGCAATTAATGAAAACAATTCATAACAAAAAATGTGTATGAAGAAACCTAGAATCCTTAATTCCATTATTCAGAGAACATTTCACTATAAAATGGAGACAATTAGCGATGAAGAATATATTTATATAAGATTCACTCAAAATACAACAATGTCTTCATTGAAGATTTGCACGCACATAACTCTATTTCCCCAAATAGATTATGAAATCTTCTACAACCCAACCCTTTTACAACTTTTTAAAATCTCAAAACCCCTTCCAAATGAATGGAAGATAATTTTAAAGAGGATGAGAAAACTCAAATTATATCTCACAATGACACTAGGCACAATAATTTTTCTTTGATTTACAATTGATTGGCACCTTTATGCTTTATTTTTCCTCTTATTTGTTACTGAAATTTGTTTTTTTTCCTTTCTTTGGATTTTCGTACAATTTTTTTAATTGGATGAAAAAACTTATTTACTGTTGTATTTCACCTTTGCCAAAAAATCTATCCACTTTGGGTACAAACCCATTTCATTGACATTTAAAATTTATATTCAACTTGCATTTTAAGTTTTAACTAAGCATTTTGATTGTTAAACACTAAAATTCCTTTATGGGATTAATTTGGCATTTTGTCAAACACTTTACTAGAAACCCCTCTACGTATAAAATTTTCATCCACTTGCTTTGATTTGCATTTCAACTATGAGAACCCCACCTCGAGATCACTATTTGCATTCTTTGAAACACATAATATCACCAAAATACCCATGGGTCATTTTAAAACCCTCAAAGACATTTGATACAGTGTATGGGCATTTATATTAAGCTACAATGGAGTCCAAATCCTATTAGAAAAGTGTTAGGTCATTTTTTAATGTTCTAGCACTTAGAAAATTAATCAAACACTATGAAAGAGTGTAGAAGAGGTGTGATAAGAGTTGTTGGGTCGTTTTGGACACTATTGGCCATTTAAAATCATTCAAATAGTATTCAAACCATTGTTCAAGTGTTGGATTTGATTGCTGGATCATTTTTATTATTTCTGATATTTGAAAAATGTCCAAAACGTTGTTTGGGCATGAACAATGTTGCTTTTTAAACATGAAAATAAAAATTTTGACACTTTAAAACCTTTCAAATAAATAAATAAAAATCCCTAGACACCCTCCAAGTGAGTGGATCTTTGTTGCAACATTGGCTAAAGGTTTATTGCATGTTTAAAGGGGAAGAATGGTATCAAAATGATGCTGCACTTGGTGAACAGTAATAGAAAACTTAGAAACAAAGGTTGCACATGAAGAACCAATACTGCAATTTAGCACCAAAATATTGTCCAACTCAGCAAAAGAATAGCCAATAACATTCATATCAAAGCCCCTCAATATAGCACACCTTTATTTTAGGTTTCTCTTATGAATTAGAGATAAAGTGCTTTCTTTACATGTGGAAAAGATGAATATATGCATCCACCTCAGTAAACATTACTAGTCAGTGTTATAAAGGAAAAGCATTCATTAAGAGAAGTAAATAAATATTGTTGGGTTCCACATTCCAAGTCATCGAAGGCATCAAACCCAATATGTTTTCCATCACAAGCTTCTACTCACATCGCAGCACTGTCTTTGTTCTTCTCTTCAAACTTGAAATGGAGCGATGTGATGCCACATGTAGAGTTATTTGAATCAAATTTCAGTGTGGGATTGATAAATTGTTATATATCATTATTTATTTTGTTTAGACTGAAGGAATTGGTTGGGTATCGTTCCCCTATAAACTGCAGTGTGTCTGGTAAACTTTTTTCATGTGATTGGTGCGACACACCCTCCGTACCACGGGACGGTGGAGAGACTAAACCTCGTGACCTCTTGCCTGCAACAGAATGCTTTAGCCAATTGAACTAGGCCCACCGCCCACTACACATCATTATAACCAGAGGAGCCAAAATTAATTCTCCCATCGACCTGTTTGCTGGCTGCGACCGGGGAAAACATCACGCAATGGTGAATTGGCTGCTATTTCATTAAAAGGCTACGAATTTGCATTGGACCGAAGAGGAGTTTGCATCGGTGGGTTCAAAGGCTCAAAATCAGAGTCAAAACTCTTGTTGTTGTGGAGAACAGAGCTCACACGTGGCAGTAAAGGACAAAACTGGCTGCATACTGACTGAAACAGGAGCGCGGGCATATGAAATTGGCGTAGAAACCTCCTGCGTGGACATTTTAACAGGCACATATTCCTCACGTGATAGCATTAAGTTTGCAATGTTTGGATGTTGTGCAGGCCGCTATGAATAATGGGCAGCTAAATTGCCTCTATCGCGGCTAAGGACAGAGCACGACGTGTGAGATGGGGCAAGGGACCTGTAGCATTTCCTCATGCATTGCTTTGAAACTGGCGTTTGGGAATGAGCAGACTGCGTGGAGTTCGAATTTTCAACAGGGAACTTTTGTTGGGAAATGTAATTTCTCCCTCAAATAAGATGTAAAAATATTAATTAAATTAGAAATTTCTAGAGGTTCAAACTGGATTAGAGATTAGGAATTAAGTAAAATTTGGTAAAGTTCCAGAAGTTATTTTTATGTCAGTTAGGGTTGGATAAATTTTAGAAGTTTAGGGTTAGGTAAATTCTATAAACTTATTTTATGTCGGCCAAAGTAAAATAATATGTCAGCCTATATTTTAGATTATTCTAAATGTATCTAAAAGTCCTGTAGACAGATGTAAACTATTTTTTGGGCAAGCAATTCAATACAAGTATTTGGAGCAGCAGCTCATATTTTATTTGTGTGTGTGTGTTTATTTATGAATTGCTGAATTTGTATTTGCTTATTAGTGTTGATCTGTATCCATCCACATCTATCAAAGTGGTATCAGAGCCTATGGTTGAAGACTCTGCAGACGGTTGAGAGAGACTTTGATGTTAAATAATTTGTGAAGATCCATTGCTGGAGCAAGTGCTGTTGAAAGAAGTATCTGCCAGGTTGTGTTTGCAGATTGTGGGCACCAAATTGAAGAAGAAATCAAAATTGAGGTAAATTTATTTGTTTGATTCAATAGGAAAAGCTGACAGAGTAAAGAAAGAGAAAACAAGAGATTTAGAAGAAGAATTAATAAAGGTGAAGAAAGAAAATACAAGTTTAAAATATGAAAAAGATTTTTTAGAAAAAGAATTGGAAAAGTTAAGGAAAGAAATAGGGGCAGAAAAATGTAATCTTTTAAATGAAATTAGTGGTTATACAAAGGCAATTGAAGGGCTAGAGGATAGGTTAAAGTTTGTGGAACAAATAAATAATTTGCAGGTGAAGGAATTGTGCAAACTTAGAGAGAAGAATAAAGAGCTTGAAGAAAAACTAAAACTGTTTGATGAGATTAATATAAAAAATGAAGAATTGGAACAAAGAATAAAGTTGGTTGATGATTTAGAAGAAAAAGTGAAAAAATTAGAAGCAGAGAATAGTTTATACAAAAATGAAATATCAAGATTGAATGAAGAGAATGAATGTTTGAAGGAAAAGAAATCCATATGTGATATTTCTTGTAGTACAAAGGATTTGAATTTGTCAATTGAGAAATGTGTTTTTGCTAAAGAAGTTTGTGATAAAAACTGTCAAAATGATAATGTTGTTAGATGTAATGGAAATGAAAAAAAGGTTGGTTTAAAGATCATGGAAAGAATGGGATACAAAGGACAAGGACTAGGAAGGCATGATCAAGGGATGAGAGAGCCAATTAAGCCAATAATGAGGTCAAAGCATGAAGGACTTGAATATGTGATAGGTAAAGGAAATAATACAGGTGTAATTAAATTTGTTAAAGAAAAGGAATGTGTGCAATATTGTCATTGTAACAGGAAATGACATACAAAGGATAGATGTTGGGATTTACATCCATGCAGAATTTGTGGTTTGAAGAGTCATTCTGAAAAGACATGTTGGAACGGAGAGTGCAAGAAGGATTCTATGGTAGGTTGTATAAAAATAGATTGTGGATGGAATTACGGATCAAGTTGGCAAAAGATGGCAGGCATGTTCAAAAGGTTGTTCAAGTGGAAATGTTCTTATGAAAGAAATCAAGAGAGATTTGTTGGTCTGGCAAGACATCAAAGAAGGTGGAAAGTTACAAATAGTGAGTTTGCAGAGAAGAAGACTTCCAGTTTGAAGTTCTGAAAATTTGAAGTTTGAATGACTGCCACAGCAGTGGGATGAGAGTTGAAAAGAGATGAGGAAAGAGATCTGCAAATCATAGAGATGGTTTGAAGTTTGAAGACTTGGACAAAGACAAAGGCATTGTCAAGTTTGAAGATATCAAGCAAAGAAAAGAATTTGAAAAGTCAGCAGTCAAGAGCAAGAAAATTTATGCAGTAGCATTTGAGGTCGAAATTAGGGGGAGTGTTGGGAAATGTAATTTCTCCCTCAAATAAGATGTAAAAATATTAATTAAATTAGAAGTTTCTAGAGGTTCCAGCTGGACTAGAGATTAGGAATTAAGTAAAATTTGGTAAAGTTCTAGAAGTTATTTTTATGTCAGTTAGAGTTGGATAAATTCTAGAAGTTTAGGGTTAGGTAAATTCTATAAACTTATTTTATGTCAACCAAGGTAAAATAATATGTCAGCCTATATTCTAGATTATTCTAAATGTATCTAAAAGTCCTTTATATAAGAGGCAGATGTAAACCATTTTTTGGGCAAGCAATTCAATACAAGTATTTGGAGCAACAGCTCATATTTTATTTGTGTGTGCGTTTATTTATGAATTGCTGAATTTGTATTTGCTTATTAGTGTTGATCTGTATCCATCCACCCCTATCAAACTTCTTCAGCAAAAACACATTTCTCAATTGACAAATTCAAATCCTCTGTACTACAAGAAATATCACATATGGATTTCCTTACCTTCGAACATTCATTCTCTTCATTCAATCTTGATATTTCATTTTTGTATAAACTAATCTCTTCTTCTAATTTCTTCGCCTTTTCTTTTAAATCATCAACCAATTTCATTCTTCGTTCCAATTCCTCATTCTTTTCCTTGATCTGCTCAAACAATTTTAGCTTTTCTTCAAGCTCATTATTCTTCTCTTTAAGTTTGGATGATTTCTTTACCTGCAAATTATGTATTTGTTCCACAAACTTTAACCTATCATCTAGCTCTTCAATTGCCTCTGTATAATTACTAATTTCATTTAAAAGATTACATTTTTCTGCCCCCATTTCTTTCCTTAATTTTTCCAATTCTTTTTCTAAAAAATCCTTTTCACATTTTAAACTTGTATTTTCTTTCTTCACCTTTATTAATTCTTCTTCTAAATCTTTTGTTTTCTCTTTCTTTACTCTATCAGCTTTTCCCATTGAATCAAACAAATAATCTTACCTTACTTTTATAATCTTTGTCTGCCTTCACTCTTCCACAATTTCCTTCAACAACTACGGCTGTATCTTTCTTTCTTCAGATCAATAAATTGCAATTTACAAAATTTCTTCTTGCCTGGGCTGATTTTTTCTTATCTGCAAACCTCCACTTTGATCTTTTCTTCAATTTGGTGCCCACAATCTACAAACACAACCTGGAAAATATTTCTTTCAACAACACTTGCTCCAGCAATGGATCTTCACAAATTATTTAACAACAAATTCTTTCACAACTGTCTTCTCTCGAGGGTCTTCAACCATAGGCTCTGATACCACTTTGATAGGGGTGGATGGATACAGATCAACACTAATAAGCAAATACAAATTCAGCAATTCATAAATAAACACACACAAAAATAAAATATGAGCTGCTGCTCCAAATACTTGTATTGAAAATTTCTTGCCCAAAAAATGGTTTACATCTGCCTCTTATATAGAGGACTTTTAGATACATTTAGAATAATCTAGAATATAGGCTGACATATTATTTTACCTTGGCCGACATAAAATAAGTTTATAGAATTTACCTAACCCTAAACTTCTAGAATTTATCCAACCCTAACTGACATAAAAATAACTTCTAGAACTTTACCAAATTTTACTTAATTCTTAATCTCTAGTCCAGCTGGAACCTCTAGAAACTTCTAATTTAATTAATATTTTTACATCTTATTTGAGGGAGAAATTACATTTCCCAACAACTTTGAATTTGCTTCACGTGATGGAAAATAGAATGGGCAACGCATGGGAATTAAACCTGCCTGTGGTGAAGTGTGAGGAGCCAAAACTGGCTGCAATGAATTTGAAGGAAACATAACTTGCGTCCCATTGGTGAGACTAAACTCCCATGACAAGGTTGTTCCAAACGTTGCGTAGCCTATGCTTGGGATTTGAAACCATTCATTCGACCTTGGTGAATCTAAGTGTTGCCAATGTGCTGTTGAAGCATATTTGAAATTAATTTTGGATGTGAAAACTGTGAATCACAGCCACTCCCAACATCATTGATAGGCAAATATTCATTTGTTGAACCCCTCTATTTGTGCAAATCTAGAAAAAATTTCTTGTTGAAGACAATATCTGGAATACGAATGAATTTATTTGCAACCGGATTCCACAATCTAAAGTCATACTGATCTTCTCCATACCTGACAAATATACACAATTTAGATTTGAAATCCAACTTCGTTCATTTCTCTTTCAAAATATGAATAAAAGCTTCATAGCCAAACACCCATAAATGACTATAGATAATTCACTTTCCAAGCCATCTCTCCTTCAAAGTATCGAAATCCAAATGAGAAGAGGGGTTGTGATTAATCAAATACACTATCGTGTTAACTGCTTTTGCCCAAAACTCTTTGCCCAAACCTCATTAGAGAGCATGCTTCAAGCCCTCTCTAGAATTGTCCAATTCAATCTCTCAACTGCACCATTCTCTTGAGGCATAAATGGTACAACCTTAATATGCTAAATACCATTATCTTCACAATAACCATCAAATTTTGAAGAATAAAATTTGTCTCCATTATTCATTTTCAAACATTTAATCTTGTTCCCTATTTGGTTTTCAACAATAGCTTTAAAAATCTTGAGATTTCCTATTGAGCATATAAACCCATACCTTTCGAGTGCAATCATCAATAAATGAAACAAAATAATTGGCTCTTCCATACAAGGTTACCTTTGTAGGACTGAACACGTTGGAGTGCACAAGCTCCAAAGGCCTTGTCTTTTTGTCATGCCCAGTCTTCGATAAACTGATCTTCCTCTATTTGTCATATAGACAATGCTCACATAGGTCCAAATCCACAAACTTTATTCCCAGAAGATGATCTCTTTTGAGCAAGAATTCAAGCCCTTTCTTGTTCATGTGCCTAGGCCTTTTATGCCATAGTTTTGTTTCATTGTTCACAAGCATCATCGCTACTCCCACTTTAGTGAGACTATCTAGCACAAATAATGTGCCCAATTTTCTACCCCTTGTAACCACTAACACCCCTTTAGTCATCTTCTAAGAATTTGAAGAAAAAGTGATGCTACATCCTTAAGCATCAAGTTGTCCCACAGAAGTCGGATTTCTTTTTAATTTCAGAGCATGTCTTACATTGTGCAATAACCACTTGTTTTTATTCTTCAACCTTAACATCACGTTACCTTTTCCAATAATCTCACATGTCTTGTTATCACCAAGATATACTTTACCAAATCTATCTTCTTGATAATTTTAGAAGGCTTATCGACATGAAGTTGCATAAAATGATGCATCATAACCAATACCCATGACTCTATTGTAGTTTCACCTATTGACAAGACTAGAACACTTTCATATTTTTCATACGTGGTCTTAACTTCATTGTCCTTTGATTGGTTCTACGCCTTTTTATATGACCAACAATTCTTTATTGTATATCTTTTTCCACAAAACCAACAACCTCCATTTATTCCCCTTGACATTGATCTCCTCATTGATTTTGATCTTCTTCTATGGTTATATCTCCCCTTGTCTTGATTTTTACCTCTATTACCAAAAATCAAGGCATCACCAGATCTGGTTCTTTGATTTTTCCTTCGCATATCATCCCTGAGAAGAGTTGTAGCAACATCATCAAACTTGAGTTTTTTTCCTGGATATGGAGGTGTTGATCACCATCACAACCCCTTCCCAACTATTTGGAAGAGAACACAACAATAAGATGGCTTTGATTTCATCATCCAACATGATATTTACCAAAACCAATTGGTTGATAAGAGTGTTGAATTCATTCAAGTGGTTTGATACAATGCCTCCTTCCTTCATTTTCAAATTATATAATTTTTTCATGAGGTAAACCTTGTTCGAAGCTGAAGCCATCTTGTACATGTCAATCAATTTGTCCCACAACTCTTTCAAGGTCTTTTCTATTATGACATTGAAGAAGACTGATGCAGGAGCATCCAGTGGTGTAAGGGCAATCTTAAATCACCCAAAATAGTCAAATTTCAAGTTTCTCAGTTATTAGATGTTTTTAAATTTTTGGATACCCTTTTTGTCATAATGAAATTCCCAATTTACGGTTTTTATTTTCTATTCCTGGGTTGAAAGATATTGCAATTTTAGTTTCCCAGATTTGCACCTGAAAATCTTCTGAGTTAGAATTGAGGCACTTAGAGCTCCCGAAATGGCCCTGAAACTTACCAAAATTAGCATAGCAATTTCAAGTGCATTATTGACTTCAAGACTTTTCCAATAGTTCAAATGGTTCATGAATCGGAGTCCCAGATCAAAAGTTATGGCCCCGGGAAGTTGGTGCACTTTGTAGAAGATACAATTGCAAATGCTCTTTTGAAATTTGAACTTCATGTTGTAAATTTTCGGCGCCAAACCGCCTAAACTCAAATTTGAATGTTTTTTTGGCTCCAAACTAATGAGGAGCTCTATTTATGGGCAGGTTTCTAATTTTTGGGTAACTTTTTGGGGACAAGCTCTCATATTGCGAAAGGGTGATTCTATAGCTTACTGTACCTTGCATGTGTTGTAGAACTTGGTTATTTGAGATCCTCTGCATGTAAGAAGCTCAATTTTCTGAATAATAAAATTATTCTCTTATTTGTGAGTTATTTTCTAAGTCTTGGGCTACGCCCTCATCAAGTGGTATCAGAGCGGGTTTTCTTGAGCGTGTGGACAGATCGTTGATCATGAGGTAGTTCGCACCAGAACCATGGTTGTTAGTTGAGGTCAAGAAAGATGCCTCCAAGAGTGATTCCTGGTAGGCGTGCTGGTGTCAGAGGTGGTCGAGGCCACAAAAATGTTGGTGGAAGAGATGCACTGGCAGCCTTCCAAAGACAGATTGATGTGTTATAAGAGCAGATGAGAAGAGGGTTAAACCTGAGGGAGGAAAGTGAGGATGAAGGAGAGGAAGAAGGTTCAAATGTAGAAGAGGAAGAAGCAATTGATCAAGACCAAATGTAGCTAATAAGGGTCATTTTGAAGATCAGGAAAAGACCCAAAGCAGAAGTCCCTAGTTATTCCGGAAGTTTTAACCCAGAAGAGTTGATCGACTGGATCAACGTGCTAGAAGAATATTTTGAGTATGAGGAAATAAAGGACCCAGATCAGGTTAAGTTTGCGAAAATGAAGCTAAAGGGCCATGCCAGTATTTGGTGGAAAGAGGTCCAGTTGGAAAGAAATCGAAGAGGAAAAGAAATATCACTAGATGGGATCGCATGGTAGAGAAACTAAATAAGCAGTTCATACCAGTGGACTATGAGTTAGATTTGTTGAAGAAATTGCAAGGGTTGAAGCAAGGAAGCATATTTGTGAAAGAATATAATGAATATTTTCACAAGATAATCATCAGAACGGACCACACAGAGACCAATAAGGAGAAGGTAGCCCGATATCTTGATGGGTTATGACCGAGAATTCAGGAGGAGTTAAGCCTAGTCAGAATGACTACCATTGAAGATGTGTATCAGTTTGCTCTGAAGGTGGAAGAGAAGCTAAACAAAAGATTTGATGGCAAGCAAAAAGGACGAGGAGGTCAAAGTGGAAGGGGCAGTGGAAGACCTTCAGGAAGCCGAAATGATGATGAAAAGAAAAGTGAAGATGTGGGTACCAGAAAGCCAAAGGAATGACAACTTCTATGCCCTCATGATCAAAAGGTGGTGATCAAAGAGGTAGAGGATGAGGGAGATATGGACAAGGATCTGGAAGAGGTGGTTTCAAGGAACGTATTTCCAGTGTGGTGAAGAAGGGCATCGAGCCTATGAATGTCCACAACACCAAGGAAGGGTAGACAAAAGGCCGGTTCGTGGAAGGGTTGCATGCAGATGAGGAGGCCCAATCCGAACATTCAAATGATGCTGAAAGGGGAGAAGCCCTAGTGACTGAGGAAAAGGAACCAGAACATAGGAAGAATCTATTTCGCACAAGGTGCAAGTGTGAAGGAAAATGTTGTGATGTCATTATTGATGGTGGGAGCACCGATAATCTAGTGTGAGAAAAGATGGTCACAAAGTTGAAACTGGAGAGGGAAAGGCACCCGCATCCGTATCGGATTGCTTGGTTGCAGAAAGACCACAAATTTTTGGTCAATGAGTAGTGCCTAGTAAAGTTTAAGATCGGGAGCTACCATGATGAGGTACTCTGTGATATCATCCCCATGGATGCATGTCACATGTTGTTGGGGAGGCCGTGGCAGTTCAATAGGCGAGCTATACATGATGGCCATGCAAACACTTATTCCTTGACAAAAGGATGGGGTTCATCACAAGTTGAAACCCCGAAGGAGTGAAGAAAAGGTATGGTAGTGCTAGAATTTGTTATGTAGATGGAAGAAAATTTTTAGAAGGTATGAAGCATGGCGTGTGTGTTATGCATTGATTCCTAGAGTAAGGAGGATAATGAGAAGGTTCCAGAAGAAGTTTCTGGGATGTTGGATGAGTTTCAAGATATTGTTTCTGATAATGTACTTGAGGGTTTGCCACCAATAAGAAGATCAGTCATCAGATTGACTTGATTCCTGGAGCTAGTTTGCCAAATAAGGCAGCTCATAGAATGACTCCAGCAGAAAATGAGGAGTTGAACACACAAGTTCAAGAGTTGTTGAGAAAGGGTTTGCTATAGGAGAGTTTGAGTCCATGTGCAGTACCTGCAGTACTAGCACCAAAAAAGGATGGGGAGTGGAGGATGTGTACAGATTCCTGAGCCATAAACAAGATAACAATCAAGTACAGATTTCCCCTACCAAGGATGGATGACCTAATGGACTGTTTGAGTGGACCTTAGTACTTCACAAAGATTGATTTGAAGAGTGGATATCACCAGATCCGGATTCGAGAGGGAGATGAATGGAAGACTACCTTCAAGACCAAAGAGGGCCTGTACAAGTGGTTAGTCATGCCTTTTGGGCTAACCAATGCACCGAGCACATTCATGCGGCTCATGAACAAGGTACTAAAAGAATTTCTGGGAAGTTTTGTTATTGTGTATTTAGATGATATTTTGATTTTCAATAAGATGTTGGATGAGCATTTGATGCATATTCGGAGAGCCTTTGAGAAGTTAAGAGAAGAGAAACTATTGATTAATCTAAAGAAGTGTAGTTTTGTGAAGAGGGAGTTAGTGTACTTGGGGTTTGTTGTCTCAGCAGAAGGTCTCAAGATGGACCAAGAGAAGGTGAAGGCTATTCTAGAATGGCCTACCCCAAGAACTGCTACCGAGGTGAGATATTTCCATGGTTTGGCTAGTTTTATAGAAAGTTCATTAGAAACTTTAGTAGTATTTGTTAACTTTAGAAGGTAACAGAGCAACATGTTCTAGCCCTCCCAGATTTCAACAAGGTGTTTCAGGTAGATTGTGATGCCAATGGTTGTGCCATTGGAGCAGTGTTGAGCCAAGAAGGTAAGCCCATTGCCTATTTTAGTGAAAAGTTAAATGATGCCAAGAGAAAGTATTACAGTATGATCAAGAATTTTATGCAATAGTTCAAGCATTAAAGAAATGGAGACATTATTTGTTGCGAAGGAATTTGTTCTATATCTCGATCCTCGGGCCTTGCAATACCTAAATAGTCGAAAATTAAATGAGAGCATATGAAATGGGTAGAGTTTTTGAAGAGTTATACCTTTGTTTTGAAACATAGGAGTGGGAAGTCAAATAGGGTTGCAGATGCCTTAAGTAGGAGGCATACATTGATGACAAAGATGCAGATTGAAGTGGTTGGGTTCAATGAACTTAAGACACTGTACGCAGAAGATCCTAATTTCACAGAGGCTTGGAAAGCTTGCAAGGAACCTGTTACAGTGGATAAGACAAGGTGGTTGGATTTCATAATCCAGGATGGCATGTTATTTAAGGGAAGTTAGTTGTGTATCTCGAGGAGTTCCATGAGGGAGAACCTGATAAAGGAGAAGCATAATGGAGGAATGGCAGGACATTTTGGTCGGGATAAGACCATTGCCATTATTAGTGAACATTATTATTGGCCTCAGTTGTCATAGGATGTGAAGAAGTTTGTACAAAGTTGCAAGGTATGTCATATGGATAAAAGAGTGAGCCAGAATACATGCTTATATAAGCCCTTACTTGTACCAGAGAGGCCATGGGAGGATATAAGTATAGACTTTGTTCTTGGTTTGCCAAGGATACAACGAGGGAATGATTCAGTCTTTGTGGCGGTTGATAGGTTTTCAAAGATGGCACATTTCATTCCATGTCAGAAGACCCATGATGCAGTCCACATTGCTGACTTGTTCTTCAAAGAGGTGGTGAGGCTACATGGTCTGCCAAAGAGTATTGTTTCAGATCGTGACACCAAATTTGTGGGGTACTTTTGGAGGACCTTGTGGAAGAAGCTGAAGACAGAGTTGAAGTTCAGTTCTGCACACCATCCACAAACAGATGGGTAGACAGAGGTTGTTAACAGGATTCTGGGTAACCTACTAAGATGTTTGGTAGGAGATAAACCCAAGGGATGGGACTTGATCTTACTCCAGGAAAAATTTTCTTACAAAAATTCTATTAACAAAAGCATTGGTAGATCACCATTCCAGATTGTGTATGGAGGTAGCCCTAGAACAGCTCCAGAATTGAGGAAGATGGACCAAGAGAAGAAAATAAGTGCTGAAGCCGAAGATTTTGCAGAGCACATCAAGAATATATATGAGAAGGTACGAGAACATATTAATAAGATGAATATGAAATATAAGGCTAAGGCAGATCAGAAAAGGAGGAATAAGGAGTTTCAGATTGGTGATGAAGTGATGGTCCACTTGACGAAAGAAAGGTTTCCAATGAGAACATATAACAAATTGAAGATGAAGAAGTTTGGTCCCTGTAAAATTTTGAAGAGGCATGATTCAGGGAATGCATATGAGGTAGAGTTTTCAGATGGATTCAACATTTCCCCTGTGTTCAACATTTTAGATTTGACAAAGTATCATGAAGGTGGAGCAGAGGAAGTACCAACAATGGAACAGTGTGGGATTCTAGCACCCACTTCAGTAAAGGAGGAGATTGAGAAATCTTGGATAGTCGTGTGGGAAGGAGTACCAAGAATAGGTAGTATGAAGAATATCCGGTGAAATGGAAATGAAGGTATGTTGAAGATTCATCCTAGTTGCCTAAGGTAGAGGTTGACCGTTTGGGTTTTCCTCCACCATCTGAGATGTGACGGGGTCACTTCTCAAATTACCCTGGGTGTCTAATGCAGGGGCATCCAGTGGTGTAAGGGCAATCTTGCATCACCCAAAAATAGTTAAATTTCAAGTTTCTGGTTTTTAGATGTTTTTACATTTTTGGATACCCTTTTCATCATAATGAAATTCCCAATTTACGGTTTTTATTTTCTATTCTTGGGTTGAAAGATATTGCAGTTTTAGTTTCTCATATTTACACCTGAAAATCTTCCGAGTTAGATTTGAGGCACAGAAGTTCCCGGAATGGCCTTGAAACTTGCCAAAATTAGCATAGAAAATTTTGAGTGCATTATTGACTTCGAGACCTTTCCAACGGTTCAAACGGTTCACGAATCGGAGTCCCAGATCAAAAGTTATGGCCCTGGGAAGTTGGCACACTTTCTAGAAGATACAATTGCAAATGCTCTTTTGAAATTTGAACTTCATGTTATAATTTTTTGGCACCAAACCGCCTAAATTCAAATTTGAATGTTGTTTTGGCTCCAAACTAATGAGGAGCTCTATTTATGAGCGGGTTTCTAATTTTTGGGTAACTTTTTGGGGACAAGCTTGCATATTGCGAAAGGGTGATTCTGTAGCTTACTGTACCTTGCATGTGTTGTAGAACTTGGGGATTTGAGATCCTCTGCATGTAAGAAGCTTCATTTTCTGAATAATAAAATTATTCTCTTGTTTGTGAGTTATTTTCTAAGTCTCGGGTTGCGCCCTCATCAAAGACATTGTTGGGTGATGATAGAATAATTGTAGCTCTTGCTTTCTTATCTAATCTCTTCCAATTCTCATCAGACATCGCAATTAGATTTTTTGTTTTTTCTTCCAATGTGAGCGAGAAATCTCTGCTAATCAATAAAGACTCCATTTTCACTTTCCACAATCCAAAATTTTTCCTAGAGAACTTCTCTATCTTCCATTTATTTGCTTCCTCTATTTCTCAAAAATTATCACAATTCTTGAACATCTAATTTTCCAAGCTCTAATACCAATTGTTGATTAATTTTTTGTAGACAAAATGAAAATAAGATTGCAAAAATTAAGCTTAGAGAAGAGACAATTCACAAACACGAAAGAAAACAAAGATTTATAGTGGTCCACCAATTTGGCTACATCCACTTTGAAGCAAGGGAATTGATTTTATTAATCTTTGTTTTTTAATACAAGCTACAACAACATAACATCAATAATACAACAACAAAGCATTATCCATTTTGGATAAGTCTTCAAAAAATAATGTGAAGAGACTTGTACAATTTGGAGGGAAATGGATGTGATCATTGGGCTTCAATATCCAGCACAAATATGGTACCCTCAAGACAATAGGAGAAATCCACTTTAAAAACTCAGATTTGTAGTGTGAAGAATTACCTAGGCATTGCATTTACATTAAAATTAACACTTAGAATTAAACCTTTTTGAAAGTTTAATTAAAATTTTAACCATTTCATGTGCTTTCCATACAAAGGAGATAGTAAAAATTTAAAACCATTCATATCTGCCCTTAAAAAAATTTAAAACCTACATTTCGGATCACACTTTGTGATCTATCATGACAGCATAAGGAGGAAAAAATGAATAGTTGCAAACCAAGAAATGCATAAAAAGGTGGGAAAGAGGGAGGAGAGAGAAGGATGGCACAAGAAACAAGACACCAAGATAAGTTAATGAATGAAAGAAAGAAAATCAAGAACATAAAATGATAAATTGAATTATTTAAAGGAGACAAAGAGAAAAGTACTATATAATATGTGTATGTATATATTATATTAATTAATATATTTGTTAAATTATATATAACAATTAAAATAAATTATGTATATATTATAATGTCATATATATATATATATATATATATATAATTAAAATATAAACTACTCAAATATATAATATGATATATATAAAATAATAATCTCATATATCTTATATATAATATATATTATATACTCCCAAAAATATAATATAATAACCACATATAGCACAAATACAATATATAATATACACATAAGATATGAATATGCAATATAAAGAAAAACTGTGAATACATTGCAATAAAATATAATATAAGTTATAATATATATTATTGCTATGTATGTATTATAGTATGATATACTATATATAATATAGTAATCATACAGTAGAAAAATTAAGCAAGTACACAAATAACAAAATTATAATATAGCAATAATATAATATATATAATTAAACAAATATTATATACTTATGAATATATAATATAATAAACTCATAACAATTATACAATATAATTATTTTCTTTTGTGTATAATTATTTACTACATTTTTTTTCTTTTTCTTTTTTATTTACTACATTTCTTATGAGTGTATATTTATATTATAGTGATATGTAATAAATAATATAAAGAAATGTATATATTATAATATAATATAAACTAAGTTATGTATATGCATCTAGCTATGTATATATTATAATGTCTTCTAAATAATGTATACATAACTTAAACTATAAAATATGAAAATAAATATAATATAATATACTCATATATATAATGTAATAATTTATATGTATAAGCTATGAATATATTATAAACTCATATGATATGTAATAAATAATATAAAGAAGGACACATATGAAAGAACATGTAAAATAATTACAAAGAATCAAATGATATGCAATATATAATATATGATATATATGAGGACTCATATAATATATAGTATAGGATAAGTTATAGGTATTATTACCAAGCACTTAAAAAAGTTATTGAAAGAGATTGATATATAATATCCTATTAGTACAATAAACCTTAAATAAGATATGCATATACTCTATCTCTCTCTATATAAAAGAATATAAAAATGTATACTAAACTCAAAAACTATATATATGTAAACATAAAATATATACAAATACTTAATAACTTACAATATATATATTTATATATTGTATGATATGATATAACTTTTAATCTTAATTATAAGAAATAATATGTAACTCAAATATACTACAAACTTATTACTAGTATATATATATAATAAATAATATGAAAAATACATATATTATAATATATTTTCTTTTGTGTCTATAATTATATATTACATTTCTTATGAGTTTATATTTTAAGTTAAGGAGGAGAATTGCATTGGCATAGGTTTTTCTCATTCTTCTCTATGAATTAAGTGTATATTTTAGGGTTTAAATCACCATGAAATATAAATACCAGGGTTATGAGTATGTATCTGGCTTAACTAGCACAATGCCAGAGATATGGGATACCAAGCTAGGGCATGTAAGTTTGGATAAATTCTGGGATAGAATTGGGAGAGATAACTGGCCACCCATTACCCAGAAATTAATTGAGAGTGGATTGTTACAAGTTGTCGCATTCTTAGTTGCCATTTAATGTCCCAACTTAATACTCAAATGCATTAATGATAGAATTTTGAAACACAAGAGGTTAGAACAAATGATAAATGATTGGTAGTGGAAATTAAAAAGGATACATTCACCTCTTGCCTGAAAATACTAGACAAATAATTATATGCAGATTTTGATTTCACTTCTTCATACTGTGCTTTTTTGGAGAAGAAAGGTCGGTACCAAAATGTGATCACCAAAGAGTGGTTTTCCATGTACCGAAGAAGGGTAAATCTCAGCTTCCCAAAAACCTACATAGAAATCACTTTATGGATGAAATTTCCAATATAATTGTGCTTCTGCATAGGCTGAGGGGTAATGAGAGGGCCCATGAGTTCAAATAATGGATGTACTTCTTCATGGGGTGATCCCACAATAATGGGTTACAATTTTTGGCCAAACTTGACATTAAAATTAGGATTTTTCACTAGACATTCACTTTCTTACACCTATAGCAGCTAAACCATTAAGGTTTTGAGGATGAATCAAACTAGTTATTTGTTAGATATTTTGTGTAGATTCTAATTATATTTTTTTAAATAAATTGTGAATCATTTTATGTAATTTTTAATAACTTATTTTTTCTACTAATTAGCATTTTTAAAAAGTGATGTTCACTTCGGCGCACATAACTTTTTTTATAGATAGGATACAATTCTTATTTTTAAAATGCAATTTTTTCACACCAATATCTAGGGGATGGATATTTTTTCATAATTTTTTGTTACATATATTTTTTTAATTAATTTTCCAAGTCAGTGTAATTATAATTTGGACAAAGGTGTACTTCGACATGCAAAACTTTTTTTGTATTCATTTGAATTAACTTATTCTTTTTTTGTTGGAATAAGGACATCAATACCTAGGGAACATGTATTTTTTAGAATTTTTTTTCTCTATTTTTCTATTTTTTCGTATGTGTGAAATAAAGAATTTGATGTTCATTGAAAATCCTACATTCACAAGAAATAAGAAATAAATATAATAATCAAATTAAACATATTTAAAATTATACTTTTTAGGAAGATTATAATAAGGGCTACAGGCTTACAAAGCATAAATTTTAAATGAATTCATTTGATCACTCAAAAGGTAAATCAAAAGTGGTTTTTTATTAGCATTTTGATAGGTGTAGAGAAGACTCGATTATAGGTATGGTTTAAATCTAACAAGGTTCTATCCAAGGGGGTTTGATCTAAGGGGGTTTGGTCAATCCCTCTTTAATAAAGGAGACCAATTCTTAGATTGGGTGTAGCTCATTAGTGACCAACTCCATCATTCGATTACTCAATTTCAGGTCAATCGGTTCTTCTACATGGACCTTCATACTTGATTTATGCTATTTTTAGTACCAGACCTTGGCTTGGATTGAGACCAAGTGCAACTCAATGCTAGGAGGTTCCAATTTTCAATTATTATGATAAGTTGCAATTGGGGAAATGTTATCATGACCATAGTAGATACAAGGGGATATTGGTTTAAGGATTGCTCCTGAAGCCATACAATTCATTAACACTTATGGGAGTCACTTTATACAATTCCAAATGTTTTGTATATTAGAATTGGAGGGCTTGATGGTCCCCCATTAAATCTCCCTAAATATGCAAAGGTTAAGTTTGTCCCAACACAATAGAAGTCTCCAAGTAGGTGGCAAAGGTAAATAAAAGGTGCCAAGAAAGGAATAAGGTTTGTATACAGTTACCTATTAGACTTGGCCACTTCTCTTGTAATTCCATTTCAAATGCACTTAACATTGAGGACATGTCAAATATACATTACACTTCTATGAAGGAAGGTTTCATTTTGATAGTAAATATTTTGTGAAGAATAATCTATAACTAGGTCCTAGATTCCATCATATTGTTGACTTAGAATATTAGTGGGCTGATTGTGTGGATGAATATGAGGTAAGAAGGAGAAGTTGTATGAGGTTAAATTTAAGGAAGATAGTTGCATTCAATTTAAATTGGGATATCCAAGGCATTGAAGATGATGAATCCAAACTAGTAGATCCCATTTTTGTTAACCACATTTAGACTCGACCTATTGTGTCCATGGATTGGAGTATCAAAGAAAATGAGACCATTGAGGCCAAGATCGTGGTTGTATTAAGAAGAAAACAAGAATGTAGAGAAGAAAGCTCCCCCCATTAGGTCACAAAATACTCAGCTGTAAAGAGAAGGTAACCAACAACTTACAACCTCAGAAACAAAAACTTCTACTTCACAGTAGGTGCCATTATAAGGGCAAGGTGGTGGAGATGATGGACCTCTAGAGAGAGATTTTCTAGAGCTCAGTAGGACAAAGATAAGGAAATAGTTGATGAAGAAGAAGAAATATTCAATATCTCTACTTCCCTATCTCAAGAAAGTGCCTATTCTTCTCCTGAATCTTCTCTTGGTAAGGACACACACTTACCCTTGAGTAGGTCCTACTCCTCCCACCTCTCCTTAACAAAATCCATCTGCTACTCCTGTTGAACACAATACAGTGTTCAGGGGGGGTGAATCAGTATATATTAAAATTAATCATTCTCAATTGTAGATTAAACATCTCATCATAAACTGAAAGAAGAGTAGAAAAGAAATCATGCAAGACATGAAGACACCAATATTTTTACATGGATAACCCAATGAAGGAAAAACCACAGTGAGGATTAACTCACAATATATGTAGCTCACTGCTAACAAAAATTACAATGTTGTTTAAGGCTCACTGCCTATGGACTTGTAGACTAAGGTGCACAAAATTAGGGTAAGATACAAAGGACTTGATGAGACTCACTATCTTAGAGTAGGATACATGAAGATTATAATGATAAATACAAATATGAACTACTATGAAGAAGCATTCAACTTATATGTTGATGTCGCAATTCCTTTTTCACACAATTAACCATTCACGCAGACTTCACACACTTCATTTTCAACATAATTCTTTGTCACACCTATCTAGACAACCACACCTTCACAAATGAATTTGATCATCCACATATATCCTCTGCAACAATACAAAACATCAATTAGGTCGGCTCCAAAATAACCTTTTAAATGGAATGCATGGTATCAAACCGGTCAGGCCCAAACATATATAATATTGCAATA
Source organism: Sequoia sempervirens (assembly GCA_007258455.2). Classification (NCBI taxonomy): domain Eukaryota; kingdom Viridiplantae; phylum Streptophyta; class Pinopsida; order Cupressales; family Cupressaceae; genus Sequoia; species Sequoia sempervirens. The sequence goes on from VDFB02358134.1 coordinate 216,233,361, forward strand.
TTTAAACAATTGTGGATTAACACATGATATTTATAGGACAAAAACACATCATAACACATCCTCTAAAATAAAATTATTTAATCAAGTCAACTGTTGATAGAAGAAACAAGTTTGTTGGCCCAAATACTGACAAAACTAGAAAAACTACCATCTATACAACTTAACACCACTTGGGAGAGATCAAAACCATTATGTGGATCAAGATGCAAGCATTTTAGTCTATGCACAATATCTCCTTGACCTTTTTGTGAAGAAATTGTAATGACGGAAATTGACCCCCTTCGTGGAGATAGGCTAATTTCTCATTTAATTTGGACCTATTTTAGTACCTTTGCATTAATTACCCCTTTAATTCATCATTTTTAGGCACCTAAGACCCATTATTTTGAATCTTGAGGCTCATTTCACTCAAAAATCCCACAAAATTACTTAAAACCCCAAAATTCCTGAAAAACCACATCAAAAAACTTAGGTGGGATACATTTGCCAAGGGTGGCGAATGAGTCCCCTTAGGTGGGACCCATTCGCCAAGGGTGGCAAATGAGTCCCATTTGGGGCATTTTTTAATTTTAAGAAGGAAATTCACCAATTTAATTCAAAATTTTAGAGGATGTCGGCCTTTGAGATCTAAATAATGGTCAATTAGGTGTTAATTCCTATAAAAGCAAGTTTTCAAGTCATTTTTATCATCCCTAAACCATTTGAACAAGCATTTTCAAGAGAAAATTCAACAGTCAAGTGTTGAGAATCTTTAACAATCAAGTTTCAAGAGAAAGTAAAGTTGAAGCTTTGGAGTAGCATTAAATTGTTTTTGTAGGTCTTCAAGCTCACTTTCATTCAAGGTCTAGCATTGTCAAGGGTTGATCATGAATGTCTATGGTGAATCATGAAGAATTTTAGAGTGGGGAGATGCAACTAGCCATCAAGCCAAGCCTAAGGACTTGTTTTCTAAGTTATTCCATCTTCCATTGTCACTCTAATTTTAGCCTAAGGAAGGTTTACACATCATTGAGATTCACTTGAGGTGATTATAGATCTCCTAAAGGGAGTTTTGCATCATCCAATTTACATTCGTACATCTTGTTCTTGAATATTAGAATAGGATTACATCATGTTTCAGATAATTTCTTAGTCTTAGACACACTTAAGGCTAAGTTTTTTATGCACATTTCATTATTTCCATTAAGATTTGATTACCAAACTAGGGGTTTGACTGAGGAAAACCCCCATAAGAAAATCAAGATATATTTTATTTTGTAGGTTTTTTTGCAGGTTCAGATCCAAAACTCAATTTGGAAGGAAAAAGTAGGTGTTGGAGTGCAAATCAGAGTTTTTAATTTCTAAAAAAAGGAGAGCGGGATTGATTCGGCACAATTGGAAAATGAGTCCTACTGAAGGTTTATTTTAGATCTATTTGCAGATTCCAATACCCTTTTTCCCAAAATAGTTTTCTGGGAAGAAACCTTGATCTAGGACTAATTTTCCCAAGTTGGCGAATGAGGTAAAGAAAATTCTTAGAACCCTACCTAAAGCTTATAGTCATAAAGTTTTTCTATTGAGTAATTTTCAAATCTAGATCTGTAGACATGTAAAATTAACATTATGCATTCGATCAGATTCAGTCAAATTAGGTCTCACATTAGGCCCATTCATCACTTTAATCCATTCATTAAATAATCTCATTTATCAAATAAACATTATCATTCAACCTTCATCTTGCATCATCCATTTAGTTAAATAAATCAAAAGGCCATTTAAATCAAATCCTAAATCATATTCCATCATTTTCTGATTTAAATAAATCAATTATCAAAGTCTTGAAAGTCAAATCACCTAATCAGCATTAAATCAGCATAATCATCATCTAACCCTGATTAAAGGCTAATCCCACCCCACTTGCATTATCTAGATCTAGCCACTTGCACAATAAATCAATTTTATTGATTTATTAAAACACTCATTTTCCCTCAACATGACAAGTCAAACAGGGCATTTATTGTTGTTTTTCTTGTCCCCCTCTCAACATTTATTGGAAATTTTGAATTCAAATTTTCCCTCTCATGGGCACTCTTCCCAAATCTTGCACATGCATTAACCACTCACATGATGACAAGTGTCCTTATCTCATTGGCAGAATCTTTAGTCCCACATTGGTCCCTCTTCAAGATTCAGCATTTGAAAATCTTTAAATATAGGCTTCATCCTCAAGCAAATCCTTCACAATCTCTTCACAAATCCATCATCTACACAACTTGATGCAAGGTCATTCTCTTTGAGAACTTGATCTTGTCCATTTATCATCTCCATATCCATAGCAATTTCATCATCATCTAAGCTTATCAATCAAGGATTGGGAAAGGGTCACTAGCACATGTGACACCAATCCAATATGGGATAGATTGATTTCATGTTTTTCTTTGTATGCTTTTATGTATCTTGTTATTAGATAGCATTTTAAAACATGTTAGATATCTCATATGGATGTTGAAGGTTTGCTTTGCTTGGAAACTAATCATGTTTGTCTATGTTAGTTACTAACCATTTGTAGGTTCGATGTCCACAAAATGGCGCTAGAAGGAGGGGTAATTAGCTTAATATTTTTGGTTAAACGAGCTTCAATGATCTTTTATGTGTGAGATCTTAATGGATGTCATTCTAACAATTGTTTCAGCGTGATCTATTTCATGATGTGTGTGTTCCTAATGGATGTTGCTGCCTTGCATACTCCTGCCAAATGCATTTACTTCAGAGTTTTTATTTACTGATTTCATTTGTGCATAGATTGGATGTAGTTGCCTGAAAGTTTTTAAAGCCTTTTCAGTGAGTCCAATCTATGCGTATACAAAGATTTCGAAGGTAAGTTGCAAAGTTCTTCTACCGTGACTCATTGCCATAGGAATCAATTCATTCAAAATTGCAAGATAAGCTCTCCCTATGCAAAATATCTGCCAAACACTTCTTTATCGAGCTGTCTTAATTAATTGAAGAACTTTAAAAGTCTATCAATCATTTTTTGGTCTCTTTGCTGGGAATCCTTGCCGGTGTACTTTTAAAATTGTTGTCATTGAATGTTATCTGCAGCCATTCAATTGTTATCTTGATTTCCTTCAGCGCCAATAAAAATTCAAATGTGAAAAATTCCCACGCATTCATGTCATCTGTTTGTTTATTTCATCTCAATAAATGTTTTTTACTATTGGGAGTAAGTTAGTATGGTTTCAATTCCCATCGACCAATGACATAATGAGAGGCAGCTGCGTGCCAGATGAGGGAAGTGAAAGATCAATAAATGAAGAAGATCTTGAAACTTTAATGGGCTGAGCAAAGATAATAATACGCAGATCAAATGGTAGTTCTATCTGCAATCTGTCCCTGTCATATCCTGTGCAGATCTATTCCTTGTCTTGGAGAATTCAACGAATCAATTGGACATCAAATAAAGTACTTTGCATGGAGTGGATAAATCACAAGCAAATTTGAATTGGAAAATGGGGAATTGAACTTGGAAAAAGCATTTTTTAATGCTTATTGCAATAACTTGAGATATTCATTTCTTAATTTCATTTTTTGTCTTAGGACAACTTGCTTTCAATTTGAATTTAAAATCAATCCTTGTCTTTTTTTTTAAACATCCAAATCATTTGCTCTTTCAAATTGAGACCGTGTTGTTATGAATTTAATTTTCTAATTCTCACATGATTTGTCTTTTTATCTTGTAGGTACAAACGAACAACGAAGGAAAAAAGGAAAAGCGAAAGCAAAAAATCAACAAGGAGGAGGCTAGCAAACAAAAACGAAAGGGGGAGGATTTTTTTTTTTTTTTTGAAAACACAATGTGTTTTTTAACACTTTAAGTGTTTGATCAACACTACTTCACGAAGTTGTTTATCATTTCGTTTTAGAACACTAATTTTCATTTGGGTCTAAAATAAACAATTTGATTTTCATTGCAAAGGACTTAAAATGAATCTTAGGACAAACTTACTAGATTTTGTTTGAGGTTAAGAATTGAACAATCAAAACTCACACTTCATTTTGGTGCTTAAAACGAAATCACAATTGCTTTGAAGGCTATAAAATGAACAAGTACTTGAATTGTGTGATTTTTTCTTTTGAGTGCGTATCCTCTCCCCTTGCGCTTCGTGCGATCTAGGGTACAAGAGAAACACTCAAAATACATTTTATTGCTTTGAAACACTTCAATTTGGGCTTAAAAATTGAACATCTTGTGCGAGTGTGAGTAGGGGAATTTTCACGTACATTCTCTTTCTTTGTGCCATCAAAGATCGATCGAGTTATGGATTGTGTCTTTGCTTGCTTTTGTTTATCTTAGAGGGCCTGCCTTGGGGAAAAAGTACTCACCCAAGGGAACGACTCAACCGGTAACACTCTAAAGCCAAGAGTATTTCCAGTCGGGATATAAATGTGGGTTTTGGTTAAGCATAATAATCGCGGTTGGCTCGACAAGATGGATCCGAAGGGACTCTTGTCGTATGGGTCAATCTCCACAAACGGAAAGTCCTTACTAGAACCCATGTGCTAGAATTTTCCAAAATCCTTAATCTATTTGTTGGTGCAAGAACGGTCATTCTAAAGCCACCCCACACTCTTACAGTCTTCTAGTAGAGATGGAAAGCATGCCATGGGAGTTTCATGGGTGTTGATGCTTGGCTGCCCTGATTGACGTTAATGAGCCGTGGAGGGGAGCCAGAGGGGTCAAGCATCTAACCATCTGCTAGGGATAAGTGTAGCTGGACTTGTCCAAGTGGGAATCCAACAAATATAGTCTTACACATCCATAGGGCTTGTAATTATTCTTTGTTTGAAAACACAGTGTTGTATTCAAAACATTTTGCAAACAAACATCCAACATGATTCTCAAAATTTCAAACCCTCTTGAAGACAAATATCATTGACTTAATCCATATGTTACTACTTTCCCTATGGATTCACGTCCGTAGAGGTTCCTAAGCATTGGATTATACCTCAATTTGTCTTCTTGAGTAAACAATAGGAAAACCCTTGCCTTAAGTTCATTGGATTTCCACATAAAATATCTTGTGGGGTTTAAAGAAATTAAGACATTGGACATCTTAGTTTGAAACTTTAATCAAAGAGAGTGTTTTTGGTAAAATAAAGCCATTAAGCAAAGCTAACAAATTGGACCCCACACATGTGCTTGATATCTCTTGGTCATATTGGTCTTTTGATTGCTCTTAGAGAAAAGTGTGTTCTTCAATACCTTGGCCTAGTAAATAAAGTCTCTCTAAGTCTCTTAGAATCAAAATCAAACACTTCATCCACCTTAAACATTTATCAACATCATCCCACAAACAACTTTAGAGCTTTGAAAACGTCATTACCTAGACTTGGGTACATTTCCAAACCAAATCAAAATAATTTGTTTAGTTAGGTGTGTTTGGATGAATCCTTCCACGCACACTTAGTTAAATTATCACCTCTTTGAACAAGTTCATCCTAAGATAACATCCAACATTTTAGGGTTTACAAGTTCATCATCCACATCAAACAATCAAAATCAAGCCCTAAGTCTAGCATTGATCCAAAGTTCTTAAACGTTCATCATTCATCATTTACACCTTCCATCCTCCATATCGTCGTTAGTCCTAAGAACTTTAGAGGTCACTTTTGCAACAAGGTCAAAACACAAGAGGAACATGGAATATACACTTGATCCATACATCTTGAGTAATCTAAATCAATTGAATCCTCAAAGCCTTGCATTGCCTATCAATTATCAAATTCCATGCATAGGATCATTGCCTTCGACAAATGTCAATGGTACAACAAGTGTGAGTATGACCAAGTCAAACTTTGGAACACATTTCCCAATGATAGATCTAAGTCCAAACCTACAAATCCACCAATTGAATAATCAATGCATGAGCCTTGAAACGAACAACGTCATTCCACCAAATCCCTACAAACCAAATGTGGATGTACCAAGTGCAATTTTTCAAAACATGAATCCTAACTGAGAAAACTTTGGAAAAATGATTCCCAATACCAACAATGTTCATCCTATCATGCCAAATCTGAACATCATCCCAAATCAGAACATTATCCAAAGTCAATTTTCCCATAATCCCATTCAAAAATTGCAAGTAGGCATCCCAAATCCATTTAAACAAAAGCCAAATCAACTATCTCAAGTGAGTCAAGATCAAAATCAAGAACAAATTTGGCAAGATCAAATTGCGAAACTTTCCAAAATAGTTGAGGCATTGCGCCAAGGGAAATCTCCACCACCATTACCTACATCATTCCTTGGTTTAGGGCTTCCCCCTTTACCTAACACCAATCACGCCACCCAAATCAATCCACCTAACGTCAATCAAACCATCATGTCAAATCCTTCGAGTATACCATCGACATCACACCAATGGATGGTATCTAATCAAACAACATTGATCCCAAATCAAAATTTGGTCTCCCAAGGACCTATCACCTCGGTCAATCCAACCATCTCTATCACTCTGATCACTCCAACCACCACTATCACGCCCATCACATCTCAACCCCTCACTACCATGATCGCTCCAAGCATATCTCAAACACTTGTCACTACATCCAACATGATTTCAAATCCACCACCACCCCCACCACCACCAACTTCCACCACATCAATCCAATACAACGCAACATTACAAGCTGCTTTTCAAAAGGGATACCAACAATATCTAGCCATGCAACAAGCAACACAAGCTCAACAAGTGCAACAATCCTCTCAAGTTGCCAAAGCCTCTCAAGCTACCCAACCAACACGAGCACAAACACAAAAGATGACAACTATTGAAAACAAGGATCAAGATCAATCCATCACTGAGCACACGTTTACTTCATCCAATGATCAAATCGACATATGTCAAGAGTCACTTTTGAATCACGATAAAAATCCACCAACAAAACTCGACAATGAGCCAATTCAAGAAATATCAACATCACTTGACACTATGGTCGAAGACATTCACAATCTCTCCACTGCAATTGTCAAAAACAATGATCAAAACCTCTCCATCAAGGAGCACATTGAGGATGTATCTACACAATCCAATGATCAACTCATGATACATCAAGAGCCACTCTTTAGTGATCTATTTCAAGGAGTGTTAGGACTATTTGATCCAATTGACATAATGCATGATCCATTGACCAATGATCATATTGAAAATGTCTCTACATCGTCTTATGAGTTAGAGGACATATCTCAAGAAGTTATTACAAAGCAAGATCAAAATCTTTCACTAAGGTCTAGCAATGGTCATTTTCAAAACATGTTGATCCCCTTTGACCTCATGGTTACAGATGCTAAAGGAACCTTGAACTTGACCATGCCTAATGTCGACGTCCAAGAACCCTTTGTAAGAAATCCATCCTTTGAAGCTGCCCCATGTCAAGAACTTGATCCAAAGCATGTCGAAAGCAACTCAGAAATTAATCAAGATCAAGAATTTGTATCTTCAAGATACTACAATAATCTAATGAACACTCTCTTATCCACGCAAGATGATCATATCCATGTAGCACATACTCCTCCATCTACCCATGAGATGCTTTCTACAGATGGGCATGTAGATGATCTTCATCTAGAACAAGATTGTGTTACACAAAAAGAGCAGATTCTTAATTCCTACAATGAAACGGAGTTTTCAACATCAGGATCGAATATGTCCCAAACTCAAATTGAGGACATCATGAATAAAGATATCCAACATTATCCACTTAAGGAAACAAGTCAGATAGAACATCCAGAGTTAGCAGAGCAACAAATTGAAACATCACCTACGATGGCCATTTATCAGAGAATGCATTATAAACAAGAGCTCTTGGAACAAGCGAAATCAAAGCATGAAGGTATTACTATCACCATACTAGGGGAAACTTCATCTCAAGTAAACATCAACATAGAAAGCATGAAGAGTCATTATGATGAAACTAGTGTCAATACCACAACCAGTCACACCATGAATCTTCATCCACCCATCACCCCATCCATGAATTGGGACCAATGCCAAAAGAAATATTTGAATCAAAGTATGAAGAACGTTATCAAATCAAAAGAAATTGAGAAGCATAATGGACACATAAAATACAAATGGATACCAAAGAAAACAAAGAAAGATCATCCCTATCAAACTCCATCAGTCAAAGAAACTATGGGGCAAAATCAAAAAGGGAAAAGTATCCATCAAGAATGTCCGCAAAAGAAAAAGCAGGCTTTTCAAGCAACGTACGAAGTGTATCAAGTAGTTGGTCCTAATTCCATGCACACTTCCGTATCCACCCATCATTGCTCAACTTCCCAAGTTTGGAGAGTCAAAGGTTCCAAATTGTCAACCAATCCATCTCTTATCCCTAAACACACTCCATCCATGCCTCCACGCATGATATCCAATTCTCATATTGACCATGTATTGGCAATGACCCTTCATCATAAGGATTCTGAAGGCAATCTATTGCGATGTACGCACAGAGACAGAGTTAACTCCGGTATCAACAAAGTAGATTAGAAATCTCAAAAGTTGCATTCAAGTGCACTTATCTTAGCAAAGCAGCTTCTTCAAGCAGGGTATCAATGGCACATTATGACACAGGTATCTACGTCAACACCACCAGGTGGTTCAACATGAATCTTTCAAAAAAATACAAAAAATCAAAAAATCATGAAAATCCAAAAAAAATCAGAAAAAGGATTGAAAACAGTAAAGAAAAAAATCGTCCTCTAGTGAAAACCACTATGGTGGCGCTTTGGGCAAGACCATGATGAAAACTTGGCAAACAGGCATCATGTGTAGAATCAAGCATCTACGTGCGCCAGTTCAGATGAAAGCATCTCATCCCATCCGTAATAAATCGAGTATTCCATCCATCTTATCCATAATAAATCCATCCATCCATGAACCATTTATCCAATCCATTCGCATATATCTGCATCCATCATCTTAGTTATCTTGATCTTGATGAAATTTTGGGGCACGCTTTACACTTGCTTATGGTAAACATCTTGACATGGGCTGTTTTCATTAATCCTATCCTATGCAACATTATCTGAGCCATGAAGCATTATCCAAATGAACATTCATTATCCGAACACCTTATCTTATCACAAGATAATCCATATCCATCTATGCATACACCTACTTGAGCATCTGTCCATGACATTCCATACATTACTAGACATTGGGGGCAGATATTGGCATCTTGCTTCAAGAATAAATCTTGATCTATATCCTTCACCTTATGTGGCAATCCAAACATTGGAAAATGTGAAACCAAACTGGTCAAAGCATTTGTATCACTAGCCCATGGCATATTTTGACGAGAAGACATTCCTTATCAGTCTTCATCTTTCATCAAACATCAATCGATATCAGTCGTATCTAAGCTGCACGTCAAACGTTACATCAAATCATCCAAACATATTTTGTTTGAAACCAAGCTTCATCAAACATGATCAATCAAATCCAATCAAAAAATCATCTCAAGATATCATTGTGTTTCTTAACACAATCCTTGCATTGTTGTGCATCCTCAACAATGTTATCATCATCAATCATTATCAATCAAATCCTTGCATTGTTGTGTATCCTCAACAATGTTATCATCATCATCCATCCATTGATCCGATCAATCAACCTTAGCTTGGTCTTCAACAAAAATCATAAACAAAGCACTGATATCATCACACATATCCATATCAAAATCGTCAAAATCATGCAAAAATCCAAAAACATCAGAAATCAGAAAATCCAAAAAACATTCAAAACATATCAAAATCCAAAAAATACTCAAAAAGCAGAAAACATCAAAAACATTGAAATCCAAACTACGTCGTCTCTGAGCTTAAAAGTAGGCAAGGCTCATCTTTGATAAGCCCCCGAGACATCAAAATCCAAAAACATTCAAAACATATCAAAATCCAAAAAAACACCAAAAACAGCCTCAAAACATTTCAAAACGTCAAAAACATCCAAATATTTGAAAAAATCCACCTGTCCCATTTCACTTTCACTCGAAATAATCAATCATCCATAATAAACTGATCATCACCTTCATCCTTTGGCAACGCAAATAGAAACAATCACAATAGTCAGCAAATGCAAGCTTCAATTGTAAAATCAAAAGCAAACAACAAACCTCTAAAACAAAATCAAACTCTTGATCAGTCGCAAACATGTCAGTCAACCTTATATCAACAGCCTATCAATCAACTTATCAAACCATCATCATCCTCCACAATGCATGTCCTAGGATATATCGTTCCGACAATGGGCACCATTTATGGATATCACCCTGGATCCTTATCCTATCAAAACACATCCCTTTGGCTGAAGGTATGAAGAACATTGGCTTGTTTGTGTACTTGATCTTTTCTTTTTGATTTATCTTATTGCACTCATTCCAAGGACCTCTCGATGATATCTAAACGAAGGATTTAGAGAGATAGGAATGGGGCAATGATCATTATCTTTTGTCTGTTGTGCTTGTTGGATGCTCTTGTAATATAACTTGGTGAATGCTTGCTTTGTTAGGTACCCTAGCAAGGTTTCCGTATGTCAAGTGTGAACAAGAATACTCCTATCTGTTTGTTGAGTCAAAGTCCATCACACTAAGTACAACACCATCCTGGTCCTTCATACCTTGATGCATCGTGCTTAGGCGTGTTATCAAACATAAAGTAAGTGACCCTTTGAAAATCCCAATCCTTGATAAGCAAATCATCCATCTATCATCATCATTTCTCATCATCATTTCCCATCATCATCCATCTATCTATCATCATCATCTCTAATAAATTCTTGACCAATCATGGACTTGTTGGATCCTCTTGTCATCATCTCATTTCCATGCTAACATTGCATCATGAATAGTCCATCATCACCAATGCATCCATCATGCATCCATCCTGCATCTAGAAAACTATCAGCATACCACATATCATTCATATCATACATAATAGGAAACATTGATCATTTCACATGCATTGCATTTGCATCATCATCATAATATAGATCTGTTAGTCTAAGCATCTCATAAATCATCCATTGCATAATCACAACATATCACATTATCAATCTCATCCATCTCATATCATATCATCATTTAAGTTGTTTAAAATAATATAGATTTGTTATTCTCAGCATCTTGAAATCATCTTTGCATCGTCATCCATAACCACCCATTTTGAACCTCTTTATCGTGAGATCGACCCTCAAATCAAATCTTTTCACTCGATCTCTCGAGGGGGCAATGTACCAGTGTACTTCTTTCCGCTGGGGCATCCAAAAAATCAGAAATTTTTTAAATTTCGATCACGACAAGTTTATTCTTTGAACCAACGCAACAAGTACATTACTTCAAAGAGGGGCAAATGTAGACATGCAAAATTAACATTATGCATTTGATCATATTCAGTCAAATTAGGTCTCACATTAGGCCCATTCATCACTTTAATCCATTCATTAAATAATCTCATTTATCAAATAAACATTATCATTCAACCTTCATCTTGCATCATCCATTTAGTTAAATAAATCAAAAGGCCATTTAAATCAAATCCTAAATCATATTCCATCATTTTCTGATTTAAATAAATCAATTATCAAAGTCTTGAAAGTCAAATCACCTAATCAGCATTAAATCAACATAATCATCATCTAACCCTGATTAAAGGCTAATCCCACCCCACTTGCATTATCTAGATCTAGCCACTTGCACAATAAATCAATTTTATTGATTTATTAAAACACTCATTTTCCCTCAACATGACAAGTCAAACAGGGCATTTATTGTTGTTTTTCTTGTCCCCCTCTCAGCATTTATTGGAAAATTTGAATTCAAATTTTCCCTCTCATGGGCACTCTTCCCAAATCTTGCACATGCATTAACCACTCACATGATGACAAGTGTCCTTATCTCATTGGCAGAATCTTTAGTCCCACATTGGTCCCTCTTCAAGATTCAGCATTTGAAAATCTTTAAATATAGGCTTCATCCTCAAGCAAATCCTTCACAATCTCTTCACAAATCCATCATCTACACAACTTGATGCAAGGTCATTCTCTTTGAGAACTTGATCTTGTCCATTTATCATCTCCATATCCATAGCAATTTCATCATCATCTAAGCTTATCAATCAAGGATTGGGAAAGGGTCACTAGCACATGTGACACCAATCCAATATGGGATAGATTGATTTCATGTTTTTCTTTGTATGCTTTTATGTATCTTGTTATTAGATAGCATTTTAAAACATGTTAGATATCTCATATGGATGTTGAAGGTTTGCTTTGCTTGGAAACTAATCATGTTTGTCTATGTTAGTTACTAACCATTTGCAGATTCGATGTCCACAAGATCAATATTCTAGAGATCAATTGTATGGTTCTCTATTTACATTTGAAATGAGAGAATTTGGTACTAATAATGGTGCAAAAGTTGAGACCACTTTTAAGGTTGGAAAATCAGAGAAGACTGAAGAATCAGATTAGGAGGATCTTAATGATGTAGAAGCTAACTTTGTGAGAAGGATGAAAAAGGGTACTAGTAAGTACAAAGATAAGTTTCCTTTCAAATGAAATTCAGTTGTGGAAAGATAGGTCACTATGCTTCAAGATGTCCAAATAGAGTTGTGAATGACAAAAACAAGGAGAACAAAGGTAAAATGATTAAGAAAAGTTATTATGTTAGAGAAGATGCAAGTATTTTTTATGATGAATCTAATTATGGAGATGACATGATGATGAATTCATCTTCATGGCTTTAAAAGATGAATATGTTTCTACTGACTCTGAAAGATGTGTGAAGGAATTCCCTCTGGAGAGAAAGGATAAGACTGAAGGTACTTTGGTATCTTCCTTTCATGCTAGACAGAATAAGGACTATTGGATCATTGTTAGTGGATGCTTTATTCATATGATCGGGGACAAGAGTAAGCTTGTTAAACTTGAAAAATATGATAGAGGACTTGTTAGATTTGGTGATGATTCAGGTGTTAAGATATGTGGAATAGGTTCAATTAGTTTTGATGGAAATAATTTAATACTAATGATGCTTATTATGTTAAGGGTTTAAGACATAAACTCTTGAGTGTTGGATAAATGTGTAGCAAAGGATACAATTTTATGTTTTAGGATGATGGATGTGAGATCAGAAAAGGGTTTGGAACTATGATTGTTTCTGGAAGAAGGATAGATGGAAATGTTTATCACCTTAAGGGTGTTGATGGTCATTGCTTCATGACTCAAATTAATGAAAGCTAGAATGGCACAGGAAGATGTGTTGTACATTAATTTTCATAATTTGGTAAGAATAATTTTAGTTCAAGTAGTGAGAGATCTTCCAAAGATTACAAATCCTATCAATGTTGTTTACAAGGACTAATAGATTGGAAAGCAAAAAAGAAGTTTCAAAGGAAAAGAATAATCTACTACCGGGTTGTTGGAATTGGTTCATACATATCTTTGTGGTCCTACAATAATAATAAGTCTTCAAGGTGACAATTATTTCATGCTTTTTATTAATGATTATTCTAGAATGACATGGGTTACTTTTCTTAAAGAAAAATTTGAATCCCTAGATAGTTTTAAAGCATTTAAAGTTATGGTTGAGAATGAAATGGAAATGAAATTCAAGTGTTTGAGGTATAAAAGAGGTGGAGATTTCACCTCCAATGAATTTAACATATTTTTTGAGAACCATGGCATAAAGAGGCACTTTTCTACCCCTAGGACTCAACAAAATGGAGTGGTTGAAAGGAAAAACAGGACTAATCAAGAAGTTGCAAGGACTATGATGAAAGAAGCTAACCTACTAGAAGTCTACTGGAGAGAAGCAATTCATGTTGTTTATATACTTAATAGAGTTCAAGCAAAAGAAAACAACACAAATACTCCCTATGAGTTATGGTATGGAAGGATCTCGTTTGTCAAATACTATAAAGTGTTTGGAAGAAATTGTTATATCAAAAGAGATGAAGAAAACTTGGGAAAGTTTTATGCAAGGTCTGATAAAAGAATCTTCCTTGGATATTCTACTAAAAGAAAAACCTATCACCAATAAAGGTATGCAAGGTTGGATAAGTATCTGATATAGTAAGGATTCAATAAAGGTACCACAAATAGTAATCTTTATTTTAAAGTTGAAAAAGATCAAATCTTGATTGTGGTTGTGTATGTTGTTGACATAATATTTGGGGTTATTGAAACTATGTGTAAGAATTTTGCAGAAGAGATGCAGAAAGAGTTTGAGATATCTATCTTTGGGGAGATGAATTTATTCCTTGGGCTACAAATCAATCAAATAGATATTTAGGCATTTTCATTTCACAATTAAAGTATGTCAAATAAATTTTGAAGAAGTTTGGAATGGAAGACTCTAAACTGGTATATACTCCTATGGTTATTGGTTGCAAAGTGAGCAAGAATGATGAATCTCCTAAGGCTAATCAAATAAAGTACAAATCAATTATTGGTGGATTGCTATATCTAATTGCTACTAGATCAGATATCATGAATGCAATTTTTTTTGTGGCTAGATTTCAAGAAGATCATACAGAAATCACATGTTGTAGTAGTAAAGAGGATATTTAGATATTTAAAGGGAACTCTAGATCATGGCTTTTGGTATCCAAAGGATACTAATTTCACCTTGAGTGCTTACATAGATGCGGATTGCATTGGTTATGTGGATGAAAGGAAAAGTACAAGTGGTAGTGCATTCTTTCTTGGATGTAGATTGGTATCATGGCTAAGCAAGAAACAAGATTCAATTTATTTATCTACTACAGAGGTTGAGTATATTGCAGCCACATCTTGTTGCACAAAGGTGTTATGGATGAGGAAAATATTGAAGTATATTAAAGAGTGGTGTATGATGAGCCTATCCCTATCTTCTGTGATAATGTGTAAGTGCAATCAATATTTTGAAAAGAACCTGATAATGCATTCAAAGACAAAACATATTCCAATTAGATATCACTTTCTAAGAGAGAAGGTTGTGTAGAATGAAGTGAAGCTTGAATATGTGCCTACAAAGGATCGGATTGTTGATATATTTAGTAAGGCTCTTCCTAAGGATACTTTTGAGTATCTCCAAGAGAATTTGGGGGTTATTTCCTCTCCTTTCTTGAACTAGATGCATAAGGAGATGTATCAGTCTAGTGGATCTCAATATTTATTCTTTATTTTAGACAGATGTTGGTGGCTACCTCTCAGGGGAGTAGGTAGTGGCATTGTTGGTTGTTGTAGTCAGAAGAGTGTTTGTTTTCATTATGCAATGGTAGCTGATTTGGTATAGTTTGGTGTGTGCTTCTAAGGGGGAGTATACAAAGCAGTAAAGGAAAGATGTTGTAGAGAAGTAGTAAGCAAGTTGATTAATGATAAAGGGAGAGAATAATGCAAACTTTTGGTCCTTTACCATTGATGTCAAAGAAGGAGAGAGATTCATGTGAAAAAGAATAATTTATTAAGGAGAGAGTCATGTACATAGGGGGGAGAGAATCATGTGGAAAGATAAGGGAGAGAGAGTAATAAGCTAGTTGGGTAAGGGGGAGAAGTAATGCACAAAGAGTTGCAGTATGTTGGTATCGAGAGCTATTGTGTCTTTGATGGTTTTTCACATCATGTGTTGCCATCAATGACAAAGGGGGAGATTTTTGCAAGTATGAGTAGTTAGTGTTGTCATTGATGTCAACAAGCCTATGTTGTCATTGATTTCTATTGTTGGGTGATATTGTTGCAAGAGTATGAGTAGTTGATTTTATCCATGCTTTGATTAGTTGCATTATGTTGTCATTAGTAAAGCTACTAGTGTCAACCTCTAGTGTTTCTTTGATAATATTCTATATATGGATGAGGAAGTACTGAAGATGATGAGGATGTGTCTCCAGTTCTTGGTTTCCAAGTGCTTTTGAGAAAATTTGATAAAAAGAGGAAATAGTGTGTTGCAGTGGTGTTCTGGGTTGCAGAGGTGTGTTCTTGTGTTGCTATGCATTTCTTCTAGGTTGAAGATTTGTCTGTGTGATTCAAATATGTTGATTAGAGGTGTTCATAGGTGTTATATCTAGAAGTTGTTGTGATAGATCATTGTACATAAGAAGTTGTTCTCACCAATGTGTGAACTGCACATTGCAGAGGTGTCTAGGAGAAATGTCTTTTCTCCGCATTTCTCCATAGTTGTGTTTCAAGTCTTGAAAATCTAAGAAAGTGTTGATAGTGTTGGTATCTTTGTTCAATCAAGGTGGTTTGAGGCTTGGTGCTTCAGAAGTCAGTTTCTCAAGTCATAGTGTATAGAAGAGTTGTTTGAGTTTACTGGGTGCATACATTCTTTAGGTGAAAATTGTTGCAAAGGAGTCTATTGGATTTCAAAGTGTTTGAGGAATATTCTAGATCATGTTCAAGCATGGTGTGTGGTTCACATACATCTTCCTTGGTTTTGAGGAAGCATGTACTTAAAATTTTAATGGTTTTTACACTAGTAACGATCGACTTGGTTCTTACACTACTTGTGATGAATAAATATTATTTATGGAAGGATGTGGTTGTGTGGTGTTATAGGTTTGGGTCCCAAATAAGGTGTCATGTGGTCCATTTTCATTTCTAGCTATCAAGGAAGTGCTTTGGCCTTGACCTATTTTGAATTTGCATGGTTGATGTGCATAGCCAACCTTGGGGAAGGGTTTCAAGGTTGAGTATGGCATAAGTATGAGTTGAGTTTTTGAAGGATGTTGAGATATATGTGAGATATGCGAATGATCTAAAGTGAAAATTTGTAGAGTGTAAAATTGAGATGTGCTGTGTGAGCTTTCATGTCATAGATTATTGTATGTAGTGAGCAAAAGGTTTCTACAATTCTTCAATCAGGATGTGAATGTGTTGATGTTATTGTTGTGGATTGTTTGTTGCATTGATATCCTTTTCATTGTGTATCATTTCTTCTCCATCTTCTTTTCTTTTTTGGTAGTGAGCCCTCTGACAATGAGCCCTATTGTATTTGGTTTTGATATTACTTTATATTGTGAGCTAATCCTCACCGTGGTTTTTCCCTTCTTGAATTTTCCACGTAAAATTGGTGTTCTCTTGTGCATGGTGTTAAGTTGTTTTAGGTTTTTTTTTTCCTTTTCATGCTAATTCATTATAATAGATTTAAGGGTTTAATGAATGAATGTGAATCTGAATGTGTATGGGGGTTTTGAAGTTTTAAGGGACAATTGATTCACCCCCCATCTCATTTTTCTTGTGCATTCAACAAAATGAACTAAAAAAGAGGCAAATAGAGGATATGGTAGCCACTAGTGGAACTGGAGAGTCATCTTCCATTTCTTCATTTCATCCATATTCAAGAATAGTTAGGGTTATTGGTAGTGATAGTGTTATAATTGGGCCTAGAGTTCAAGCATCTAGGTTAGATTAATATAGTTTTCCACACTACTTCAAGTTCCCAACCATTACTTGAGAGCATGGGTTAGAACAAATATAAACATGATGCAACTAAAAGTGTAATTGGAGACTTTTGGTTTTGTTGCACCATTCGATTCCACACAGCCAAAGATTTTTTTTTTAAATATATATAGCTTGATTCTTTGTCAAAATCAAATTTAAACTTTCAGTTTTACAATAATTATTTTATTTTTGTTAGGTCGCCTTATTGGAAAAACATTGTTGTTTCCATTACTATTTATGTGGTGGGGTTCAAAACCCCTAATCATGAGGAGATAAAAGGTTCTATTTTGTCTTAAAAGGTGGTTGATGTGAGATTCATAATTGGCAAGCATTGATAGATATGGAGGAAGAAGGGTTGTACCATCATGACTGAAGGTTGGACAATTAGAAGAAATAAAACATTGCTAAACTTCCTTGTTTCTTCCTCAGGTGATTGTACTTCCTAAAATTCATTGATTTAGTGATTAATATTTTTAATTTATACTTTACTGAATCATTAATTTTGTTTCTCTTTTAGGTGGCACAATGTTTATAAAATCTATTGATGTTTCAAGAAACACAAAAAATGTTGAATTCCTTTGTGAAGCTTTGGATAAAAACTTGGTTGAGATGAGTGAGGATAATGTGGTACAAGTAGTTACAAGTAATGCAACAAATTATGTTGTTGCAAGTAGAATACTTATGGATAGGAACCCATCACTATTCTAGATTCCTTGTTCTTCTCATTGCCTTGACCTTGTATGGAGGATCTTGGAAGTATTCCATGGATCAAGCCATTTGTGGAGACATAAAAAAAAATATTTAAATGCATGTACAATCATGAGTGGTTTTACTGACGTAATTCACAAGGAAGAAGGAGTTGGCTCATCTTGGAATAACTCAGTTTGCAATCAATTTTATCACATTACAATCCTTGCTTCAAGTAAAGGGAGCTTTGAGGTGCATGTTTGTTAGTGAAGCGTATATTTCCTCATCATATGCTAAGACCAATGTAGGGGTTGATGTGGCTAATTGGATTTTTGATGAGAAAAACTTCTAGGTATCAACCATGGAGATTATAGGGGTGGGTCTCATTTTACATTCTATTTTTATTCATATTTTAATTTTATTTTCTTATTTTTGTTTAAAATTACTTATGTTAATGTTTCACATTAGTTGTAGCTCACAATTTTTTTAGTGGTTTTCCTATAAGGTTCTAATAGGGAGAAGCCCACAGTAGGCTACATATATATGAAGGCATGAATAGGGCCAAGGAGGCCATTAGATCTTGTAAGAGAGGGGGACCACCACGTGCAAGACCCCAGGTCACAGAGGGTCAAGATGCGAGAGGCTGCCCTAACTTACCTTAGCTAAGTGCAAAGTTTAGGGTTATAAAGATGAGAATGATGAGGACTATGATGTCCTACAACCACTCTATAATCCTGAGTTTCAATGCGAGGCTAGGCAAACCGATTTTCATGTTCAACTCTGCATCTTAGGGAGCTCTCTATCTGAAGACGAAAGTGTAGTCTTTGGACGACAGCGTGGTGCATTGGCATCTCTAAAGTGCGCTGGCATCCGTATGGCCAGACAACATCAGAGACAAGGTCAAACTTGCTAAAATTACTAACGGCCCAACTTACTAACTAAAGGGATAGAATGACACTAACTAATAAGCAAAGTATTCTCTAATGTTGTAAAGTAGAAATGCAAGAGTGACAAGGGCAAGGAGGATCTCACCGAGAAGTTTGTTCACTAGCTAATCCTTTGAAGAACACGTACTCCTACACATAGAAAGAGAGAAAATGTTGGGTGGCTGTATAGGGGCCTACCTTAGTCAGACCCCCGTTTAGGTGTTTCCACCTCCACAGACAACCAAGGAAATGAGATAAGGAAGCAATAAAGTAAAGGGAATACAAACACTACAAAGCAGTTCTATGCTACTCAACCAAGTGATAGAGGAGAGGAGAGGGAATCTTACCACCTCCACCAAGAGCACTCAAGGCTTCTTGGGGGAGAAATGAGAGGAACTCAAGCCTCTGTTGCAATGGCATGGTCCCAAATGTGCTCTATCAAGTTGACAGAGTGAGATGTTGTTGCAATGGAATGCTTGAAATGTTTGAAATGAGTGAAAGTGAGCTTGTGGAGTGATGGAATGGAGTTAAACTAAATTCTAGAAGACTCTTGATCTATTGAAGAAGTTTTTAGTGAATGTGGAAAATGAATGGATATGAAGGAATGAAGGAATAAAATGGCCATATTCAGGTCGGTCGGCCAAAAGAGGCGTTACAACTTCACTACCAATGAGAAGAGTAATGCCTTTGCTGGCTTAGTCGCAGGAATCTGCTAGGGACGTAAGCGTGCCACATGGACATATACACACCACGTAGGCGTCTCTGATAGAATCGCCTCCACCAACTCTCAGTTTAGGTGCCAAGTGTGATGCCAACAACAAGCTTAGGTGGAATTAAGCCTCTGAACTTAGTTTTCTAAGGTGGACAAAGGAAAAAAGGGGAATTGCACATAGGGTACAAATTCGCTCTTATACATTTTGCCCCCACTTTAGCAAGCATGAGTACTAATGAGTGCTCAGTAAAGTAGATCAAGAAGAGAGTAGGGTTAGAAAAGTATACCTAAATCATCGAAAGCAGTACTTGGTATGGCATACCTGAAGGTGCAGAAAAAGCAAAGGACTCCATAGCTACTCAAAAGTATGAAGTTGGAACAACAAAGCATCTTACAAGATTTGTAATTAGAGGTTTACAAAATAACTTGTAAATTAAATCCTAATTACAATTTTTCCCTGATCTAGACAGAATTGCATGATTATGTTGTTTAACCATTGAAATTACAAACTAAGTTCACTTAATCCTTTATAGAACTCAATGAAATTAACTAATTACTAAAATGTTGTAATTAGAACTTAAATGCCAAATCAAAAATATTGGAAAGAAAATAAGAGAGAATGTAAGACAGGAGATAGAAGAATAATAAGATAGAAGATAGAAAAATTAGGCGTAAGTTGATAACGGAGTTTGTCCAATCAGGACTACGTCTCTGAGTCTGCTTCTCAATGTTGGACCACTTTTATTAATATTTCCAAGCACTTGAAGATGCCTTCTTACAATATTCAAGCTTCAAAAACCTGCACAAAATTCCTCACAATCTCTCTCACTTATACAATTTTGGTGTATAACAACACCTTGCAATTCTTCCTCTCAAAAAGAATTCAACTCTCACAAAGGAATTATTTCTCCAAGTAGACTTGCTTATTTTCAAGCCAAAACTCTCCCCCTTTTATACAAATTTATTTGCTAATATGGGCTAAAACCATATTATTTGCAAATATACCCATATCTCCTATTACAAGAAAAAAAATCAATAATATCCTCCTTTAATAATTTTTGGAAGGATAATATCCCCTCAAAATAATTCTCTTTCCATTTGAATGGTTACGAATTGATTTATTCTCTATTATTTAGGGAATATTTTATGTAAGGTTTTTTTTTGTCTGCAAACTTTGACTGGCTCTATTTTGCTCATACAGACTCTATTTTCAAAACCGAATATAGTTCCAAAATCAGCGCGACGAGCTCTACAACTTGGTGTCATTTTTTTTAAATTTTGAGACGATCAATTTTCTGCCTTTTAGAATGCCTAATTCGCCTGTTTGACTGGACCTTTAACTACACATAACTTCTGCATATGAACTCCTTTTGAGCCCATTCAAGTTGCATCAGGACCATGTTAGTGAGCTCTGCATGATGATGCTAGTTTCATGAGATTCTGAGATTGTGAAATTTTTAGGTTTTCTAGGATCCACCTGGATCATTCCTCCCCATTGAGAAGCTTTTGGACCTCCAAAAGGTCTATTTTATGTACAATTTGAGCTAGGGAAATGTCGCCCCACTTGCCCAATATCATCTGTCCTTATTTCTGGAATTCTAAACACCTGACTCATCATAACAATAACCAAAACTACATCGATATTGTTAAGTACATTAGCCATATACACATCCACATCCAATGTTGCCGCTACCAACCATACACTACTGAAAAGTAGAAGGCTGAATAACAAAATTGAATTTGCAGATGAGAAAAAGAATGTACCAATATCATGCTTGTCTTTCATAATTGGAACACCCTTAGAATTAGGCATGCTCTTATGCAATGACACTTCTTCTGGTACAGACGTACGTGCCAAATTATTGCTTGCATTAACTACCCTTTTCAAATGTCCCATTGTCACAAAAGACTTGCCAGTCTTAACTGGATGATAATGCATAATGTATTCAATTCCTTCCTTAAACAAGTGATGTTGATTATGGTCCCTATAGAAGATTGCTTTCCTATCATACAAGTATGGGCTACCCAACACAATTCCACAGATATCAAGTGGAACCACATCAAATTCAACCTCATCTATAAACTTAGATGTTATTGCAAATCTTAAATTGCATTGCTTAGTCACTCACAATTTGTTATCATTGCACACCCAACCTAATGAATAAGGGTTTTTATGTGGCTTTGTTTTCAATCCCAACTGTTCAACAACTTCTTCTGAAATTAGATTAACTTGGGACCCACTATCTATCAGTGTATCAATCTTAGTGTTCTTAGAAATCACCCTTATATGAAATAATTCACATCTTTTTCTATCTTCAGGAACAACATGAATTTTTGAAGTAGAAGCACATGAAACATCAGTGACAGATTCATTACCAACAAAAGCTTTACCTTTCAAACCCACAATTGAAATCTTTGATTCATCACCAGATTCCATACCAAGGTCTTGCACAATAGTTGTGGACTTCTGCTTACCCTTTCGATCCTTGAACCACTTAGGCTTCTGATCAGGATGCAATTTCCAACACTTTGCATCTTCGTGCCCTTGCTTCTTGTAGTGTGAGCAATAAGGCTTCTCGTCCTCCTTCTTTATAGTAGCGATTTGTTGTGATTTCTCCTTCCATTTCTTGCTGCTTTTTTGCTTACTGGAGTCCAACAACAGATTGTCTTGACTATTCCTTGAGCTTGTTTCCAAATGGATAGCTTGCACACTAACTTCATCAATGTTAGTTGGATTAAACATAAGTATAGTATGTTTCAAATTCTCACGTAATCCACCTATATACTTTAACAAAGTTTCTTGTGTGTATAAAGGAATGCCCAACATTAAAGCCATCTTCCTAAACTCCTATGTATATTCTTGCACACTTTGTTCTTTCTCTTGCTTTAATGATTTCCAATTCATCATTGATTTTTGCACATGCCCTAATGAATAGAACTATTTCTTTAATGCAACTATAAACTCAAAGCAAGAAGAAATAATTTTGCCATAATGACTTAGATCCTCTTGTGTTCTACTCTCCCACCAAATTAAAGTTGTGCCTCCTAGGTGAAGAGTAGCTAATTGGATTTTTTGAGAATCCTTAGTAAAATTTTGAACTCTACAATAAACTTCAATTTATTTTATCCAATTATCAAGTTTTTCTGCATCTAGTTCTCCATTATAGATTGGAAAATCAAATTTAACATCAAGTTTCAACAAAGGTAAATTAACTTCAAATTTCACAGGTTGTTTCTTTTTGGAAGAGTTAGACGAAGAAGAAGATGAAGATGAAGAAGATGAGGAAGACAAGGATGGAGGTTCAGGAGGGTCACTAGCACCTCCTACTCCTTTACCTTTCTCTTCTTTCAATGAAGATTCAACTTCCTCCTTCTTTCTAGCCTTGCCTTCCTTTTTCTTCTGTCGCTCTTGTCTCTCTTGGAAAAGAACTTCCACCATAGCCTTCATTTCAAGAAATGCTTTCTGGAAAGCTTTCTCATCAAGCTCTGGAGCTTCATGTTCAATTACCATTTCTGACATTTTTTATGGCTTTCATTTCCCGATCTCAGGATTGAACTTTGTAAGTGCACCTTCTCCTTGCTTCAATTTCAACCTGGTTAACATTCACTTTTGCAATTTCCTGCAAAATGGGCTATGATACCAATTTCATCTATAATTAGAGGTGTACAAAATAACTTCTAAATTAAATCCTAATTACAATTTTTCCCCGATCCAGACAAAATTGCGTGATTATGTTGTTTAACCATTGAAATTACAGACTAAGTTCACTTAATCCCTTATAGAACTCAATGAAATTAACTAATTACTAAAATGTTGTAATTAGAACTTAAATGCCAAATCGGAAATACTAGAAAGAAAATAAGAGAGAATGTAAGACAGGAGATAGAAGAATAATAAGACAGAAGATAGAAGAATTAGACGCAAGTTGATAACAGAGTTCGTCCAATCAGGACTACATCTTCGGGTTCGCTTCTCAATGATGGACTGCTTTTATTAATATCGCCAAGCACCTGAAGATGCCTTCTTACAATATTCAAGCTTCAAAAACCTGCACAAAATTCCTCACAATCTCTCTCACTTATACAATTTTGGTGTATAACAACACCATGTAATTCTTCCTCTCAAAAAGAATTCAACTCTCACAAAGGAATTATTTCTCCAAGTAGACTTGCTTATTTTCAAGCCAAAACTCTCCCCCTTTTATACAAATTTATTTGCTAATATGGGCTAAAACCGTATTATTTGCAAATATACCCATATCTCCTATTACAAGAAAAAAAATCAATAATATCCTCCTTTAATAATTTTTGGAAGGATAATATCCCCTCAAAATAATTCTCTTTCCATTTGAATGGTTACGAATGGATTTATTCTCTATTATTTAGGGAATATTTTATGTAAGGTTTTATTTGACCCCTTAATTTAGGAATACTATTCCTAATATTTTCGTGTAAAAGAAAATATTCTAGGCCTCTAAAAATATGGGATAATTTAGGCCCCTAGGAAAAAGCGATTTGGCCTTATTCTAAGGCTTTGAAAAAGAAATTAAATATTTTAGAGAAAATGGTGGGTGGTGATCCCACCATCCTCTCCTCCTTTTAAGTTTTTCCCCTAAAGACAAGGGAGACTTCCCATATAAGGTGGGATACCCCCTATTCCTTAGGTGGCATCCCACTTTAATAGGTGGTGCCCACTTTATATATTTTTTTCTTTAACAAATATGATTTAATCCATATTTATGCCATGTCATATACTCTTGCCATGTCACCACTTGCCACATCACCATGCTGACGTCATCATTTTGACTAGTCAGCTCTTTTTGTTTGCAAACTTTGACCGGCTCTATTTTGCTCATACAGACTCTATTTTTGAAACCGAATATAGTTTTGAAATCAACGCGATGAGCTCTACAAATTGGTGTCATTTTTTTTCATTTTGAGATGATCAATTTTTTGCCTTTTAGAATGCTTGGTTCGCCTATTTGATCGGACCTTTGACTGCACATAACTTTTGCATACAAACTCCTTTTGAGCCCATTCAAGTTGCATCAGGACCATGTCAGTGAGCTCTGCATGATGATGCTAGTTTCATGAGATTCTAAGATTGTGAAATTTTCAGGTTTTCCAGGATCCACCTGGATCACCACGGACCTACAAGGAGGAAATCCCTAAGATTTCTTACATGAAGGAAGCCCCAAGGAAGCACCCTACAGGCTCTCAATCCTATAGGGATGGTGTTCTCTATGATTGGTTCTCAGTCCTACAGGGAAGGTATTCTCCATAAACTCAAGCATGAAGAACACCCGAAGAATTTCCCTACAGGTTCTCGATCCTATAGGGGAGGTATTCTCCATGAACTCAAGCATGAAGAACACCTAAAGAAGCACCCTACAAGTTCTTGGTCCTCTAGGAGAGCCACCCCCAAGATCTCTCGCATGGAGGAAGCTCAAAGGAAAGCACCCTACAAGTTCTCAGTCTTGCAGGGAGGTATCCCCCAAGATCTCTCTCATGGAGGAACCTGAGAAAGCAGACTCCACAAAGTCAGGAAATAGCGACACGTCTCCTCACAGATAGAACATGTCAAAAGTGTCCAGTCACACAAACCATCAATAAGTAAGACTTCCAAAGGGCTCCCTCAGGAACCCTTCAAAAGGAGAGGGGTACACCCAAGGGACATGCTATTTGAAAAGTAAGGTCTAGTTAGGCTTCCCCCAAGCTAGACGTGAAATAATCCATTCATCGTAAAGGCCTTTGAAGGAAGGGTCCCTTGGGAACCCACTGTGAGGAAGAAGGGAGGGTCCACTGAAGGGACACTCAATTCAAAAGTAGTTGTTCTTCTTAGAGAAATTCATCATCAAGGGATCCTTTCAAAAGATGTTCACTTCATCAAGGAATTTGAAAGTAAGGACATGCTGCCATGCAAGGGGAAGTAAAAGAAGTTGCCACTTTAGAGGAAGGTCTTCAAGTCCTTTCTTTACGAACCTGTGATGAAGGAAACATGTTTCGTTAGGGTTCTGAGTTGAGAATGCGATTCTAAGGTAAAGTTTGTGAAGGCTTTCAAGAAAAGATTTGTTGGTAATGAATTCATTTTCTAAAAATGGAAGTTTTAAAGAAGAGTGTTGTCACACATAGGAGGGACAACTCAAGAAAAGAAGAGAGAAAGATAAAGAGAAAGCAAACGAGAAAAGAAAAATATAAACAGAGGACACAGGGGGATCTAGTTTAGCGGGGTCAGATTTGTCTGAGCTCATATAATAATAATAGGTAACCGCAATGCAAGGTGAAAGATCATCAAACCCCAACTAGATCAGGAAGAATGCATAGAAAAAAAAGTAAAAATAAAAATTTGGGTCAACATGGAAGGGAAGCCTAAATTCCCCCAATGCTTTGCATCGTCCCCAATTTATCAAAAGTCAAGCACAAACATGGAAGAAGGTTCACAACACAAAAACCACGCCTGTATCCAAGCACCAATAGGGGTGATGAGGGTCATCCAGGCACACATAGCATGAGTATGGGGGAACACATCGTAAAACACACACACACACAAAATCAAGAAAAGGGGCCTCCTCCTAACACTGATTAGCCAAGAGGTTATCCGCTTCCCAATTTGAATCCTCATAAGGGGAAGGAGGACGAGCCTACAATGGTGGGATGTTAAGAGGAGGGGCATCTGGCCCTCCCACAACAAAGGCTAAGGTAGAGGGGCCCTCGAGGTCCTCTCCACCGAGCTCTTGTGGAGTCAAGGTTAGCGATTTCACGAAGATCATCGACAAGGTCAGGACCTCATCCACGAAGTTAAACATGCATCCCATAGGAGCACCATGCCTATTCTCAGTCGACAAGGTAGGCTATGTCTAAGGTTCACTGCTAAGTTTTTTGAATGACTCAGGAGTAGTGACAAACTCAGGGGAAGTCAGGACTGGTTCTATCACAAAGATAGAACAAGTCATCAAAGGACCACCTTGCAAAGAAGGTGGACTCCTCTTACGTCCTTCATTGCTAGAAGGACCACCCTTCGCCTTTTTCTTCATTGGAGGAGATGAACTCCCCACAGATGAAGCTAGGGATGTAGAGGAAAAGGAAGAAAGAACTGCAATGGATATGATTGAAGTGTTAGCCATATACAAGGGCTTTGGGATGGGTTGGATGTCTGGGACTGACATCAACAAAGGCGGCTCCGTAGAAGGAGTGATAAAAAGTTGTACCTGTTAAGGGTTAGGCACATTCATGTTTGCAATGGAAGCTAGGAGCAGATCAGACTAAAGAGAAATAGAAGGAAGGGAGGAAAAAGATGATGTTGGAGGTCCTAAAACAAGAGTGGTCATTCCTTCCTCCTTGTGTTGTGAGGTGGCCTACTCAGCCAGGAGATCCTTTTGCTACAACTTGCACTCATGTACAAGGCAGTTTCTATGGATCTTAGAGTTAGAATCCAAATCTTGCGAAGGGATAGGAGGTTCCTGCTCAACCATAGGGACATCCACTATGGCCATTTTAGGCAGAGGAATAGGTTCCTGTACGAGAGCAAGGGGAGCAGGCTGAGGAGCGACAGGAGGAGTCAACTCGAGAGCCTCAATAGCAGGCCTCTTTCAACTCACTGCCTTGGAAGCAGGAGTGGTAGGAGGCCGTGGATCGAATTCTCTTTGAGAACCTTTCTTTTTGTCATATAAATAATGCCACGATCCAGGAAATTCATTAGGGAGATCCACGATCCTAATCTTGGGCCTATGCCAAGGAGGGGTTATTAGACTTAGTGGGTAGCCACTAGGTCTTCTCATCCAGTACTCTTCCTAGGAAAGGGGAGAGGATGTTGTAGTCTAGGAAAAAGTCACTTTTTCTTTACCTTTGCGGGAAGGAGAGGGAGTCATCATAGGCTTTTCCTCTTTCTTTGAGGAAGAGGGAGCTGAAAATATAGCCTTCTCTTTGCCTTTGTGGGAAGGAGAGGGTGTCAACATGGACTTCTCCTTCCCTTTCAGGGAAGAAATAGTAGTTGGCACGGGCTTCTTCTTCTCTTCCTAGGAAGAGGAGGAAATTGGTTGCTCTGTCATAGGAAGGATTAGCTTTGGCTCCCCTTTTCCCCTAGTTTTATACTTCACATAGTTCTTGTAAAGTAGGTCCATCCTTGGAGGAAGCAGACCACCTGGAGAGGGCTAGAAGTGATCCAATGAATGTCCATCATGAGATACCAAGGGTTGATATCTAGTGTCATGCACTACATGCACAACACCCTTGTGGGAAAATTTTAAACATTTGTGGATAACGGAGCCAATCCCATTTATGGAAGCTAACTAGGGAATTCCTAGCTTCACTATGAACAGATCTAACTCTGGGATGACATCGAAGACTGTGTCAACAGTCCTAGGTCCAACCAATACAAACAAAGTGATTGAGCCATAAGGTTTAAGACTCATACCATCGTGAGTACGGATGGTAGATTTCATTTCTTCATATTTTTCCTTTTGTGGTGACTTCAATACTAATGTTTCTTTAGTAATAACATTCACATGGCTCGCAGGGTCAATTAAGACTCCTGTCACAATGTTACCATTGACATGAGGAGGAATGTAGAGAGGTGAAGGTTTGTTATTCAAGGGTAAATCTTGTGGTGTAAATTTAATATCCAACAAACTGGATGCGGGTGGAACAATGGAAATTAATGTGTCCATATTAACATAGGCCTCAAGCTGGGTGATAGAATCAGTGGGATCAACAATCCTATTAGCAGAGTGTAACAGAAATAGGTTTTTCTATATCTAAAATTCACTATTTTCCTTTGCCACTGATTTGTTAGTGTTTTTTTTATTCCCATCGAGATGAATGGTACCGTCCTTGATGCGGTCCTGTATCTCATGACCTAGCCACATACATTGTTCGGTATCATGTCCATTAATACAATGGTATTGACAATAAATGCTCCCATCATACCAATTAGGGTAAGGTTCCTTAGTAGGCTTAGGGATCAACAAAGTTATGATCTTATCCTTCAACAACTTCTGCAAGATGGAAGTATAAGATTCAGACAACTTCATGAATTTTTGGTTGCATTTGAGGCCGTTCTCATCAACAATGACTACTACATTCACAATTGATTTACCCTTCCCAGAGATTGATACTATGGAATTTCATTCAGAATGAGAGTGCAAGGAGGATCCCAAGAACTAAGCAACCATCTACTGGTATTCTCATAAGGCCATACACAAATGCATGAAAGAAAGGTATTTCATAAGGGAGAACTTCTCTTGCCAAGGCCTTTGTAAGTTCTGTATGAATACTTTCTACACATCAGAATCGAGCAACTGATATGAGATT
This sequence comes from Sequoia sempervirens, assembly GCA_007258455.2. NCBI lineage: Eukaryota > Viridiplantae > Streptophyta > Pinopsida > Cupressales > Cupressaceae > Sequoia > Sequoia sempervirens. Next base: position 216,262,457 of record VDFB02358134.1, read on the forward strand.
TGTGAAAGAAGTGCTTGATAATGCGTTATAAAATCAGTAATATTTTTATTATCTCCTTGCTTACATCAGACTAGATCCGAAAAGGTCATCTTTGGCCCGATGTTTGCTTGGAATTGTCTAAGGAACTGATTTACATGTTGATCAAATGAGAAAATAGAATTGTCAGGAAAGGAATAGTACCACTCGAGTGTTGTGTCCTTGAGAGATTGGGGGAATAGTTTAGCCATCAATGCATCATGATGGAAGAATTCAGTGCAAAGGGCATTAAAGGCAAACACGTGTTTGGGGATTTCCTTTTCCACCAAACTTCTCAAATTTAGGTATCTTCGTTCCCTGAGGGAAGGGAGTGTTCAAGATAGAAACTGACAATGGGCTATTTCAGAAGAAAGGCTAGAAGATAGGCTAGGCAGAGGCCTGGGAAAGGCTCACCAACTGGCTCTACATCTTAACCATGTTTTGAAGCAAAGTGTTCAGAATACGGTTATTAGAAGATAAACAGCTAGAGGAACCTCCTTCAGAACCACTACCAAGTCCACCTCCAGAACTACCACCAGTGTGACTTTTTCCAGAGCCACTACCAAAGCCACCACCGCCAGTACGGCCTCCACTAGAACCACCGCCATGACCTCTACTGGAGCTACCTCCACCAGCACCACCTTAGCTACCGAATCTACTGCCACTACCAAAGCCTTGACCACCTATTCTGCCAAAACCTCCACCACCAGAGGTGACAGAAGGGGTAAAGCTAAAGCCCAACCAAACCTTATTCACCTTGATAGTTTCTAATTGATTAGGGATGGAAGGGATACTAATGGAAGGGACCATATCGGCCATGTAGATAGAAGTGGGAGGCATTGATACCCCTAATTGTCCCTCATGCTCTTCAAAGGTGACTCCTTGTGTGAAGCTAGGGTTTCCTGAAGGAGCATACTCTTTGGAAAGACTGAAGAGACTACTTAGAAGCTCTACACCTATTAGATCTTTACCCATCATATGCTTTAGTTCACTAACAACCCGAGTGGCTCTAGCCATCTTCAGATTTCTTTCCAAATGGTTTTCAAGGTCACCCAACCCTTTTGCAAGGGCAGACACATATTCAGTAGGGATTTGAATGGCCTCATGCTCATCCACTAATGATGGTGTGGGAGACATAGGAGAAGTGGCAATGTGATCAATTTCATCAGTGAATCCCATCTCATTCCTCAATAACTACTCCTGCACAACCAAGCTAACGACAAGGGTAGAGAATAGGCCTATAGAGAGACCAAGCGAGACCCTTGTCCTATCCATTGGGAGGTTTCGTACACTTCTCCTCATGATATTCCCAAAAGTTGTGGATTGGGTTGTGATGCTCATAAACTTTCACAACACCCAAGGACACAATAATCGCAAAATACCCGAGGGAAGCCCCAATCACCAACAGATGAATAGACGTTGGTTCACGTCAGGTTCACCAAAAATGTAAGAGAGGGGACCACCGTGTGCAAGACCCTAGGTCACGAAGGGTCAAGATGCGAGAGGCTGCCCTAAGTTACCTCAGGTAAGTGCAATGTTTAGGTTTATTATGATGAGAATGATGAGGACTATGATGTCCTATAACCACTCTGCAATCCTGAGTTTCAATGTGGGGCTAGGAAAGCCTATTTTTAGGTTCAACTCTACATCTTAGGGAGCTCTTTTTTTGAAGATGAAAGCATAGTCTTTGGACAACAACATGACACGCTAGTGTCTCTAAAGTGTGTTGGTGTCCGTACGACTAGACAACAGCATAGACAAGATCAAGCCTGCTAAAAATACTAATGGCTCAACTAACTAACTAAAGGGCCAAAATGACACTAACAAATTAAAAATGTATTCTCTAATGTTGTAAAGTAGAAATACAAGAGTGACAAGGGCAAGGAGGATCTTACCAAAAAATTCGTTCACCAGCTGATCCTTCGAAGAACGCGTACTCTTGCACATAGAAAGAGGGAAAATTTTGGGTGGGTGTATAGGGGCTTTCCTCATCATACCCCCGTTTAGGTGTTTCCACCTCCACGAACAACTAAGGAAACAAGATAAAGAAGCAATAAAATAAAGGGGGTACAAACACTACAAAGTAGTGCTATGTTACTCAACCAAGTGATAGAGGAGAGGAGAGGGAAGCTTACCACCTCCACCAAGAGCACTCAAGGCTGCTTGGGGGAGAAATGAGAGGAATTCAAGCCTTTGCTGCAATGGTGTGATCCAAAACATGCTCTACCAAGTTGACAGAGTGAGATGTTGTTGTAATGGAATGCTTGAAATGCTTGAAGTGAGTGAAAGTGAGCTTGTGGATTGATAGAATGGAGTTTAACTGAATGCTAGAAGACTCTTGATCTGCTGAAGAATTTTTTAGTGAATGTGAAAAATGAATGGATATGAAGGAATGAAGGAAGAAAATGACCATATTTGGGTCAGTCGACCAAAGGAGGTGTTACAACTTCACTGCCAATGAGAAGAGTAATGCCTCTGCTGGCTCAGCCGTAGGAATCTTCAAGTGACATAAGTGCACCATGCAGAAATTTGTGCGTCGCACGGGCATTTCTAACAGAAACGCCTCCACTGACGCTCAAAACAGGCACCAAGTGTGATGCCAATAGTGGGCTTAGGTGGAATTAAACCTCTGACTTGGTTTTCTAAGGTGGAAAAAGGAAAAAAGGGGAATTGCTCATAGGGTGCAAATTCACTCTTATACAAATCCATTTATGTGTGTTTTAGGATAAGTATCACCCCATTTTGGAATTAACTGATAGATAATGGAACCTCAAGCTTCAAAATCCCCTACACACAGTTGCTTATTTCTTCAATCCAAAATTCTAATTTCACCATGATTTCAATGTGAACGAGGAGGTTCTAAGTGGGATATACAGTCATAGAACAAATGATTTTTAATTCTAGTGTTGGAGCATAAATAGTCACCAATATTGAGATATTTAGACTTACACAAGGATATTTATTTGCAGAAGATATATGCAAGGAAATTTAGTTGACATTGTAGCTAGATAAAAATATATTAACCTTGGCATAATTTAAGTTTATTTTTACATTATTATTAAATATTGAAACTTTTTTAAAAGGGGTGAATTATTTTGAAATAGAGCTATGAACTTTTGAGGTCACAAATGAGGGACCTCATCCCTAATATAAGCATTCAACAATAACACCCCAATGGCGTTTATACCTTGATAGAAAGAAAAACATCACAACTTAACCATCACATTATTGACATTAAATATTAAAAATTAAAGTTGGACAACAAGATTGATTTTCTTCTTTTTCTCATCTCATATGCATGGTGGAAAATATTTGGTTCTAAGGTAATAATTCTTCAGAGGATTGTGGTTCAAGTATTGAGCCAACCATGTAATGCTCCAAGTTATGAGTGTAATTGGAGTATGTTTGAGCACATACACTCCAAGAAGAACAATAGACTATTAGTGTACAGTTTAAATGATCTATTTTTATATTCATTATAACCTTTACCTTCACCATATATAGATTTGGGGCAGTACAACTTCCACCTCACTAGAGGAGGTTGATCCAAAATGAGATTGGATCACTAAGGTTGAGGATCCTATCTTTAGTTATGAGGGCCTTGATTGGGTTGACCAGGTGGATAGAGAGGCATAGGAAGTGGAAATTATAGAGGAGGAGGATAGAGCATGAGTATACACCTTGGATGTTGGTGTAAGTATCACTGAGACACAAAAAAATATCATGGTTGCATCATCATTTAGGAACTATCTCAAATGCCCACATAGGAGGGCCACGTGATGCAAGCTCCTTTGAGCCATAGACTTATTTTCTTTTTCTTTTTTCAAACTTTTGATGCCATGGATTTTATATTCCATGAGTTTTGTATTCATTTGACAATATTTATATATCTAAAATTCTAAATGTGTTATTCCCTTCACCTAAAATTTATGTTTATATTTATGTGATCAATGTATTGTTGTGTATGTTCAATCAAAGTAGCTTCTATTTGATGAGGTTATTGTTTCTTTAAGGTTTATTTATTAAAGGGTGCATGAAACAAGTTTTAAATCCTTGAAAATATCTAAATTTTATGGGCTTTTCAATTTTCAAAGTCTTTGTTGAATCTATACCAAGTTTGGACATCAAGCCTAAGGCAAGTTTGAGTCTTGTAACATTGATTTATACATTGAGATTAGTGATGGTGGTTCAAAAATATCCCTGAAAGATTAAAGTGATAATTCCTCTTCTATTCTTTAGGGAAATATGGACAACCATCATATTCAACCAAGAAATGTAGTGACTAGTTTAGGTGTAATGAATATTAGACAGTATTGACAACATGAACAATAAGGAGGAAAACAAAAATAAATACTCATTAATGTATTTTTCTTAGAACTCCAAAGAAAAGTTATTTATATTTTGAAACTATTGGCATAGATTCAGTGAATAGTTTTGTGAAAATAAATATTGAAGGTCAACTTAGAGAGAGAAAATAAAAAAAATCAAGTGATCTTTCCCAAACTTTTATGCAAACTAAGTATGAAACTTTCAAATTCCTTGGAATGAATTGCACATGGGGAGCCATTATGAAATCAAAGATAATTTTGAATGAAAATTATTTGAAGGTGAATCATCAAACATTCATACTTTGTCATGCTTGTAGATAGAAAATAAAGAATTTCATTTTCTTGACGAATATTATAAAGAGGAAATATTACACGAAGACTTGTAATGAATCATCCTATTGTCTTTTCACTTTAAATATACTATTATGCAAACTCTAGTTCATTCCATTCATCCTCTTACTTATTATCATGTTCATTCATTAAGTGAAGTACATAACAATGAAAGAAGAAATAAAAAAATTGGATAACTCAAAATTTGAACCTAAGGGAGTTGGTAATGATTTGAACTCTCCATGATGCCTATATTCCAAGGTGGTGTTTGGAGGCTTAAAATGATGATTTTGTTTATGATGAAGATATATGCCTTAACCCTCTAGTAATTGTAGATGAAAGCACTTTCATAGATAGTCATCAAGGGGTTAGATCATCACATAGTTTATGCAAGGGATGTCCAATTTGTGGGTTAATTTCTTCTAACTCCATTGATCAAGAGTTTACTCAAATATGGGATAGTAGTATACTAAATTTTATGTAAGAATATTCCAATAATACTACACAAGGCCACATAAATTCCATCCTACAAACTTTGAAAGTCTATAATGTAGAATGGATATTCGAGCATAACATATTTTTTTGAGAGTGTTTACAAGACATTATTTCTAGATCTCTCACCACAATAATTGTAACCTAGTAGTTTGGTTTTCAGGGACTCCTTTCTTACCATCCGTTTTTTCCCATAAGTGCCTATTTCTCTCAACCTATTAATGGATTCATGTAATCATCTTGGAGTAGTTTGTAGTATGAGTCCCTTAAATTGTACATAAGTTAAGTAGGATTTTTTTGTTTTCTATTTTATAGTCTCTATTCTTTTAGTCGTGTGTACCATTGTCTCAGGGTTCTCTCACTAGTCAAGTTTTGTTAGTGTCCTAACTCTATAGTCTAATGGATTTAAAGCATTGATCCTAGCCAAATATTCTAGGTTCGTGATATGTCTACAATGTCCTTGTCCCCAATTAGAGCTAGTTGTTAGCCCTATATTTGATTGCACCAAATTTTAAAATTCTGCCTCAAAATTGGTAAATTTTGTAATGTGTTGAACCTCATTATGATAACTCAGTCGATCTAAGTATGTTTAACCAACTCAAGTTTCAACTCATTTGTCAAACTCGATATTCTTATTTTCCTATGTTGTTGCAAAAGATTAGTGACACATGTTTCTCCATGTTGTTTGACCTTGTCAAGCCAAAGTAATAAAATCATAAGAACCTTTCAAGCTGGAAGGAAATGATTTGTGTAGATTAATTAAGCATGCTGTGGCAATTTTGTAAGCCAAAACACCTTTCTATTTAGGATATTTTAGTTTTTCATGTTTCCATTAGGTAGTTTGTGCAATTAAAGTATGAGTTTCATTAATAATTGAGAAAAATAAATCAACATGATTCTTTTAAAAGTTATTATGAATGGTCTTGTATTTTTTGTGCAAAAATGTTCTTCCAATCAAAGATTAAAGAATTTCCAATTTCCCACATTGATCAACGAGAATTGTTATTGCAAAGTTGAAATAAAAGAGTATCTGCAGTTTATTTTAAAAATTGGAGCTTTAAAAGATTATAGAACTCTTCAATTCTAAAAATGAAGTGTTTGTTAGAAGTTTTAAGTGATTTTATAATCATTGTCGAGACCGACATGTTTATCAAAACCTTTTTTTTGGTTTAAATTACAGTCAATTGTTTAAGATTTTAAACCCTCCCAAATAATTGGGAGAACCAATCAAAGTCCCGACATATGTTTCAAAACTCCTCTCTACATAAAACGTCACACGAGCTCCTAGGACATCCATCAAAGCTTAACAAGAAAGGTTTCATCAATGCGATAATCAACATGAACGTAACTTCTTGAAGCATAAGAAATTCCTGAACTATTCGGAAGCCCATATCGTTCATGCACACGATACTGATAATATTTGGGATATTCATACGCTTTTGGTATTATAAGGGCAATGTTAGCAGAGTATGCGAGGGCATGATCTCACGTTGCATGTTCTCTATCATCTATACGAACATTTTGTGTCTCAGCTAAATGAACTTGTTTCACTTGTGTCTCAAGCTCTACGAGATTCTCAACCACCTTCTGACAAATCGTCGAGCAAATTGCAGGGTGAGGCTCCTTTTCCGCCTGAATCAGCTTTCACATTACTAGAAGGCCTGTGTAATCCAGGAATATCTTATCATCATGAAAAGGAACTGGTTAATGGGGATCGAGTTACTCAGGTATAGGTGCGATTTAGAGCCTAATTTTATTACAACTACTGATAAGGAATGCTTGTTTAAATATTGCTTTGTAGTGTGTAGTACACAATCTAGATGAAGTATGAGCAAAAGCTATACATCTGGAAACTAATGAGCTTTATCCTCTTGACTATATTTGACAAAATATTGAGCAGATTGCCACAGACGTATTGCTCTCAGTAGTTGATGTTCAACAGGGCTTTAGGAAAATTCGCTGCCAACAATTTACTATTGGAAAATTCATCATCATGGCAAATTCACCGTGTAAAAAATTCACCACCAGCAATTCATCTCCATGAATAATTCATCGCATATACAATTAGAAAATTTGATTTATGATAATAAAAGTGTTAATGTGATGAATTACCCATGGCAGTGAATTGCTGGTGGTCAATTTTCCATGAGGTGAATTTGTCATGACAGTGAATTTTCTGATGGTGAATTGTTGGCGGTGAATTTTCCGACAGTGAATTGTTGGGGATGAATTTGCCTGAAGCTATTCAAAGGTCTTAGGTTTATTGCTAACACAATTTTTCTTTTAGGTTCCCTTCTTATGGCTCTGGAACCATCTCCATCAATATTAATTGGTGGAAGGATGATGGTTGGTCTTAGAATTGATATTGCTTTAATGGCAGAACCCTTGTACATTGCAGAAACTTTACCATCTGATATCCGGAAGAGCACTTGTTAAGATCCAACAATCAACCTGATGAGCTAGGTGATGAATTTATGAAACGCATCCAACTATATGTATATAGGTTTGCCTGCAAAGGAAGAGTGTGTAAAGATCTTTTCTGTTCACACATCTAACAAGCGCTTAGCAAAGGATGTAATTTTTGAAAAGATTGTATTATGTACACCAGGTTTACAAAATCTTGTCAATGGGTCCCCACTATTATGACTGTAAGGAAGGATCAAAAGGTAATTTCCAACAAAGATATTATTGATGCACTAGATAAATGATTATTTGAAAACATGGGTTTGCTTTTTACAGAGGAAGAGCAACAGATGTATGCAAGAAAGGTTTCTATTGAGAATAAAAGATTGTTGGTCGTACATAAAGCTGGTCCCATGCTTCTAGCTCATTTGTTTCCCTGATTTGACTTACATGGTATCCCTTTGTTGCCACCCGACGACAAGGAATCTGCATTGTCTATGTTTTATCCTAGGGAGGATATGATGCAACAAGGTTATGCCACTTTAGGGTACCTGAAAATGCATAGGGCGGTCGTTATGCAGAGAAAATTATATCGACGATGATAAAGTAATTGAGCTAGTCAAGTCCGACAAATCCATGGCTGGGCTTACTCCATATGATGATCCAAACAGACTGATTGCTACAATGTCAGTTGAGGTTTCAAGATTATTTACACGAGAGATGACAAGGTATGTTGATTAGGCAGAAGATGAGGCAAATACTACCTTGAGGAATAACGGACAAATTTTCGACAAATGGGTAGCCTAATCACTTGAGCACTCAAAACTCACCAGCTTAGAAGTGGAGGATATAGTCAAATCTATGAACCCAGTAATGATTGTTTATCAGATAAAGTTCTGTATTAAGGTATTCATCATTATTTTTGGCTGGTTTTATAACTTCTGTCGAAGCCTGAGGAGGTTTATTAAAACCTCATCGACTTCTGACACACCTTTAGAAACTAATTTCCTTTGAAGCAGCATAAGGGTGAGTATATAAAATGGGTTATCAACATCCTTCAAAGCATAATCAAAGGAGATTTTATTTGAATGATAGAAATGTCTGCGGCTTGTGGAAGCAAAAGAAAACTGCATATTGTTTGATAGAAGGTCTCAAATAAATGTGGTATTATCAATTGCAATGCTTGAATGTTATGCATGTAATTGTTTTTGTTAGGAAGCTTTGCTAACTTTTAAGCAAATGTAATTAACGGACATAAAGCCAGAGTCCACAACCATTATCAGCACTCTTCCTCCTTGCAACTCATAAAAGATGGTGTATTGCAAAATATATAGAAGCGTAGACCATTCATTCATTATCAGCACTCTTCCTCATTGCAACTCATAAAAGATGGTGTACCTCAAAATATATAGAAGCGTAGACCATTCTATATTTGTGTAATTTAAAGAGAAGTTTTGTCAAAAACTATAACATGAAATTTTAAAGGATTAAATAGGGTGTGACAATTCATTAATTGCATAATTGAACGTGGGTGTAGGCTCTTGTTTAACAAGAGTCGGCGCTATCGAATCAATAATAAAAATATGTCATGGAAAAATAAATATGTTAATGGGTGGGTTTAAGTCTTTCCATACAAGGTTAGAGTTGCAAGAACATACATTGGAAGCTGAAGTAAACCCAAAATGTGGGAAAGAATTTATGTCTTCTATTGTGAAGTCCCCAAATCAGTGACAAAAGGATCATGTGGTTTTCCTATATAACACAGACCTCTGTCCAGAACCTGAGCATAATCATGAGAGGCCATGGAATCAAAACAGAAAGATTCCTTGTTGGTATGAAATTTTAGTCATATATCCATAAGTGCAAGCAAGCACCTATGATAGAATGAAAGACAATTGATATACATAGGTTGAACCTAGTAACAGATTATCAGTACTAATAGGAAATAAAGAAGTGGTATCCAGCATATGAAGCCTAAAGTAAAAGATTATGTATGCTATTTTTCGTGGGAGTTGCATTCTACATCAAGTATTATATCTCTGAGTGCTTGTATGGTGATCACATGGAATGTGATTGAGGCGTCAAATGATAATTTTATAGAGAGAAAATTGCTCAAGATGCTCAATGATGAAACGGTTGAATATAAGGATGGAATATTGGCAATGAAGGAAGAGGCAAAGGAGAAACAGAGAACAAAATAACAGAGATATAAACAAAGATAAAAAACAGAGATGAGCTGCAAAATGTTATATATTTATATATATTTCAAAAAACATACAATGTCTGATAACATAAAACCAAACACAGAGCTGCTGCTCTTTCCTTTTACTCAGAAAAGCATAGCAGAGTCTCCTGTTCGTTTACAACACTAAAACTGTTTCTACAGCAACCTTGACTGCTTTTTCTTCTATTTCAAAGCATACATTATAAAACTGACTTCACGCAAGGTATATGCCCAGCTATAGAGCAATTAATCACAATTAGCACTTGTACCTAAGAAGGTTCAAGGATTATGCTGATAGAAAACTATATGTATGTTAATATGTTAGAGAGTATGTGTTTGTGTATGCAAATTCCAATTACATTTGGTTATATTAAACAATTAATAATAAATGTTAAATAATTGAATGAAATAAACCTAAGCAAATCTAGATTTTTTTCTTAAAGAAATTAAGTATTATTGATTATGAAATATTTGCATACAGATTGAAAGCATAAAGCAATGCAACTAAAAAAAAGTTGCCATCAAATTGACTAAAACACTACAAATGGAAATAGAATGTTCCCATCCAGTTGTCAAATCAATATATATCAGGCTTTTACCTGATATTTTGGAGGCTTTTACTGTTAAACGGTAGCTGGTTTACCATTAAACAGCAGCTGAAACTTGTTTTCCGATAACTCAACAATGGTTTGCAGGCGTGCGACTTGTTTCAGGCTCAAATTTCACACTATATTGTAGGAGATGAGGGTAACACAACATACAGCATACAGCCAAAGATATTAAAAAAGAACAGAGTTTTTGTTTAAAAATAGAAAAAGAGATTTATATTAATGCCTTGTGAAGAACAGAGCTGCCGATGCTCTTCATCTATCTTCCAAAAACAGAGTATTTTCCATTCCATTTTACAAAACAAATTTCATCTCAAAGAGACCGGAGGAAGTTTCTCGAATACGCTACAAAATAGAGAAGTCTAGAAACATTGAAGAAGAAAGTAGGAGGAGGGAAGAAAAAATTAATGCAGTTGTTGAGAAGATAGACAGAAGAGGTAGGGGAGATTAATGAAGACAGCTGGCAAACCACGTCACCAACACTCCCCCTTAATCTTCACTGCCATATATGTCTGCTATTCCAATTTCTTCCCAGAGATGCTCAAAAACCTTCTTTGCAAGTGGCTTTGTGAAGATGTCTGCCAGTTGTTCATTGGACCTGCAAAACTCAAGATATATGTCACCATTGTTCACCAATTCTTGTATAAAATGATATCGTGTATCTATATGCTTGCTCCGTTTATGAAATACATGATTTTTAGATAAGGAAATTGCTGAATTATTATCACAATAAATTTTTGTAGGTTCTTCTTGTGGATGCACCAAATCTGAAAGTACTCTTCTCATCCAAACTGCCTAGCAAGCTACTGATGTGGCTACAACATATTCTGCTTCAGCTGATGAGAGTGTCACAATTGGTTGTTTCTTTGATGCCCAAGAGATAGCACCCAATCCAAGTTGAAGGATATATCCCGAAGTTCTTTTTCTATCATCCATGCTACCTCCCCAATCACTATCCGTATATCTGAAATATTCCAAACAAATTTTTTTCAAATTTTCAATAACAGTAAGCAATGCAACACACATCCATTAGGGTTTGCACTTAAACCAAAACGATGCGGAATTCAACTCTAACCAAGAATGCGCCGGATGACGACGAGCATATGGTCAGAGGATCTCAAAGCAATGTTGAATAAAGAACTCTAACCAAGAATGCACCAGATGACGATGAGCATATGGTCAGAGGATTTCTATCTTCTATTATGCTGAAAGTAAGCTCAACACCCAGAATGTGCTTTCAAACCCGGAGTGGGAATGGAGCTACCATAGGGCGGAGATGTAAGATATTACAATGCAAATCAAAGTAAATAGGCGGCAAGCCTGCCTCTTCCACTTATCCAGTGGGTATTACAATGAAATAATAGAGAAGAAGTAAGATTGCTGACAGTACTACTATTCAACTTACAATAATTAGAGATTTGCCTACCAAATACATAGAATAAGAAAGTCTAACCATGCTGCAATATAGTATAATGTCTCCTCAATGATCACAAAGACTTTCAACCCAAACCCAACTCAAAAGATAGACTTTACGCACGTTGATATGAAAGAACAACAACTTAATATGCATAGCCAGCAACCCTAGAATCCACTAAAATGCTCACAACTCACTCAATACTTGCCAGAATGACATGAGACTTGATGCAAATGAAAGCTACGATGATGACAATGAAGACTATACAAAGAAAAAGATGACAAATTGAAGTATTTTTTTTTCTAAACACTTGCCAGGCAAAACAGAATGGAACAGCCTCAAGAAATGTTCTACCAATAAGATAAAATCCAAGACACCTCTAAAAAATCTGCAACTTGGCATAGAGGGGCGCCCAAGGCTAGCAAATGCATGGGTAAACTACCCAGAACCAAAATAACTTCGCCCAAAAACTTATGAGTATAAACTTCTGCAATACAATATCAGCAACTCCAGATTTTGATTAAAATACAAGAAACTGAACTACAAATGCAAAACAACTTCTACAATGCAAAATCTCACTACAAATCTCACTCAACTACAATCTAACTCTCCACTAGTTGTTGTCTTTCAAGCAAGAAGCTGAGCCAAGGCTAGGAGGCATTCATTCCTCGAAGCAATCCAAATACCATTCGGGCAGCATAACTTTACTCAAGACATAAGATGGTGAAATGAAGAGAAGAGGTCTCCATTTGTAACCTCAACAAGGAATCTCAAGAAACTTCTAGAAAGTGCGCCCTAATTCCAATTTGAATTTGACTTCAATTTCCCTCCAAGCATAGGCGTCCCACTTTCAAAGCTAATTTTGACTTTTATTTAAAATTTATCTCCTCAACAAAGTTGGCGTACCTTTCTCCTTGTGCATTTTTTACTTTAGAAATATCAAAATAATTCCCCATGAGATGACCACCCTCAAAGTCCCCCTTTTTAAAACAACTTAAAGTTGTAACACTAGACCAAGGGGTCATAAGATGAAAATAAAATATTATTAATTTAAAATAACTTATCTCTCCAAAATGAGCACCTTAAAGCCAAAATCAATATTACCAACTGAATTGCTAGAAGAGGAAAGCTTGCTGAGCTGATGCTGACTGGACCACTGCTAAAAATAGAATTTACTAAAAATAGTAAATTTGGAAATTTGATCAGATCAAAATGCATGCAACACCATTGTGAAGCTTTCTGAAAACCCAGAAAGAATCCGCAATCTAAAATCCCCGACTCCAAGTTGTAGCCGTCATAACTTACTAAAAATATTAAGTCTGGAAAAGTTGCCCGACGCAACTGCATGTCATACCTCTGTGAAGTTCTCTGAAAACCCTAAAGGAATCCAGAAACCAAACAGCCGAACTCCAACACGCAAACCCCTGAATCTTCAAAAGGGACTATCAAGTAGCCGAAAACCCTGATTCTGCCTCTGACTAGCTAACAATAAACCAGGAATAGGCTATCAACCACTGGAAAGTGTAGGGGTAAAAATGGGGACATTACAGTCCACCCTTCCCAAAATTGCTTGTCCTCAAGCAATGCCACCACAACTTTAGAGAATATAGAACCGATCAATACCCCAACAAGTAAGATCCCAGGGTCCCAAGTCTGTCTCAGGGAAAACCCACCATGCCAATGTTGCACCAGTCTGATCTCATCAATGAAGACATCTCGCCAATGCTGCACCAACCTCCCTTGTAACTCCAAAATGTTACCGTCCAAGATACTCAAACTGAGAAATCTTAAAGGACTGAGATCAATTTCATGCAATGTCTCATGTCCAAAATGCTCTGAGTCAAAAATATCAACCATACCAATGTCTATCACAATCCTAGGCCAAAGGAAAGATAGTCTACTCAACTCAAAATCGAACTCTTCAGCATACCTCCACATGGTAACAAATGGAACCATGACTGCAAATGTGACATCTTCAAATCCTCTTGCAAAGAGGAAGGCAATCCTTTGCAAGAGCTCAACAAATTCAAACTCATGACTCCACATGAATTCCCTATGTCTCAACTGAATTATCATGGCACAACTATGAAGTCTGAAGAAGTTTTTCACAATTCCAACCCCAAGAGTCTCAAAATGTAGAATCAAAGAATGGGGTAGCTTGCTGTCATGAACCAATAATGAAAATAAACCATCAGAGTTTGTATCACAAACCTCCAAAGTGGTTGAAAAACACGCTAAAGCCATCTCCATCAGAAAACTAACACTTCTTTGATCGGGAGTGAGGAACCAACTCTCCTGAATGAAAGTAACTCCATAAGTAAGGTGGCTGGTCTGCCTCCAACCAGCAAGCTCGTGTCTCAAAATCTGCCCTTGTCTGAGCTGAAAGTCACTTCCAAGAACTACCGATCGTTGATCTCTCCAACCCATATTCAAAATTTCTCTCCAATCCATTTGTTGATGAACAAACGGAACCATCAAGTAGCTGGAAAAGAAGGGAACAACATCAACAAATCTAGAAATTTGATCCTTATCCCTCCAAAAGTCTTTTCCATAAGTAATAAACTCTAACAACCCAAGTTGAGAATCCCAAGCATGGATACCCAACTGAAAGTGATTTTCAACACACTGAAAAGAAATCTCTACACATTCTCAAGTGCTAGTGAGAACCAAGTGCCTTCTCACGAAACTGGTGTCCCATATATTAAATCCTTGAAGCTTAACCATGAAAGCTTCCACATTAAGGGAGTATGAAACATAGAGTGGCTTCAAATTCAGCTCCCAAAACTGATCAATATGATTCCAAACATCATTCCATCCAAGGGATGGATTGTCAAGAGTGCAACCACCAAGGTCTAGTTCACCTTTTTCCCATTCCTCCTGAGTAGTAGGTCTAAAATCTTCACTCGTTGCTACTGTAATGAAGTTACCAACAACTACCAAGACTTGTCTCATCAACACCTTGATGTCATAGATGTTGGAATTACCTTGCTTCGTCACCTCCCATGTAGAACCTTCATCCTCAAACCCACTTATGCATTCATTACTAATCAGAAAACGTGGCACATCCACATGGAGTGAGATCAAAGCATCCAAGCACTGGAAACCATACTCAGTCTCATTCTTTGTTTCATCTTCCATCACATAGAGAGGATTGCCATAATCTCCTTCATCACTTTCTTCAAAGAGAGGATTGTCAAAAACTTGAAAGTTATTCCTTTCATCTTGCTGCTCCAAACCAGCACATGCAACTTCTGATTTTCTTGAGATGCTTTCAAGATCAAACTCCTCTTGAAGTCAATCAAGCTCTCCAATCACTTGCTTGATTTCTTCAGCTCTTTGTGCACCCTCTTGCTCCTTGAAAAGTTTGAAGTCAGCAAACTGGTCTTCAACCTCCGTTAGAGCCAGCTGAGTTTCTTTCAACATGTCCCTTGTTGATTCGAGCTCCAGAGTGAGCTCATCAACCATACTCTCCTTTTCTTGAAAAGCATAAATGTTCTTCTTTGCAACTTCAATGGCACAATCTCAGTCTTCAGTCAAGTGCATGTACTCGAACTTCAAGGTCTCCAAAGAATCTCTGATAAGTTGTAGATTGGGAAGAGCAACTTCATCTTTTACTCCTCTTAGTCTCTCTTCTAGCTGAGCCTTCCAGTAGAGCTCTTCAATCAAACTGCGAGTGCGATCAAATTGGGATAGAACTCGCACTTCCTCTTCAAAGGTCTCTCTGACTTGATCTTCCCTTTCAAGAGTATGCAAAGATGGTAAACTGTTGATAGGCTGCAACTAAAAATCAGAACTTAGTTTCACACCTTTGCTGCCCTCAAAGCTACTCCAACATTCTTGTCTTTCACCACCAACTTGTTGAGAATGCTCATTGTCATAAAGAGCATCATACTTCACAAATTCTTCAATCCATTGCTTGCAATCAGCTTCACGCATTGAAAAATCAGATTTGTGTTTAGTAACACCTTCAAACATCCCATCTTCAAGAGCCATAAGGTCTTCTAGCTCTTCTTCATTATTGTCTCCTTGATCAAACATTATAGCAGCATCCAACTTGCTCAATGGATCATAATCATCCATTGTTTGGAAAGTTTCTGTAGCAACAAACTCCTCTTTAGCGGTTGCAACCACTTCAAAGAGTTCATAAGGGAACTTTGTTGAACAATCTTCATCTTCAAAGACATCTTCCCCTCCAATGGCCGCCTCATAGTTTGCAAAGCAATCTAATTTTTGTTCTTCATCAGGATCAAAGGGAAATTCATCCCATAAAAGGTTCTCTTTCATACCTTGGTGCCAACACACCTGGATCCCAAATGCTAGTGGGTTGATTAAGATGATCAATAGGAAAAAGCTTATCATGCTCCTTCTGAAGTGATAACTCCTTAAATAAGTCAACTCCCAAATCACTTAAGCTGATAACATCAAAATTATTTCTCTCCCATGGCTCAGTTTGTTGCTCAAACCCAATGTCACCACCATAGTGAAATGAAGAATCTTCATTGCTTGCTATTTTGAAAACTTCACCATCATTATCTTCACCATGAGGAAGTATTACGATGATTTCTTCATGTAGAACTTCTTGAGAAGTCGGGGCAGCAACATGAAGAGAATCCATCTTTACCAAATCGTCAACATGATCGGGTATGGACTCATTGGAAACATCTCTATCATCATGACCACTAATCTTTCCTACATCTTGCTCTAATTTCTCTGAAAGTGGCTTTAGTTTCTCCTCACAATGATTAAACAATTCCTTAATCAGCATAGCAGCAATAAGAGAATCCTCTTCTTCATGTTCATATGTGTCCAAGAGGAAGGATTGGACACTAGGCGGAATTTCATCAACCTCATTAATGGTGAGAATGAGAATATTCTTCACAGCTGCAATAACATCCTCTTTTTGCTCACTCCAAGTTGAAGAGAAGAGATAATTAAACAAACGATAGATTTGAACTTCCATCTCTAAATCTATCAAAAGGTGGAAAACTCTAATTTCTGAAAATGTCTTCAATATAGCAGCTTTTCTTGAAAACAATTTATTTCCCATTTCATCTAGGTCTTGAAAACTCTCCACAATCATATTCAGAATGATTTTCATGGTTTCATCATCATAGGGTGTTAGGGGAGCCGTAATTCTCATCATCTCCATGAAGCAAGAAGAAATCAACAGCTTGGTTTCTTCATCTAGATGTCCCAACCAATAGGGCTATTTTAAAAAGGTTACTGTAGGTGACATTGCCAACTGCATCAAATAAGAAGGTGACTGCTTCACCTATCTCAAACATTGTTCCAATATTTGAAGATTATTCTCTTCATCTTCCCTTGACTGAAATTCTTTGTCAAGTCTATTTCCAGCTGTAAAAAGTGTTTGTTCTTGCTTTATCTCTTCCTTCTTAGCCATGTTTAACTGCCACTTCTAAACTGAACTGAACTTCGTTCTGATCTCTGGTGTAGAAACTGAATTCTCTGTCATTCGACTGTCAACTAAACCTTGTTGGGCACAGGATGGCAGGATCTTGGCTCTGATACCACTGAAATATTCCAAACCAATTTTTTTCAAATTTTCAATAATAGTAAGCAATGCAACACACATCCATTAGGGTTAGCACTTAAACCAAAACAATGCAGAATTCAACTCTAACCAAGAATGCACCGGATGACGATGAGCATATGGTTAGAGGATCTCAAAGCAATGTTGAATAAAGAACTCTAACCAAGAATGCGCCGGATGATGATGAGCATATGGTCAGAGGATCCCTATCTTCTATTATGCTGAAAGTAAGCTCAACACCTAGAATGTGCTTTCAAACCCGAAGTGGGAATGGAGCTACCATAGGGCGGAGATGTAAGATATTACAATGCAAATCAAAGTAAATAGGCGGCAAGCCAGCCTCTTCCACTTATCCAACGGGTATTACAATGAAATAATAGAGAAGAAGTAAGATTGCTGACAATACTACTGTTCAACTTACAATAATTAGAGATTTGCCTACCAAATACATAGAATAAGAAAGTCTAACCATGCTGCAATATAGTATAATGTCTCCTCAATGATCACAAAGACTTTCAACCCAAACCCAACTCAAAAGATAGACTTTATGCAAGCTGATATGACAGAACAACAACTTAATATGCATAACCAGTAACCCTAGAATCCACTAAAATGCTTACAACTCACTCAATACTTGCTAGAATGACATGAGACTTAATGCAAACGAAATCTAGGATGATAACAATGAAGACTAGACAAAGAAAAAGATGACAAATTGAAGTATTTTTTTTTCTAAACACTTGCCAGGCAAAACAGAATGGACTAGCCTCAAGAAATGTTCTACCAACAAGATAAAATCCAAGACACCTCTAAAAAATCTGCAACTTGGCATAGAGGTGCGCCCAAGGCTAGGAAATGCATGGGTAAACTACCCAGAACCAAAATAACTTCTCCCAAAGACTTATGAGTATAAACTTCAACCTGCAATACAAAATCAGCAACTCCAGATTTTGATTAAAATGCAAGAAACTGAACTACAAATGCAAAACAACTTCTACAATGCAAAATATCACTACAAAGCTCACTCAACTACAATCTAACTCTCCACTAGTTGTTGTCTTTCAAGCAAGAAGTCAAGCCAAGGCTAGGAGGCATTCATTCCTCGAAGCAATCCAAATACCATTCTGGCAGCATAACTTTACTCAAGACATAAGATGGTGAAATGAAGAGAAGAGGTATCCATTTATAAGCTCAACAAGGAATCTCCAGAAACTTCTAGAATGTGCGCCCTAATTCCAATTTGAATTTGACTTCAATTTCTCTCCAAGCATAGGCGTCCCACTTTCAAAGCTAATTTTGACTTTTATTTAAAATTTATCTCCTCAACAAAGTTGGCGTACCTTTCTCCTTGTACATTTTTGACTTTAGAAATATCAAAATAATTCCCCATGAGATGACCACCCTCAAAGTCCCCCTTTTTAAAACAACTTAAAGTTGTAACACTAGACCAAGGGGTCATAAGATGAAAATAAAACATTATTAATTTAAAATAACTTATCTCTCCAAAATGAGCACCTTAAAGCCAAAATCAATATTACCAACTGAACTGCTAGAAGAGGAAAGCTTGCTAAGCTGATGCTGACTGGACCACTGCTAAAAATAGAATTTACTAAAAATAGTAAATTTGGAAAGTTGCTCGGATCAAAGTGCATGCGACACCATTGCGAAGCTTTCTGAAAACCTTGAAAGAATCCGCAATCCAAAATCCCTGACTCCAAGCTGTAGCAATCATAACTTACTAAAAATAGTAAGTCTGGAAAAGTTGCCCGACGCAGCTGCATGTCATACCTCTGTGAAGTTCTCTGAAAACCCTGAAGGAATCCAGAAACCAAATAGCTGAACTCCAACACACAAACCCCTGAATCTTCAAAAGGGACTATCAAGTAGCCAAAAACCCTAATTCTGCCTCTGACTAGCCGACAATAAACCAGGAATAGGCTATCAATCACTGGAAAGTGTAGGGCTAAAAATGGG
This sequence comes from Sequoia sempervirens, assembly GCA_007258455.2. Classification (NCBI taxonomy): domain Eukaryota; kingdom Viridiplantae; phylum Streptophyta; class Pinopsida; order Cupressales; family Cupressaceae; genus Sequoia; species Sequoia sempervirens. Next base: position 216,281,796 of record VDFB02358134.1, read on the forward strand.
GACATTACAATATCTAATCAGTTTGTAGTCATTTGAAGATGTATACAAGATTCCAAAGCTCTTTGTTCCAACTATATATCTTAAAACTCTTTTTCTAGCTTTCCAATGTGATTCCTTTGGTTTTTCCATGAATCTAGAAATGAGACTAACCCCATACATGTTATCCAGTTTTGTGACAGTTAGATACATAAGGCTGCCAACTAATCTTTTGAATAAGGTTGCATCAACACTAGGAATTTTGTCATCCTTGCTAAGTTTCAATCCCAATGCAACGGGAGTAGGTGCTTGATTTACATTTGCCATCTTAAATCTCTTCAACAAATCATTAGCATACTTGCTTTGACATATAGAAATGCCTTGATCATTTTTGACTTACCTCTATACCAAGAAAATATCTCATGAGCCCCAAATCATTCATATCAAATTCTCTTTCCATGGCTTCCTTGAATGAGTTAAATGGCATGTTACCTGTGAATATCAAATCATCTACATACAAACACACTATCAAGATTTCTCCTTCATCATGTTCATTTTGACATACAAAGTTGGTTCATGGCCACACTTGTTAAACCCATTGTTCACAAAATAAGAATCTATCCTGTTGTACCAAGCTCTAGGAGCTTGTTTCAAACCATATAGTGCCTTTTTTAGTTTGTATACCTTATATTATTCTCCCAAAACTTCATAACCAAGTGGTTGTTTTATATACACTTCTTCTTTTAAAATGTCATTCAAAAATGTTGATTTAACGTCCATTTGGTAAATCTTCTAATTGTTTTAAGCTGCTATAGATAAGACCATTCTAATGGTATCCAATCTTGCCACAAGTGTGAATGTTTGATTGTAGTTTATGCCCGACTGTTGTGTGAAGCCTTTAGCTACTAATCTTGCCTTGTATTTCTCTACTTTTCCATCAACATTATACTTTTCCTTGTAAACCCATTTAACTCCAATCACATCCTTGCCTTTAGGAAGCTCTACTAGATCCCAAGTTTGATTCTTTTCTATTGACTGAATTTTTTCATCCATGGCTGCAATCCAATTGTCATCCTTAATGGCATCTTCAAAGTAATTGGATCAACTTGTGTCAAGAATGCAAAATTAGAGCATAAATCATCATTTTCAGCCTCTTGTATTTCATCATATATCTCCCTTAGACTACGTGTCTTCTTTGAAGTGTTTAGAGACCTTGATATTAGTGATGCAAGTGTTGGATTAGAGGACTCACTGCTGTTATTACTTGTTGGACTAGTTGGATTTGGAGTGGCAGGTTCCCTAGAGGGTGTTGTAGGAACATTTGCTTATGTAGTAGGATTCACACTTTGATTCTCATTCTCTTCATTCTCTTGTGGAACACTAGCTGCAATTGTAGTTGTTTTGTCTATACTGCCATCCCATGCTTCTTCAACAAACTCAACATCATGGCTTATTATTAGCTTCTTTGTGATAGGATTGTATAGCTTATATGCCTTGGATTGTTCACTATATCCCACAAATATACACTTCTCTCCTCTATCATCTAGTTTCTTTTTCAACTCTTGAGGTATCAAGGAGTATGCTACACAACCAAAGACTCTCAAATGTGCTATATTATGCTTCCTTTTGTTATTATTGCCTTTGTTGGACAACTATTTAAATTGTATACGGAACATGCAACTGCTTAAGCCCAATACTCATTTGGTAAATATTTTTCTTTTATCATACTTCGTGCCATTTCCATAATTGTTCTATTCTTTCTCTCAGCTACTCCATTTTGTTGAGGAGTATACCTTGCTGTAAATTGTTTTCTTACGCCATTTTCTTTGCAAAAATTATAAAAATCATTTGATATGTACTCTCCACCTTGATGGGTTCTCAATGTTTTGATATAATATTCACTTTCTTTCTCAAATTTTTCCTTGAGCTCCTTAAAAACAGAAAATGCATATGATTTATATTTCAAGAAATAAACCCACACTTTTCTACTGAAATCATCAATAAATGTCAAGAAATAAAGTTTTCCACTTATGTCCATGGTGTTTGCATAGGTCCACAAAGGTCTGAATTCACTATCTCAAGTGGATGATTTACTCTATAAGACTCTTCAATTGGAAATGCTTTCCTATGTTGCTTTTCCAATATGAAACTCTCACATGTTTTTGTAAGTGGCTCTATTGGTGGAAATCCATATACCATTCTTTTCTTGTACAACAACTATAATCCTTTGAAATTTAAATGCCCAAGTCTTAAATGCCATAGCCGAGATTCATTTTTGTATAAAGCTTTGGAAGGTAACTCAACAACCTTTTGCAATCCTTGTGGCTCTAAGAATAGTTCACTTTGGATTCTAAGTGGAAACCTCCTATTTTTTGTCATCTCAACTTTTGCAATCAGCCTATTGCTTGGTTTCTTGTCTAGAATCACACATTCACCATTTTCAAAGTATATTTGATATCCTTTTTGCACTAGTTTCCCAATGCTTATGAGATTGTGTTGCAATCCAAGAACATAGTATACATCATAAATATGCTTCTCCTCACCTTGCTTAGTTCTTATGTTAATTGACCCTTTTCCCATGATTGAAACTCTTTGATCATTCCCCAATTTTACTTTTGATTTTACTGAATCATCTATTCTTGCAAACATCTCCTTACTTCCACTCATGTGATTACTACAACCACTATCTAAAAACCATACTTCTTTGGAGCTCTCTTGTGCTACATTGCATGTTATCAATATGGCGTTTTGTTCACTAGTGTTGGGTTGGTTTTCATTTGTAAAATGTACCTTTTGCTTATTCATGTCATATTGCCTTTTTCTACATTTTGATGCAAAATGCCCAAATTTATTGCAATAATGACACTAGATGTTGGATTTATCATACCTTTCTCCTTGATGATAACTATGGGAATGGCTGCCCCCCCTTCCTCTTGTTGATGTAAAATGAGCATGCGGGCCTGATGTTGGTCTTCTACTCTCAAATTGTTGTATTTTTTGTTCCTCCTCTTGGTGTAAAATGTCCTCTGCCGCTGTTGTAATTTGATCTCCCTCTTGTTCTACCAAATGAAATTTGGGTCTTGAATGCATTCTCTATTGATGATGTCCCTAATCGATTTAATATTTGCTCATGTACTAAGAGTGATCCCATTAATTCATCTACTGATAGTTGAGTAAGATATTTGGCCTCCTGAATGGCTATTACAACTAGATCAAACTTTGTAGGTAGGCTTCTAAGTAATTTCTCTACAATCTTTTGATCTCCAATGGTTTCTCCATAGGATCTAACCTAATTTACTAGTGTCATTGCATGAGTGAAGAATGAATCTATTGAATATGTATCATTCATTTGTAGAATTTCAAAATCCCTTCTAAGAATTTGTAATTTTGCTATTCTCACCTTGTCTATGCCTTGGTAAGCTGTTTGAAAACTTTCCCATGCCTATTTTGATCTTGTGGTAGCTGAAACTTTTGGAAAGATTGATTCCTCCATTGCCTGCTGAATGATAAATAGTGATTTAGCATCCTTCTTATTTTCTTTCAACAAATATTTCTTAGCTTGTGACAGAGCCTGATAAGCTTATTGGTCTGCTGGTTCAGGGAACCCATTTTTAACCAAGTCCCAAACATCCTGGGAGAAAATTAGGGTTTTCATTTTTATGTTCCAATAGTCATAATTTTTCCCATTAAATATTGGAATCTATGGTTGTGCAATGCTTCCACTTGTTCTTGCCATGATTTTCAAAATAAAAATTGCCTCTGCAATAAAACCCTTTTCCTATTTTTTTCAATCTTGCTTTTCTCTGTTTCTTTTTCCAATCTCTATAAAACCCTTTTGCATGATTGCAAACAACAAAATTCTTCCCCTTTATTCAACCTTTCGTGCCTTCAATGACTCCATTGACCTACACATCTTCCAAATATGCATTTTCCCTTGTCTTATTTTTAGACCAGCGAGCCTCTTCTCCTTTTATGTGCTTCTTATTACTTCAATATTTCCCTTTGTTTAAAATCTTGCTTCGCTTTGTTTATTTTCTCAAATATGAGACAGCTTATATTTGATCTGCTCACAAACCTTCTTTCCTCCTATACAATCACTCACCATAGTTTCCTTACTCAATTCATCCTCTAATTTAGATTTTTCCTTAGCAAAGCCCTCTATGTCCTTCATAATCCTTTATGCCCTTCACAGTGCTCTGATACTGGTTTGTAGGAGATGAGGGTAACACAACATACAACATACAACCAAAGATATTAAAAAATAATAGAGTTTTTGTTTGAAAAACAGAAACAAAGATTTATATTAATGCCTTGTGAAGAATAGAGTTGCTGATGCTCTTCATCTATCTTCCAAAATAGAGTATTCTCCATTCCTTTTTACAAAACAGAGTTCATCTCAAAGAGACTGGAGGAAGCTTCTTGAATACACTACAAAATAGAAAAGTCTAGAAACATTGAAGAAGAAAATAGGAGGGAATAAGAAATTAGTGTGGTTGTTGAGAAGATAGACGGAAGAGGCAGGGGAGATTAATGAAGACAGCTGGCAAACCACGTCACCAACATATATGTAGCCTATTGGCTAAATATATGGTAGCTGAATCTTGTTTTCCCATGAATCAACAGTGGTTTGCAGGCATGAGACTTGTTTTAGGTCAAATCTCACAATATATGTAGCCTATTGGCTAATTAAATGTCCAGTGTGGGAAAAATCTGAGAATGAGATTTTAACAATTAATTGATATTCAAAATTGTCCTGATGCAAAGAATGTGAAGATAGAGGAAATGAAACCAAAATGGATAATTTAAATCCCACACATATGAGTGAATGGAGAAGATATGGAGATTGTGTGGAGAGTGAAGAAAATACGAAGGAGTTTAATGTAGTAGTTGGGATTAATTTCCAACACTCCTCCTTAATCACAACTACTGACATCCATAATGCTCAAACCATCTCTTTGTTGCACAAAAAATTTATTTCCCAATGGTTTGGTGAAGTTATATGCATACTGTTATTTAGACCTACAATGTTCCAAAACAATTTCTCCATTATTGATTAGCTCTCTTATGAAATAATACATGATTTCTATGTGTTTTCTTTGTCCATGAAAGACTAGATTCTTCATCAAGATTATTGATGATATAGTATCATGAAATATATTTGTACCACCTATTTCTTGTTCTTTTAAATCTTCTAGGATTATTCGTAGCCAAATAGCCTAACATACTATTGCATTTTTTACTATATATTCAACATCTACTGTGTAAAGAGAAACAATGGGTTGTTTCTTGGAAACCCATGAAATGACCCCTAAACCTAAATGAAAGACATATCTTGATGTTCTTTTCCTATCATTCATACTTTCTACCCAATCATTGTCCATGTATCCAACCAGCCTAAACTCATTTGTTGTAGTGTAAAAAATACCATATCCCTTGGTTCCATTAACATAACTCAAGATTTTTTTAGCTCCTTTCCAATGTGTCCTTTGGAGCTCCATAAATCTAGAAATCAGACTTATTGCATACATTATATTAGGTCTAGTTGTTATCAAATCCATAAAAAATCCAACCATGCTTTTGTATAGGGTTGGATCCACGTTGTTACTAAAATCTTCCTTACTTAATTTCAAAGCTATGGTTGTGGATCAATGCTAGTGCAGACTTGTTGTTTTACATTTTAAACCTTTTCAAAATCTCTGCTACATATTTTAATCTTAAGAGATAAAAATCTCATGTTTCATTTGCTTCACTTCTATGCCTATAAAATACCTTAACAAACTTAAATATATCATCTCAAACTCATTGTGCATGGCCTCTTTAAAATCATCATCCCCATAAAATTTAGGTCATCTACATACAAGATGACAATTAAAATCTTACCATCACTTGCCTTGATATAGAGAGTGGGCTCACCATCACTTTTGCTAAAGCCATTTCTCAACAAATATGAGTATATTCTTCTATACCATGCTTGTGGTGCTTTCTTCAACCTATACACTTTGTTTTCTTGCCCTGGAACCTCATATCTAGATGGTTGCTCCACAAACACTTCCTCTTTCAATACTCCATTCAATAAGGTTGACTTCACATCCATTTTGATATATCTTCCAGTTGTGTTGAGTTTCTATTGCTAAGATTGCCCGCATGGTTTTCATTCTTGCAACTAGGGCATATGTTTCATCATAATATCTTCCAAGCTACTATTTGTATCCCTTAACAACCAACCTTGCTTTATATCTTTCAATGCTTCCTTTGACATTATTTTTGGTTTTATAGACCCACTTTACTCGTATGACATATTTTTCTTTTGGAAGACTCACTAACTCCCATGCATTATTCTTTTCTATAACATCTATTTCTTCATCCATTGCATATACTCATTTTTCATATTTAATTGCATCTTCAAAATGAATTGGATCATCTGCATGTGAATATATTAGAAAATAATGGTCATTATTCCATATTTTCTCCCCCATTATGAACATTTTGAAGAAAAAACTCCAAATTACGTGTTGCAGCACTCTAACCATCTCCCAAAAATGATGAATCTGCATTCTCCAATCATCAATGTAGTCACTATGCAATCAAAGATGATCAAACTATAGTGACCATCGTGAGTTACTCTTCTGGTGCTTACTCCAAACCGTGACCATACATAGTCAACTCTCTGTCATTAGCAATGTCCTACAATCGTAATCATGGGACCTATCTCACAATCCAACCAAAAATTTGCAATTTTGCTGATGTCTTACAAGACAATATCTATCACTCTTCACAAACTATAAAACCTTGCTTGATTACTCTCATCTTTGATAAACAAATATTAATATTTGTGCAATTGTTTGAGCATACCAGTAATCTTTTCCCAATTCGATCTATGACTCCATCCACAATTCCTTTGCATGTATTCATATATGCATTTGTCCACTCTCTATGCCACACACATCTTTTCAAAATGATTTGTTAAACCTCATATGTGACAAGGATGCATATCCCAACACCTATCCATTGTATGTCCTTTCCTATTACAATGATAACACTGCACACATTGCATTCTTTGAACTATAAATTTGTTAGAGTTCCTATAACACCTGTAACGTCATTCCCTTTACCTGTGACATAACCAATACCTTCATACTTTGGCCTCATAATTGGCTCAATTGGCTCTATGATTCCTTGTCCATGTTTTTCTAATCCTTGACCTATATATCTTATTTTTTGCATAATTGTGAAACCAATATTCTTCTCATTACAACTAACAGTATTTTCAAATTCAAACATATGATCATGTTCATCTTTACACTCTTCATCAGAAACAACTTGAGTGATATTACAAATCTTTTGTGCTACATGAAACATCACAAACTAATGATTTTGATTTCAAACATTCATTTTACTTTTGACATGATGCAAGCAACTGATCTAATTGACTATTTTGTTCTTTCAACCTAGATATCTCATCATTCTATAATTTATTTTTCTCTTCTAACCTTTTTCAACTGTTCTTCCAAATCATCTTTCTTCTTTTAAACTTCTTCAAACAACTTTAACCTATCTTCTAATTTTCCATTTTTGGTTTTGACATCCTCTAATTAATTTCTAAGATCATTTTTTTCGCACAAATATTCATATTTTTTTATTGTGAACTACCTTAATACCTGCTATCAATTGAAAATTAGAATGCTTGATCATTCATTAGAATGCTTGAAAATTAGAAGAACTTACAATAGTTCTTCTTCTAAAACAGCTTTTTCCTTTTTAAGTTTTTTACCAATTTTTTCCATTTTATATACAATGCACCCTTATTTTCCTTATTACTCCAAGACATACAATACATAATCTTACTGCTTGATCATTCATGTAAATGTCTATTTATATAAGTTTGTATAAAACTGAATCATCCTAACCGAACATAACTGTCTGTTAAGAGAAACTGAATGGTAACAATATTTATTATCGTACAAATATTTTGGAGATTCATACACTTGTGGTATTATAAGGGCAATGCTAGCAGAGTATGCGAGGACATGATCTCACGTTGAATATTCTCTATCATCTATATGAACATTTTGTGTCTCAGCCAAATGAACTTGTTTCATCTGAAGTTATCTTGAATCAGTTTATGAAAATTTTCTTCTCATCGTGGCTCAAGCTCTACGAGATTCTCAACCACCTTCTGACAAATCGTCGAGCAAATTGTAGGATGAAGCTCCTTTTCTGCCTGAATCAGCTTTCACATTACTAGAAGGCCTGTGTAATCGAGGAATATCTTATCATCAAGAAAAGGAACGGGTTAATGGGGATCGAGTTACTCAGGTCTAGGTGCGGTTTAGAGCCTAGTTTTACTACAACTACTCACAAGGAATGCTTGTTTAAATATTGCTTTGTGGTGTGTAGTACACAATCTAGATGAAGTATGAACAAAAGCTATACATCTGGAAACTAATAAGCTTTATCCTCTTGACTATATTTCACAAAATATTGAGCAGATTGCTACAGACATATTGCTCTCAGTAGTTGATGTTCAACAAGTTTTAGGTGTATTGCTAACACAATTTTTCTTTTGGGTTCCCTTCTTATGGCTCTGCTACCATCTCCATCAATATTAATTAGTGGAAAGATGATGGTTGGTTAGCATTGATATTGCTTTAATGGCAGAACACTTGTACATTGCAGAAATTTTACCATCTGATATCCGGAGAGCACTTGTTAGTATAAATACTCTTATAGTTACAACTACTCAATTTTTCTTTCACTTAGATTCCAAGAACATGGCTTGGATGTTGAGAATTGCTGTTGTAGTTTTGCTATGTGCAACGAATCAACCTGATGAGCTAGGTGATGAATTTATGAAACACATCCAACTATATGTATATAGGTTTTCCTGCAAAGGAAGAGTGTGTAAAGATCTTTTCTGTTCACACATCTAACAAGCGCTTAGCAAAGGATGTAAATTTTGAAAAGATTGTATTCTGTACTCCAGGTTTCTTTGGATCAGATATACAAAATCTTGTCAATGGGTCCGCTCTTATGACTATAAGGAAGGATCAAAAGGTAATTTCCAACAAGATATTATTGATGTACTAGATAAATAATTATTTAAAAACATGGGTTTGCTTTTTACAGAGGAAGAGCAACATATGTATGCAAGAAAGGTTTTTATTGAGAATAAAAGATTGTCGGTTGTACATAAAGCTGGTCCCATGCTTTTAGCTCGTTTGTTTCCCTGATTTGACTTACATGGTATCACTTTCCTGCAACGAGGAATCTACATTGTCTATGTTTTATCCTAGGGAGGATATGATGCAACAAGGTTATGCGATGATGATAATGTAATTGATGAAGGTCAAGATGAAGTTCAAAGGATTACTCGAGAGCCAGTCATAAGTCCAACAAATCCATGGCTGGGCTTACTTCATATGATGTGGAAAGATAAATTTGAAGTTCCTAATTGATTCCCAATAATGAATCTGATTAAAAATCAGTGGGATGCTCCTAACAGACTGATTGCTACAGTGTCAGTTGAGGTTTTAAGATTATGTTGATGAGGTAGAAGAGGAGGCAAAGACTACTTTGAGGAATAAAAGAAAACATTTTGGACAGATTTGTAGCATAATTACTTGAGCACTCAAAACTCACCAGATTAGAAGTGCAGGAAATAGTCAAAGCTATGAACCCAGTAATGATTGTTGACCAGATAAAATTTTGTATTAAGGTATCCTTCAATATTTTAGGCTGGTTTTATAACTACTGTTGAAGCCCGATGAGGTTATCAAAACCTCATCGACTTCTAACACACCTTAGAAACCAACCTCCTTTGAAGGAGCATAAGGGTGAGTATATAAAATGGGTTATCAAAATCCTTCAAAGTATAATCAAAGGAGATTTTATTCGAATGATAGACATGTCTGCGACTGTGAAAGCAAAAGAAAATTGCAGATTGTTTGATAGAAGGTCTCAAAGAAATGTGGTATCATGAATTGCAATGCCTGAAGGTTATGAATGTAATTGTTTTTGTTAGAAAGCCTTGCTAACTTTTAAGAAAATGGAATTAACGGGCATAAAGCCAGAGTCCACAACCTTTATCAGCACTCCCCCTACTTGCAACTCATAAAAGATGGTGTATTGCAAAATATATAGAAGCGTAGACCTCTATAATTGTATAATATAAAGAGAAGTTTTGTCAAAAAAATTATGAAATGAAATGTTAAAGGATTAAATAGGGCGTGACCATTCATCAATTGCATAATTGAACGTGGGTGTAGGCTCTTGTTTAACAAGAGTTTGCTCTATTGAACTCAATATTAAAAAATGTCATGGCAAAATAAATTGTTAATGGATGGGTTTAAGTCTTTCCATACAAGGTCAGAGTTGTAAGTATACATTGAAAGCTGAAGTAAACCCAAAATGTGGGAAAGCATTTATGTCTTCTATTGTGAAGTCCTCAAGTCAGTGAGAAAAGGATCCTGTGGTTTTCCTATATAACACAGGCCTCTGTCCAGAACCTGAGCATAATCATGAGAGGCCATGGAATCAAAACAAAAAGATTCCTTGTTGGCATGAAATTTAATAGTCATATATCCATAAGTACAAGCAAGCACCTATGATAGAATGAAAAACAAATGATAGACATTGGCTGAGCCTAGTAACAAATTATCATTACTAACAGAAAATAAAGAAGTGGTAACCAACTTATGAAGCCTAAATGTAAAAGATTGTGTATGCTATTTTTCATGGGAGTTGCATTCTACGTCAAGTATTATATCTCTGAGTGCTTATATGGTGATCACATGGAATGTGATTAAGGCATCAAATAAAAATTTTATAGAGAGAGAATTGCTCGAGATTCTCAATGATGAAGCAGTTAATATAAAGATAGAACGCCTGCAATGAAGGAAGAGGCAGAGGAGAAACAGAGAACAAAGGAAGAAAGATAAAAACAGAGATGAACTGTAAAATGTTATATATTTATATATATTTCAAAAAGCATACAATGTCTGATAACATAAAACCAAACACAGAGCTGCTGCTCTTTCCTTAGAAAAACATAGCAGAGTCCCTTGTTCGTTGACAACACTAAAACTATTTTTGCAGCAACCTTGACCGCTTTTTCTTCTATTTCAAAGCATATATTATAAAGTTGACTTCACACAACGTATATGCCCGGCAATAGAGAAATTAATTACAATTAAATGTGCAGCATGGGAAAAATTTGAGAATGAGATTTTTACAATTAATTCATATTCAAAACTGTCCTGATGCAAAGAATGTGAAGGTAGAGGAAATGAAACTGAGTTGGAGAAGTGAAACCCCAAACGTATGAGTGAATGGAGAAGATATGGAAACTGCGTGGACGGAGTTAAGTGTAGTAGTTGGGATTAATTTCCAACACTCTACTTTAATCACAATTACTGACATTCATGATGCCCAAACTATCTTTTTGTTGAAAAAAAACATGCATTTCCTGGTTTGGTGAAGATATCTTCCTACTGTTTTTCAGATCTGCAACATTCCAAGATACCTTCTCCATTATTGATCAGATCTCTTATAAAATGGTACCTTATCTCTATGTTCTTGCTTCATCCATGAAAGATTGGTTTCTTCGTCAAGACTATTGATGATACATTGTCACAAAATATAGATGTACCACCTACTTGTTCTTATCTCAAATCTGCTAGGATTTTCTATAGCCAAATAGCTTGGCATGCTTCTTCATTTGCTTCTATCATGCTTCTACATTTGTTTCTATATATTCAGCCTCAAGTGTGGAAAGAGAAACAATAGGTTGTTTTTGGAAGCCGATGAAATGACTCCCAAACCTAAATGAAAGGCATATCTTGATGTGCTTGTCTTATCATCCACACTTCATGCCCAATTAACTGTCCATGTATCTAACCAGCCTAAACTCATTTGTTGTACTATACAAAATACCATATCGCTGTTACCCGTTATATCGGAGTTGTTAGTTCATGTATTAGTTTTCTGTTCATGTTTTAATTTGTTAGTTTCTTTTTCAGTTTTCTGTTTATGGTTAGTTTCGGCAGAGATGGTTAAAATGTCAACTATCTGTCTCAGCAATTTAATATGTAATCACTGGTTCTATTGGTGAATATAATTTTCTGGAAGTGCTTTTCCTTCTTGCTATCAATCCTGGCCTGATAGTGGTATCAGAGCACAGGCTTTACATCTATTCCCCAAACAATTCTTAATTCATAAATTTCCCAGTACCATGCAAGGAGACAATGCCTGTCGGGGGACAAACTAATATCAAGATTTTGGCACCCGCTTATAATTTCCAAAAGAGGCATTTTGAAGTTTAAAAGGAATACTCTGGCGTATGGTAACTGAATGTGCCTGCTGCACAAATTGCTTAATAAGACAAGGCAGATAGGTATTGATTAAGGTGAAATCTATCTTCTGTTATTTATCTCTTGTCACAGAGATTCTTTAACTTGCTTTTTAATTACAAATTTAAGCAAGAATAATTAAGGAATACTTTTGAATCTGCAAACTGTGTGCATTTCTTTTTGCAATTCACAATGCAGTCTGCTGTATCAATGATTGGAGAAATATTAACTCGAAAAGATAGTTGGATAGAATGGTATAGGAAAATAGAAAACACACTCATTTTCAATGATTTATGATGTAATATTTGTGATGGTGATGCCCAACCTACAACACCAACTGCTGCAAAAGAAGAAGAAGTTTGGCAGTATAAAAATTCAAAGGCCTGGGCTTTGATAAGGGCTTCCGTCAATGGAAATGGGTTTAGACATACACAAGGGTGTAAACTTGCTTGGGATGCCCTTCATAAATTGAGAGATCTATATGATTCTCATTCTGAATTAGAGTTTATTCAGTTACAGTTGAAGTTGTTCAATCTTGAATTAACAAATGGACGTTATGAGTTTGGCTTCTGAAATTTGAGCCATAAAGCAAGATGTTGATGCTGCTGGTGGGAAAGTTGATATCTATCTCACAGCCTTCATAAAGGCCCTTCTTCCAACACATTCCACATATTGGACTTCCTTCAAGCAAGTAACCAATTGAAGACCATCACTTTTGATCAATTGGTTGAAAAGTTGGCAGAACGTGAGAAAGCTTTTGGAAGGAAAATTGATAACATTGGTGAAAATGTTTGTCTCGCCCACCACAAAGACAAGCCTCCTAATAAGAACTCTTCTAGAGGTGGTCATAATGATAGAAGAAAAGGTAGATGGAAGAATAGAGGGAGAGGAGGTACATATGGCAAAAGCCACACTCAACTTGAAAATCAAAATGAAAGGCACCACTTGCATTGTAAAATATGTGGTCAAAAAGGTAGCCATGAAGCACATGAATGCAAAATTTCATGGGATAAGATAAGAAAGTTCTTTATAGAAAAAGATAAAACACATAATGACAAAACTTGAGAAGCAGCCCAATTTGCATGTGGTAGTGATATTGATCAATATGTGCTTTCTGTTTCAGATTTTTCTTATTATAATTCACTTAATTCTTCATGGGATGATGCTTGGGTGTTAGATACTGGAGCCACACATCATATGACATTTAGAAGAGATTATTTTGAAGAATTTCATGAAGGCGTTTGTGGCACAATCTATTCGACAAATAAATCAAGTCTCAAGCTTGCTAGAAAAGGAACCATTAGGCTCAAATTGCTCAGCCTTCCAGATTTTGTACTTCATGATGTTTTGTATCTTTCTCAATTGCAACGTAATTTGTTGTCATTAGTATTGATTCAACAACAAGGCCATTCCATTTTGTTGGAAGATGGACAAGTGGTTGTTAGAAGAAGTCAAATAATTAAATTGTTATTACTGGTTGTGAGGATGGCAAGTTATTGAAACTTCATGGTACTTCATCTCTTTCAAGGAGGTTTGCATATCCTACCGAAGAAGATAAAATATCTCCTAGTCTTTTGTGGCATGTGAGATTTGGACATGTTAATTATGATAGCATTCGTATCATGCAAAAGAATGGTATTGCAGGTTTGCCTACTTTTCCTAAGACAATTGAAAAATGTGAAGCAAGTATTCTTGCAAAACAACATAGAGATTCTTTTCCTCACTCCACTTGGCGAGCACACAGAAAATTGCAACTCATACATTCTAATTTATGTGGGCCTTTACCAGTGACTTCGATTGGAGGATGTAAGTATTTTATGTTGTTCATTGATGATTGTAGTCGCATGACTTGGATTTATTTCTTGCAACAAAAATCTAAACCTTTTACAACTTTTAAGAAGTTTTGCATTATGGTTGAAAATCAAGCACAATCTCAAATTGCTACTCTTCAAATAGACAATGGTGGAGAATTTACTTCCTTAGTTTTTGAGGATTATCTTCATGAAAATGGGATTCAACATCATCTCACTGTTCTAGGTACTCCTCAACAAAATGGAGTTGTTGAAAGAATGAATAGAACTATCATGAATATGGTTCGAGCAATGTTGTATTTCAAAGGTATTAAGTTGCATTTTTGGGTAGAAGCAGCAAGGACAATAGTGTATCTTCACAATATATCTCCTTCATCTTCTCTTCACCAAGCAACTCCATATGAAGTTTGGTTTGGTTATCCTCTCTCTATTCAGCATCTTTGCAATTTTGGTTCCACTTGCTATGCATTAATTCCAAAGGGGCAAAGAAGTAAATTGCATCAAAGAAGTTATAAATGCATTTTTCTTGGCTATTCTAAATCTTCAAAAGCCTATAGACTATATGATGAAGCTAACAAGAAATTTCTTATTGCATGAGATGTTGTATTTTGTGAATCTTTCAAAAATGATGTCAATTAAAAAAACTTGACAAATTTTCCAAATTTCTTGTTTGAAAAGAACATCCATGTGAAATTCCTCAATAGGCGGGGGGGGGGGGATAAATCATTTAAAACCATTTTTGTTGGAACCATCTATAACACCTCTATCTATAGACGACCCATCTCACAATACTCCAACTCAAAATTTGCAAGAAGAAACCACCTCTAATGATGATTCCCAATCTCTTGATGACCATGCCACTCATGGAGCTTCTAGTCAAGACATGGAAGCACCTTTGGTTCCCCCAAAATCTCCCCACAAGTGGGCCAAACAAGTTGAGAAAACTTTGAAAGATTCAAGGCCCGACGAAATAGGAAAAACGGGCACAAGAAGTTCTTACAAAACAAGGCAGCAAGCTCAATCCTCTATTGCAGGTAACTCAGAGTCTCTTGATGAAATCCATATGATAGTAGACTCTGAACCAACTTCCTATAAAGAAGCTAAGGGTATTGTAGTGTGGCAGCAAGCTATGCAAAATGAGTTTGATGCTCTTCTCAAAAATGGCACATGGGAGTTGATTGATCCACCGCTTGGTTGTAGACCTATTGGTTGCAAGTGGATTTTTAGAAACAAATATAAATTAGATGGCTCACTTGAAAAGCATAAATCCCGATTTGTTGCAAAAGGTTATGCTCAAAAAGAGGGCATAGATTATGATGAAACTTTTGCACCACAACAAAATAGACTACTATTCATGCTTTGTTGGTTCTTTCAACACAACATGGGTGGAAATTTCATCAAATGGATGTCAAAACTTCATTTTTGAATGGTGATCTCTAAGAAATAGTATATATGACTCAACCAGAAGGATAAGTAGTCCATGGGAAAGAACACTAGGTATGCAAGATCATAAAACCATTGTATGTTTTGAAGCAAGCCCCTCAAGCCTAGTATGAAAAACTCATTGAGCATCTCTTGAAGTTAAATTTCCAGCATTTTGCATTTGATGATGCAACTCTTTTTGTTAGAAAGGTTGATGGCATTGTTGTCTATCTTGTTGTTTATGTGGATGATTTATTTCTTACTGGCAATAATGAGGATTATAATCAAACTGTGAAAGCTCAATTGAAGCAAGGGTTTGAAATGACTAATTTGGTCCATCTTCATTACTATTTGGGCATTGAGGTGATTCAAAACCCCAAGTATATTTTCATCTCCCAGCAAAAATATATTGGTGAACTTCTCTCTAAGTTTGGCATGACTGATTGCAAACCTCTTAGTACTCCAATGGAGCAAGATTTGAAACTCACATCCATTGACTCTATGGCATTGGTTGATGCAACTCCATATAGGAAACTTGTTGGTAGTTTGATTTATGCAACTATTACCCATCTAGATATTTCTTTTGTTGTTGGGGTCCTCTCTAGATTCATGCAACAACCTAGAGAAATTCATTGGTTAGCAGCCAAACATGTTCTTATATATTTGAAAGGCACTCAAAACTATGGGCTCAAATACTCAAAGGCCACACATTTCTCATTGCTTGGATATTCAGATTCTGATTATGCAAGTGATTTGGAAGATGGAAAATCTACATCTGGTTTTTTAATGCATCTTGGATCTGTTGTTATTTCTTGGAAATCTAAAAAGAAACCAGTCCCAACTCTATCCTCTGCAAAAGTTGAATATATGGAGGCCTATGATCGTATGGCTTCGAAGGGTTCTTCTACACCACTTTGTTTTTTTTACAATCAATCAACAATTAAAATGGCCAAAAGTCCAATTTTCATGATTGAACCAAACACATTAGCACCAAGTTTCATTTGATTCGACACCATGTGAAAGATGGCAATGTATAGCTCAAATATTTTCCTACTGTAGATCAGTCTATAGATATTCCTACAAAGGCTCTTGGATGAGAAAAGTTTGAAAGATTTAGAGGCATGCTTGTTTTAACCCCTTCAGATTAAGGGGGAGGGGGCGGGGGATGTTACCCGTTAATCATATCGGGGTTGTTAGTTCATGTATTAATTTTATGGTCATGTTTTAGTTTGTTACATTAAGTTTTTTAGTTTCTTTTTCAGTTTTCTATTTATGGTTAGTTTCGACAGAGATGGTTAAATTGTGAATTGTTTGCCTCTGCAATTTCATATGTAATTGTTGGTTCTGTTGGTGAATATAATTTTCTATAAGTGTTTTTCCTTCTTGCGATCGATCTTGGCCTGACAATCACTTGGTTCCATTAACATACCTTAGGATTCTTTTAGCTACTTTCCAATGTCTCCTTTGAAGTCTCCATAAATCTAGAATTTAGACTTACTGCATACTTTATATTAGGTCTAGTTGTTGTCAAATACATCAAACTTCCAACCATGTTGTCAAATACATCAAACTTCAAAGTTCATCAGTCTATTCCGGAACCCATAGACTGGAATGAGGTGAAATTAGGGTTTCTTGGCTTGGAGTTTTGAGGCATTTCATGTTATTTACTATTTTTAGTAAATGCTAGTTGTGGCAGTTGCAATTGTCTATTCTTAGTCTTTCGCAGTTGGAGCAGTTGTTATTATGGCTTGGTCTTCAGAAAGCTTTATTTGGCAAAAAATATTTAATTAAAGGCATTATGTTTTAATTCACTGTTGACAACCCCCTTGGCCTAAGGAGATAACTTAAGTTGTTTTTAAAGTGGGGCCATGAAGGGTACGCCTTCATTATAAGATTTTATATTCTTTATTGAAATATTTCCTCAGCTTGAAATTGGACGCCACTTTTATAAAAGTGAATTTTTGAATAAAGTGAATTTCTTATGAGGCCTTTTGGGACGCCACCTTGAGAAGTTGAATGGTTTTGGGAAATTGAAGGGTCTCCTATGTCTTTTGGTCTGCTTCTCAGGCATTTGAAGAGTTTGTGAGCTCCTATTTATTGAAGGTCTTGGCTCCAACATTTCATCCATGAAAATTATGCTAAAGTTATGCTGTCGAAATGACAATTGATACATTGCTTCGAGGAAGTCTACCTCCTAGCCTTTTGTCCAATTTCGTGTTTGCAATATAACACCCAGTTGGCTACATTGCTGCTTCTCAACATCAGACTAGTAGATTGAGCTCATTTGAATGAAGAATTCTGGAGATTTTGGCAATTTTGGTTTGCTGTTTCATCTATTGCTGAAGGTGATTTTTATTCATAGTTTATTTACCAGTTTGAAATTGGTTCTGGGTGTTTAACCAATCTATTTTCTGACCTTGGGCGACCCTTCATGCAACTTTTGGGAATTTATTTTTAAGTTTCTAATTTTTAAATAAAAATCGCCCCTCTCAAGAGGGCCGTACTTTTCTAAGTGCATTGGGAATTGTGCAAGTAACAAAAGTTGGAAGTTGCTGCTGTTTGGTGCTTGGTATTTGGGCGCCTACCTCCTTAGAGACATTTGCAAAAGACTTCAATCAATTCGGAGGTGAAATGAGTGAGTTATGAGTATTTTTCTAATTTCCAGTTTGCTGATATGAAATTTCTAGAACTCGAGATTTTACATCAGATTTATAAGTTTCCAGTTTTAATCATATTTCAGTCATTGGAAAGCAAAGAACATAGTTGGAATTCGTTCTTATCTCTTTATCTCATTTCTCTATCATTGTAATTCATGTTTTTGCAGTCATTTTGAATTGTAAGGTTCTGATTAGTAGTACTAATCTAACCCATTATTATTGCTGCAACTACTTGATTAAATTCTCATTAAATTACCCCTGGATGGTTTACCGCCAGTGTGGATAATCTGTGTGTAACATTCATATACCTTGGGGTCGAAATCCTTCTACAGCTTGATGGTAAGTTGTTTTTTGATCATTCTGTTGCACTTTGACTCCACTTTGAAGGGTTTTTGAGGCCTCTTGGCTGTGGCCTCTATAGTTTTTCTAACTTATTTCCTTGTGCTTCTTTTCTCTATTGAATCCTCTACTTCGAGCCACAATGGAGAGCTTGACTTTGAGTTTATGAAAGACATGGTGTGCGGGCTTTTGGTTTTTTACTCTTCACACAAACACCAGGGTAAGCTTTATGTTCTCATTCTTGTGCATTTCCCTCTTAAATAAGCTCGATTTGAGCATGATTTAAAAGAAAAAGTTAGTCTTCTGTGTGGAAACAAAACAAAATGTTCAATCCTCTACACAAGCCGCGCCCATACCATGTTTCTTTTCTTCCTTTTCTACAAAAAAACTAGTTTTGGGCTCGACCCATGATAGAAAACAGAAGAAACTTGTGATGGGAAACACATTATGCATTCATTTGCCATTTTCTAGGTCTCTAAAACCCTCCATGGCCGAAACCATTCACCATGTTGCTCCAATTTTTTGAGAGCTTGGGAACTTGCACAAGCAGCTCAAATCCTCTTAATAATTTCCGTATTTGAAACACTTTGAATAAAACCCAAGCGGGTTTGTGCTTCTGTGAAGAAGAATGCCTCTCCTAGGCCATGACTACAAGAATACAAACTGGGTTTTCTTTTAGCACTTTGTGTAACTTAGAACTCTTTTCCATTTTCTAAATATGCATAATATAGTATTGTTCTTCAAATTTTCTTGAAATGAAATCAAAACAAATGCCTCTATGAGCAAGTTCGAGGCTTCAAATTTTTTTAGGTTTCACATTTCTGAATGAGAAAACATTATTGTTCATTTTATTTTTAAAACCCTAGCTTCATAGCATTTGTCCATTTTCTTTTGAAAAACAAAATCGCTTCATCTTCTTCATGCATATCATTGTAGCTTATTTTGCTCTTTGTTTCCAGAAATACCATTTTGCTCCAATGGGGCTTTCCTTTCAAAGGCACTTGTTGGGTATTCTCCATTTGCATTTCCTCAACAAAAATAATCATTTTCTTTTGTTATGTGTCTGCATTCTTGTAATTCCACCATTTGTTTTCAAAAATAAAACAATGCAACTCCTTTAGCATTATTCTTCTTTATTATCATGGCTTTTGAATGCACACACAGTTGGCCATTTATTACTTGTTTCCCATTTAGAAATATGTATGGTTACATATGGCTGCATCTTATTTTCACTCCCTTGCTCTATGAAGCACACACAAAAAAACTCTCCACTTAAACCTAAATGTATTGCATGAGCAATGGTAGCTTTAATGGCGATGCCTCTATTATGTCTATTTACTTCTTGCAATGCTTGTATTCATCCAACATGATGCATATGTAGGTCATGACAATCCCATTGTTGTTTGTAGCCATTCATTTCTGAGCACTTTGAAGCTTTGATACTGTAGGTTGAAACTCTTTTACATTCATAAAATGTACTTCAAATTTTCACTCTTTACCATAGTTTCATTCATATAGAACAATGCAATGCAACTGAACTTGAGTTCCATGTTTCCCTTCACTTCAGTGATGTTATTTGCTTCATTCAACTCAAACCTTTTTTGCATTGTATCCATAGTTTACAATAGCTTCTTTCCCCTTCATACCTTGGCTTTGATATTTCACTTGCAGAAACTTGTACTTCCATTTCTTGATAGAAACAAGGTCTTCTTTGCACTCTTCATGCAATTTTTATCTTTCTTTAGATAGCTATAGCTTGTATGAGCCTTGATCTTTAGTGTGTGGAATATTTTGAAATAAGTGACACTTGATGATAATGCTTTGAAGCTTCTCAAATTGCTTCAGTTGCCACTCTTTATTTGTAGTTTGGCATTGTGTATGCATCTTCACTATCATTCCAGGACAATGAATCACTTATTTCCCTATCAATGTGAACATTATGTTAATGAAACATGACAATAATGTAATGTTGTAGCAGCACTTAGAACTTGACACATTTTCATGCAAATAGAAATATCTGATGAAAAGATAGTGCATTTTTGTTTTACATAATTTGAGCATTTGAGAAAGATTCCTTGCTCATATGTGATCTTCATCTTCACTTTGCATTTTGAATTTTATGGTCATGTATGGGTAATGAATCAACCTTTCTTGTATTGCTTTATGAGCTTCTCCTTTAGTTGGATGTTCCATCTTGACACTGTGAATGTGTCTCTTTCCTTAAAGCCCCTCTTGAAATCAAGGGGCAACATGTTGAGCTCAACCCTTGTGGGAGCCCATTTTCACACCACATGCTATTATTTCTTCAAAGAAGATCAACAACATGACTTTTCCTATACCTGCACAGTGAACAAACATGTTAGATTAAAAAAAAAAAAAGTTCAATGTTCTTGTGATGTTTCATCTTTTGTGTTCCTTTTCCACACTTCTGGCATTTTCTCAACTGATTCAATGCACCACAAGAAATGTTCTATTTTTCTTTTGATAGATCATATAGGAGGATTCATAACCCAAGCTCTAACAAAACTTTCTCAATCATCTCCATTTTCACTTGGAGAACAAGAGTAAGGATGGAGAAACAACAATGAAGACAACTTGAAGACACCTCAAGCAATGACAACTATGTTTCTTCGTATGTGTTCCTTTCTTTATTTTATCTTCAATAGAATAGTGCATTCCTTGTGTTCTGTGTACTCAACTATTCCCATGGCTTGGGTGGGATAGTTGATCTTCCTTTCCATCCCAATGAATATGAAAACAACATTTGTGCAATCTTGTTCAATTTTGTACCTTTCTTTTGCAAAAATGTACGAAACATTATGGAATGGATAAATCAATACAGAATGAAAGCACTTTTCTTTATATCTCATTCAATCTTTTATGTTGTAAATCATGAATGGAAAACTGAAACACATTGCACACTTTAACTAAACAACTCTGTTAAAATCCAATACATGCAATGGTTTAAGAAACTGCATAAATGAATTGAAATTTTTCCACCTTAAAATAAACTTGAATT
The DNA here is from genome assembly GCA_007258455.2 of Sequoia sempervirens. Classification (NCBI taxonomy): domain Eukaryota; kingdom Viridiplantae; phylum Streptophyta; class Pinopsida; order Cupressales; family Cupressaceae; genus Sequoia; species Sequoia sempervirens. Next base: position 216,303,367 of record VDFB02358134.1, read on the forward strand.
AATTAGCTTTGTCAATTTGAGTTGTGGTGAAAAATTGATAACAATCTTGGTGACCTCTATTGAATGTTTTCCTTCTAAACATCAGGCAAGTTGCCTTAAGTAAATCCATTGGGTGTGGAGTCAACTTTTCCCCTCCAAAACCCAGGAATTCCTAAAAAATGGAACTTGCAACACCAAACAATAGCAGAAAGCAAAACCAAACCAAACTGAAAACAACTACAAGGCCCTGGTGGATAGAAAACATTGTGCAGCAACACTTATGGAAAAGAAACAACTGAAAAGAAAAGTGCTTCAAGCACTTATTAGCAGCAACTATTCTACTATAGTACAAAAGTAGAACTTAACCTCAGAAGTAGTGTTTTAAGTGAATCCCATTAACTAGGATCAGAAGCAACTCCCCATTTAACATTGAGAGCTAAAATGAATTGTGTTCCTTACATTCTATTATCATATATGGGCCATCCCAAATTGCATCAAATTTGGAGTGCTTCCTAGGTTTTCTCTTATGTTCATCCCATTTGAACACAAAGTCTCCAACAATAAAATCTCTTAACTTTGTTCTCTTATCGAAGGAACTTTTCATTTGAGCTTGATGGATTTCAAGCTTCTTAAACATTTCCTTTCTGGTTTCCTCTAGCTCCATCAACTGTGCGAGTCTAACTTCCATCTAGGCTACTCTTCTAACAGCTCAAGTTCTTTAATAAAATTCGGAGTTGGTAGCTCAATGGAAATGGGTAATTTGGCCTCCTTGCCATAAGTAAGAACATAAGGAGAGAAACCAATAGCTCTCTTGGGGGTTATTCTACCAGCCCAAAGGGATAATTTCAACTTTTTGTGCCATGCTCTTTGATTGTCTTTGATGGCCTTCTTGATGATCTTGATCAGGTTCTTATTGGTAGATTTTTCTGCCCGTTACCCTGTGGGTAAAAATAGATGAAGTGCTCAAAAAGATATTATTTCTCATAGACCAATTAGAAATATTTAAACTAATAAATGCTAAAGCATTATCATAAATAATGGAATCTAGAACACCAAATCTAGACACTAAGTCTTGATATAAATTTAGAATAGATGTTTCATTTGCTTCTTTTAAAGCAACAACTTCAGTCCACTTAGTAAAATAGTTTGTGGAAATTAGGATCCACTTGTGGCCTGCACTTGAAGGTGGGTTAATAGGCCCAATAAGATTGAGGTCCCACTTGACAAAAAGGTTGCTCCACCTGAATAGGATGTAGGGGCAAAGCTGTAAGTCTTTGCTTTCCTGCAAATAATGCACATTTCTCACATTTCCTCACCCTATCAAAAGAATTCTTGAAAAAATCTGGCCAATAATAACCAGCCCTCATTATTTTCAGGGTTGTTGTTCTTGCTGCAAAATGACCTCCTGAAGGCCCATTGTGGAATTCTTCTAGCAGCTTATCTATTTGATTAGGCTCAACACATCCCAATAATACACCTTAAAAATATCTCCTAGATAAAACACCATCAACAATAGCATAAGGGATAGCTTGTAATCTGAAATACCTTCTTCTTGCCCTATTCAAGCCTTCAAGGCATTCACCAGTTTGCAAATAGTTGGCCATTTGTTGTACCCAACTTGTACTAGGAGTTGAAACAACAATTTGTTCTTTGTTGCTTAACACTGTTGCAATGTTTCCATCCTCTTCTAGGCTATTTTCTGTGTTTCCAATAAGTTGTTCGCACAAACCTTTGCCTCTAACAAGTTTAGTAACCTTAAGTTCAACATCAAATTCCATTACTCTTGTTATCCAACTGACCCTCTTATCATTTATATCCTTATTAAGTAAGAAATGTTTCACGGTTGGGTGAGAAACCAACAAATGAATTTTGTTATTAGATAGCATGTGCCTAAACTTTTTAAGGCTTCTAACCACTACAAACACATATTTCTCTAAAAAAAATTACTTTACCTCATAGTCATGTAGTACTTGACTGAAAAAGGCCATAGGCTGCTCCAAGCCTTCACCATTTTGCTAGCATAACATTGCAAAAATAGTATCAATACCTCCAAAAGCATTTAAAATGACATCTCTATTATAATTTGGATTAATAAGGGTTGGGGTAGCTGTAAGGGCTTCTTTTATTTGCTTGAATCTCCTTTTACCCTCCTTAGTCCAATTGAAAGGTACATTCTTTTTCAACATTGTTGTGATAGGTTGTAATAAAGCTGCAATATTGGGTATAAATCTTCTCACAAAATGAATTCTGCCAAGAAAACTTTGCAAACCCTTTTTATGTGCTGGCAAAGGTAACTCAAGAATGGTTGAAACTCATTCTGGGTCAACGGAAATTCCATGCTTGGAGACAATGTGTCCTAGAAGGTTACCTTCATGGACAAAAAATATACATTTCTTCGGATTGAGAGAAAATTTGAACTCTCTGCATCTTTGGAAGATCTATCTCAAATGTTCAAAATGTTCATTAGCATCTTTTCAAAAAACCGTGATATCATCTAAATAAACAAGAACAATTTTATTTGAATAAGGCCATGAAAGGCCATGTCCATTGCCCTCTGGAATGTCGCCCCTGCATTAGATAGACGAAAGGCATTTTCTTGTAAGCCATAGTGCTCCATTTAGTGGTAAATGTTGTTTTATATTGATCCTCTTCCTTAATGAGAATTTGATTATAACCTGAGTACCCATCAAACAAATAAATATATCAAAACCAGACACTACTTGCAAGATTTGCTCCATCAAAGGAAGCATATAGTGATCTTTAAGGGAAGCCTTATACAAATCCCTAAAGTCAACACAAAGTCTAATTTTCCCATTTTTATTTCTAACCGGAACCAAGTTAGAGACCCAAGAAGTGTGCTTAATAGGGAAAATTATATTGTTTTCAATCAGCTTATTTAACTCAACCTTCATTAGATGTTCAAGCTTAGGATTCAAGGGCCTTTGTTTATGTCTCACAGGTTTCACATTAGGTTCTAACTCGATGGTATCCTAAACTAGTTCGGGATCAAAACCTCATAAATCCTTGTATTCCCAAGAAAATACATCACTAAATTCTTGACATAATAGAATTAAAGCTTGTTGCTCTTTTTTAGTACATACCTTGCCCAACTTGAGAAGCTTACCCTTGAATATTTCGATGGCTCCATAGTGCTCTTGATTGACATTCATGTTGCACTTGTCCTTTCTTACTTGGTCATCAGAGATGAAAACTAACTCCAATGTCACCAATCCCTTTGGCAACTTATTTGATTTTAGCTGTACAATCTGGTTATCATACTGTTGTTGCCACTTTAGTTGGTTTTCATCTGCAAATTCAGCTTCTACAATCAAGAAGCTTACAATCTATTCATCATTGTCAAAGACTTGCCAACTCACGTTAGTATCGGGCATGGATGGTCTAACAACAATTTTTACATATTGCTGCACTTCTACATTATGTATCTCATTCGGAATGTCAAATTGAGCTCCTAAGCCAGCAAGCCTATTTGCATGCCTATTTTGAGTTCTAGGGACATAAAGAAAATTAAAAGCATCAAAATCCTCTATTAAGTCCCACACTCGATACTTGTATTTCTTAAGCACATCATTTTTCATAGCATTCAAGTTCCAAACTTGATTCACAACTAACTTAGAATCATCGTAAGCTTATAAACATTTGATACCTCTTTTCTGAGCCCATTATAGGCCATGAATTAGGGCCTCATATTTAGCCATATTGTTTGTATAGCTAAAAGAAAACCTCAAAGTTGAATAGTATTTGTCCCCATCAGGTGAAACCAACATTGCTCCTCCACCAACCCCCATTCTGCATCTTGAACCATTGAAATACAACTTGCAAAGTTGGTTTTCTTACTATTTGGGTTGATCTTGGCCTTTGATCAGATTAGAAATTGTTGCATCGGGTTCATGAATTACATAGATGCCTAACCCCATTTCATCAGTATGGCTGAAAGGGTCAAGATCATGGTTTATGGCAGCCCACTCATCTAGGTTTTCCTCATCATTGGATGTATTGGGATCTGAGGTCACAGGTTGACTCTCCAGTCCATTAGTGGCATATATGTTAGCATTTACAGGGCTGGGAATGCATTGCTCAATATGATTTTTAGCTAATGGTTCAGACTCAATGGTTAATTTGGTGCCATACTTGGTTCTAAAAAATAGATGGGACCAATCAACAGATAAAAATCCACCCAGCTTAGCAATAAAGTCTCTTGAGAAGCAAAGTGCAAAATGAGGGGGTAATTCAATGACATGGACACCATGGGAGACAACAAAATTAGGACAAGCATGCAATGTGAGAGCCAAGTTTTTAATGATTCCTACTATTTGAACATCCGAGCCATCTAATTGTACCACTCCTTTTGACAATGGTTCATAGACTAAACTTAGCTTGTCTGCTAGACTCTTAGGCATAACTGAGCTACTAGCACTTGACTCTATCATACAATTGTGAATAAGCTTATCTCTAATAATGAGGCTCAAATAGAATGGTAGAGGCTTCACTTCTTGATTTTGCTTCCCACTTTTTAACTTTTGGGTTGTTTGCAAGTACAACCCTATTCTTTTATGCATTAGCAACATCTGAAATTGAAACTTTAGCTAAAGCATCTTGTAATAAACCTTTTTGGCCCAAGATATGTAATGCATCCATAATAGACATGATGACTGTAGCCTTTTTAAGGTGTTCAACCACATTAAAGGACACATGACTTACCTTTTGCTGTCCTGAAGAAGCAACAACATCATTTACCTTTTGTTTCCGTCTCTACAGAATCTGCACCTTCGGTTGAGTTGCGGGGACAACTTGAGACAGAATAGTATGAACTTTATGTTGGGAAATTTTGATCATCTTGGAGAAACCTTGAAGAACTGTAGTGCCTTAAATAACTTTTAATTTCATTAAATTTCCTCAAAAACATGTACAATTGTGCCACAAAGTGGAATCAGACAATACATTTCCCACATAAATCCTTCTGAGAGAAGCACATGTAAATTCTATTTCGACAACTTGCATAAACAGATTCAAAAAATAGAACCAATAAACATGAAAGATGGAACAGAAGAATAGAACACACAGATTTACGTGGAGAAAACCCTTTCGGGTAAAAAACTCCACACTCCAAAATCCTAGATCACCATTGTATTATTCATGCAACATAACAGATACAAATACAACTCAAACACTAAGTCTTTACAGAGATTACATCATGTTTCATTTTGGAGACAAACTGGACAACATAATCCCTTATACGATCTTCACACTATTACAATACCTTCTCGCAGTATACAATGTAGATCCTATCTCTCATTGACCTTTGATCAATTTCACAAGTGTTTACAATCCAAAACTCTGTTACAACACTCTCTCACAGCATACAGAGCATATTCACATAGAGGAATATTTCACACTCTATCCACAGAGAGAGAGTGGATAAGGTACCACCTTCAGAACATAATTTACTTCTCCTGCTCCAGCCCTTGGTTCTCTCTCTAGTTCCTCAACTTCACAGCCTCGACCATCTCTCTTCAGCCTCATGGCCTCTGCACCTCTCTATCTTTTTTTAGGATACCATATGTTAAAACATATCAATTCGGTTTCCAGTCTTTTCAGAAGACCAAACGTCAAATAGTAGTTACCATACCTCCATCCAGCCATTCAAACACCCATCGCTCTGTCGCAGCCAAGAGTCAACACCCTCACGGTGTGGTAGTGACTACACCGCACTTGCATAGCTTTACTTAGATAATATTTAATTCATAGGTTTATTATTCTCATTTTTGTCTTATTGAGCTATTTGGTTTGTTCAAGATAAGATTAGGGTTATGCATCTTTGCTTTTATAAAGCAAATCATATCTTGTAATTAAGAATTCCTGAATAATATTATTTTGCACATTTTTTGCAAAGCTCTTGCTTTTTCAGATTTTCTCTTCTATGGAAGGCTTTTCTGGTTTGCATTTTAGATATTGGTTTCTAACATGGTATCAGAGCCTTGATTTGTAACCCCTTCTCAGTTTTTTGGATAAATTCATTGCAGAGCACGTTTAGGGTTCCTCGAGGATTTCATATCTTGAGCTTATTTTGGGGCATTTTGGATCAGATCAGGCATCTCCATTGGATTCAGAGTGCTGGAAAAAGTCACGATTGACTTTTATTTTGTCAAAATTTTATCAAGGGTTTGATGCAAGTTGTTTTTATTAGAGCCATTTTTTCATTTTTTCTTTAGAAATCTAGCTTCCACTTAGTTGCAGGAAAAATAATTTTTGGGTTTTGTAGCAAGGGCCAAAATCTGAACTGGGTATTTTTATATTTTTGATATCTAGTACGGATCTAGATAAAATTGCTGTACAAAAATTGGCATGCGACATTTTTCTCTTGGTTGAAGGTTAATTTTTTTTTTTCATTTTCTGCTTGCTGGATCAAAAAATATTTCTGGGTTTTATTCCTAGCTTCAAAATATTTTTGGGTTTCTATTTTTGTCCACTAATTGTGAACAGATTTTTCAGAAATCAAATCAGAAGTAAACTTTTTTTTGCTAGAAAACCCGTTTCTTGCTGGGTAATTTTTTTTTTTTTTTTAAAATCATAATTTTTGGCCACAATGTCCATTTTTGGCAAACAAGATATCGACGGAAAACTAGTTTCGAGCACTTCGCATTGGTGTTGGTCATTTTTTCAGATTCAATCCTCTACACAAATCTGAGGTCAATTTTACTCATGGAGGCAGATGTGAACATTGGTTTGTGCATGCACTCTATTTTTTTTTCATGCACTATGTTTGCATTTCTCTTTAATTTATGCATTTAACATTCTCTCCTTTTACAATCATTGGGTTATTATAATTGTGATAGGTCGAAATAGAGCGTTAGAAATCAAGCAACAACTAAAAGAGTGCAAATAAACAACTAAAACAACCTACACCTCAAGATTAGCCTAAGTTGGAAACAATGCAAGACAAAGCAACGAAATAGAACTTTATACCTTGCGTTGAGTCGATCCTTTGGTTGGCCCTTCGATCTTGGATGTGTATGCTCCTTGGATGGCAAGTGGATGCAAGCAAAATGATGTTGTGAGGATGAGTGCAAATAGATGAAAGATGTGAAAATGGCTAAGTATGGGTTGAGAAACAAAACTGCAAGAGTTTGGCTAGCACAAAATGATCCCCCCAAAATGAGAGAAAAGAGGGGGGATTTATAGGATTTTTGGGAAATCTTAGGGGAAATGGACGGTTGAGATTGAGCCACCAAATATCAAGATGTAGGGCTAAGGTGAGTTGAGAAATCACAAGCCCTCACATCTTGACATGTGGCATGTGAGATAGCCCTAAAAGGTGAAGTGGACATGAGGTGGAAGGAGAAGGACATGACATGGAGGGGGTACAAAGTACCTTGGAATTGGACAAGATCTCCTCATAAAGGAGGTCCTTGTCCCCATGTGGGGGAGAGGACAAGTGGGGAATTAAAAATTCCTCAAATATTCTCATGGGGAAGAGGGAAGGAATTTAAAATTCCTTAAATGCATTGGGGGATTAAAAGGTGAATTAAAAATTCACATGGGGAAGGGAGATGCCTTGTCCAAAAGGAGAAAGCATTTAGTAGGGTTGACTAAGGACACATGTCATAAAGGACATGGGGAAGAGAAAAGAAATTTAATATTCCTTGGAAGGATAAAAGGAATTAAAAATTTCTTGAGAGGTTGATTAGGCTAGTTAGTGAAAGATTAGAGGATGGTTAGGTGGCTAAGAGAGATTAGAGGCCAACTTGCAAAAGTTGGAGGATGTGACACCTCCTAATCAAAGATTAGACATGTGCACATCCTAATGATGGGATTTGAAGAAGGATTAGGATAAGATAAAAATGATGGGGGATGTGACATGAAGGGAATTAAATAAATGGAATATTTATTTAATTCAATTGGTGGAAGGAGGATTAAAGAGATAAGGTATTATTGATTAAATACCTTAGGGATTTGACAGAATTAAAGCTATTAATTAAATAATAGTAGTATTACTTAATTAACGAGAATAATACGAAAGGGGATGAATTTGGATAAATTAAGTGTCCAAATTTAGACATCTACAATAATAAATGAACTGAGATAAAGTTCCATCAAGGGGGTTTCTTGAATAATAATCTGATTAGAGTGTGCATGCACTTTGATTTCCATCTCCATCTTGATTTGTTGACAACTCGCATGGGTTATCTGGTTTCTTAGTTTCTTTTGGCCATATCTTTCTCTTGCTTGACACATATTAGATTCACATTGGTTCACACTTTAGATTGAGAGTTTATGGTTATTGATCCGCATTGGTTCAAATCTTTCTCAGTTTGAGGGCCATGTTTTTACGGTTAATGTTCCAGAGTCTTTATGGTACTTGTTCCCATGGAAGATTTTTGGTCTCAGTTTGGCATCGACATCGAGATACATGGTTTCTAGATTATGTCATCATTTCATCTACTGTTGCTTCATAGATTCTAGGGTTGTTCTAGTTTGTGAGTTTTCCAGTGTTCCCTGGAATCAGGTCTGTTGTCACATTATTATGATTCCATTTTTTTCTTCAGTTGTAGACAAAAGTATATTTCCTTCCTTGTCAAATTGTGGTTCCAGTGTTACTCCACAGTGTTCTTCTAGTGCTTCTTTGCAGCAGTCATCTCATTGTAGGGGTGTTTTGTCCCACTGGGTTTTCCTTCTCTACCTCATTATTGCATGTATACATGGGTACTTGATCATGCCTTGTTGCCAAGACCCATTCATACTTTCTTACATTCATCTTAGCATTTAGGTGCATGCTTTTTTAGTCTCCCTAAGTTGCACTTATGGGGGGGTGTTAGTGTAATTAATATTTAATTACACTTGCATAACTTTACTTAGGTAATATTTAATTCCTAGATTTATTATTCTCATCCTTATCTTATTGAGCTATCTTGTTTGCTCAAGATAAGATTAGGGTTATGCATCTTTTTCTTTTATAAAGAAAATCATATCTTGTAATTAAGAATTCCTGAATAATATTATTTTGCACATCTTTTGCAAAGCTCTTGCTTTTTCTGATTTTCTCTTATGTGGAAGGCTTTTCTGGTTTGCATTTCAGATCTTGTTTTCTAACACCCATAGCCCTCTTAAATGTACCCAATGGTACCACGGGATACAAAAGTTTTCCCACGCTACCGCTAGATAGGTTGAAGACACCCGTGGTATAGCGGTATCACCGTACTACCGCTAGACAATTTTCATACCTTCGCGGTATGGCAGTAAAACACCGCACTATCACTACACAACCAATGAACTCTTGCGGTATGGCGGTAACACACCTCACTACTGCTGCATAGATGAGAGACTCTTGCAGTATGGTAGTAACCTCTCTACTACACCCTAGAGAAAGGGTACCCATGGTATGGCGATATCCACTGCGCTACTGAACCTCTCTCACAATCATCCAGAGGTACAGTGGTACAAGCATGAAGAACTTATACAATTCAGCCATACTTCTCAGTGGTCACAACAATATTGCTCTCTCAGAGGTTTAGGCCAGTGCGATTGAGGCACACAATTCAAACAATCTCCCACTTGACGAACATCACACTAGCACCTCCAGAGCACTTAGGAAATATTGAGATTACACTGATACCATAGTTCAGACCCTGCTCTATCCAAGTCTCTGATCAAGAACATTCAGGACACCCAATCAACAAGTTTTCACAGATAACAGTCCACCAGACAATCAGCAACAAAATAAAGTATCCAATTGCAACTAACTATCCAACATTGCAACCAATCACAACCTTCCATGAAACCACATAGATCTCAAACATGCTCTCATGCTTCATCAAGACTTCTGCAACAACATCTAAGATGTTCACCGTTTAGGCAACAATCCCTATCATCCTCCAACATGCCACCTATGGAAGAAAGGTATAAGCTAAGGTGAATATGCACTAGTCCAATGAACACAAACAAAAGATCCCAATGATATCAACAATAAGATATTGCCATCACTCCAAAAAACAAGATAAAAACATTAGCTAGAACAACAATCAAACTGACTGCTTCTATCCAACTAATAAACCCACATGATTGAAAATAGCACCCACAACAAGTGCTAGATCATCCAATCATCCATACCTTAAAGGTATCGAGCATTAGTAAACTTATGCCACTAGCATAACCAACCCATGTACTCCAAAAGAAAGCTCCATGTGCCAACCAGTCAAAGAAGATAAAACACATTCAGGAACTCCCACTACATGGGTAACACCAAATCTGAAAGATTGAAAGCATAGCAAGCCTACCAATGATAGCACATAGAAAATGTAACCATGTAGTACCAAAGAATTATCCACAATGATATGCACAAGCTACAACCAACTGCTACAATAATCATTTCTCTCAACAGTCTTCCAAAGCTCTTCCAAGTCCTTCAATACCCAACATAGGAAAGAGATAACAAATTTCCAAGTTACCACTCAAAAATTTGAGTGAAAACAAAGGCTCCGACCAAGTCTCAAACCAATGAAAAAATGAAGTCAAACTTCTAGGAAGACAACCAAGACCAAAGAGAGAAACCTTGCACAACATATACCTGTAGAACATCCTCCTACATTCACCTCTAAAAGCTAGTTGTGACAAGTATGGTCTCCTTAAAAACCATCCCAAAGAGAAAAGCATAATAACACCCAACCATTCAAACTCCAAGATCAAACACAACATATATATCATGTAACCAACATGGATGTAAGCCTCTCAAAGAAGATCAAACTATTTCATTTCCCATATCAAGAAATCAACCCATAAAGCATCTCCTACCATTTCTTATCAGTAAATGATATAACACAAAGATCAAGGAGATAAACCATGCTATACATCTTCCACTATGAATCCTTCAGAACCATTTAAACAACAATTCATGATCCATATCATGAAAGAAAGCATAAAACACATATGAAAGATAGAATGGGAAAAATACCTCTCAAATTATACTTCACTGCTGAGCAAACCAAGAGTGGGAAAATAAAATGCTCCTCCAAGATATACAAGCCACCATGACTCATCCAAGAACAATCTCCTCATTGGTCTCTGTTGAACTTGCATTCAACCAAGGTGTAGGCTTCTCGAACTTTCTGCTGAAAACAAAACCTTTCTCATCTTAGTAGAATTATAGCCTCACCTTATTCTCCATGTATCCATGAGCACCTACAAACGATCATCCCATGTTGAACTCCAAACTGCATTACTACACTAACATGAAGTTCTCAAACATATGACCAATGTACTCAAAACTCAGAGAAACTCTAGACCACTATCAAAGCTCCAAACTGCTGAAAGAGGAACTTATCGTGACACCATGATCTACATATCCCCCTTAGGAGATACCACGCTCCAAGTGACTTCACCATGGTCTCAAGAGCAATTCCTCATGCCAAGACTCTAATGCGCAATCAAGAGTATAACATGACATCAAGCAAACAAACTCCAAACCAACATCACTTGTCAAGCACTACCAACACCTCAGCCAAAGACTCCAATCGTCCTCCATGTTTCCAAGATGTTGCAAATCCTCAAATAGTGACCATGCAAATGTGAAAGAACCCTTCTACAACAATAGGATCTAAGAGTCCCTCCTAGTAACATCGGCAACACTAATAAAGATTGTGTTAATGTTTATATGGTGTAATCTAAATGAAAACAAAACACAAAATGAAACATTATACTGAAAACTCAAACAAAGAAATAAATATAGTTTTCAGAAGCATTCCATCTTCCTCTATCTACAGTGATTTCTTTTGAAGCTTTTGCTCTCAGATTGTATAAGCTCAGCTCCTCCAAATAGCAACCTGTAGAATGAGTTATGCAAAAGGAAATTCTATCCTATATGCTATGAATATGAATATGGACAGGGGCTGTAGATTATGCACAGGGACTGTGAATGGAAGATGTCATGATTCTATGCTATGATTACTATGATTCTATGCTATGAAATTACTGTGAATTCTATGAATGCTATGAATGCTTACAATTTGACTATAATTTACTTGCTTAAAACTTCTATATCATTTGGAGTTCCCGGCAGTCATATTTATAGATTTTTGCAGGCACAATCCCGGTTGGCAAGAATCTACGGCTGTGATATTGTCTGGTAGAATTGAAAGGTGAGAGATGGAGAAATTAAGAAGAAGATGGAAGAAGTTGAGAAGTTGGAGAGAAGGATGGATTTATGTCTTCAACCCACGGGAACAAGCCTGCACAGAAATAGAGAAAATTAAATTTTTTGTTTGGGCAGTTTGTTTCACGGGTGTTGAAGATAATCCCCAAATTAAATAAATAAATAAATTTATTTAATTTCATTTATTGCACTTTGATTTTTGATTTTACAAACTATGGAAGATTTAATTAAATATTTTGAAATATTTAATTATAATGTAACTTTAGAAGAATATGAAATATTAGAAGAATTAATTAAATATTTTGGAATATTTAATTATGAATAGACTTTAGAAGAATTTGAAATAATAGAAGAATTAATTAAATATTTTGGAATATTTAATTATGAATAGATATTAAAATCGAATTAGAGGAATTAATTAAATATTTGAAATATTTAATTATAAATGATATTTAGAAGAAAAGAAGAATATTTTAATCTTTATTTGAATAAAATATTCAAACTAAGATTATATGATAATTAATATAAATAAACGATAATATTTATTTAATCAATTAAGAAATGAATATGAAAAGATGATTAAATAAACTTATTTATTTAATCGAAATGAAATAAAGAAGAAATATAAATAAATTATTTAAATTTATTTATACGTAGATGGAATCAGAAGATTTTAATTAAACATTAAAAATATTTAATTAATTACCAGACAATGTGATGTAACCATTTTTAAGTGTATACATTTTGCCCCTCTTTGAAGTGATGTGTTTTACGCATTGCTTCAAAGAATTTTGAAATTTGCCCCAAATGTTGAATGTCAGGTTTATCGATAGGTATATGCCCCCGCAAACGATGAATCGATAATATTTTGAATTTTTGTGATTTTTTTTATGGATTTTTGCGAAATTTTTGATTTTTATGATTTTGAAGATGTCGATTCATCGTTTGAAACTAATGATATGAAGAAAATTGACCCAAAAAGATATGAAATGAAAAATTGATGAAGAAATTGCCCCTGCTATGTTAAAATATGATAAAATTCCCCAATTTTACCATTATATAGGTTAAAAATGTCATTTTCCATGTCATTTTCAATTTTAACCTAGTAAAATTTATAAATTTTGAGCTCTGAGTTGATAATTATGGCACTTCCAGTTCACCAGCACCGTTTCGAGCGTATCCGATGACATCAGCGGCCAGCGCACTATGGACCTCCAGTATGTGTTCTGTAAATCTCCTGTCTTTCAAAAATTTTCTGTTTTGTGGCACGTTTTTGCATGTTTCGATGTAAAAAAGTGTGTTTTAGCGCCCTTAAATATTTTTGTAGCGCATATAATATATTTCATAGTGCATTTAATTCTGTAGCGCATATGATACATATCGTAGCGCAATTGAACATTTTCATAGCGCGATTGATTCTATAGCGCATATGATAGTTTTGATAGCGCTTTTAATGGTTTTCATAGCACATGAAATTCCGTAGCGCATTTGATAAATTTGATAGCGCTCTTAATGTTTTTCATAGCGCATACAATTCCGTAGCACCCGTAATCAAAAGCGTAGCGCTATTAATTAATTCTTTAGCACCTAAGTTTCCTTAGCGCCGATGAGGAATTTTGTAGCGCCTATAAGTAGTTTTGTAGTGCTTTTAATCATATGTTGTTGTGACCTGATAAATTTGTTCCCAAAGTTGTTGGAAAACAAATAAAAGTTGATAGATTTGCTTTTAAAGTTGTTAAAAACAAATAGGACAGATAAGTTTTCTCCTAAAGTTGTTAGAAAGAAACGTGATGTTGCTTATTTGCTTTCCATGACGATGAAAAACAAATAGTTTGATTGATTTATTTGCTTCTAAGGTTGTTAAAAACAAACATGATTTTGATATTATTTGTATTTCATGATGATGATGAAAAACAAATAATTTGATGTTCAGTTTTGGAGTGATACGTTATGATGATTTGATATTGATTTTTCTTTGATGATATGTCAACAGGAGAGATTAGGTGTTTTGCAGTTACGAGAGACATTTCCGAGCACATGGACATTGATTCCACATTTGTTACAGTCAGATAGAGATGTGATTGATGCGTGTGGATTGAGTGCATTACTTGATATGCCTGAGGTTCGCCTCAACAGGGCTCTATTGATAGCTCTTGCTGAGCGGTGGCATAGTGACACCAACACATTTTATTTACCGACGGGCGAGATTACAGTGACCCCTGAGGACGTATATCGCATCCTACGGATCCCAGTGATGGGAGAGATAGTTGTTTTTGATAGCCGAGAGGTTGGAGGTACTAATTCTTTGAGGAGGATTTTTTGAGATGATCAGATCGCTGGATACTTCATCCCATGGGGCGAGATTACAGATACATACCCGCCGCTACCAGCTGTACTTGTAGGATTTATTGGAGGTGTGTTGTGCCCCGACCATAGGTCGAAGGGGTTTGCGATCGGATGGGGTCATGTTTTGGAGAGTATGATGATGCAGGGGACACGATATGCATGGGGTACATGCATGCTAGCCCATTTATATGATGAGTTACATCATATTGTATATGGTAGAGGCCGGAGTTTTGCTATTGGGTGCTCATTATTACAGATATGGGCATGGGAGCACTTTGCTATTTTACGTCCATTGACTCGAGGACAGCGACCAGCTGGTCGAGCATACAGATGGAGATATGCTCACATTATTGCTCAGCCGAGACTGGGCAAACTAGCGCATTAGCAGCGGTTATTGGATAGTCTGGATACAGTATGCTGGAGACCATATTTAGATTGTGAGCCATGGCCAGAGGATGCGAGGGAGATGCCATTTGTATGTACTTCCAGATTTTTGATTGGGCGGACTACATGGATCCTTGAGAGATTTCTTGCTGGACGAGTATGTCGGCAGTTTGGTCGGATTCAGGGTATGCCTGTGGGTTCTTCGATTTATGCACGGTGACAACCAGAGCTTGTAGTGTGGGGTCCACGAATTTCATATGAGACAGCGGTGGCAGAGTTTACCAGTCTGGAAGCACAGATGTGGGATTACCGAGTGGATGTCCTTGATACAGGGACAACACCAGAGTATTTCCAGTATGTCTTAGAGCATCCAGCACCACGTATGTTTGATCCTAATGAGGCTATTGCTCCTATCATTGCACAGAGACGTCGACAGAGAGATTCGGCTTCAGAGGGTAATGATTCAGAGGACAGCGATGATGATGAGAGTGGAGGAGATGACGACTCAAAGGGAGATGATGGTGGTGATGGTAGGGGTGGAGATAGAGGTGGCAGGAGAGGTGGCAGAGGTAGTAGAGGTGGTAGAGGTGGACCACAGATGAGACACACGGATCCATCTCCTTCAGTAGATCTAATAGCATCAGGTCAGATATTGTCTCTATAGAGTACAGTACAGAGTTTGCAGATCTAGTTAGCACAGGCACAGACTTTGATTTCACAGTTGTAGGGATAGTTGACTGCAGTTACTACTAAGAGGGACGCAACGAGACAGCGGGGTGAGCAGGTCATTGCTTTGGAGGATAGCCTACAGAGAGTAGCAGCTAGCACCTTGACTGGTGATATGATGAGAGAGGTTACCAGAGCCACCCGAGAGGCAGAGTTTTACCGGACTAGATATCACGATGCGGTTCCAGCTGAGCGGAGAGAGAGTTATGCTCAGTCATGGTCTACTCATGGTCGGTCTCGTACTACTAGCAGGGGTGTGACACAGCCATTACCTCTAGGAGGACCATCAGGGACAGGTGGAGCAGGTCCATCAGGGGCAGGTGGTACAGGTCCTAGGCCAGCTCCATCAGAGGATAGCACTGCCTAGTGCATTGTATATGATATTTTCATGATTTTCTAGTTGAGACATTTTGTATACACCGTGAGATGATCTCATTTTTGATGATATTATATCATTTGTAGTTGACATCCTTGTACATTTTGACATTCATTTTTGAGATATATGAAATGCAATGATGATTTATGATGATATATGATGTTTCTATATGACGTGTATGATATGATGATTTCATGATTTATAATATTTATATACATGATTTATGAGATGAAATTTATTTGATGAATGAATGTATATGGTTATGATGTATACTTTGATTTTATGATTTTCTAATGCAAATATATATGAAAAATGTATGAGATGATGTTTTTTGTGAATGTCAAAATATACTCAGTCATATTTTCAAAAAGATATAACCATTTGATTCCTTGCCAGCTTTTTGGGAAATTTATGAATGCAAAATGTAGTTTCTAACATGAATGCAATCTATACTAACCATGCAGGACATCCATACAATATTGCCATTTGGAGAGCTTAGTTTCGCTTTTTGTATCATCATAGAGATTTGAAATGTTGAAAGTTACTACAAGCATCAAAGGGTATGTTAGCAACAGTGATGACTTGAGTATTGCTTTCATGATTTTTGATATAGCAAGTTAATACAAGCATCTAGATATAATTGAGCCGAGATGACCTGAGTATTGCTTGCACAAACAGACAAAAGTTAATCCTTTTCCCATGCAAATTCCGAAATGTCATCCATGATACGTAGTAGAGCATGTCTCGCGACCAATTGGCATAGTACTAATGATTTCCTCGCAAACAACAGACAAAGAAAAATCATACTCCTTCCTTGCTTTTCTAGTTCAGTACATCATTGAATTACTCTAGAGATATGATAGAAAATCAAACAACCATTCAAATCTTGTTTAAAGTATTTCAAACATTTATTCAGATTAAGATCATCCAATTTGATTATCATCATTTGATGTTCTCATTTCGATGGTTGTTTGGATCATGTTGTTTCGATATCGATTGGCATTGAATAAACATGTTGTAGTTGATTTGGTATGGCAATGTTTGTCGTGTTTTGTCAAACTGTTTTTGGTGTCTATTTGCAATGTTCGAAAAGCTTGTTGCCCCTCTCTTGTTCAATCTATGTTTCTGCATTTGCCCCCATTGTAAACACTACCTAAAGAGTATGGATATGTACAAAATTTCATCAAGCCATGATGAAACATAAGATTCCATTGTATGATATGGATATGAAAGACATATACAGATGATAGACATGGATGGATGATGCCGAAAATGAAAAAAACACATAAACTAATAAATGGAGGAGCCCATTTTGATCACAAGTAGCACCTATTTGCCAGGTTTTCACTACTTGTTTTTATTGCACTTTTTCAAGATTTTTCTGATTTTTTTGATTTTTTCAAGACTTTTTATGATATATATATATTTTTTGATTTTTTTCAGGACTTTTTAAACATAGAACTTCTTCAGATGAATACTATTGATCGGTTCTTCAAATAGGTCCCCCTCTGAAGTGGATAACTGATATGCACCAGAACTGTATGCTGCAATGACAACAAATGGACCTAGCCAGTTAGGTTCAAATTTCCCTTTCTTTTCTCTGTCTTGCTGATTACGTGGATTTTCTCTCAAGACTAAGTCACCTACTTGAAATGTCTGTGGTTTAACTCTATGATTGTAACTACGAAACATGATCTGTTGATAACCCTTCAAATGATCAGCTGCATGTTGACGTCTTTCATCTAACAACTCTAGCTCTTGGAGGCGAGAAACTCTATAGTCTTCATCACTTATCAAGCCCTTGAGTGAGACCCTAAGTGAAGGTATTTCAACTTCTAGTGGTAAGATTGCTTCTGCTCCATAGACTAAGGCATATGGTGTAGCTCATGTTGGTGTGCGAATACTTGTTCTGTATGCCCACAAAGCTGGGTTGAGTTGAACATGCCAATCACATCCAGCATCATTTACTGTCTTCTTCAATATCTTCAAGATAGTTTTGTTGGAAGCTTCTGCTTGACCATTGCCCTATGGATAATAAGGTGTAGAGAACCTGTGTTGGATGTGAAATCTTTCACAAAGTTCATCCACATCCTGATTCTTAAAAGGCCTTCCATTATCAGTAATTATAGAACTAGGAATTTCATATCTACACATAATGTAATTTAGGATAAATGAAGATATTTGTTTACCAGTCACTATTGTTAGAGAAACAACTTCAATCCATTTTGTAAAATACTCCATAGCTATTATGATAAATTTATGACCATTTGACGATGAAGGATGTATTTTTCCAACAAGATCAAGTCCCCATTGAGAAAAAGGCCATGTCAGAGTGAAAGATTGCAGTTCCTATGCAGGTGCATGAATAAGATTCCCATGGATCTGGCATTTAGAACACTTCTTGACAAAAGTAAAAGAATCTTTCTCCATGGTAGGCCAATAGTATCCCATTCTGACAAGTTTCTTGGCTAAGGTCAAACCACTCGAATGAGTTCCACAAATACCACCATGAACCTCTTGTAAGGATTTTTCAGATTCGTCACATTCAAGACATCTAAGGAGTGTACCATCAAGACCACGTCGATAAAGGACATTGGCAATTAATGTATAACGGGATGATTGGCGAATGAAATTCCATTTCTGGTTACGGGATAAATCCGAAGGTAAGATATTATCCTTCAAATAGGTATAAGTCTTGCTATATAAAGGTGAATCAGAACCGGTTAAATGACATATGACTTGGGTTTTAGGATTATCATAGGCGGGAGAAAAAAATTGTTCCACCAAAAATTCATATTTGGTTTGATCTTCTGATATTTGTAATAAGGAAGCAATGGTAGCCATTGCATCTATAGCTTTATTATCAATCCTTGATATTTGTGAAAACTTGATTGACACAAAATATTTCTTGTAATCATCCACCATGTTCTTATAAGGTAGCAACTTATCATCTTTAGTTTGATAGTCATCATTAATTTGATTAATGACAAGTTGTGAATCACCGTAGACTTCCAGCTCTGTAATTTGCCATTCCAAAGCTATTTTCAATCCTATGAGCAATGCCTCATATTCAGCTATGTTATTTGTGCAAGGAAACATCAACCGATATGATCGTGAAATGGTATGTCCTTCAAGTGTAACAAAGAGAATCCCTACCCCCGAGCCATATTGTGTATAAGATCCATCAAAGTACAATGTCCATGATTTCTGAATTGTTGTTGTGAAGACATCTACATCAGGAAATTCAATGTGCATTGGATTTTCTTTGTGTAAAGGTGCTTCAGCCAACTGATCTGCAATGACCTGTCCTTTAATAGCTTTTCGATCTACATAGTGAATGTCAAACTCACTTAAGATCATTACCCATTTTGCAAGTCTTCCTGTTAAATTAGCTCTGCTTAATAGGTATTTTAATGGATCAATCTTGGTTATCAGCTTAACTGTATGAGCCAACATATAGTGTCGCAACTTTTGAGAAGCACACACCACTGCAAGACAAGCTTTTTCAATGAAACTATAATTTAACTCATGACTTGTTAAGGTTCTACTGATATAATATATGGCCCTTTCTTTACCTGTAGAATCTTCTTGTGCTAGCAATGCTCCCAAAGATACTTCTGTTGCTGAAATATAGAGTATGAGTGGCTCTCCTGGAATAGGTGAAATTAAAACTGGTGGATGCGTAAGATATTGCTTGATCTGATTGAATGTTGTTTCACATTTGTCATCCCATTTGAATGGGACATTTTTATGCAATAAATGTGTAAATGGAAAGGTTTTGTCTGCCAGTTGAGCTATAAACCTTCTGATGGACTGTAATCTTCCTTGCAATGATCGAAGTTGACTGATATTTTGTGGTGGTGGCATGTCCATTATAGCTTGCACCTTTTCTGGATCAACCTCTATACCCTTTTCTGAAACAATGTATCCTAGGAGTTTTCCAGATGTAACATCGAAAACACATTTCTTTGGATTTAGTCGAACATTGAACTTCTCCATTCTGGTAAAAAATTTTGATAAGATTTCTAGGTGTTCTTCTCGTGTGTGAGATTTGGCAAGTAAATCATCAACATAATCTTCCATGAATGTATGCATCATATCATGAAAAATTGTTGTCATTGTTCTTTGATAAGTAGCCCCAGCATTCTTTAAGCCAAATGGCATTACATTCCAGCAATATGTACCCCAAGGGCATGTAAACGCTGTTTTATCTTGATCCTCTGGTGCAATTTTTATCTAGTTGTATCCTGAAAATCCATCCATTAATGAATACATTGCATGGCCAGCAGTTAAATCAACAATCATATCTATGTTAGGTAAAGGAAAGTCATCTTTGGGACAAGCTTGATTTAGATCTCTGAAATCTGTACAAACTCTAATCCTTCCATCTGGCTTTGAAACAGGTACAATGTTGGAAATCCATTCTGCATAATCAATAGTTTGAATGAATCCAACATCCAAAAGCTTCTTTAATTCTTCTTTGACCAGTAACGCAACATGTGGATGCATTTTTCTAAGCTTTTGCTTCACAAGTTTTGCCCCTGGTTGAATAGATAAATGATGCATTATCAGATTAGGATCTAACCCTGGCATATCAGCATATGACCAAGCAAAGTTAACTTGATTCTCCTTCAAGAATTGCATGAATTTCAGGACTTCTTCAATTGTTAATGATGCTGCAAGTTGCAAAACTTTTGGCTGCTCTGCTGTACTTATGTTGATTGATTCTATTGGTTCGATCAAAATAGAAGATCTTTCATGATAATACTTGGGAAGAGTGTCAAGTTTCTCATCCTTCAGTGCCTCAGAAAGGTTTTCACTGTCGGATTCGCTCTTTATTTTTCTCTTTTGTTGATCTATCACTGCCATTTTTCGGTTTTCACCAATAGATCCATCTTTTATTTCATTTATTTTGCAGCTAAGAGACTTGACACCCTCCTTATCGAAATCATGAGTATGAGATTCTTGAATGAAACAATTGTTTTCTTCATATGAGGAACAAAGGAAATTTATAATGTCCTCATCATCATTGAATGTGGGAATATGGATAGGTGCATCAATGTCCCAATCAATAAGTTCTGGGTAAACTAAAGGCATAGGATCATTAGGTTGGGTAAGGTCTTGAATTGTCAAAGTCATGATATGGTTATCATCCTCATAGTAGACAAGGTCTATGATGGTATTCTCCTGTTGATTGTCAATCTCGTTAGAATCTGATTCATCCTCACTTGAGTCATGATTGCTTTGTAAAACATAATCAAGTGGAGGCCTTGAGCCTTCTCCTTGTATAAGAACAGGTGCATACTTGTGTATGATATCAACTTGTTTATCCCTCCAAAATTCATCATTATAAATGGTATCCCATTCATATTCATTAGAATCAGTATCTGAACTATTTTGCAATTGGAAAACTGATTCATGAGGTCTATCTGACACTGATCCTCTTTCATGAGTTGATTGTGTTTGTTGTGAAGCAGATTCTTCTTTATCTTTGCCATATCCAAGTCCTATTTTATCACTTGAATGCTTTGAAATAGGTTGAATTGGTTCCACGATTCCTTCTCTTCTTTTTCATATAGGACCATTTCCTTCATAGCCCATCTTCTGCATGATAGCATACCCCTTACCATATTGTTCTTTAGGCAACTTAATGTGCAAGAGAGATTCATCTTCATCTTTGTATAGCCAATTTAGGATGTCCCTATCTTCAGCTTCTTCTTCAGTAGTGTTAGCTTTAATGAATTTTCCATCAAACTTTGTGATTGGCACAGAAGCTTGAGATGTAGAAGCTGTTACAATCTTTTGATTTGATAAGGTTGGCTGTCCATGTGACCTCGGAGAAGGAGGTAAGGTAGAGAGAGATAATGAATATTCACCTACCCCTTTGTCTTTAAATTTCAGCTTAGTATCAAGATTCTTTGTCAATTCTTGCAATTGGACTTGTAGATTGGAAGATAAAACAACCAGAGCTTCCCTATTGTGTGGTACTAAGACATCTTGAGTTACTCAAAGATTTGAACAAGTTTGGGTACTATTGTAATCAGCTTGTATAGTTATTTCTTGTCCATCATATGGAAACTTTATACATTGATGATATGTTGATGGTACTGCTTGCATATCATGAATCCACGGACGACCCAAAAGTATGTTATAAGAAAGATCTCGATCTAGAACCTGACAAAATGTATTCTTCACAACAGGTCCCACTCTGATAGGTAGCAATATTAATCCTTTAGAAGCTCTTTCTTCATCATCATATGCCTTGATAGTTATTTTCCTTCGTGGATCAATTTCATTTTCTGAAATTCCCAAGGCATTTATTAACTTCAAGGTACAAATATTCAAACCGGCTCCTCCATCTATTAAGACACGTCTAATTTGATGTTTATGGATCATTACTTCAAGATAAAGTGAGGAACTATGTGGATGTGTCATGGAAGCATCATCTTTATCAGAAAATGAAAGACAAGTGGGGGAAGACAAATGTCCCACCATGGCTTGAAATCTGTTTACATCTAAATCAGTATCAATAGTTGTGTTTACAAGGGCTTCTAAAATATTCTTGTGTATAGGGGATATTTTGAGAAGTTCCAGGATGGAGATTTGAGCTGATATTTTTCTCAATTGATCAACCAGATTATACTGACTTGGAGGAGAAATAGTTGTTTTAGATGAACTTCCTTTTAGAACAACTTTTGCTTGACCTCTTGTTGTCACATTAACCATGTTGATATTCTTGTTTTCCCTTGATTTTGATAACGTTAACCCGTTGATCATCTGCGTAGATGTGACAGATTATATTGTCTTCAACATTATGTATGCTTTTGGCTTTGGTATCTGATGTTTCCCCCTTTTGATAATTTGGTAAAGGATCTTTGAATGCTTGATGATCGTCATTGGTATGATGTCCCTCAATTGTAATGGTACCATTTTCAATTAAATCTTGTACTAGATTTTTCAAAGCTTGACAATTATTTGTTCTATGACCCTTACATCAATGATAATTGCAATAATACGAGTCATTCCATGATGGTGGTTTGACTCGTGGCTCATAATCTCTTTGTGGTGGTAAGGTGATAAGCTTATTATCAAGAAGCTCCTTGAGAGCAGATTCAAGAGATTGACCCAAAGCAATAAAATTCCGTCGATTTGAAAAGAATGAAGGTCTGGACGGATTTGATGTTTGGGTATTGCCAAGATTATTATTGAAATTACCACGATTTTGATTGGTATTTTGATTGGTCATGTTTTCTTGCTTGGAGGTTTGTCCTTGTTGATTGTTGTTTCCTTGTTGAGTTGTATTTCCTTGTTGATTGTTTCATGGAGCACTTGATAGATTGAAAACATATGGTCTTGTTCATAAATTATTTGCATCTACTATACCATCATTAACAACATTTTTGTTTCTGTTCCAAAACCTTGTTTTATCTTTATTGTTTTGATTTGATGTACTTGGATTATCAAGTTTTATCACTCCCCTTTTAACCAAGGCTCCTTCAATGGTGATTGTGTTTTCAATCAATTTTTCAAAGTTATGAGGACAATGAAGGTTAAGCCTATAGCTTAATTCTTGATCCAGGCTATTAATGAAGATATCCATCTTTTCCTTTTCAGGAATAGGACGGGAATATCGTGCAAATAACCTTCTCCACCTTTGCAAGAACGTAGTGAAGGGTTCTCCTACCTTTTGTTTCACTTTACAAAGATCAAGCATTGTTATCTGGTGTTGTATGTTGTAGGAGTATTGTGATATAAATTGATTTATTAACTCCTCAAAAGTTTTAATAGGTGGAGTGATTTTTGAAAGCCACTCCATGGATTGTACACCTAGACTTCATGGAAATAATCGCATCAAGTAAGTATCGTCATAGGCAAATTCTAGACTCATGTTTCAGAAATCCCTAACATGGTCAATGGGATCGGTTTTTCCATTATACCTATCATACTTAGGAATTTCGCAATGTTTTGGAAATGGGATCATTTGAAGACTCCTATCAAATGGATAAGGAGATATGTCTTCCAAAACATATTTCTTTGTTGTACCCCCTTGCATTTCTTTTATCTGCCCTTGTAATTCTTTTATCTGTTGATTAAGAGCACTAAAGTCATTAGGAGGAGTTTCAGGACTTTGTTTAATCGCTTCTATGTGAAAAGTGTGAGGCAACCTAGCTCCTTGATTAGCTAATGAAAGAAAGTATCGTTCTTTGTTTCATTCTAAAATCTTTTCCATAAGAGTATGGAATTGAGGATCTTGTTCTATTTCTTGAAGCTTTTCTTCTATTAACTCATCAAGATTAAACGTTTCCTCTTCTTATTCAATATGGTCACCCATTTTACTTGTAGTGGTTTCTCCCTCGTCTTTTTCCATTTGTTTTTGAGATCTCGTGAAGACAGGCATAGGTTTCGTTCCAAGTTCTACTTGCTTTTGATAAAAAAAAAGTGAAATAGTGCAATTTATGTGAGATATATGAAAGTCAGGATAGAATGAAGATTCTATGACTTACACAAAATTTCTAATCTTTTAGCTTGTGTTCATTCCCTAAGTGGAAGGATGAAAATCCTGTTAGCGGGAAAGTAAGCAAAAGATCAAGAAAAGGATGATTTTGCACTTTATGAAGTTTTGATCATGGCTTTGTAAAAGGATGGATTTTGTAATAGATGCCTAATATATTCTAAGTTCTCTATTGCAAAATTTGAGTTGGACGAGTAGAATAGTCAATTGCAGGTTGGGGAATATAACTGAAACGAATACGTTGACTATGGTTATGCCTTTGAGAAAGGGCTCTTCTTTGAAAGTAAGCTTGTGAATACAAAGGTTCTATGGCATAATCATCTAAAAGACCTCTAACACAATCATGATACCTATGAAGAAATGTTCTATATTTGAGTAAAAAATTTCGGCTTTGATACAAGAATCGTTGTTTCTTCAATAGTTTCTTGTGGTTGAGGGGTTTCTTTGACTTTTTAATCCTTTTGAAAACGGATTTCTTTACATACGTTGTGGATTTCCAATCTCGTAACATGAGATTAATCAATGTGATAATGAGTGTTTTGGATGATCTTATCTAAATTAGTGTATTGAAAACACATCAAACAATTTGTAAAATGGTTGTCTTAAGTCCTATGCTAAACATCAAGTGTATAATCAAAATGTTGTTCAAAAAGTATTTTAACGGGTTTTACACATGATAAGCACTTCAAACAGACTCACTCTTAGTTCTCAAGTAGGTCATCATAGCAATCAACAACCCACATCTTAAAACTGCGTCGACTCACACAGCCATGTCACCCCCGAAAGGGCGCCCGTGTTTTTGTCTTTTCCAGGTGCGTACTCAGAGTGATGGAAGTGGATACCGGATCCCCTGAGCAAACAATCCTTGGCAGTTATATGGTGAGTATCTTGGGGGTAGATTCTTCCCTCCCCTGCACTGTGATTAATATAATGTTCGGGAACTGACTCGGTAAGATACTACACTAAGTTCTTAGAAAGGGTTTCCGTTCGGTGCGGAAAATGATAGACTCCCTCGAGAGACCTCCCTACCTTTAGAACAAAGGCTTTGGGGATGGTTATCAATGCACACTACCGTCGAATGGGATTTTCATCAACCATCCACATTTGATTATAGTGGGTTAGAAAACTTGGCTTTAGTTGTTCCCACTTAGGTCGTTTCCATAGGGTGAGTACTTTTTCCCACTACGACAGGCCTTCTAAAAGGAGCTAATAAAATAGGAAATTGCATGAAGGGAAATAGGTGAGTTTGGCATTTTGATCACCTAGTTAAGGGGAGAGCATAGGCCTATCACCAAAACAAAGCAAACACTAATGTATTTTAAGCCCCAAATGAAAATTTTCTAAGCTAAGTGAAGATGTTGCTTCACATAAACAGAAAAATTCTTTTTAAGCCCAAAACGAAATATGAAGTGTCTACCCTAGGATTGCTTCATTTTAAATTAAATGTCTACCCTAGGATTGCTTTATTTTATCTTTAAAAATTTACTAACTGTCTGCGGTTGCGTCAAAATCAGTTAAACTATTTTAACATTACAAATTACAACTTATAGAAATGTGCTATAGCAGAAGTTACGGGCGCTGCAAAATACTTTAAAGACGCTGCAAAACTCATTAATAGCACTGCAAAACTAATTAAGAGCACTGCAATACATATCATGAGTGCTGCAAAAGACTTCAAGGGCTCTGGAAAAGACTTCAAGGGTGCTGCAACAGTCTTTACGGGCACTACAAAAGACCTTATGGGCGCTGCAAAAGACTTCACGGGCGCTGCAAAAGACCTTAAATGCGCTAAACTGGGTATTGAAATCTTGAAGACGTGTTTCCTGCGCTATTCCGCTGTTTTTGTCTGTAACCTGTCAAAAGAAACCTGCAAAAAGATATTAAAAAGGGGGCAAGAGCCCCACGGTGGGCGCCAAAAATGTGTTAATGTTTATATGGTGTAATCTAAATGAAAACAAAACACAAAATGAAACATTATATTGAAAACTCAAACAAAGAAATAAATATAGTTTTCAGAAGCGTTCCATCTTCCTCTATCTACAGTGATTTCTTTTGAAGCTTTTGCTCTCAGATTGTATAAGCTCAGCTCCTCCAAATAGCAACCTGTAGAATGAGTTATGCAAAAGGAAATTCTATCCTATATGCTATGAATATGAATATGGACAGGGGCTGTAGATTATGCATAGGGACTGTGAATGGAAGATGTCATGATTCTATGCTATGATTACTATGATTCTATGCTATGAAAGTACTGTGAATTCTATGAATGCTATGAATGCTTACAATTTGACTATAATTTACTTGCTTAAAACTTCTATATCATTTGGAGTTCCCGGCAGTCATATTTATAGATTTTTGCAGGCACAATCCCGGCTGGCAAGAATCTACGGCTGTGATATTGTCTGGTAGAATTGAAAGGTGAGAGATGGAGAAATTGAGAAGAAGATGGAAGAAGTTGAGAAGTTGGAGAGAAGGATGGATTCATGTCTTCAACCCACGGGAACAAGCCTGCACAGAAACAGAGAAAATTAAATTTTCTGTTTGGGCAGTTTGTTTCACGGGTGTTGAAGATAATCCCCAAATTAAATAAATAAATAAATTTATTTAATTTCATTTATTGCACTTTGATTTTTGATTTTACAAACTATGGAAGATTTAATTAAATATTTTGAAATATTTAATTATAATGTAACTTTAGAAGAATATGAAATATTAGAAGAATTAATTAAATATTTTGAAATATTTAATTATGAATAGACTTTAGAAGAATTTGAAATAATAGAAGAATTAATTAAATATTTTGGAATATTTAATTATGAATAGATATTAAAATCGAATTAGAGGAATTAATTAAATATTTGAAATATTTAATTATAAATGATATTTAGAAGAAAAGAAGAATATTTTAATCTTTATTTGATTAAAATATTCAAACTAAGATTATATGATAATTAATATAAATAAACGATAATATTTATTTAATCAATTAAGAAATGAATATGAAAAGATGATTAAATAAACTTATTTATTTAATCGAAATGAAATAAAGAAGAAATATAAATAAATTATTTAAATTTATTTATACGTAGATGGAATCAGAAGATTTTAATTAAACATTAAAAATATTTAATTAATTACCAGACAATGTGATGTAACCATTTTAAAGTAACATCGGCAACACTAATGAAGATTATTCACCACCAAGTGATGAACCCACAGTCACTGCTAAAGCTCCCACTGAACCGTGACATCTGAGCTTTCCAAGCATCATGACAAACCATCTCCAAAACTGAAGAGAAAATCTTCCAGGCCCATAAACATATAACCGTACTACTAATTAAACCAAGATCTCAAAAGTAAGGAGATTCACCATGCTATAGGACTCCATAATCAACTATTCAGGAATTCACTTATCATCCATCCTCTTACCTCAAAAACAACCACACCAATGCACAAGTGACCACAGACAAGGCCAACTTAAAAAGTTGTATAAACATTGAATCAAATCGTGTGGATATTGACAGTCCACTTCTAGGTTGTCCCACTACAAACATATAGGTAAAGAAAGCCCACAACTTTGCACAACCCGTAGATCCAATTAATGAAACATGAAGACTCACTACCACATCAATGTCTTGCACAATATGAGGTCTCACAAGAGAACAACCATATAGACACTCTGAATCAAACATTGAATCAAGTACAGATCTAATTTTCCAAAAAAATGTCCACACCAAGCACCATAGTCTAGGAATCCATCAAGCATTACCATAGAAATGAAGAATGACTAATCACATACCAAACATTTCTATGTAGAGAAAGAATCACACCTTCTCTCACCATGCACAAAGCATGCAAGTAGAGCTGCAACTATCTCATCCAGTAGCACCTCAAGGAAGCAGGGGTCTAGAAAATAGCTCTTCAGTAGATCCACAAAATAGCAAGTTTTCTTGACCATGTAAAACTTGCAAAACCATAAAAAACATGCAAGTACAATACATCCTTAAAAAGGAAACAACAGTTCAGGAACCCCAGGCCTATTTCAATCCAACTCCAAAACCACCAATATGCACATGCATCTGAGAAAGAGATAGGCTATTTTAGAAGCTTTCAAATCATCTAGTGATTAACTCCATAGCCTTTATGTATTCGAGGTTAATAGAAAACAATTCCTTCCAACACTAGGAAATGCCACTCAACATAAGCACTCTCTTCCATGGCTGAGAAACAACCCACACCTCTCCATATTACCAGGGAGCCTCTCACACAGACATCCAATATGAAAGCTTTACTACTACACAACCACGAAGCAAATAAATCCACCTCATACATCAAGGTTTTACCGCTACTAACTAGGAGACACAAATCACAACAATTCAACATGACCAAATCCATTGTCTCCATCTTCACCATCCTTCAAGTTGTGTGCTATCTTTGAATACCACAAGAATTCCACTCGCCAAAGGATCAATTCATCAGCCAATTCCTCTAGATTTCCTCAAGCCTGACAGACTAAGAAATCTTCACAGGAGAAATACCCAGAATCAACAACCAAAAGAAGGCTTTGATACCACTTGTTGGAAAATTTTGATCATCTCAGAGAAACCTCCAAGAACTGTAGTGCCTTTTGTAAATTTTAATTTCATTAAATTACCTCAAAAACATGTACAACTATGCCACAAAGTGGAATTAGACAATGCATTTTCCACATTAATCCTTCTGAGAGAAGCACATGTAAATTCTATTTCGACAAGTTGCATAAACAGATTCAACAAATAGAACCAATAAACATGAAAGATGGAACAAAATAATAGAACACGGATTTACATGGGGAAAACCCTTTCGAGTAAAAACCCCACACTCCAAAAGACCAAATCACCATTTTATTATTCATACAACAAAATAGTTACAAATACAACTCAAGCACTAATCCTTTATAAATATTACATCATATTTCATTTTGGAGACAAAATGGATAACATAATCCCTTATACGATCTTCACACTGTTACAATAACTTCTCACAGTATACAGTGTAGATCCTCTCTCATGGACCTCTGATCAATCTCACAAGTGTTTACAATCCAGAACTCTGTTACAACACTCTCTCACAGCGTACATAGCATATTCACATAGAGGAATATTTCACACTTAATCTATAGAGAGAGA
Source organism: Sequoia sempervirens (assembly GCA_007258455.2). NCBI lineage: Eukaryota > Viridiplantae > Streptophyta > Pinopsida > Cupressales > Cupressaceae > Sequoia > Sequoia sempervirens. Next base: position 216,333,021 of record VDFB02358134.1, read on the forward strand.
GTGGATTAGGTACCACCTTCAGAACAAAATTTACTTCTCCTTCTCCAACCCTCAACTCTCTCTCTTGTTCCTCAGCCTCACGGTCTTGGCCATCTCTCTTCAATCTCATGACCTCTACACCTCTCTATCTTTTTTCAAGATACCATACGTTAAAACATATCAATTCAGTTTCCAGACTTTTCAGAAGACCAATCATCAAATAGCAGTTACCATACCTCCATCCAACCATTCAAACACCCACCACTCTACCACAACCAAGAGTCAGCACCCTCGCAGTATGGTGGTGACTACACTGCACCACTGCAGGCTCTACGCATGACTGTCACAGGATGGAGGATTATCTACCACCATACCGCCAGCTCGTAGCCCTCTTGAATGCACCCAACAATACTATGGTAAAGGTAGAACCATGGAATACAAACATTTTCCCGCGCTACCACTAGACAGGTTGAAGACACCCACAGTATAGGGGTATCACCGTACTACCGCTAGACAATTTTCATACCTTCGTGGTATGGCGGTAACACACCACACTACCGCTACACAACTAAAAAACTCCTGCGGTATGGCAGTAACACACCTCACTACCACTGCATAGATGAGAGACTCCCACGGTATGGGGGTAACTACTCTACCGCACCCTAGATAAAGGATACCTATAGTATGGTGGTATCCATTGGGCTACCTTACCTCTCTCACAATCATCTAGAGGTACAACGGTACAAGCATGAAACACTTATACAATTCGACCAGACTTCTCAATGGTCACAACAACATTGCTCTCTCAGAGGTTTAGGCCAGTGGGATTGAGACACACAATTCCAACACTTTATCTTTTGTAGCTTGCTGTTGCACATTTACAGCTTGTTGCTCCACTTCTACAACTCTCTTTTTTGACCTCGTGTTTGCTGCAATGGGAAAACCTTGCTAGTTTTGGCCTTGAAAATGGTTTACTCCACAGAATTCAGTGCTCTACCAATTTACTAAGGCAACTTCAGAGTTACCTTGCTACTCCACATTCTCACTTGAAAAATTCTCAGGACCAACATAATTATTTTGCACCATAAGAGCTTGGTTCTCCATCCCATTCATGCATGTAGTCTGATTATGTGTCTAGTTGAATGGGTAGCACCAATCACATTCTTGGGCCATGTTGTTTTGTGGTATGAGTTACCTAATGAACCAAACACATTGGGGTCATAGGGATGAAAAGGTTTAGCATTAAAATTCCTCTTTTGACCTTGGAAATCATTTTGGAAGGGTGGCCTATTCGGCTGGTTCTGTTGGTAAGGGGCTTGGTAAGGCCTATGTTCCTGGCCAACTTGCTTCTTAAGGTTCACAAATTCATTACTAATGGTTTTGCTAAAATATTGTAGCATACCCTTTAGTTCTTGAATTTCTTTGGTTGGGTCTGGGATAACACTTTCTTGGGCAGCAACCTAGTAGCCTATTTCCAAAACTAGTGGTACAACAACTATGGGTGGAAAATTCATGGGAATAAGTGGTTAAATTTCGGGGAAGATAGGCATGGGTGGTCTTAGGGCTATTTTCTCAGCTTAAATGAGGCAATTATTTTCCCTTATGATGATATCAAAGGAATTAGGCAATGTAAACCCTCCCATGGATTGTATCATAACTGAGATTTCACTATTTAGGGATTTTTGAAAGAATAGGAAAGCATGCTTGAGTGAGGTTTTAACTATCAATGGGATCCTATCCCAAGTTCTCTAGACTGGTAATTGAAATCCACCATGTGTTCATGGGGATCCCATTTGATGGTGTTTAGCTACACTAACAATGATAGGTGATCTGATTTATCCACGAATTGTTAGTGGAATCCATCATCAAGTTGGTCCCATGGTGCAATGGAATTAAATGGAAGCCCTTTGAACCATTGAAGTACTTTCCATTTCAATGATGCAATCAACAATCTTAAAGTAACATTTTCTTCTGTCACATTGCATACTGAGCATAAGGTTGCCGCATCCTGAATATGTTCAATGGGAGTGGTCTCACCCTTACCAGTGAAATAAGGCAATCCCTTAAGTGCAACAACTAGAATTTCATCATGCTAGGATAGCAACAATGGTTTTCCCCCACTAAATTGTGTGAAGGAAAACTACCTTGCCATAGGTGGTGCTTGTGATACAGGAGTTGGGTTCTTCTTGACAAAGACTATATGACTGAGATCCAGAGGTGTGGATTTCGCCCTCCTTGTTGAGTCAAAAAATCCTCCTTGGTGTTCTGCCTCTCCTTCTTGGTGGAGAGAGTTGCAAGTATTCAAATGGCACATGACTTTATCTGGTTTGGATCTTTCTCATACACTGTTCGCACTAAATCTGCAAATACAACCAGAAATCAGAGCCACCAGGTATATTTTGAAACCTCCAAAGGCTGAAAAATGTTGCTGCATATACCAAACAACAGCTTACAATCTGAAAACTACTCTAAAGACATGACTTTAGAGTCCCACTGGACGTGCCAAAAAAATTTGACAACAAGGATTGCACCCTTAGCCAAGTTAGACTTGCCAATCTTGTTCTAACATGGAAACACTCTCCGATTGTGGGTAAATTAGTAAGTGAGAGTGAATCTCCATAGTGGACTAGTTCCCCTAGTAAATCACCTAACCTAGAAGACTTGCAGAAGAAAGGGTTAAAAGGGAAAAAAATATTGAGATCCTAAAACCTAAGATGATTCACCAGTGATTTAAAGATTCTGATAACTTTCTACTCTCAACAATCTCTCTAAAACTTTGATTCTCACAATCCCACCCTAAAAACATATAATCCAATAGTGTTTTGCATGAAGGTTCACTAAATGGAACACAAAATGCAACCTAAATTAAATGAGACTCTTAAAAAAAACACACAAAATCAAGACATAAAGAGGATTCTACATTTGAATCACAGTTAACATCAATTGATACTGTAAACCTGAGACAAGAAAATGGGAAGGAGAATCCTATTGTCTTATTGAAATGAAGGAGTGTCAAGCTCAAAATCTAAGTACAAGAAAATGTTTACAAAACTCTCTGAGTGAGTAGGAGAGCAAGAAACAATCAATTTGAACTGAGAAAATTAAAATTTTCTCCAAACTTATATCTTCCAAGTGTCTCAATAGCCAAGAATAGCAAAAATCAGCTCCACTACATCTCCAAAATAGAAATTCTTATCCATTTTCAAGCTCCTTAGAAAAGCATGAAAAAATAGGGTTCAAAACTGCTCCAAACTGCATGAGGAAAATGAAAATTTTTTGTCTCCAAGAGGTTGATCCAAAAAATCCACAAAATCAGGTCCAAACAACTCAAAATTGAAAAATGGAAAGCTCTATTTTCCCCCTCTTTTCCAAATTCGCTCAAGTGAACTCAACTCAAAATAGCAAGTCCAATAAAGACTCAAATACCCAAATTGAATTTAAAAAAAAATAATAGCAAACATTAAGGTAATTTATAGAAACATTACCTTAATGATATTTTACATCATGTGCAGTTTCAAAAATCAAAATAGAAACCTTCCTATTCAATTTGTTTTGATGCAATATGACTCCAAATATTCCAATTTTTTCAATTTGAGTAAAGTTTGATATTGGAAAAAATCAAAATATTATGCAAAGGGATCCTATTACATTTTATTTTTTCTATAAAAAATCATAAAAATCTGACCATGGGCTATATTCCATAAAGCAACTGAGGCACATGAACAACTTGATCTAGTGAAAAGGGGCTAAGGTGCATATGATTTTCTCATAAAATTATAAAGGCAAGGTATGAGTTTATTTGATTTTCTTTAAAAATCAAGGAAAAAATGCCTAAGGCATGGCTCAACCTAGGCAACATTTGTGACAAGGTATTAATAAGGCACTTGATTTTTAAAAGAATGTGATAAAATAGACATTCGAATTAGGGCACTTGGAAAACCCTAACATAAAAACCAACCCCTATCCCTTAGCATCATTTTCATCGGCCAAGTTTGGAGAAAAAAGGCTCTACTCAAGCCACCTTGGGAACTAGGGTTTGAGATTGTTTTATGCATTTTCTAGTTGATTCCTCCTTTTCTTGGGGTCAAAATCCTTCTACAACTCTATGGTAAGTTGTTTTTTTATCATTTTGTGGCACTTTGACTCCATTTTGAAGGGGCTTTGAGGCCTCTTGGCCACGGCCTCTGTAGTTTTTCTAACTCATTTCCTTGTGCTTCTTTTCTCTGTTGAATCCTCTACTTCGAGCCATGATGGAGAGCTTGAATTTGAGTTTATGAAAGACATGGTGTGTGGGCTTTTGGTGTTTTCCTCTTCACACAAACACTAGGGTAAGCTTTATGTTCTCATTCTTGTGCATTTCCATCTTAAATAAGCTCGATTCGAGCATTATTTAAAAGAAAAAGGTAGTCTTCTATGTGGAAAAAGAACAAAATGTTCACTCCTCTACATAGGCCACGACCATACCATGTTTATTTTATTCATTTTCTACAAAAAAATTGGTTTTGGGATTGACCCATGATAGAAAAAAGAAGAAATTTGTGATGGAAAACACTTTATGCATTCTTTTTCCATTTTATGGGTTTCTAAAACCCTCCATGGCCACAACCATTCATGTTGCTCCAATTTTCTAAGAGCTCAGGAACTTACACAAGCTCGAACCCTTTTAATATTACTTCGTATTTGAATCATTTGGAACAAAACCCAAGTGGGTTTGTACTTCTATGAAGAAGAATTCCTCTCCCAAGCCGTGGTTACAAGAATACAAACTGGGTTTTCTTTTAGAACTTTGTGTAACTTAGAACTCTTTTCCATTTTCTATATATGCAGAATATAGTATTGTTCTTCATTTTTTCTTGAAATGAAATAAAAACAAATTCCTCTTTGAGCAAGGCTAAGGCTTCAAACTTTTCTAGGTTTTGCATTTTTGAATGAGAAAACATTATTGTTCATTTTATTTTGAAAATCCTAGCTTCATAGCATTTGTCCATTTTCTTTTGAAAAACAAAATGGCTTCATCTTCTTCATGCATATAACTATAGCTTATTTTTCTCTTTGTTTCCAGAAATACCATTTTGCTCCAATGGGGCTTTCCTTTCAAAGGAACTTGCTGGGTATTTTCCATTTGTATTTCCTCAACACAAATAATCATTTTCTTTTGTTATGTGCCTGCATTCTTTCAGTTCCACCATTTGTTTTCAAAAATAAAACAATGCAGCTCCTTTAGCATTAGTATTCTTTACTATCATGGCTTTTGAATGCATACACTGGCCATTTATTACTTGTTTCCCATTTAGAAATATATATGGTTACATATGGCTGCATCTTATTTTCATTCTCTTGCTGTATGAAACACACATAGAAAAACTCTCCACTTACACCTAAATGCATTGCATGAGCAATGGTAGCTTTAATGGTGATGCCTCTATTCTATTTATTTACTTCTTGCAATGCTTGTATTCGGCCAACGTGATGCATTTGTAGGTCATGACAATCCCATTGTTGTTTGTAGCCATTTATTTATGAGCACTTTGAAGCTTTGATACTGTAGGTTGAAACCCTTTTGCATTCAAAAAATGTACTTAAATTTTTCACTCTTTACCACAGTTTCATTCATATAGAACAATGTAATGCAACTGAACTTGAGTTCCATGCTTAAATTCACTTCAGTGATGTTGTTGTTTGCTTCATTCAACTCAAACCTTTTGTGCACTGTATCCACAATTTACAATAGCTTGTTTCCCCTTCATCCCTTGGCTTTCATATTTCATTTGCAACCACTTGTACCTCCATTGCTTGATAGAAACAATGTCTTCTTTGCACTCTTCATGCATTTTTATCTTTCCTTGGATAGCTATAGTTGGTATGATCCTTGATCTTTAATGTGTGGAAGATTTTTAAATAAGTGACACTTGATGATGATGCTTTGAAGCTTCTCCAATTGCTTCAGTTGCCACTCTTTATTTGTAGTTTGGCATTGTGTATGCCTGTTCACTATCATTCTAGGGAAATGAATCACTTGCTACCCTATCAATGTGAACATCATGTTAATGAAACATGGCAGTAATGTAATGTTGTAGCAGCACTTAGAACTTGAAACATTTTCATGCAAACATAAATATCTGATGAAAAGATAGTGCATTTTTGTTTTACATAATTTGAGCATTTGAGAAAGATTCCTTGCTCATATGTGATCTTCATCTTCACTTTGCATTTTGAATTTGATGGTCATGTATGGGTAATGAATCAACCTTTCTTGTATTGCTTTATGAGCTTATCCTTTAGTTGAATGGTCCATCTTGACACTGTGAATGTGTCTATTTCCTTAAAGCCCCTCTTGAAATCAAGGGGCAACATCCTAAGCTCAACCCTTGTGGGAGCCAATTTTCACACCACATGCTATTATGTCTTCAAAGCATATCAACAACATGAATTTTCCTATACCTGCATAGTGAAAAAACACGTTCGATTAAAAAACAAATAATTTCAATGTTCCTATGATGTTTCATCTCTTTTGTTCCTTTTTCACACTTTTGGCATTTCATTAACTGATTCAATGCACCACAAGCAATGTTCTATATTACTATTGATAGATCATATAGGAGGATTCATAACCCGAGCTCTAACAAAGCTTTCTCAATCATATACAGGTTCACTTGGAGAACATGAGCAAGGAGGGAGAAACAACAACAAAGACAACTTGAAGAAACCTTAGGAAATGACTGCTATGTTTCTTCTTATGTGTTCCTTTCTTTCTTTTATCTTTAGTAGCATAGTGCATTACTTGTGTTCTATTGACTCAGGTATTCCCATGGTTTGTGTGGGACACTTGATCTTCCTTTCCATCCCAATGAATATGAAAACAACATTAGTGCAATCTTGTTCAATTATGTACCTTTCTTTTTCAAAAATGTATGAAACATTATGGAATGGATAAATCAATACAAAATGAAAGCACTTTTCTTTATATCTCATGCAACCTCTTATGTTGTAAATCATGAATGGAAAAATGAAACACATTGCACACTTAAACTAAACAACTCTTCTAAACTCGAATACATTCAATGGTTTAAGAAACTACATAAATGAATTGAAATTTTTCCACCTTAAAATGAACTTGAATTAATCAACTCTGTCAATTTGAGTTGTTGTGAAAAATTGATAACAATTATCACAATACAAAGACCTCAAAATGACGTTTCTAGAGTTTTTTGAATCACACACTATTGACAATGTTCCATGAAAGGATAATCTACATGTATATGCAATGGCAAGTGTTGTTTCCCTTGTTTCTCTTGAAGTTTCTTCCACGAACTTCACATTCATTATCCACACTCTCACAAAACCATCAATAAATGAAAATATGAAGGAAACATTAGTTACCAATATTGAAGCCTCTAGTGAATGGTATACATTGATATTCAATTATCTGAAAGAAGGTACCTTTCTTGAACCAACTACCAAGAACACTAGATCTCGTGTTTAGAAACTTACAACTCGATACATAATCATGGAAGATGTATTATATAGGTGGTCATTTAATCGTCTATTTCTTAGATGCCTTAAACAATCTGAAATCCCTATAGCCCTTGAAGAAGCTCATGTAGGTACTTGTGGGGGCCATTTCAGAGGAATATTGTTAGTTCAAAATTTAATCTACATAGGATATTATTGGAAAAACATGGAACAAGATCACTTTGATCATGTTAAGAAATGTCATAAATTTCAAGAGCATAACAATTCGATTCACACTCCTACTTCTGAACTTCAAGGCCAATTTCCTATTTGGCCATTTTCAATGTGGGGTTAGGATCTTATTGGAAATATTTCTCCTTATTCTTCTTCAGGACATACATTTATAATCATTGCTACAGATTATTTCATGAAATGGGTAGAGGAAATTCCTCTTCGCTCCATGACTACTAATGTAATCTATCATTTTATCTTGGAAAACATTATTAATCGATTTGGTCTTCCTTCCACTTTAGTTTTAGATAATGCGACACCATTTAAGAATAATGAAGTGAAGAAATTTTTGAAAAAAATTCACATTCAACATCATTTTACCACACCTTATTACCCACAATATAATGGTCAAGCAAAAGCAACAAACAAAACAATTAAACAAAGCTTATGTAAAACAATTAGTAAACATAACAAGGATTAGCACACTCAACTCTCTTATTGTTGAAAGTATGATAATGATGTGGTCATTGATGTCAATAGTATGGATATTTTTGGAAAGTGTTGGTGTTTTCATTAATGTTGTCAGTGTTGGTGCTAGTGTAGACATGTTGTGGTTTGATGTCACATTGATGTCAATCCCTAGTGTGTGGAGATTGTTGGAGTTTTTAGAGAGGGTTGCACTATGTTGTCATCTATATTTTGGTTATATTGAAAAGTGTTTATGGTATTGAGAAATTTTTTCAGGTGTTATAGATATTTTGAGGGGATGTTTGTGGTGTTTTTGATGTAGTTGGTTCACTTGGTTTCCAAGTGCTTTTGAGAAAATTTGGATAAAAGAGTGTGCATGGTGATAGAGGTGTGTTCAGTGTTATGCTCCAAATTTCTTCATGGTTGAAGATATTCTTGTGTTATTTGGATGTGATGATCAAATGTGTTCAAAAGTGTTATATCCAAAATTTTAGGTTATGGATTGTGTGGTAGTGGAAGTTGTGTTTGACAACGTGTTTTCCTATGAAGAAGGTTGTTTGGGAAAAATGGAATTGCTTCACATTTCTCCATGTTGTTGTTTCTTGTCTTGCAGATTTGGGAATGTGCCAATATTTTTTATACCTACCTTCCCTTGGAGTGTTGAGTTTTGAGTTGCTTTGTAAGCTTGGTTCTAGTGGTAGTAGTAGTGGTTCTGGATATTTTGATGATGTGGAATATTTTGGAATGTTGTGGAGTGCTTCTACATGGTCTGTGTGGTGTTTTTTGGACCTGGAGAGATGTGTATGTGGTTGCTTTTTAGTGTTAGTGTAGGTTTAGATGACCTAAAATGCTAGCGCTAATTGTAGAGGTTGTTTGTTGTTTGTAGAAGTGTGGTGAAGTGTGTCGATGTAGATTTGGGTCCTAGTTAACCTTTGGTGTGGTCTACCTTCACTTATTTCCACCATAAAAGTGTTTATTGCTGACCTATTTGGTGTTGCACATTTGAGGTGCATACGTTTCACTGAGACTGACCCAATTAAAATTATTTAGTTTACAAATGGTATAAATACAAGGTGATTTTTTGGAGATAAGTGTGGCAAGTGTAAAGGTGTTAAGAGACGTGAATGTAATCAAGTGTGGTGATCTGAGTGTGAGCTTAAATTCCTATGACTTCAGATGCAGTGAGTAGAATGTGTCTATATTTTCAGTGTTCCTGAAGTTGTTGGAGGCAGTGAGCCAAAGGTTGTGGATGGTGCAAAGTTGTAGTGGTGTTTTTTTCCTATTTCTCTAAGATAGTGAATCTCTCTATAATAGTCTTCTTCCTTTCTTCTTTCTTCTTTCTTCTAAATAGTGAATCCTTTGGGTAGTGAGCCCTTGGTAATGAGACTTTCTTCTCTTTTGGGTAGTAATCCTATTGTATTGGTGTTGTTATTCATATATATGTGATCTAATCCTCATTGCGGTTTTCCCTAATTATAGTTTTCCACATAAATTTGGTGTTCTCTTGTGTATGGTGTTATTGTGTTGATATTTCATATGTTTACTTTCTATTGATGCTTAATGAAGATCTAAAAGTTAATAAGGGTTTGATGTTTTAATGTACAACTGATTCACCCTTCTCAGTTTTCTTGTGTGTCAAACAATTGGTATTCAAGTAATGGTTTTGTGGAAGAAGCTTAACCTCTTGAGGTAGATCCAGATGGCACGCAAGAAGGGTGTCAAAGCTCCTATGTTTGACAAAATGAATTATGCTTACTAGAAAGCCATATGGAATCATTTCTTGTTTCTCTAGGTTTTGGTGTTTGGAGTTCAATTGAAATTGGATATTCTATGCCAACTATTGGTCCGACAAGTGATGATGAGATCAAAGATTATGAGAATAATGGAAAAGTAAGAAATGCTATCCTGAGTGGTCTTTCTAATTCTAAACTTGGAAAAATGATAAGTCTTAAAATTGCTAAAGAGGTATGAGTAAAATTGTAGAGCATTTATGAAGGAGATGATAAGGTCAAGTAAGCAAAGGTGCAAAACTACAAAGCCAAATTCGAAAACCTAAGGATGTCAGAAGATGAATAAATTACAACCTACATGCTCAAAGTGGATGAAGTTGTTAATGCCATCAATGATCTTGGTGGTAAACTAGAAGAAAGTGAAGTTGTGAAAAAGGTATTAAGAACTCTTCCTAAATTATATAGTTCTAATTTTTTTTCTATTGAGGAAGCTCAAGATTTAGATCAATATTCTAGAGATTAGATGTTTGGTTCTTTACTTTATTTTGAATTGAGAGAGTTTGGTAAAGATGTTACAAATAAATAAACTTCCTTTAAAGTTAGTAAGACAAAGAAGGGTGATGAATCAGATTTGGATGATCTTGATGAGGTGGAAGCAAGTTTTATAATGAGATTGAAATATGGCACTGGTAAATACAAAGGTAAGTTACCCTTTAAGTGTTTCAATTGTGGAAACATAGGTCATTATGCTTCTAAATATCCAATCAAAGTTACAAATGAAAAAAAAGGATCATAAAGGTAAATCAGTTAAGAAGGGTTACTATGTTGAAAAAGACAATGGTGTATCTAATAATGAGGAATCAGACTATCTTAATGATGATAGTGATGAATTCTTGTTTGTGGCTTTAAATGTTGGAACTAATTTTACTAATCCTAAAATATGTGTGAAGGAAAATGCTCTAGAAATAGGTCAAAATATTGAAGGAACTATGGTGTCTGCTTCTCATGCAAGAGAGGAGAAGAATTACTAGATAATTGATAGTGGATGCTCAAATCATATGACAGGTGATAAGAATAATTTTTAAACTTCAAAAGTATGATGGTGGTCTTGTTAAGTTTGGTGATGATACATCTGCTAAGATCTGTGGAAAAGGTTCAATTAATTTTGATGATAAGCATAAAAAGGATGATGTTATTTATGTCAAGGGTCTCCAACATAATCTTATTAGTGTAGGAAAAATATGTAGCAAAGGATACAATTTGGTGTTTCAGGATGATGGTTGTGAAATCCAAAAAAGAAGATCTAAAACTTTGGTTGCTACAAGAATAATGACAAAATTTAATGTTAATAAACTCAAAGGTGGTGGTGTTAAGTGCTTTATGTCTCAAATTAATAAAATTTGGCTATGGAATATAAGAATGGGTCACATCAATTTTGATAACCTAGTGAAGATCAAATCTACTAATTCTATGAGAGATTTGTCAAGGATTATAAAGCCTATCAATGCAATCTGCAAGGAATATCAGTTTGGAATCAGACAAAGTAGAGGTTCAAGACTAAAGAATATTCTACCGTAGGACCTTTGGAGTTGGTGCATACAAACCTATGTGGACCTACTAGAATAAGAAGCTCTCATGGTGACAAATATTTTATATTTTTGATTGATGATTATTATAGAATGACTTGGGTAATATTTCTCAAAGAGAAATCATAAGCTCTAGATAATTTTAAGGCTTTTAAATCTATGGTTGAGAATGAAATGGATCTAAAAATCAAGTGTTTGAGATCTGGGTGGTGAATTTACTTGAAATGAGTAATATTTTTTATGAAGATCATGGAATAAAGAGACAATTATCACCCCCTAGAACTCCTCAATAGAATGGAGTTATGGAGAGGAAGAATAGAACAATTCAAGAGGAAACACAGACTATGATGAAAGAAGAAAATATATTGGATGTCTATTGGATAGAAGCTATTCATATTGTAGTATACATACTTAATAGAGGACAAGAAAGAGTGAATATTTCAAAGACTCCTTATGAGTTATGGTATGGTAAACCTCCTATTGTGAAATATTTTAGAGTGTTTAGAAGTAAATTCTATATCATGAGAGATGAATAAAAAATTAGGAAAGTTTGGTGCAAGATCTGATGAAGGAATCTTCCTTGGATACTCTAGAAAGACCAAAGCATATCAGTGCTACAATAAAAGGTTGAAGAAGATTATTGAAAGTGCAAGAGTCAAAGTGGATGAAGAACCACACCAGATTTCTGTGTTGATAGAAGGATATGAATCTTATGAACCCCCTTGTCATGAAGAATAAAAATATGAAGAGAAAGAAAAAGAGATGAAAATTGAAGTGAAAGAAGCTCTAGAAAAGTGTTGAACACCTGAAATACTGAGGGGGGGGGAGTGAATCAGTATTATCTAAAACCATTTAAACATTTAAGCATTCATTCCACACATCATATTCAAATTGCAATAAGGAAAGAAACCATGAAAGTAATCATCAAATTACATAACACATGAACACTAGATATTTATGTGGAAAACCTAATAAAGGGAAAAAACATGGCGAGGATTAGCTCACAATATATTATAACTGGTTACAAGATGTTATAAAAAGGATCACTACCAGGTGGACTCACTATCTGGTGGACTCAATACCCATAAAAAGAAAGAAAGATAAAAGAAAAAGGGGTGACACACTGCCAAGATCTAAATTGCTAAAAATGCATCTATAATAAGCAAAAAATGTAGTTCCATTGAAACTCAAAACACTGAAGCAACACACTTCATACTAATCTGCTCTAACACTTTATTTTGATCTTCATTCACATCACATTCACACTCTAATTACTAGTAATTCACACACACAACTTAATCATCATCCTCATCACTCTCCAATACCAAAATGATCTTACACTTACATCCATTTCATTCACAACCACCTACAACGTCAATTAGGTCAACCTAATTAGATGTAGCATGCAAAACAATAACTTGTCGGGTCAAGATCAAACCATACACATTTTTAAAAGAACAAAAAAACTTGTAATACATCCAAATAGGTTGGAATGGACCTATAAAAGCTCCCACATAACTGATCAACACTTATTTTAACTTCGCATGACTCCAAACTTTGTCAGGTTGAAACCGCTAGTGAGACAACACTAAAATACACTAACTGATTATCCAAAAACTAACATGTGGACCTCTAAAACACACACACTTGAAATAAACATCCTGATAACACCTATAAAAACTCCCACATAACCAAATATGCTTCTATAATGGGATGCGAAACAATCCAAATATGCACTTTATATTGGTTAAATTGTCACTAGAAAACTTGATATTCTGTCAATCATAACTTTTGCACTAGAGGACATAAGGACATGAAAATTTTGATTTAATTTCCTCAAACACACACCATTTATACCTTAGAACTGTAGACCAAAATACTTCAAGACAAACAAATGCAAACTAGAAAACTGATGCTTTGTACACTTAAAAACTATGTTCTGACACTTATCCATATAACCAACATATCTACCTTACACTAGAGCAAAACATCTACATATATATGTTGAATTACCATCTCCATACTCACTCATGCTTCACCAATAAAACAAAAATGTTGACATAAATGACAATAGTATATATGCTCATGTTCCCATGCTCATGTTGCCAATAGCCATATCATAGACAATCTCCTCAAACTTCCAACAATCTCCCCCTTTGTTATTGATGGAACCATGCATCAATTCTTCTCCATGCATTCTCCAAACTACTCTCCTCAACAAAAAATTTCTCCCTCTTTGACATCAATGGTAAAGGGTGCATGCATATTTCCTGTTCTTTGCTCCCCTTTAACATCATTCACATATACTTGCTCTTCTTTTTCCTTCTCCCCCTTTCATATATATATATATAAGAGTAACAGATTCCTTCAAAAATCTAACCAACTCCCCCTAACAGTGTTATCCATCAAAAACTTGCACTACTATCTTCCGCATATATACAACAAAATATGAAATGCATAAATAGAAAATAAATATATACAGATCAATCGGAAGAAGTGTATAACACTTGCAATTTTGCAAGGGGTGCCTCCTAATCTTTCTTACTATCTTCCCAACCTTTCTTTACTAGTCCAAGAATGTGGTTCATAGTCTCAAACTCCATGAGTATTTCTTCTCCATCATCTAGAGTACTAGGTATTGGATTCAACATCATTGATTTCTCTGTATTAATCAGAGCACTAGATATACATGTGAACTTTGCAGTCACTAGGTCTCTAAACTATCCAAACTGCACTATAATCTTTTCCTTCTATTCTTGTATTTGGAATAAATGTTCATGAAAATTTTCAATTGCTAATCTTGTAGATCCATCTACATAATTTCTTAGATCATATGCACTAGATGCCTTGTCAATTTGTGCCTCAATGGAATCCATCTCAACCTTTATGTTTTTGGTGGAGCTAGGCCACTTCAAGAAAAACTAAAATAAATCCTTGACCTCTTCAACAAAATTCTACACCTCTTTCAGGATTTTATATAATTTTCCATGTGCAATGGCACATTTATCTATTATTTTTTCCAACCTTCTATCATTCACCTTCTTATTGACCTCCTTCTCTAACTTCTCTTAAGGCCACTAGAATACTCTTTAAAAGAATCATGTAAAAGTTTCAAATTGTGTGCACCAGATAAAGAATTATCAATACTTACACTGAGAATACTCTCCTGCAACACCTTCACTACTTCATCTATCAGCTCCACACTCTTTTGATGTGTTTCTAAAATTTCTTTTCTAGAGGAGGTGTGGAATGCATCTCCTAGATATAACATGTACAAGGGGGACATCTTTTCCATATCTACTTTCCCATGTTGCATTGGAATTTGTAATAACTGGGAAAATGTAATGTCCCCTTTTCTAAAAATAACAGTTACTATTTTTAGTAAACTTGGTTTTCAAAGTTGCCAATCAGGAGATGCAGATAAATCAGGTAATTTAGAGTTGCATGAAAAAATTAGTAAATCAATTTTGGGGGATAAATTAATATTTATTTTTAATTTATGTTGGAGCATGTTTTGGATAAAAAATTGGACTTAATTGCTTTTGACAATAGCTGTCATAAAAGAAAATGTTTTTGAGAAATGGCTAATTTATTGGAGGCAATTTTGGAAAAAGAGTTACAAAATCATGAGAGGAAAGATTCCTTCCACCTTGGAATTAATTTTTGGTGTTCAAGAAGCTTCTTGAAGAAGGAAACTCATATAAAATACAATTTATTACTTTTTTGGAATTATTCCTGCATATTTTCCTTCACGGGTTTTTGTATTCTTCTGAGGCTAGGAAACCAAAGAATAAAGAATATCTGAGGCTTGTAAACCAAAGAGATTGAGGCTTGAAGGCATGGGTTCTGGTAGAATTTCAAACAGGAATTGCCAATGTGCTGAATAGTTGAAGTTTAT
>VDFB02358134.1:216348464-216799330 GCA_007258455.2 Sequoia sempervirens
AGAGTTCTAGAAACACTCTAGATGTTCTTCTAATCCTAGATTTTTGCCAACACATACAAATGGTTAGAGTAGTTTATGCTTATAAATTATTTATAGAAATTTAAAGTAGAATATTTTTGAATTTACATGCTTGTTTTACTTTTCTCATTTGATTAATCTAATTTTAAAAGAGAAAAACTAATCTAATTATTGATTTATGCACCCTTATCTAGGTTGTTTTGCCCAAATTGACTGTACATGAAACAAGACATCACTTTTCATGATGGTTTACCTTATTGGCTATGATATTTAACATTTACACATTTTTTAGCAATATTTTTCATGAGATTATTCATTTGGCATTCATTATAGCGATTATTTCTATGATCTAGTATGCATGTATAAAATAATTCATAGACAAGCTATATTTGGATGGTACATTCATAAATTAGATTCAAAGGGGAATTTCATGATCATAATCTTCATTATAAGGGTATTTACCACATGTTTCATGGATTTGATACAAGTTAAGATGATGTTGCAAATATTTAGGATCATTTTTATAAGGGAAAATTGCTAGTTCCATATTGAATTGATGCTCAATACAATATTCATATGATGCTCAAGGTTTTGATTTTATAGCATTAGGGAGTAAATTTAGATGGTGTATAGAATTCATATGGCTCATTGTCCTTATTTGACTTATCATGCACAATATGTCATTATTGATATATCATTACCATGGATGACCTTATCTATGCATAAGTGATGTGCTTTCAAGTTTACATCTATGAGATATGTTGTCATGTCTATGCTTATATTCTTACATCTTATATGACATATCTTTGTTCTTACATTATTTATCTATCTCTATCTATTGCTTCCTTATCTTTATCATTGAGGATGATATAGAGGTACAATATTTCCCTTCACTACACATGCTTAAATGCATATTATTGATGCCTAGATTTGTTTTGTACAAAAATATATACCACATAAAGCATCTAAAGTACAAATAGATATGTAGTTGATCTATAAGTCCATGTTTGTGGAAATAAGCTCAATTTCTTGATTAATCTAGGTTATCCTAATTCTATCAAAATAAAAAGGGGAAATACATTGAAAATAAATGACTAATAATTAAAGGGTGATACACCCAAATATACATTTATTTGTTAATCTAACATAGAACTATTAGACACAATAAATAATAGTTAACAAAAATTAAAGTAAGTCATGGTCATACTGTTATCAAATGAAATTTACTATTAAAGTAAAGCATGGTCATACTATTATCAAATGAATTGGAATTTATTAAAATATTATAATAACAACTTCATAGCCCACTCTATAAAGGCCAATATTACCAACAACTATGAAAATATATTATCATCGAGGTACAACTTCCTTGGGATTATTACTATCTTCTGAAGTTCATATGTAAGATAAGTGCATGTCGTCAATAGTCTTGATAAGTTGTGTTGATAATGAATAGAAGCTATGAAGTCATATTGTTTGGCACTGAGTAGAATATGTTGCAAAAAGTTTGAAGAAACTTGACTAAGAAAAGTTCATGTCAAAAAAGGTGTCACAGGCTCAAGTGTACTACATTCTATTATATTTGGTGGTCTGAGCTTGTAGATGGAGAATATTACTAGAAAGTACTCTTGGACATGTGTGATTCAAATTTTAGATCACGAAGCCTACCACAAAGTGTTTTCTAGCTAGTAGAATGAAGACAGTTGTATAGTGTGGTTGTAGTTAGGATGGGTCAGAGGAATGCTCCACATTTCTCCATAATTGATGATATAGTCATTTGTGGCTTGGAGGATTTCTAGATACAAGTAAAGTACACCTATGCTCCAATTCTCAAGTGATAATTTGTATCACAGCAGTTTTTGGAGTCATCTGAGTGAAAAGAAGTCTAGTTATTGGCTAAGGAATGTCGAAGGAGATAATAGATGCCATCGCCTTTCAATGCATCTTGTGATTTGGGTTTTTTGTTTGAAAGATAAGATTATATGATATGTTGGTATGCTTAGTTCAAATTTTAAATGACTTTGCCTACCACAAGCATATTTTTCAATATTCTACACCAAGCATGTGTAGCCAGAATGATGCCAACATGAGTGCTCAAGTGGTTGGGCCAACATGAAATAATTTGAAATGATAAAAGGGGTGTATAGGAATGTTTGGAAAGGCATATAGTGTTCATGACATGACCCGCATGAGGATATTTTTATTTCTCTAGTACCACTTTTGGTCTAGAGCTAATATGAAGAAGGATAAGTGTTTGTTAAGCTGACTTGGTATGTTGAGATGTTTGTGCTAGTTGTTTGGATGCATGCACTGGTGAGGAAGTGTATTCTAAGGTAAAATAGGTCTTTTTTACCTCTTGACATGTGCCACATTTGATTTCTACTTTTTGTAGAATTTTTTTAGGGCTGACATACATGGTTATTGTACATGATCTCATATTATATGTTTCATCTTAGCCGACAAAGGAATTATTTTTTGAAGAGTGTGGTGGATATAAATAAAATATCAAGGATATTGAAAGAGTATGCAAGTGTATGGTGAATGTTTTGAAAAGATAATGTTCGAATAAGAAAACTACATAAACAATTTTGATAACGAAATGCATTGAAGATCAGTTTAGTCATGGTAGCTTAGTAGTGATGTTGCTACTAAGATAGTGGAGAGCTAGTTGTGATAATAGAAGAAAGGTATTTGAAGGTATTTTGATGTTTGTAATATTGATGGAGTGATTTTGTAGAAGTAAGTTGGTATTTTAGTGTTTGGAAAGATCAACTGAAAGTTGAAATAGTCTACTTTTATGGAAGAAACATCAGAATCTTATCAGTTTCTTTGTGTAGAGGTTGTAGCCTCATTCTTGATTGTAAATGTTAATGAAGTTGTAGCTTCCTTTGGGTTGTAGCCCATAAAACTTATTGTAAATCTTGTTTTCATTTGTGAGGTTGGATTTGTACAATAGATCCAAGTAGCTTGCTCACCGTGGTTTTTCCCTCGTAGGGTTTTCCATGTAAAATTTGGTGGTATGGTTGCATGCTTATGTGTTCATTTTTTTATCATGGTTTTCATTTGATTAATTGTTGTTGGATGTAATGAATTTGATTAACTATTGATTCACCCCCCCTCTTAGTAGTTTTTTGTGTTCAAAAAGGAGTAATTTGAAACCCTCCATCAAAGAAAAATAATAATAAATTTTTTTTAACTCTCCATTTTAAGAAATTTAAAATTGTCAATTTAAGTCTCTTTGAGAAAAATAATGGGTTTTGTGTTGGATGTTGTGGTTGTCTTGCTGATATGTGGTTGTCATTGATGTCAACACTATTAGCATTTTTTCACTTGAAGTTTTATATGTCGAGGATATTGAGAAAATTATAATAAAGAAGTTGTAGATTGTCAGTGGTGAAGTGAAGTTCAGTGTGTTAGTACATTTTGTATGTTGATGATCAGAGGTTGTGGAACAAAGGGTTTTTTGCTGAGTGTATCTAGTTTATCCACGTCAAGTTTCAAAGATCTGCGTGAAGATTTGATCGAGTTATGAAGATTTTCTTTATGACAATTTTTTTGTGTTCTTTAGTTGATGTTCCTGATTGAAGATGAGGCTATTTCTGTTAGTTCAGTTGCTATGGATGCTTCTTTGTTGTTTCATGTTGTTTGTGGATGTCTCTAGATCGTTCTCTGTCTTTGTTGCACATCTACATTGATCGTTGAGCTTGTGGTTGGCGAATTTCTTTTGCATGTTCATGTTTTTCATGTTCTTGGCCGACATGGTGGTTGTAGCGTATTGTGGATCTTTGAGGCGTAATTAATTCAAGTATTTTTCATGTTGAACATGCTTTTTTGGCTTGTCACTAAGTTGTGGCCAACTTTGGTTGATTCGCATTGTAAATATTTAATGTTTTGGGCTGACAGTTTATATTCATTTTTATTCTTGTTGAAGCCGACTTGAAGGGATGAAATTTCTTATTGCGGATATATAAGAGTGATTGTTTATTTGAATTGGAGAATGCTCAGTGTGCTCCTATGTGTGTATGTGTGAATATCATTTGAAGGTAGAGTAGAGTGTGATGAAGTGAGTAAAAGAGTGAAGAATTGTGCTTAACTGGAACTGTAATCAGGCATGAGTAGATGTTATTTTCTTAGTTCAAAATCTGGATGGTTGTAATCCAAATCTCTTTGTAAGACAGTGTGTCTTCCATTGTAATTGAGCAGTGAGCTCTAGGAAGATGATTGGGTGTTTATTGCTATCAAGGAGAATAATGTTAAATCTACTAGTTGTACAAATGTGGAGAAAGCTCTAGCTACTCGAGTTGAAGAGAAAGATGTATGGGTAATTGACAGTGGATGTTCACATCATATGATAGGAGATAAAAAGAAGTTTGTAAGCTTAAAAAAGTATGATGGTGGTGTTGTGAGATTTGGTGATAATATAGCTGGTGTGATCCATGGGAGAGGATGTATTTCACTTGATGGTAAGTGTTGATGCCAAAATTTGACGAGGTAATAGTGTCTTATGGGAAACTCAATTTATGGGAGACCTTTTGCGCTAAACTGAGTGACCTCTAGGTTTTTAGAGAAGTCACTTCTTTTGTAATGGTGGTTTGAAAGGGAAAAGGAAACAATATAATAAAATAAAGTCTAACCTAAGGTGATGCACCAAGACTTAATGATAGGCATGATAAATCATAGATCTAAGGGCCTGAATGGTGTTTGTAGTGTTCTAGAAAATTAGAAACTAAAAATTACAGCATAGACAATCCATTCATTAACATAAAATAATATTGCATACATCCCTACTACCAGGAAGAGTCATTAGACATGGTCTAGGTCAACAAAGTTGTATTCAACATATATAGAAGTTCTCAAATGAAGTGTCTAGACAATAAAAGGCATAGTTTATAGTTTGATTAAATAGCATGAAAAAATAGAAAGGCCGAACAATTCACACAGTCTAAGAGTCTTTGCGATAAAATAAAACAGCAAAAAATAGATCTGGCATCTTTAACTAAAAACCAGTGTTTCTCCCAAATTATGGACCTTTTTCTCACAACAGAGAAAAGTATATATAGCAGGAAAAACCCCACCACTTCCAAGAGTAGCAACAGAAAATATTTTGCAATCCCCTGGCAATGATGCAAGAATCAGAATATTCCCAAAGTCATTGCAACATAATTGATCTGGAACCAAGCATCTAGTCACCCTAGGCACAGGTGCATCCTCTACAAATGATGGCAGTGCTCTCGACAAGGCCTAATCAGACAAGTGTCACCATCTTGTGCGAATGATTATGACACGTAGTGGCCAATAACATCATTAGGCTCATCTAGTCTATCACCCAAATATGAGATCCGCTAGCTAGGCACGTGGTAGCCTTTCACTGCCCGTATAAACCTCTCTTTTGCCACTGAGGACTTGTGTTAATGCTACATGTGTCGAATGGGTAGAGCACTTCATCAATAATGGAGGGAACGATCACCAACCAGGCACAAAAGAGATGCATGGTAGCATTTCGTTGCCTGTCGTTGTTACTTCATCTCTATGCTGAAAGATTTGTGAATAGCAGACACGTAGCAAGAGTACACCACAGATAGCAACTATGGGGCCCACAAAAACCTTTTGGGAATGAGGGCTTCGTGGCACCCGAGTAGAGCCTCATGAGGCAGCAAGAAAGCATGATCAAAAGTATTCCATAGCCACGACACGTGGAAGCATAGAAAAGTTTCCCAGGATGCAAAAAGAATGCAGAGACTCAGGGTTGCGAGGAGTAGACACATGGAGTAGGAGAGCAAAACCTAGATAAAAGGCTGAGTTGACTACTTGCGATGCATGGGCCAACGCATAGAGGAAAATACACCTAAAGGGAGCTAGTTAAATATTTATTAACAGCTTTTGGTGACTATCAGTGGTGTTTCGACTAAGGAATAGAGAACCCAAAATTTTTCTGGTTTACAGGCCAAAGTGCCCTTTTATTAAATATTGGAGTCAGAGATTGGAAAGAGTCACCTGTAGATGTAACCATTCATCCTTAGATGGCTTCACCATGTTGCGCCAATTCTCCTACTCTACACTTAGATCAATAGTTTCTTTGTGAGATAGTGCATTGGGTAAACTGGCCCCTGCTTCATAATGAAATAGTAGTTGTACAAGCGGATGAATCACTCCCTCAATGTCGGTCACCGTGGGAGGATGACTGAAATCCCTGAAAGCCTCTAGATCATTTTCCTTCTCTTCTATCTTTTTCGCAATCTACTCGATCGTGGCAATGGAGCCATTTTCAAGGAATGGGGACAGAAAACCCATCCTGTTTAACTCAAAGAAACTCCCCCGTATGTTGTCTAGTGTCTTGCTTAGAATAGTTGCGGTTGCTTTAGTGCACTAGAAGGAAAAGTGGCAATGGATGAACTTATTTTCTGTTTGAGCAGCAGCACCTGATCTTCAATACCCGCTCTGGCGAGGTTTTCATCACAGACTGAGTATAACTCGGTGAGCAAATCTTTTGCTTCTAGAACCTTCGCCAAAATGAACCATGGGTACTACTCAATCATATCATGAGCCTCCTAGCTTAGCTTCGATGCCTTGGTGAGGAATCAGAGGGTAGGCTGTAGTGTTAGGCAAAAAACTTTAATCTTTTCCCAGTGAGAGATGTACAACTATCTAACCAACGGAATGATGTTTGGCTGTGTAGGGGAAGATAGGAGAGATCTTTTAAGAGAAGCAATCTTCACGTCTTTTGAAATAATGGCCTCAGCCAATTATACCCTTTTCTTTTTCTCGGATGCTAGTTATTTCGTAGAGTTGCTCATTTCTTTATTCCAATTCTCTTTGGCACGGGAGTGATTTGCTAAGTGCATGTCTAGAGAAGACTTTGTCTCTTGGAGTTCTTCTATTTGAACTTTTAGGCCCTTAAATTCAACCTCTTTTTCTTCTATTTTATGCTCATATTGAGCCTATTGGTGCTCCAAAGATTCCTTTGCGTCACTCCTTGACTATACTCAAGGCGAAGTCACTCCAGCTCTTCATTCTTTAGTCACAGATTTTGTTTTGTCTCATGATTCTTAGACTATAGCTCTTTTACCATAGCAGGGTCCAAGGTCTAAATCTTCGTAAGTTCACCCTGAAGTCTGTTCCTCTCATCCTCTACTGCCAGCACCCTCTCTATCATATGTGCAACATCCACCTCCAGTGATTTCTCTTTTTTCTCCAAAAAACTAACCCTCTCCCTTACCGCTTTAAGCTGCTCATCATTCTTCTTTAGCTGGCGGCTAGTTTTAAGGAAGTCAGAGGTGACCACCCATTGTGTTTCCTCCATGATTTCAACCTTATCCTATGGTTAGGCAACTTTCATGTTGACCCCTACCGCATATATCTCATAATCTTCTAGGTGCATTTCCCCCTAAGGCTTGGTTACTCTCGGGTACATGGTTGCAAACTTCAATTCCTGTTGGGCCTCATCATATAAGAGTTTGTATTTTTGGCTCAGCTGAAGCACTGTTGTCTTTTTCCTTGCACTTTCACATTCTACTTGTGCGTGCCTCCTTTCTGCAATCAATTTGTGTTATACATTCGGCTGGTGACAAAACTAGTCTACCTACAAAACGAGCACCAGCAAGTAGGGCATAGGGATAGGTAATCCCTATAGACATGGGCATTTGTTTCTTCTGGAGAGTAACAGTTTGCAGGGAGAAGTGGGGCACGTTCCAAAACTTGGTTTGAGGCCCAATAGAAGGGCTAGTCACTTGTAATGACTGAATTGGTGAATCAGCCGTAGGACTCATAGGTTGGGATGGTGGAGGAGTTGTCAATGTGTTGTCAGCCTATTGCAACAGAAGAGGATCTATAGTAATAGCAAAAGAAGGGGTACTCGCAGGGGGTACATTTTCAGAAAGCGAGGAAAGGAGAGTCTGAGCTGCAGCAGCGGGTGTAAGGGTCTGCGGAGGAGTAAGGTCGGGTGGAGTGGTTTGCAAAAATTGGGTGAAACCTCCCGAATATGTTGGATTAAAAGAGGAAGGCAGAGGGCCAGTACTCATGGTAGGGATCATCGTTGAGGCAGGGACAGATACCAAGGAATGAGAAGCAAGGGAAGAAGGAGCAAATTTTACTTATTGATTGGTCGATGGCAGCTCCAGAATCGTCAGGGACTCTTCCTCAGCCTTAGGCCCTTGGCTAGCTGCAAGCACTTGTCTTCCGGCAGGTTCTTGTGAACCTTCTCCAAGAATGCTCTTTGTACGCTATCTCTTTGCAAGCAGAGTGTCCTAAGCTTCGGCAGCTATTTTCATTTGTTGCAGTGATAACCTAGCTGGCTTAGCGGCCCAAGTGAGTGTATGTGAGACCCTTGATATATTAAAGCACACATTTGTGGCCACATAGGTAGGTTGTCTGGGGCCTTTCTCCTTCGACATAGAGGAGGCAGATGTCGCAACTTCCTCTTCCTACTCTTCGGACTCATCCCCTGGGTCCTCACTCTTATTAATACTAGAGCTTAGGCTGGGGTGGCCCTCATTCCACCATTTTTCAAATTCCTTGTCATCCTTCAAACTATCATAAGGGGCATCCAATTGCCCTATCTCTTGGTGATACTTCGAGAAAGCTTCTATTTTTTTAGCAGTCCACTCCTCATCCTTCTTCAACTTATTGTACATGGCATGTCCCATGTGGACATTATCTTTGGCCACCTCCACAACAAATTAGAACTTGTGCCATGGCCCCCTAGTATCTTGCGTAGGAATACGTGCCAATTCAAAAAAAAATTCATCCTTGTCTGCCCGTGAGTTACGCCGCTTCTCCCAATAAGGTCGAGGAACATGTGTTACTTTCATGTGTGGATCTAGAAAGTCATTGAAAGAGTTCTAATCCCACTTATCATTTACGAGAACCAACCCTAAATAAGCTAGTTTATCCTGCAATAACTGGTCCAATTGTTTCTTTACCAGAGTCATCAACTTGAAATTCTTTGGACAAGTGAAGAATCCATTTTTCTTGAAACTTTTGCTGCTACAAAAGGTAAAATCAATGATACACACCTGCTTATACATTTCAAGTGTGAGCACCCTATCTGTGATGCGGGCTGGAAGAAGGAAAGGTTGACCAGTGAAGCCCTGCATCCGAAGAATCATGAAATCTGTTCCTAAGAACCAGTCACAGGCGGGAGTGAAACTCTACATATATCCAGTTTGATACCTATCGAGCCAAATTATGTCACCTTCTCCGATTAAATCATGCAAAATCAGAGTTATGAAATAGTCTGAAAATGCATAATAATCATATGATACAGAAATAAAAGGTGTCCACATAGACACTAGCTTCCTCTTACCCCATTCATCAAAAATTGATAATTCAAAATACTGGGCAAAGAAATCAGGGTTTTGATGTAGAAACATGTGAACCAGGAAAGAAAGAAGTCTAAATTTTCCCTCTGTCAGGTAATTCTTTATTTTCCATATCATTTCATCTACCATGAACTCAACAAAATCATACCAAAAGGTATTGTGCTGCCTGTGGAATTGGAAGGCTGGTACCAGTTGAAAAGTTTCCACCATCTCATCGGAGTCTCGGCCGCACACAAAAGTTAGCATGGAAATGGCATCTTGCAAATCCTCGTGTAATGCACTACGTGGCAACAAAATACTTGGCAGTTTAGCACCTGGGATGCCTTTCTTACCAATCTCCTCCAACAAGAAATTTGAGTTCTTTTTCATCACCCTCCATATTTTTTCTCCTTTGCCAGGGTTAAAAGACTCAATGTTCTCTCTTCTTTCACTTGGTTTTGGGATGCATAGCATATGCCAAATGGCTTGTGGGGTGATGTGAACTCTTAAGCTTCAGGCCTCGATGTAGCGGGTGTTAGGGTTATAGCACTAGATAGCAGCGTCAACTATCTTCGAGCAGTAGTGCACCAACGGGACCATGTATTGTGGAAGGCCACTGTACCAAACCTTCCTTGCCATAGAAGTGTCTGCCTTTGGTGCCATCAACCTTGCATAGGCTGCCTCCCTTAAGGATTTAGGGTTTTTTGTGAGCCGTGGGTCATAGATATTATCCCATTTCTCTTCAACCCTTTTCTTGTTCCTGCAATCTTTGGGCCTGTTAAGCTCTTCTGTATATTCCCTCTTCGGCTTGTTTGGTATACTAGGTGTAACATAGGCCAAATCCTCATAGACATACACATCTTTAGATGATCGTATGGTTGTAAACAGCTCTTGGCCAATTTCCTCTTGTATTGGCTAAGATGAACTCTCTGACATTTTCTTTAGATGAAGACTTTTGTGAGTTTTGGACTCCGTTATCCTTATCTGGCTTTGGATTTGCTAAAAAATTCTCTGCACTTTGAGCTTTGGAATTTTTGAAAAGACTTTGAATCATTAAGCTTTTTCATGCAATATTTTGCTATCTCTTCTCAAGTTGGTAGAGGAAGGCATGCCTTTTGCATTTAATTCGGCATGTACCGTTAATTTTGCAATTCGTGCAAAATGAACTACTTGCCATTTTGAGACAACAAGAGTTCATTATTATGTTTGGCAACTGTGTGATATGCTGTGATTCCCTTGAAACTTGAGCCGGCAATTTTCTTTCTAACATTGAGTTAGTATGTGTTGGTAATTAATATCCTAGCAAGAATGATTACGCCAAAGCAAATGATCACGACCTGAAAAGATATAGATATTTCCTTTAGCTTTAGAAAATGCCTGTGAGATGACACAATAGCCTATGTCCATACGGATTACTGTCGATAAGCGCCACATTTTTAAAGCTAATTAATTAGCTCCTATTAATCTAGCATGCATTGAATTGTACCTCCGCAGATGCAATTGGTTCAGAAATGTGAGCAAGCGCAGGCACACTTTTCAAGTTGGCATCTAGTTATCATCACATTTTTCTCAAAATGGATTAGCATGTGTCTTGTCATTTTTTTTATAAATAGGTGGGTAAGTAGTGAGAAAATCATACTTAGCATTTCAGCAGTGATAGGTTGTTAGAAAAGTTTTAAGCAAGTTTTCTCATAGGCTAGGTGATAGGTAAGTTTCAGCATTGGTTAGAAGGTGTAAGCATAGTGTCAGAATCATGGATACTCTTGTTTGGCTAACCTCTTATAAGTCACAAACAATGTTTCTAGGGGAGGTTTCTACTAGGCAGCTGAAAAGAATGACTAAGAATAAGCATTCCTTGCTCTTGGTAGCCATAAAATGGGTTCTAGGAAAGGACTGCATAGAATACAAGGACAAGTATCATGTGAATACTGATATATGTTCCCACTTCGTAGCGTCTATATTAGACATTGGCATCCCCAAGCCTCTCATCTTGAAGTTGGTCAACAAAATGTTTCCCAGAAAGTACCTAAATGGCCTTGGTGAAGTTGTTGCTCATGTTGCATATGGGGTAGGTCTGTCGTCAACTAGCGACCTTCGTCGCTATATCGAGGAAAAAGCGGTAGTTGTATGGCTATCGTTTCTCAGTGGATTCCGTCTTCAGACATGTGATGAGCATCGGCAGAGGGTTACCCAAGCCTTGCACTTATTTTTTCGTAGTTACAATGTGATACTATTCTATGATGTAGATTGGTATACCAACTTTAGGAACCTGGTGTTTCCCCCGCCAATGTTGGTTGTGTCGAATGATGTTGCTTCTGCTGCCAAAGAACCTGCTAACGAGGAAGAGGTAGATGCTGCCATTGATGCATTAATTGTTGCCTCTCATGCCCTTGGATGAAAACCCTCTATGCTCCTAAAAATGCCTCTAAGTTTTCTTTATTTCCTGTTGTTGCATAGACTTCCTGCCCTACAGTTTTGTATGTAAGCTAAAAGGCTATCATTTTGCATACATAAAAGAATAGCTTGAATAGTTATATAATTTTTGGATTATGGCTTCCCCGGCCATTTTGCAATGTAAAAACCAAAGAATATATATAAATAGATATATATTTTTTTTAAAAATCCATGGCTCTTTCTTTCATTCTGCATTTTAGTTTTATGGGCTCTTTTATAGCATATGTGTTTATTTCTTTGCACATGGGTGTGTTTTATGTAAATTAATCATGCTATTCCACCCTCCATAATAATGGGTTACTTCCGTAGAAGCACAAACTAATTTTGAAAAAGACCGGCCAAAGAAAGGGAAATAAAATAAAAGCACTATTCACATATGTACAAAAATAGAACTCGACACTTAATGGAACAGCTTAAGATGAATCCCATTAACCGGGATTCCTAAGGGTTCATGTTCCATATTTTCTAACTCAAAACCATTATGATCCTTGCACCGAATGATTATAAAGGGACCCTCCCATAGGCTATCAAATTTACTATGCTGATCTGGCTTAGCAGCCCTTTTATCATACTTCAGTACTAAGTCTCCACACTTTAGGCCTTAGTCGGAAGCCTTCTTGTCAAACCATCGCTTGACCACTTGTTGACGGTTTGTCATGGCTATTAGGGAATTGTCCCTTTTTTCATGTACTTCTAATAGTTCGGCAAGCCGAACTTCCATGGTGCCATTTTGTTCTATCTCGAGGGATTTCAACAATTGGAGTGCCAAAATCTCCATAGATATAGGTAATAGTGCCTCTTTCCCATATACCAACTCATAAGGAAAAGTTTTAAGGACTTGCTTAGGAGTTATGCGGTTTTCCCAGAGCACTGCTCAGAGGTTTTTATGCCATTCTCTTTGATGTTCCGAACCAATTCTTTTAAGGATTGGAACTAGGCTCTTGTTTGTTGACTCCGCTAGGCCATTTCCTTGTGGGTAATAATTTGATGATGTCTTGAGGAATATTCCATTCATTAATGCAAAGCAACATACCTTTGTGCCTAGGAAAGCTCTGGCATTATCAGAAATGATAGTCTTCGAAGGACCAAACCTTGTCACAAACTCTTCAAGAAAATCTACAATTTTTATTTCTATTGCGCTTTTAAGCGGAACGGCCTCTATCCATCTTGTGAATTAATTTGTGGCGGTCATAATCCACTTGTGTCCGGCACTAGAAGCTGGGTTAATCATCCCGATGAAGTCCAGGTCCCATTGCGCAAATGGTTCGTCCCCCACTATGGGTTTGAGAGGCATTGCAAAATTCTTCATTCTGTCAGTAAAGAACTAGCATTTTTTGTAATATTTTACCAAAAAGTGGGATTCATTAAAAAGTGTAGGCCAATAGTAACTGATGCACATGACTTTAATGGCAGTGGTCTTAGCAAAGAAGTGTCCGCCCACAGTGCTATTATGGAACACGTCAAGGATCCTCTTTGCTTATGAAGTAACGCATCGCAGGAGAAGACCATTGAGATTTCTTTTGAAAAGGACTCCCTCTAATAGCATATATCCACAATTTTGTTTCCGATAGTATCTACTTTTTTGGGATGAGAGACCTGGCAGATACACTCCTATTCGCATAAACCTTGTAACGCCAAGAAAGTGCACAAGACAAGAGATTAGAGCAAACATGCAATACAAATCTAAATGCAAATCTAATATTAAGCAACAAAGAACAAAGGAAAGTAAAAACATAATTAAAACTGAAACAATCTCACCAATTTCAAACGTATCTCCATGATTCATCTCGATTGCCCTTCTCCATTTTGCTTGTGTAGTATAATTTCCCTCAGATTTCTCGTAAGTTCGTGCAAGTATAGCCTATGATAAAGATTAGCAAAACATCAAAGATTCAAGATTAAGTGCTCTCAAAAGTCATAAGATTTCGCGAGAGAGATTGGAATGAAGAATGACAAATCAATTTATAGAAAATTGATTATTTAAATGACAGGACAAGAATGAAAGATCAACAGACGGTTGAGATTGACTGATTAATCATGCATTCTGATAATTGTCAGTGGTGACATGAGTGATACAAATTAGAAATAGAATTAAAGATTAAATAAATGATTTAATCTTCTAGTTTGGTATTCGAAAACAGAAGAATTATCTTTGCATGAGAAAGATAAAGATTGATTAAATCAACTCTTGTTCGAATGCACGCACAAAGTTTAATTAATTAAATATGAATATTTAATTAATCTGCATGTACACGCAAATGAGTTAGAGCTAGACGATTGAATGATTTGACAAAGAGATTACTCGAGAATGCCACTTAGACATTAAAGCAAGAGTTAACTGAGCGATTAAAATAGATCTTTGAGTCGAGTAAAAGTGAATACTTAGATAACTCACATAATTATCTAAATATAGAGGAATGCGTTAAAATAGAATTAATTAAATAATTCATTTAATTCAAGATTTGATATTTGAAGAATAATTAAATAAATAAGATTTATTTAATTAAGTGAAAGGATTTAAATGAATAATTAAATAAATAAATAATTTATTTAATTATAGTTGAAGTATGATAAAGAGTAAATTAAATAAGAATTTATTTAATTTAACAAGAATGATATGGTTAATTAGTAACATAATTAAATAAAAAGCGTTTATTTAATTAATCAAATAGAATAAAGTGTGTGAATTAATTAAATAATTAAGATTATTTAATCATGACCATGAAGAATAGGAATTATGAAGAATATTGAAGTCGCAGCCTAAACCAAATTTCGATGTCTACATTTGCCCCTCTTTGATACAATGTCATTTCGGCGTTGTGTCAAAGAAAATCGATAAACATATGCCCCAGTCATGCCTCGATATAAAACAGGTGAAGGTATGCCCCCTCAGAAAAATTGACAAATTGTCAAAAAAGTTCAAAAAAATTTGGAAATGATCCCGATTAATCCATTGGGTAACCAGAAATGCAGTGGAGTCGATGGAATTGAGATTGGGAACGTTAGGGACGGGTACGGGTTGATCGAAATTGAAAGTTAATGTGGCCAGTAGGAAAGAAATGCCACCTAAGCCCTATGTATATAATAGGAATAGGGGTAAAAACCTATTCATTTTCACCCACCTAGCTTTAGAAATTTAAGAAATTGCTCTGCACTCCTAGCGACGATGTCTCTCGTTTCGACCACTCACCATCGCGCATACAGGATCCAGACCTTCCAGAGGCCAGCCAATGCGGACCCCCCGGTATGTACCTCAAACTTGGCTTTTGAAATTTTTCATTTGCGCGCATTTTGATGCATTTAATGTTAGTTTTAGTTATGCGTCATTTTAATAAATCACCGCATTTGTGTGTGTGAACGACGCATCTGTCTGCAGAAAGCTGTATTTGTAACTTCACGTCTGTCATTTTGCGTAGCTAGTCTGCAGTTCAATGCATTTGTATTTTTATAAACCGCATTTGACATTTTGCATCGCATTTGCATTTAGAATAGACGCATGTGTTTATTTTGAAACACATTTGAAAATTTTTCAACGCAATGTTTATTTGTCAACACATATGTATGTAGTGTAATGCATGTGATAGAATTAGTCGCATTTGATAAATAACGACGCATATGACTTTTATGCACCGCATATGTTACAAAGCGACGCATGTGAAAAATAATGACGCATGTGCAAAAGAACGACGTATTTGAATTTTATTTAGTATAGTCAGGTTGCACTAGAATAGATGATTGAGGCTGACATGAGGCATGTATAATGACATTGCAGGTTGTGCTAGATACGATATATACACAGGAGTCGAGACTAATGATGTTTCGATTTAGAGATAGCCTATGGCTAGTAGAGCGACGGATCCTATGGCACTTAGGTCTACTGCACGTGACAAACATGCCCCAGATTCAAGCAAATCGGGGATTATTGACAGCTTTGTGTGAGCGGTGGCACTGGGAGACATCGTCCTTCCACCTACCAACTAGAGAGGTGATTGTTACCTTAGAGGATGTCTATAGGATCCTCAGACTTCCCATTAGAGGCACACGGGTGATGTATGATACCCAGAGGGGTGCAGTCGAGATGTGCAGATACTACCCACATGCGGACATTAGGCAGTTAGGGTTTGATGACTATGAGATTAGATGGCCTGTGTTGGCTCAGAGGTATAGGCAGCTGGACTATCTATTGGCTACATTGATAAGCAGCATAGTACTTCCTAACCGCCGAGGTCATAGTTTTCCTAGGGGGTGGGGGGAGATGCTAGTAGGCATGCTAGAGCGTCGAGTGGTATATGCTTGGGGTTCATGTGTGCTCGGGATGTTATATTTTCATTTGCATGATATTGCGTACCGAGAGGCATAGTCCATGAGTTGCGGTACCATGCTCCTAATGGTATGGGTGTGGGAACACATCAGGATCTTTCGGCCACCTGTGACAATTGATCTTCCACATGGAGCTCCTTATGCCTTTCACTATGTGGGGGCGAACACTCAGCACCACATAGGAGATACGGTTTACTTCAAACATGTTATAGACACTATGGTACAGTTTACATGGAGACCATACTTGGGCTGTGACGAGTGGTCAGATGAGGACGAGCATTTTCCATTTTGTCAATAGACACAGTTCTTAGTTGGGCAGACAGTGTCACATGTCCACATCATAGAGCGTCAGTTGCTAGATTGTGTCCTGCAGCAGTTTAGAAAGGTACAGGATGTGCCTAGAGGACGGGCAGAGTTTGCGAGATCCTCGCGAGAGGTCCTGCTATGGGGTCTAGAGATTCCAGTGGCCATAGTAGAGGTAGGCATTGATGCACTATAGGCATTTCCATGGGGATGGAGGGATGGTCTAGCAGATCCAGGGACCACAGCAAAGTATGATCAATGGTGGGCAGTACACAGGCTGATTCCACTGACGGATCCAAAGCAGCCAGCCCTAGTAGAGCGGTGAGGGACAGGTCCACGAGGTAGGCGTGGTAGAGGTAGAGGTCAGGGAGGTAGAGGAGGGCGTGGTGATGGAGGAGATGATGGTCAAGGTGGATGGCGTGGAGGCAGGAGAGGGAGACGTAGTCGGAGGGGACGAGGGCCACCATTGTCACCAATTCGTGAGGAGGGACGAGGAGAGGAGGATGTTTCCATGCCAGATATTGGGAGAGGAGGGGTGGAGGTGGATACTGCGATAGGCGGAGAGGAGGTGCAGCCTACAGAGGTAGTTATTCTAGACATCCCAGCAGAGGAGGAGGTGGGTACCGAGGAGGCAGGTAGAGAGGAGGCAGAGATTGATGCCTTGGGTTTTTTGGGTGCCTACCAGGAGGATGATGATGAGGATGATGATCATGAGAGAGAGATTTGGGATCAGATCCTAGAGGAGTTAGATGAGGAGGAGGATGGGAGAGTGAGGGACAGACAGGATGAGACTGGGGCAGTGGATCCGGATATAGATACATTGCGTGCTCAGGTTGCATCCTTGGAGGAGCAGATGAGAGTTCTCATGTCCAAGAGGGATGCATATTAGATGGAGAGGGATAGAGCAGTGATGGATAGGGATCAGGCCATAGCTCAGAGATAGGAGACTGAGTAGAGATTCATAGAGCTCAGGGCATTGTGCACGGGACCATCAGCTACTTTTTCCAGAGAGCTAGTCAGAGCTGGGGAGAGAGAAGATATTATTGGGATCTATATGAGGCAGAGGTTCTGCCAGAGAGACGGGATCCTAGTTTCTCAGAGGCACATAGTAGCAAGTCCCAGACCAGGACCCACACTCGGACAGTTAGCACAAAGGGGGTGGAGCAGCCACATAGAGCAGGTCCGTATGACAGACCTCCCTCAGCTCACAGGTCATCAGGTTCCCATCATCATTCCTCCACACACTCCAAGCATGATAGCAGTGGTAGTTCAGGATAGGGGTACTGCTTGAGATGCATTGAGACATTGTATTTTGATCTTATAGCCTGCAAGTTTCCATGTATTATTGATACATTATGACATTGTGATGTGACACGATTGAGCGAGATATATATATATATATATATATATATATATGATTTTGGCGGTGATTCTCATGATATGCATTTCTATGTATTGATTATGCAGTCTTTATTTATACATGTGATGTTTATATGACATGCTTTTATGATGGATGATGATATCTATATTTTATGATGTATATGCAGCTAATGAGATAATGTTGATTATATATGATATATGCGGTTTATAAATTATGAGATGCAATATGATGTTATATGTATAATGTCGGCTACATGTGATGCTTATACAAATGTAATATGATGCATATATTTACAATTGCTTTGTACATGGAATGCTTATGATATGTATTGTTTGATGATGAATGTCTATTATGCCATGATGTCTAGATATAAAATATGCCTATATGCATGTATTTTTCTAACATGTACATTGATGCAGGATGATGTATAATGTTTTGTGTCACAGGACTCCGTCATGATGCAAAAAAGAACTGTTAGTGCAAAAGGAAAGATCGAGAAAGAACAAAAGACAGGAGATAGATGTTAGTATTAGCAATCTTCGATGTTTTGTTGTATCACAAAAGGTATTGCACTTTATCATCATTGGGCGGGACTAATACAAATGGAGAAAAACACCATGATATGACATAAATCAAGGTGTGCAAGGTCATCCACTTGCTAACAACAGACAGTCATAGACAAGGAGTGTCATTAACTCATACTAAAGGCACAAGTTGCCCCATTCTTTTTGTCAAGACAAACCACAGACAACAAACAAAGTAAAAGACAGTTCATGAGACATCATCGCTCCTCTAAATCCTTCATGGGACATCCTTGAGGAAACTAGTAACATGAGTCAAGATCAAATTTAAAAGACAGTTGACAGACAGCAGTCAAAGAAAATAGAATTCTAATACATCGTTGCTTCTCTAAATCCTTCATGGGACATCCTTGAGAAAGCTAGTAACATAATTCTAAGTCATAAAGTTAAATGAAAAGATAAGATAAATAAGTCAGAAAGTCAAAAAGCCAATAAAATATTTACCAAAACTTGATATGTTTTTTCGATTCATGTTGATTGATAGAAGGATTGATTGATAGGCCCTAATGTCAGGAGATACACATACCGGATAAGACTATGAGTCTGGTTTCGATGTTATGACTATCTGTATAAGGCATGGCAAAGCCTAGTTTCAGAAAGACATATATCGTATAAGACATTAAGTCAGACACCGTTGATGTGATAACCTATGTAAAGCTATGTTTGATTGTTGGACCTTGTTGATTATGCAGGAAGGACTCATCCTATATAAGACATAGGTTGATTGTTTTGATAACGTCTATTTCCAAGAAAGACACATCCGATAGTAGAAATTAATTGATCAATTTTGATTGTTTCCTTGGCAATTTTTTTGATTTGACTTAGAGACATTGCTGACTTGTTCACCAGATTGATGCATGACTTAATATGACGTATTAACAAATGACTATGTATGACGACAAACCCTAAAGGACTGACCTAATGTGGCCTTGGGGGCTCATCGATTGATGGCCTTGCCTACGTTGTACACGTAGAGACCTCGTAGTTCGACTTGACTTTGACTGAAAAGACTGACTACAAATAGAAGACATGTGTGAAAATGAATGTGACGAACCCTAATGGACTAACCTAGTGCAGCCTCGAGGGCCCATCGATTGATGGCCTTGCCTACGTTATACACGCAGAGACTTCATAGTTCGACACGACCAATGACCTTGTCATATAGACATATAGATTGAATCATGATTTTATACAGACAAACCTAAATAGAATGACCTAATGCCTCGGGGGCACATCGGCAGATGGCCTTGCCTATGTCCAGTCTCAGAGGCAACGTAGTTTGACAAATGACAAAGACTGACAAGTGCGACTGACTTTGACCCTGTTTTTTTTATTTTCGAAATGTTTTGATTTTTTTTTGTCTTTTTGAAGTTTTCTAATGTTTTTGTGTTTTCTCAGGTAATTTTGTGATGTTTTTTTGGATTTTTCCATGGTTTTATGTCTTCAACACAGCCAATGTAAGAACCAATAGGACGCACGCCAAGTGTTTGCCCCCAGTCGAGTATAAGATCAATTGATTATGAATAGGGTAAAATGGGGGATATGAAATGCACTTGATGTCAATCGTTCCAGGTTATGGGAAAGACTACCACTTATTACGAATGGTATATACAACCAATGGATATGAAAGATAAGGGATATGTACAAGGATAGGTAGTATGTATAGAGAAGTGGACCATGTACAGGGATAAGGACTATGTTAGAATAGTGGACTATGTAGAAGGATAAGGACTGGATTAGAATAATAGTAGACAAAGGAGCAGAGTTAACTACACATGGCACCTATTTGCCAGGTTTTCACCATGGTACCTATCAAAAGCGCCACCGAAGTGGTTTTCACTATTGGACGAATGATTTTTCTTTACTATTTTCTAGATTATCTATTTTTTTTTTGTGTTACGAAGATGCATATTTGCCAGGTTTTCACCTTGATAACAATTTTTATGATTTTTTGATTTTTTTGTATTTTTGCTAATTAAGACAAAGGCTCATAGAAGCTATGTGTAGAACTTCTTCAGATGCAAACTATTGATTGGTGAGGACAACGGTTCCCCTTCAGGAGTAGAGAGTTGGTACACTCCTGATCCAAAAGCTTCTGTAACAATATAAGGTCCTAACTAGTTTGGTTCAAACTTTCCTGGTTTGTCTCTTTCTGCTTGATTCTTTGGGTTCTCCATTAAAACCAAGTCACCAATGTCAAAGTTTATGTTCAATACCTTCCTGTTATAGCTATGACGAAGGTGATTCTGATATGCTTGAAGATGGTCTAGTGCCTTCTATCTTCGCTCATCCAAGAATTCTAGCTCATGGAGTCTCGATACTCGGTACTCTTCATCATCAATGTGGCCTTTCAGGGATACCCTTAGGGAAGGAATCTTGACCTCAATAGGTAGAATAGCTTCAAACCAAATACAAGTGAATATGGAGTAGCACCTGGGAGTACGGATACTTTCGATAAGCCCATAAGGCAGGGTTAAGCTGTAAATGCGTCCACGACCAGCATCATTGACAGTCTTCTTGAGGATTCTAATGATGGTCTTGTTAGATGCCTTTGCTTGGTCATTACCTTGTGGGTAGTATGGAGTGGAGAAGTGATGTTGGATATGAAATTCATCACACAGGTGGAGGACTTCTTGGTTCTTAAATGGGTGGCCATTATCAGTGATTATGGACTGAGAGACACCATATCAATAGATGATATAGTTCAGAATAAATCTAGAAATCTGTGTGCCTATAATGTATGTCATAGGAATGGCTTCAATCCACTTCGTAAAGTACTCAGTGGAAGTGATAATGAACTTGTGTCCATTAGATGATGTGGGGTGGATCTTACCTATGAGGTTGAGTCCCCATTGGGCAAAGGGCCATGGTGACGTTATAGGATGGAGCTCCTGTGCTGGGGCATGTATCAAGTCTCCAAGAACTTGGCATTGGCGGCATTTAGTTACAAAGACATATGAGTCTTTTTCCATAGTAGGCCAATAATAACCCAGTCTCATAATCTTTTTGGCTAAGGTAGGACTGCTAGAATGGGAACCACATATACCCTCATGCACCCCACACAAGGTTTCTTGTGCTTTAGTAGAATCAAGAAATCTCAGTAGGGTACTATCTAAGGCGCGTCTATATAGGGTGTCTCTGATGATGGTGTATTTGGCTGACTTGCGGAGGAATGTCCTACGCTGGTTATTTGATAGGCCAATGGGTATGACTTTGGCATGAAGGTAATCATAGATTTCTTTGTACCATGGGGAATTAGAACCAACAATGTCACACACCATTTCAGAATCTGGGATATCATAGGCTGGGACCAAAAGTTGTTTTACCAAGAACTCAAACTTAGGCACATTGTTAGGAATGTCAAGAAGTGACGCAATTGTAGCCATAGCATCTGCCGCCCTATTTAAAACACGAGGTATTTGATGAAATTTGACTTTGTCAAAGTACATTTTAAAGCTATCAGCCATGCGCTTGTATGGAGCAAGCTTCTCATCCTTAGTCTCATAATCATCATTTACCTGTCTGATTACTAGTTGAGAATCCCCATATACCTGTAAAACCTTAATTTTCCACTTGGCTGCCATACGTAACCCTGTCACTAGAGCTTCATATTCTGCCATGTTGTTAGTGCATGGAAATGCAATCCTGAATGACTTAGGGATGGAATCACCCTGTGGTGTGATAAACAATATCCCAACCCCTAAACCATGATTTGTATGTGAGCCATCAAAGTATAGTTTCCATGTTATGTTTGTGTCCATTGTGAATATGAACTCATCAGGAAAGTCTGCAACTAATGGGTGATCTACCTATATAGGTGCATCAACTAACTGATCAGCAATGACCTGTCCTTTAATAGCTTTTATTTCTACATACTGGATATCATACTCACTAAGTACCATAACCCATTTGGCCAGCCGCCCTATTAATACTACCTTGCTGAGAAGATATTTCAGAAGGTTTATTTTAGCAATTAGTATTATTTGATGGTTTAGCATGTAGTGCCTCAATTTTTGAGTAGCAAATACTACTACAAGACAGGAACATTCGATGGTACTATAGTTGAGCTCATAACCTACCAAAGTTTGACTGATATAATAGACTGCCCTTTCATGACCTTCATCGTCATTTTGTGCAAGCAATGCTCCGAGTGATGAATGGGTTGTCGTAATATAAAGAATCAATGGTTTTCCTTCAACAGGTGGCATTAAGACCGGTGGTGTGAGTAAATATTCTTTAATCAATTGAAAAGCCTCTCCACACCTAGTTGTCCATGCAAAGGGTACGCCTTTCTTAAGAAGATGTTGAAAAGGATGCATATTATCTGCTAACTGCACTATAAATCTTATGATAGATTGCAATCTTCCCTGTAATGTCCTTAGTTGACTAAGGTTAGTGGGTGGAGGCATGTCCATGATTGCTTTTACCTTAGCCAGATCTACTTCAATGCCTCATCTAGAAATGATATAACCTAACAGCTTTCCTGACTTGACTCCAAACACACATTTCTTTGGATTGAGTCTCACTTTATACTTCTCCAACCTCTGAAATATCTTGTCTAAAACCTATAAATGTTCTTCCCTTGTCTTGGATTTTACAATAAGGTCATCGACATAATCCTCCATAAAAGTGTGTACCAGATCATGAAAGATAGTAGTCATGGCATGTTGATAGGTTACTCCCGCATTCTTGAGTCTGAAGGGCATAACATTCCAGCAATACGTTCCCCAAGGACAAGTGAAAGCTATCTTAGGTTGATCTTTAGTTGCAATTCTAATCTGGTTATATCCTAAAAATCCATCCATAAGGGACAACATCTCATATCCTGTTGTCATGTCAACTATCATGTCTTTGTTAGGCAAAGGGAAGTCATCCTTAGGAAAAGCTTTGTTGATATCTCTAAAATAAGTGGAGATGCGGATGCCCCCAGTTGGTTTAATGACTGGTACAAGATTGGAAATCCAATCTGAATAGTCGATAGATCTTATGAAACCCACGTCTAAGAGTTTCTTGAGTTCTGCCTTGACTAACAAAGCACTCTGTGGATGCATTTTTCTCAACTTTTGTTTCATTGGTTTGGCACCTAGTTGTAAGGGAAAATGATGCAGAACAAGTTCAGGATCCAACCCCGGCATGTCGACATATGACCAAGCAAAATTTATCTATCTCTATGCAAAGAAGTCGTGGAACTCTGGCTTCTCTTCTGTTGTCAATGACGTTGCAAAATAAACCAATCGAGGATTCTCTTTTGTGCCTATGTTGACTTCTACTGATTCTTCAACGAGCATGGGTGACTTTTCCTGTGCAATAGGGATAATGTTCAAACCTCCATCCTTAGGTGCCTTAGAGAGGTTTTCACCTCCAGATGCGTCCTTTCTTTTTACTTTTTCATTCTCTAAAGGTGTCTTTCGGTTTTTACCTAGAGACTCGTCCTTTTTAGCTTGTTTATTCTTTTTCTCATTTTTGCGACTGGAGGGTTCAACAGACTCCCAAAAATATGCTTTATTGTCCAAGTCAAGGTAAAACCAGCCTTATGATCCTTGTTAGGTATGCCTTCTCGTAATCCCAGGAACTCAGCAATTGCTTTGTCATTCTCAAAAGTGTCTAAGACGGGTGTGTCTTGTTGATCCCAATTAATGAGTTGGGGATAGACTAAGGGCATGTCATCGTCGGAGTTATCAAAGTCTAATGAGGTCAAGGTAAAAATTGAATTATTCATGTGATTACAAAAATCTTGTACCAGGTCCTTTTTGCTCTTAGGTTTGAGTCTAGGTGGATGGATAGGTGGGCCTAATGCCAAGGTTTGACTATCAGAAACAGGTGGCTTAGGTTACCAAGAGGTAGGATCAAGTGATTCCCAATAGTAGTGTTTAAACCATTCCTCTTTTGTCATTTTCTTTGGTGGACAGGAATTCAAGGGATTGGGTGAGGAACTTAGCATCAAGTCAAGTTCTCCAAATAACTTGTCAAGGTCCATGGAAGAAGTAGAAGATAGGGAATCCCACTCATAATCGTTAGAGTCGAGGGAGTCACAATGATATTGGTCCACTGGTTCGTGAGATGTCTTAATATCTTCTGAAACACTTACTTCCTCAAGTAAGGGTAATGGAGTACTAGAAACGCCAATCTGAATTGGTTGAAACCCTAGCCCTACTTTTGGCCACTGAGAAACAAATATTGGTTCAATCCTGCCATCTTGGTTTAAGCCTAAACCACTTTGTCCATCATATCCTTTGCTTTGCATAATTTTGAAACCCTTTCCATATAGATTTGTAGGAATATGAGCAAGTAATAGGGGTTCTTCATCATCTTCCCTATACAGCTAGGAAGTGACATCTTATGTGTTTATGGCCTCTTTGCTTAATTCTCCCCATTTAGTGAAAGTTGTTGTAGGGGGAACATGGATAGTGACCATGGACTGTCCCCTACCTGGTGTAGGTAAACCATATGACTTAGGAGGAATCAAATGGTTGACATAATAAGATGTTGTCATGTAATACTCTCCACAACCCTTGTCTTGGATCTCAACCCTAGGAGTAGTAGGAATTGAGGGTGAAACAGATGTTCGAGTGAGTGTGGATGGATCAACATAGGAAGATGAATTGGACAATGAAGCCTCCTGGTTCACTGGCACTTGACGTTGGGAGATTTCTTTTAGATTGGTGCAATATTGAAATGGATCAGGATCACCATCTATAGTTATTTTTGTGCCATTGTAAGGGAATTTAAGACACTAATGATACATGGAAGGGACCACCTTCATGGCATGAATCCATGGTCTACCTAGCAGAAGGTTATAAGGAAGGGTGAGATCCAAGACCTGGAACTTTGTCTCCATTACCGCAGGACCAATTCTGATAGGAAGTGTTACCACCCCCTTTGATTTTCATTCCTAATCATCATAAGCTTTTATGACAATATTTTTGGTCGTGTCTACGTGTTCTTCTGAGATACCTAATGCTTTAATTAGTTTTAAAGTGCATAGATTTAACCCTACTCCTCCATCTACCAAAACTCGTCTAACTTTGGTGTCATCAACAAGGACTTCTAGATGTAAAGGGTCATTGTGGTTCATCTTTTCAGTTGCATAGTCTTGTTCAGAAAATGTGGCATGGTGATTATTGGTCAAATAGCCCACCATTTCCTGGAAATGATTGACATCAAGGTCATTAGGGACCGTGGTGTTATGTAAAGCCTTATCGAGGATAGATTGATGCTCAGGGGAAATACGCAGCAATTCCAAGATTGAAATTTGGGCTGGGGTCTTCCCCAACTAGTCAAGAAGGTTATATTGTAACTTGGAAGGTTGGGGTGTTTGCTGTGATGGAGGGCCCTGGATAGTGAACTTAGTATGACGAGTATTGACCACACACTCAGGATTAGTATTGATAGTAATGGTATTGATATTCTCATCAACGGCGCGAAGGCAATGAATGATTTTGCCACTATCATAATCATGCTTGATACTCGCATAGTTGGCTGACATATTGGTCTTAGTACTCGAACTAGGGACAGTTCCTTTCCCATGGTCATGTAGTGGGTCAGAAAAGACTTAATGATCAGTGTTTGATGACTTTTTTTTTTGTCCACTAACTTCGATAATTCTCCTTTCGACAAGATCCTGTATGATATTCTTCAGTTGTCAACAGTTTTGTAGGTTATGTCCTTTAGTCCTATGAATAATCACAAAAGGCATTGTCATCCCACCAAGCTAGTTTAAACTATCCTGGATCGTATTGTCTTGGTTCCTGTAGCTGTATAAGATTATGTTGTAACAGTTGTTTGAACACTAACTCAATGGGTTCCCCTAAGGGAGTGAACTCATGTTTTTGAAATCTCCTTTGTTGTGGACGTTGAGTATTTTGGACCACGTTAGGAGTTTGATTAATAGCATTAAGCGTGTTGGCAAAAGTATGAGGTCCTTGTAATGTGAGGAGGGGTCCTGCTTGTAGCGTTTTAGCATCAACCACCCCATCATTGGTGACATTTTTGTTGTGAGACCAAAATCTATTTCTGTCAGTGGGGGTGTTTTGTACAATCGGGTTTCTATTGGATGTTGATGTCTTGAGTTTTCCCTTTTCAATGAGATCCTTCTCTATTATAACCCCTTTTTCCACTAGTTCCAAAAAAGATGTACAACAATGTACCCTTAAGTTACTCCTGAGTTTTGCATGAAGGTTTTCTTGAAACATTGTAACTTTTTGTTTTTCAGGTATCTTGACAGGACACCTACTAGCTATGGTTCTCCATCTCTGGAAGAAAGCAATGAATGTTTCCCCTTCGTCTTGTGTTGTGTGGCACAAGGTTGCTATATTTATCTTGTGGTCTAT
The DNA here is from genome assembly GCA_007258455.2 of Sequoia sempervirens. Lineage (NCBI taxonomy): Eukaryota > Viridiplantae > Streptophyta > Pinopsida > Cupressales > Cupressaceae > Sequoia > Sequoia sempervirens. The sequence goes on from VDFB02358134.1 coordinate 216,375,148, forward strand.
GTTGAAGGAGAATTGCTCCACAAATTTCTCAACTAGTTCACCCCAAGATCTAATGCTAGAATCTAGACCCAAAAACCATTCAAGTGCAATTCCTACAAGACTTCTTGGAAATAGCCTCATAAGATACATGGGGTCATAAGAAACATCTATGCATATGGTAGAAAATTCACTTATATGTTCTATTGGATTTCATTTGCCATTGTACTTAGGGAGATTCGGTATGACATATCTGTGAGGGAAAGAGGTCATGTACAATGATCTATCAAAGGGGAATGGGCATATGTCCTTTGTTGAAAATGATTTCTTAGTTGACACCGACATGTTATCCATTTGCGTTTGTAATGCATGCATTTGTGTTTGTAAGACATCAACTTGGGTCAAAGATGTGTTAGGGGGATTATGCAGATCCATGTATGTGTTCTGAAATCCAAAGTATCGTGATGAGTTTCAATTGAATGTTGACATCTGAGGTGGATTTGGATTTGAAATGTTGGTAAATGTGTTCTGGTCTGGGATCTGCATAAACTGGTGTTGACCTAGGATATGTGTAAATGGATTCTGAGTAACACTTTGGGAAAAAGGATTCTGATTTGGCATTGATGTAAATTGGGTTTGGCTTGGAATCTGTGTTGATGGATTTTGACTACCAATCTGTGAAAAAGGATTCTGATTCGGAATTGAGGTGAATGGATTCTGACTGCCAGTCTGGGAGAATGGATTTTGATTGCCATATTGGAAGAAGGGAATGCCTCCTATTTGTGTAATCCTTGGTATAGTACTAGTGACCTGAACACTAGGTATGGCCATCGACTGTGGTATGGTACCCGTGATACTAGCAGTAGGTATGGTTGTTGATTATGCACTTGTGACACCAACATAAGGTGTAAGGGCTAACATTTTAGGTCTTTTACTCCCAACAAGAGGACCGGAGGGAGTGGATGATGATGCCCCTACAGTGAAATTAAATCCCGATGTCATGCTAGACATACCAAATGGAGATGTATGGACTGTCATACTCTATGTAGGTGTGCCAGATGGCATAGTTGTACTGACCTAAGGTATAGTTGTTCTAGCAGTCATTGTGTTTGTCCCTTATGTAGGTTGAGTTTGCAAGGTGCTAGTATCAAATCCTACGAGTAAGGTAGCGCCTTCAGCTAGCAATTTGGCTAAAAATCATTGACAATCGTTTGCTAGGTATTCATCTACAAAAGAGGAAAATTCAGGGTCCTGTGCGGCAGCCTCTATGTCCTCTACTACAATATGTCCTTGAGTGTTTCTGGTGGAAAATTTTTCTAATAGAGTCTTATGAGGTCTTGAAGAAAATGGATTGATGAATTTGTTTGGGTTTGACATGTTTTCTCTCTCTCTTATTTTTGACCTAGTTTCAACCATGTAAGACAAGCTCAATATGCGGGAAATGCCAAAACTATATCTATGAAGAGTATAACTCTAGTCTATGTTTTTGGGATTTTCGTATGCAAAATAAGGAATGTTCTAGAATGACACTAGCCTAAATTCTAAAGATGCAAAGCCTAATCAAGGTTCTAAAATAATCAATTCTATAAACCCAGGACGAAGGGACCAACTACCTAAAGTCTAATCAAGGTGTCAAGTTAGTTTAAGTCAAGGAACCAATGTAGGACGAGGATCAAAGACAAGTTGAGTTTCCTAACTAGACTAATGAGCTAGGAGGACTCCCTGTAGGACAAAGGATAAGCTAATAAAACTAAGTTCAATGATAGATTTTGTTGACACTATGACTTTTCTAGAGTGTAGATGGTGGACTAATCCTAAAGTTTGTAAAAGTGACCTTTCTAGAAGTTATGAAGCTAAACTCTGAATTACGATAACTATGGTAATGACTAAATGAACCTAAAGGATGCAAAATTGAGCAAATCGTTTTAGGTTTCTGTTCAAGGACTGTTTGTGTAAAGACAACTGAAACTGGTATAATTGTGTTGACTGGACAGTGACTGTAAATTCTAGTTTTCTAATAATCAGACAAATGCGTCGCAGAATTTCACAGATGCAGTCAAGTTTACCAGTTGCGATTTTCCAGTGATCAATTGCATTTCTCTAGTAAAGTTCAATGTGTGACTCTGATAGATGTGGTTAACCTTCTAACAGATGCGACTCTAACTGACCGATACGACTCAAAGTTAAACAAATGCGACTCAAAGTCTAACAGATGCGGCTCAAAGTTAAACAGATGCGACTCGTAATAACAGATGTGACTCAAAGTTTAATAGATGCGACTCTAAAAATCAATTGCGACCTTTTGGTGAACAGTTGCGACTATTGTGAATTTTTAGTGACATAAGATTTAAAACCAACTCTATTTTTCATGATCAAATTCTGGAAAACAAGAACAATCATAAGACAAAGTGTTTTCAGTTTGATTCAGGACTCTAAGAACTTTTAAGTTGACAACAAACAAGCACATCCTAATAGGCCAAAGGCCTATGGTTTGTATTCTTGGTATAGCCCACCCAAATACCCCGAATTGGTGATAAACACCTTTCCTTCTTGAGAGCAGATAGCTTAGAAATTTGGTGGCATTGGCTCCCCTCCACGGCTCATTAACATCTTTTGAGCACACCAATTTCGAATTCTTTGGGAAATGACCTCCCAAGAACTACTATCTCTACTCAAGGGGATCAATAGTGAGTAATCTTCAAGCATGATACTGTACCCTGCACTATACCAAGCAATAGCCAATAGAACGATTGGTCTCTAAAACAAAAGGTGTTTAGTACAGGCATTCCATTTGTGGGGCATGATCCATGCGGCAAGAGTCCCCTTTTGGATCCATCTTGTCGGAACCACACTTGTGATTCTTGGGGTTTCCCCAAGAACCCACTTTTATATACCGGTTAGAAGTCCCTCAGGTTCAGGGTGCTACCGGTCTGAGTCGTCCTGGGGTGAGTACTTTTTCCCACCAGAACAGGCCCAAGTTCTAAAGTTGGTAACTATTTCTCTTACACCCAGGATCACACGAATGTGCAAGGGGAGAGGATACTTCAATGTACCAAATCGTGAGGGTAATACACAATTGTGCTTTCATACCAAACACAGTAAACACTCATTAATTTTAATCCAAATGAAAGATTTGCTATGCTACCAAACAATTTGTTTCAATAAATTAACTAGGGTCTTCGACAAATGTCCTGTAGAAAAATTCATTAGTAGTTTCCAATATCGTCTTTGTCAATCGTCCTGCAAAAACTTGTTAACTTCCAAAAGGCCACACGCTGAAAATCAGATATTAGTAACACACAAATTAATTGATAATTTTAGATTTTTGAAAATAGAAATAAAGGTTACCACTTAATTGCATCGATGTGTTACCAGTTAGATGTGTCGATATTCTCTTCAATTGCGTCTCGGTATTGACCAGTCAATTGTGATTCAGGATTCTTCAGATGCATCATGGGTTTTCAGATGTGGCGTTTTGGGTTTCAGATGCGGTTCAGGAAATCAATTGCGTCGCTTCGTCAAACTGATGTGTCATTCCATACGAAAAACCTACAAAAAATAAAATAAAATTCTACGAATACGTGAAGATGATGTCTTCACGTCGGGTTCACCAAATGTAATGCCAAGAAAGTGCACAAGACAAGAGATTAGAGAAAACATGCAATACAAATCTAAATGCAAATCTAATGTTAAGCAACAAAGAACAAAGGAAAGTAAAAACGTAATTAAAACTGAAACAATCTCACCAATTTCAAACGTATCTCCATGATTCATCTCGATTGCCCTTCTCCATTTTTCTTGTGTAGTATAATTGCCCTCATATTTCTCGTAAGTTCGTGCAAGTATAGCCTATGATAAAGATTAGCAAAAAATCGAAGATTCAAGAATAAGTGCTCTCAAAAGTCATAAGATTTCATGAGAGAGATCAGAATGAAGAATGACAGATCAATTTATAGAAAATTGATTATTCGAATGACAGGCCAGGATTGAAAGATTAACAGATGGTTGAGATTGACTGATTAATCATGCATTCTGATAACTGGCAGTGGTGACATGAGTGATACAAATTAGAAATAGAATTAAAGATTAAATAAATGATTTAATCTTCCAGTTTGGTATTCAAAAATAGAAGAATTATCTTTGCATGACAAAGATAAAGATTGATTAAATCAACTCCTTGTTTGAATGCACGCACAAAGTTTAATTAATTAAATATGAATATTTAATTAATTTGCATGTACACGCAAATGAGTTAGAGCTAGACGATTGAATGATTTGACGAAGAGATTACTCGAGAATGCCACTCAGACATTAAAGCAAGAGTTAACTGAGTGATTAAAATAGATCTTTGAGTCGAGTAAAAGTGAATACTTAGATAACTCACATAATTATCTAAATATAGAGGAATGCGTTAAAATAGAATTAGTGAATTAAATAATTCATTTAATTCAAGATTTGATATTTGAAGAATAATTAAATAAATAAGATTTATTTAATTAAGTAACGAAGGGATTTAAATGAATAATTAAATAAATAAAGAATTTATTTAATTATAGTTGAAGTATGATAAAGAGTAAATTAAATAAGAATTTATTTAATTTAACAAGAATGATACGGTTAATTAGTAACATAATTAAATAAAAAATGTTTATTTAATTAATCAGATAGAATAAAGAAAAGTGTGAATTAATTAAATAATTAAGATTATTTAATTAATAGAAGAATTAACAAAAGATGAATTAATTAACTAATTAAGATTATTTAATCATGACTATGAAGAATAGGAATTATGAAGAATATTGAAGTCGCAGGCCTAAACCAAATTTCAGTGTCTACAAACCTCATTCTATCTGTCAGCCAACAACCCTTTGATTCAGGTTCATTTATCAGGACAAGCTCTGGTTGCTCCCCTGCGGTGGGTATCTCCTTGTCCTACGCCATGTATTCGCACAGTCCTCTTCCTCTAATAGTTTTAGTAGGTTTGACCTCAACATCATATTCAAGGATCTTGATGATCCAATTAGCTCTTTTTTATGTGATCTCCCCTTCCATGATATATTCGCGCACACTGGAATGTGCGACATAAACAAACACCTTGTTGCAGGAAATTAAATGGCAAAACTTTTTAAGTCCCTTCACTATTGCAAAGGCCTGCCTTTCAATGAAATTATAATTCTCCTCATATTCCTTTAGTGTCTGGGAGTAGAACGCCACTGGATGTTCTCCCTTTCCTTCATCATCTTTTTGGGTTAGGACAATAGCGATACTAGACTTGCTACTGAATGCATACATTACAAAATCCTTAGATAAATCTAGATTAACTAGTACCGAAGTTGTCGAAATAGCTTCCTTGACCTTTCCAAAGGCATCTCAAGCTTCGGTCATCCACTTGAATGCCTAATCCTTCTTAACCATCAGGGTGATCGGCTTAATTATTCCTGGAAAGTCATAATTGCTAACAAAATTTACTTTGCCTAGGAAAGACTGAACACCTTTCTTATTCACCAGAAGGGGGAGTTCCTTGATAGCTTTTACTCGTTCAGGGTCGATTGAAATTCCTTCTTTAGACACCACACATCCTAACAGCTTTCCTTGCAGTACTTTGAATACGCATTTTTTTGGATTTAGGGAAACCTTGAACTCTTGACACTTTTGAAAAACTATTTCTAAGTGGTCAAAATGATCATCCTTAGATTTAGAAAACATAGTAAGATCATCTAAGTAAATTAGAATAAACTTATTGATTAGTTCGCTGAATGCGATGTCCATCGCCCATTGGAATGTTGCCCCTGTATTGGATAAACCAAAAGGAATTTTAGCAAATGCAAATGTTCCCCACTTTGTGGTGAACGTAGTCTTGTGTTGATCCTCTTCCTTAACTCCAATCTGATTGTAGCCGGAGAAACCATCCAACAGAGAAAACATTTCCGATCCTGCAACTGTTTGTAGGATTGACTCCATTAAAGGCAGCAGATAATGGTCCTTCAAGGATGCTCTATTTAGGTCTCGAAAGTCCACACACAAATGGATATCTACATTCTTCTTTCAGACCAGGACCAGATTCGATACCCAAGTACTATGCTTGATTGCGAAGATAATGCACGACTCAATGAGCTTAGTTAGCTCTTGCACCATTAGCACTTCAATTTTAGGGTTTACTAGCCTCTATTTTTGTCAAACTAGTTTTGCACCTTCTATTAGCTCGATCATGTGTTGAATGATATCAAGATCATACCCCTCTAGATCATCATAGGACTAGGCCACTACTACATATTTTTCATAGAAATTGATGAGTCTTTCTTTATCATGGTGCGAGACATTTTTCCCAACTCAAAGATTCCTGCCATCTGCAAACTGAAGGTTCACATATCACTTGTGTCTGCTACGAACTTCCATCTATCAATTCTTGCGTCATCACAATCGAAAAAAAATTTGAGAGTAACCAATCCTTTCGAAAGCTTGTTAGATTTTAGTTGCATAATTTGTCCTTCATAAGCATCGACAATCTTTGGTTGAAGTTGATCGAAAAATTCCCCTGATTGTTGGATGAATGAGGTGATGTGTTCATCAGTTTCAAAAACTTGCCAACTCTGATCATTGTTGGGAATCCCTGGTTAGACCAATACTTGTACTGAATGTTCGTTATGTATAAGGTTAGAGGCAGGATCAAACTAAGCAGCAATCACGGCCATGCAATCTGCATCGCTATTTTGTCCTTGAGGAATAGTCTGGATGTTGAAGGCTTCAAAACCCTCAACCAAGTCCTAGACTCGGTGCTGATAGGATCTCATGCAGACATTCTTTGTCGTAGAAATTCCTTGGACTTGGTTGACTACTAGTTCAGAATCTCTGAATACCATTAATTGCTTTATGCCCATTCATTCCGCAAGGCTTAAACCTTGAACTAATCCTTCATATTCAGCCTCATTGTTTGAGCAGGTGAAATGAAAACGGAAAGACCTTAACAATTTTTCATTTTGTGGGGATATTAGATATATCCCCACTCCAGCACCAACTTTTCTTCTTGCTCCGTCAAAGTATAGCACCCATAGCTCATTTTCTTGGCTACCTTCAGACTCTTTGGCAACCTTTGGGAGCACTTGGTCCTCATCATATATTACGTAGGTGCCCAATCCTATAGCATGATAATTTCCAAAAGGATCATTGTCCATGTGTTCACTCAAAAAAGCCTCTTCTTCGTCATTTCGGTCTCCGCTCACCCTTTCTTCCTCCAGTAATTCAACATAATACATTTCTTGTTTGGTGATAGAGGTATGTGAGGCTTCAAAATTGATCGGGGCTTCATCTGCTACATGTTCAGAATACAAAGTCTCTGATTCTATCTTCATTTTTGTGTCATGCTTGGTTTTGAGAATGAGATGTGACCAATCCAAGGACAGGTATCCACCAACCTTTGAAGTAAATTCTCAGGATGGGAAGAGACCACACATAGGAGGAACATCTATGATCACAGTGTCTTGCAGCATCGTGATACTAGGGCAAGCAAATAGAGTTAAAGGAAGTGCTTTGATGACACCTACGGTTTCAACTTTGTTCCCATCAAGCTGCATTACCCCACTTTTCATAGGTTTGTAGCTAAGTCCTAAAGCTTCGGCTATCTGTTTAGGCATAACCATAGTGCTAGCACCAGAATCAATCATAGCATTGTGCAATAACTTCTTTCCTATAATAAGAGTCAAGAAGAAGGGTTGGGGTTTTAGCTTATCTCTAACCTCAACAGGGGATTCCTTTATATTGTTTGTAAAGACTTTAGCCGACAATATCTGATTAACAACCTTTGCACTGGAAAATAGCTCTTTTGGTGCCGTGTTGACCTCTTCTTGAAGCACCTTCTATAATAGCGTCTTTTGCTCTGGGATAGCTAGAATGTCCCATAAGGACACATTAGTGAACGACCTTTTCAATTGTTCTACCACATTAAAAGGTGACAAACTCAGAGGTTTTTGCTCCTTGGTTCTTGCTGTAATAATTTCCTTCCATGGTTGAGATGGTGACGGGGCGGTAGAAGTGCCAGGAATTTGATCAAAAGCACCTTTGAGTTGCGAGCTAGCTGGATGCAGAACAACTGACTCGCTGGTGAATCTTCTCTTTGAGCACATGTTATAATCATATTGCACTTGCAGTGTTTTGGGTATGAACGCGTCATTAGCAAACACCGTTTCTTCTTCCTTCATCCAGGAGATAAGCACGTGATCAGGAGCAATATCATATTCTTGTTCTAAAGACATTCCTTCCATTTGCACGGTAAGAACTACACTCTCCATTTGTGGTGAGACATATATATAACCTCTGTGATCTGTTTTCGTGCCTTGGCTACATTGCTCCACCACCTTTTGTTGCAAGTTTCCACACGACCAGTTCTGGGGCATATGCACATCGCTACAAGGGAAGCACCACAGATTGGTATCATCAAAAAGGTTGTTCTACCCTACGGTTAATTCCCTACTTGAGCTTGGCAATGCGCTCGTCAGTGGAGTAGGCACCGACACCATTTGGTTGGCAGTCAGAGCTGGTGGATTAGTGTGAGGCATGCCCTGGTATTGATTTTTCTGGTATGAGGACTACCCACCTTAATAGTTTTGGTATGCAGGCATCAGAGGTGTTGATTGGTTCCACTTAAGAGTGGTTATATCATTTTCCATAGTTCACAACATCTCTTTGAGGTCGCTCATTTCATTCTTGGAAGAACTTGATGTAGAGGCTACATTTTGTGGGGTTGTTGCATATGTGTACATCGACTGGGCAATTACAGTCGCGCTAGTTGAAGCAACTTCTTGTGCGAGGATCGATATTTTAGGAAATATCGGCATAATAGGTCAAGGAGGCAATTTTCTGCAATCTATTAAATGATTCTCGGCTTTGACAGTGACACCGTAAGCATCTGGTAGAGTAGCTCCTCCCAAAGACTTGATCATCACGAAAATTTCAGAATTGATGGACTTTAGATAAAATATGAACGCCAATTCGAGAGTCCAGCATTTAGTAACAGAAATCCTCTGCCAATTTGTGTGAAATAAGGCATTAAATTTCATCAGAGCCTCCTAGGGGCTCATTTTATGATAGATAGTTGATAATACAGTGAAGAACGATCTTCGTCATTTGAGAACCTCTCATAGAATGGATCTATGAGCTTGTCCCAGGTGCGAATAGTATTAGGTGACAGTGTTTGGTACTAATCCAGCGCCTAGCCTTTAAAAGACATGGCGAGAAGCCTCAAAGCTACATTCTACACTGTAATCCCGTGTACCAGACACATGTCTGCCACATCCTACAAATTTTTTGTTGGTGTTCTTGAGCCCTCTCTGATAAACTTGGGTATAGCTTTTATGGCTGAAACAAGGATAGCGCCCTAGGCAGCGGGTGCTACCAAGGCTACTAGGGGACTTCCAACGTCCCATGCCATGTAATTTATGTTGGCAGCCAGCAACATGGTGAGAGGAATGGGTGGCGGGAATGGAATGGTTACCAACTAATTTGTGACTCGCACTGTTCCCAGTGGAGGTACTATTAAACTCGGTTTGCCTGCGGTTTGGGATCTAGTTATAGGTCGATAGCTCATACACCCTTCTAAAACGCAAATTCATTTAAGCTATGTCCCACTGGGTGTGCCAGAAAAAGAACAAACTATTGACACCAAAATTTGATGAGGTAACAGTGTCTTATGGGAAACTTAGTTTATGGGGGACCTTTTGCGCTAAACTAAGTGACCTATAAGTTTTTAGAGAAGCCAACTTCTTCTGTAATGGGGGTTTGAAAGGGAAAAGGAAATAGATATAATAAAATAAAGTCCAACCTAAGGCAATGCGCCAAAACTTAATGATAGACACAATAAATCATAGATCTAAGGGCCTGAATGGTGTTTGTAGTGTTCCAGAAAATTAGAAATTGAAAATTACAGCATAGACAATCCATTCATTGACATAAAATAATATTGCATACATCCCTACTGCCAAGAAGAGTCATTAGACATGGTCTAGGTCAGCAAAGTTGTATTTAACATATATAGAAGTTCTCAAATGAAATGTCTAAACAATAAAAGACACAATTTACAGTTTGATTAAATAGCATGAAAAAATAGAAAGGCTAAACAATTGGCACAGTCTAAGAGTCTTTGCGATAAAATCAAATAGCAAAAAAAAGGCCTGGCGTCTTTAACCGAAAACCAGTGTTTCTCCCAAATTCTGGACCCTTTTCTCACAATAGAGAAAAGTATATATAGCATGAAAAACCCCACCGCTTCGGAGAGCAGCAACAGAAAAGATTTTGCAATCCCCTAACAATGATGCAAGAATCAGAATATTCCCAAAACCATTACAACAGAATCGATCTGGAACCAAGGATCCGGTCACCCTAGGCACAGGTGCATCCTTTGCAAATGATGGCAGTGGTACTGGCAAGGCCTAATCAGACAAGTCTCACCATCCTATGCAAACAATTATGACACGCAGTGGCCAATAGCATCATTAGGCTCGTCTGGTCTATCACCCGAATATGAGATCCGCTCGCTAGGCACATGGTAGCCTTTCACTGTCTGTATAAACCCCCCTCTTTCGCCGCTGAGGACTTGCGTCAATGCTACACATGTTGAATGGACAGAGCACTTCATCAATAATGGAGGGAACAATCACCAGCCGAGTGCAAAAGAGATGCATGGCAGCATTTCGCTGCTCACGGTTGTTACTTCATCTCTATGCTAAAAGATTTGTGAATAACATACACGTAGCAAGAGTACACCATAGATAGCAACTGTGGGGCCTGCCAAAATTTTTTTGGAATGAGAGCTTCGTGGCACCCGAGCAGAGCCTGATGAGGTAGCAAGAAAGCATGATCAAAAGTATTCCACAGTCGCAACATATGGAAACATAGCGGAGTTTCCTAGGATGCGAAAGGAATGCAGAGACTCGGGGTTGCAAGGAGTAGACACGTGGAGCAGGAGAGCAGAACCTAGATAAAAGGCCGAGTTGACTACTTGCGATACACGGGTCGACACATAGAGGAAAATACACCTGAAGGTACCTAGTTAAATATTTATTAACAGTAAGCATAGTATTGATGATGTTCTGTATGTGGAAGGCTTGAAGAATAATATTTTGAGTGTTAGGAAGATGGTTGATAAGGGATACAATCTTTAGTTCATGGATGGAAAGTGCAAGATATTGAGTTCTGGAAATGTAATTGCCTCAGGTACAAAGACAAAAGGTAATATCTTTTAGTTGCGTTTTGCTATTAAAAGTTGTTTGATTGCTCAAGTTGATGAAAGTTGGTTGTGGCATAGGAGGATGTGTCATATTAACTTTGACAATATTGTTAAGATAAGATCTACCAAGGCAATGAGAGATCTACCTAAGTTTAATGCAATGTGCAAGGAATGTCAGTTAGGAAAGAAAACTAGAATTTCATTTCGAAGAAAAAAGCATTGTTTAGATGAATTGTTGGAACTTGTGCATATTGATCTGTGTGGTCCCTCTAAGTTCAGAAGTTTAGAAGGTTACAGGTATTTCATGTTGCTCATTGATGATTACTCTAGAATGGTATGGGTTACTTTCTTAAGGGAGAAATCTGAAGCTTTAGAAAAGTTCAAGATCTTTAAGGCTATGGTTGAGACAGAGACAGGTTTGAAGCTTAAGTGTCTGAGATCACATAGAGGTGGTGAATTCTCTTCCGATGAATTTAATTCTTTTTGTGAAGAACATGGAATAAATAGACAATTATCTACATTGCGGACCCATCGACAAAATGGAGTTGTAGGAAGGAAGAACAAAACAGTTGAAGATGCTGCTAGAACAATGATGTTGGAAGGAAATGTCCCTCATGTCTATTGGAGAGAAGTTGTGAGTACTATTGTGTACACACTCAACCAGGTACAAATTAAAGGTGATACTGGTAAGACCCCTTTTGAGATATGGACTGGTCATAAGCCTACTGTTAAATATTTCAAGATTTTTGGAAGCAGATGTTATATCAAGAGAGATGAAGACATAGGAAATTTTGATGCTAGAAGTGATGAAGGTATCTTTCTGGGTTATGCTACTAAAAGAAAGGCCTACCGGTGCTACGATAAAAGATTGAAGAAAATGGTTGAAAGTGAAAATTTCAAGGTTGATAAAGACCTAGGTACACCCTCCAGAACCTGTGGATATGATTTTGATGATCAGAATGACAGTACAAATCAAGGAAAGCAAGTTTAGAGTACAAATCAAGTACAAATCAATTTGGTGAATCAAGAGAATGAAGAACAAGGAGAAACTAGTGGAAGCATAGAAGAGAGAACACAAGAGTCTAAAATTGAAGAACAACCTAAGAAGACTTTGAGGTATGTAAAATTGAATCATTCAAAAGATCAAATTATAGGTGATAAGAACAAAGGTGTCCAGACTAGGAGAAGGATTGCATAAGAGTATTGCTTAATTTCAAAAACTGAGCCTACTAATGTGAATGAAGCATGTAAAGATGAACATTAGGTTGAAGCAATGAACGAAGAGTTAAAATAGACTAAAAAGAATGATACATGGATTCCTATTCCCAAACCTAAGGATAAGAATGCCATTAGAACTAAATGGGTCTTTAGAAACAAACTGAATCAGCAAGGTGAAGTGGTTAGAAACAAAGCAAGACTGGTATGTAAAGGATATTCTCATATGGAAGGAATTGATTTTGAAGAGACCTTTGCCCCTATTGCTAGAATTGAAGCTATAAGATTATTTCTTGCTTATGTTGCTCACAAGAACTACAAAGTTTATCAGATGGATATTAAATTAACTTTTCTAAATGGTGAATTGGAAGAAGTGTATATTGAGCAACCTAATGGATTTCAGTTGACTAATAAGGAAGACATGGTATGTTGGTTGAAGAAAGCATTGTATGGACTCAAGGAAGCCCCTAGAGCACGGTATGCTAGATTGGACAAGTATTTTCTGAAGCCTGGATTTAACAAAGGTACTGCTGATAGTAATTTGTATTTCAAGATTGATCATGATAAAGAGTTGATAGTTGAAGTCTTTGTTGATGATATTAGTTTTGGAGGAGATGATAGCTTGTGGATGTAGTTTACTAATGAGATGCAAAATGAATTTGAGATGTCAATGATTGGTGAGATGAAATTCTTTTTGGGATTGCAAATTACTCAATTAGATAAAGGGATTTTTATATCTCAATCCAAGTATGTGAAGGAATTGCTGAAGAAATTTAGTATGGAAGATTCAAAGCCAGTTGGTACACCCATGGTGACCGGATGCAAGTTAACAACAAAAGTTGATTCTCCAAAAGAAAATCAGACAAGATATAGATCAATGATTGGTGGATTGTTGTATTTAACTCAAACTAGGCCTGATATCATGAATGTTGTATGTATTGTTGCAAGATTTCAAGTTGATCCAAAGGAATCTCATGTAACTATTGTAAAGAGAATTTTTAGATACTTGAAAGGAACAATTGACCTTGGCCTATGGTGTCCTAAAGATGATGATCTTACCTTGAGTTCCTTTACTGAAGCTGACTAGGCAGGAGATGTAAATGACAAGAAAAGTACAAGTGGTGGAGCATTTTTCTTGGGTAAGAAACTAATTTCATGGCTAAGTAAGAAACAAAATGCAATTTCCTTATCTACTACTGAGGCAGAGTATATTGTTGTTGCTAATAATTGTACTCAAGTCTTGTGGATGAAGAAAATGTTGAAGGATATCAAAGTGGTGTATGATGAACTGATAGCTATATTCTATGATAACTCAAGTGCTATTAACATTTCAAAGAATCTGGTGTTACATTCAAAGGCAAAGCATATATCTATTAAGTTTCACTTTTTGAGAGAGAAGGTAAGTGAAAAGGAAGTCAGACTTGAATATGTGCCTACTAAGGAGAAAATTGCAGACATCTTTACCAAATCATTTCCTAAGGATACTTTTGTGTATCTTAGAGGGAAGTTAGGGGTGATTACCCCTCCTAATTAGAACTAAGGATGCAATGTGTGCATTAGTTCATGGACTTCATAGTCATATCTTGTTTTATATTGATGTTGTGGTGGTTGTTATTTAGGGGGAGTAGTCAGATGTTCAAATGTTCAGATATGTGGTTCAGAGCTTGTATAGAAGAGATCTTTTAAATTGATGTCAAAGGGGGAGAGAAGTCATGTGAAAAACAATATGGGGAGAAGAGTCAAGTGGAAGAGTTGAGGAGAAAATAAGTCAGAACCTAAGGGAGAGTAAGTGTCAAGAGTTAGTTGTGTTGATGGTTTTCTTCACATCATGTGTTGCCATCAATGCCAAAGGGGGAGATTGTTGGATGTTGTGGTTGTTTTGCTGATATGTGGTTGTCATTGATGTCAACACTATTAGCATTTGTTCACTTGAAGTTGTATATGTCAAGGATATTGAGAAAATTGTAATAAAGAAGTTGTAGGTTGTCAGTGGTGAAGTGAAGTTCAGTGTATCGGTACATTCTTTACATTGATGATCAGAGGTTGTAGACCAAAGGGTTTGTTGTTGAGTGCATCTAGTTTATCCACGTCAAGTTTCAGAGATCCGCATGAAGATTTGATTGAGTTATGAAGATTTTCATTATGACAGTTTATTTGTGTTCTTCAATCGATCTTCCTGATTGAAGATGAGGCTATTTCTGTTAGTTCAGTTGTTGCGGATGCTTCTCTACTATTTCATGTTGTTTGTGGATGTCTCTAGATTGTTCTCTATCTTTTTTGCATGTCCACATTGATCGTTGAGCTTGTGGTTAGCGAATTTCTTTTGCATGTTCATGTTTTTCATGTTCTTGGCTGACATGGTGGTTGTAGCATGTTATGGATCTTTGAGGCATAATTAATTCAAGTATTTTCATGTTGAAGATGTTGTTTTGGGTCATCACTAAGTTGTGTCCGACTTTGGTTGATTCGCATTGTAAATCTTTAATGTTTTGGGCTGACAGTTTATATTCATTTTATTATTCTTGTTGAAGCCGACTTGAAGGGATGAAATTTCTTGTTGCGGATATATAAGAACGATTGTTTATTCGAATTGGAGAATGCTCGGTGTGCTCTTGTGTGTGTATGTGTAAATATCATTCAAAGGCAGAGCAGAGTGTGATGAAGTGAGTAGAAGAGTGAAGAATTGTGCTTAACTGGAACTGTAATCAGGCATGAGCAGATGCTATTTTCTTAGTTCAAAATCTGGATGGTTGTAATCTGAATCTCTTTGTAAGACAGTGTGTCTTCCATTTTAATTGAGTAGTGAGCTCTAGGCAGTGCGCCCAAATGCATGTGCATTCCCATATTTCATTCTTTATACTTTTAATAGGGTATAATCTTGTGGACTGACCTCCACTGTAGTTTTCCCCTAATAGGGTTTCCACGTAAAAATCTTGGTGTTATGTGTGTTTCTGTTGTGTTGTTGATTCAAGCTTTCATTGATATTGATCAGATCTGAGAATAAGGATTAATAAAGTAAATAAGTTTGAAATTCTGTGACAACTGATTCACCCCCCCTCTAAGTTTTTTGCCCTTGTTTTGCCAACATTTTGTGCCACTAGCTTAAATCGCATTTGATAGGTACAATATTTTTTGAGGAGTACTGATAAATAAAAATGACCCTTGTTTTATCATTGAAGCCTAAGAAAAGGGCCAATCCCTAGGAGTTCTTTTATAATGACATCTAGTTTGTAGGTAATAAAAATAAAATTTTCCATGATAAAAAACTCACCCAATGACCATAAAACTAGATCTAGAGACCAATCAAGAATTATCAACACCCATTGCACTACCACAAATTTTGATATTTTTTTCATTTTGATGATGCTCTATGAACCTTCCCATAAATGCCATAACATCAATTTCAGTCTCAAAACTCACTTGATCAACTTGAAAATAGAGGTGGGGGGTCATTTTAAATTATCAAAGCTTTGTTCAACGCCAAAATTTAGAAATCACAACCGTAGTTGGAGATTTTGATGCACAAAAATTATGGTTATTCCACCATCCCGAGGCTTGAAAAGAGGCTTTCTTGGCAAACTAAGTGTCAATCTTTCTAAAAGAAAGGGATATAAAAACAAGTTCCAACATAGTTAAGGAAACACTATATAGGAGCTTGACATGAAGTTTGATTTACTTGACTACCACTCATCTAGACATATCTCATGGAATTGGAATCTTCTTTGAATTCATGACACATCCAAAACAAAGTCATTGGATATCTGCAAAGTGAATTTTGAGATATCTTCAAGGAACACAAAACTTTGGAATAGTGTATTCAAAGAATGAAGATTTTTAGCTTGTTTATTTTCCAAATTTAGATTGGGCAAGTTGCATAGACTCTAGAAAATTAAACCCTTAGTTACTACTTCAATCTTGGATATGTTGATGTTTCATGGAGTTGTGAGAAGGAACCTAAAGATGCTTTTTCATCAATTGAAGTCGAGTACAAAGCAATTATTGTAGCAACATGTGAAGCAATATGGCTTAGACAACTTCTTAAGATTCTTTATCACCCACAACATAATCCCACAATTACGTATTGTGATAATTAAAGAGTGTTGAAGATGTCCAAGAATTTAGTGTTCCATGCTCACACAAAGCATATTGAAGCATATCACACTTCGGCTTCAGGAAAATTCACCGCCAAAAATTCGCCATTGGAAAATTCACCACAAGCAATTCACTATCGTGGATAATTCATCGCATTAACATTTTTTAATATATAATTCAAAGGCATTGAGATTTTTTTTGCAAAAGAATAATTTCCACCTCATTAATAATAGAGATCACTGATATTGTTGTATAATTGGTTTACTAGAATAAAATAAAATATATTGAAAAATATTTTCATTTTTATTACATAAATCAAATTTTCTAATTGTATATGCGATGAATTACCCAACTGAATTGTTGGCAGTGAATTTTCCATGAGGTGATTTTTTCATGGCAATGAATTGTTTGGCGATGAATTGTTGGCAATGATTTTTCCTAGAGCCCATCACTTCATGCACGAGCATGTCTCAATAAGAAAATTGATCTAATTTCTACACCAACCAATGAGCAACTTGCACATGACTACACCAAACATTTTAGTAGAGATAAGTTTGTATATTTCCAAGAAGATAGTGGTGTTAAATATTCTTTATTTGTACATGGTTAGCCAATAAACCTCTTTGTTATGGGCAGTCTCCATCATCTAGTTGAAATAAAATATAAACTCTATTTAATCATATTCCTTAAGCAATCTGCTAACATTTAAATACACATAGAAAGACATGTTAACATGAAGACAACTGTCATATAAAAACTTGTTAACATGAATACACAACTGTCATATAAAGACATGTTTGTTCATATATTTTACTTATTTAAAAGATCTCTAGCTCCATACATTGATCAAATATATTCAAAACTCTCCAATTTCAACAATTATTTTAAAACATACTTTTAAAATTACAAAACTTAAAGAATTGAAAACTTTTAATTTGATAATAAGAGCGTTGAGCAGTGATAATGATTTCCACCAAAGTTTACTGATGATTAGAAGAGACATAAAGGGCATCCAGAATTGCGTGAGAATGCTTGATTTGATGTGGTATTGCTGCCTTGATATTGACTGCTTCCAAACAGATAATATTGTGCCTTAAGTGATGACCAACTTCTTTATCTTAAAATAAATGCACTTTTTTTTCTTCACATGTTAAGGCTGGATAGGACGACAATATATTTCTACTGCTAACCCATTGGCTATGGACACCTCCAGTTCTTTTTTGTACGTTGCCTCTTAAAAACTGATAAGATGTATCACTTCCAAAAAGAAGGCACTGCAAGCTGTCTGTTATGCATGTACAGCTTACTTGAGCTCTTTTAATGAACACCACTTAGAAAATGGACTTTCTGCAGTTATATTTTGCTCACTTTTACTGTTTTCTAATAGTGTAGTAGGCAAGGAATATTCTATGTTCATGAAAAGATTTTGGATAGCTTTTTTAATTCTCAAAGATCCTACAAATAAGAGAAGGATGTAGTTTTCATTTGCTGTTCTTTGAATTTTAAAATAAAAAGGTAGGATTTTTTTTTTAATGGTTAAATTGTTAATAATAGTTGTGATATTGTTATCAGGATATTCAATCGTGTAGTTTTACGAGTCAAATTAATTGACCCGTGTTTCATGAGTAGTGGTTCACAAGAACCCATTTTTCATGATAATGAATTTTTTAATTTGTTAATAATAATTTTTAATTTCAGTTACATTAAAAAATGTAAATAGATGTCTTGTTTCTATTAGTTAAATTTTATTTTTGATTATTATGTTTGATGACGTTTAAGAGTAGTCATCTTTTATATAAAATTAAATCTATTTCTATTATTCAAAACAATTGATGGTACTTCTACATAATCAAAATAGATTTGTTGAATTTTTTAAATTTTTAGTTAAGCTCTTCAAAATTATATTTTAATGTTAGAGAGAGTGGGAAAGAGAAGTTGGCTTGGTTTGATACTTGTTTTTCTTATATTTTATTTAGTCTATTGCTTTTCAATAGTGTAGCACGATATTTATATCTTGCATACATTTATTGTAGAAGCTCTTAGAGTTCCTCATCCTTTTGACATTTAACTTGTTTTATAATGGTGCTCAAACATTGCTCTCGAGTTGTTCATGTTGGAGTAGTTAGGATTGGAGCAATTAATGGTGTCATATGTGAAGAAGGCTTGCAAGTTTGTCCCAACAATGTTTCACGAGGTGCAAAGCTCTAAAACCACTATAGATGTTGTTCTTCTAATTCTAGATTTTTGATAATGCATACAAATAGCTAGAGTAGTTCACACTTATAAATTATTTTAGAAGAATTAAAAGTAGATTATTTTGTTTATTCCCAACAAATATATTAAGTTTTTTTTACTTTTCTCATTTGATTAATCTAATTATTAAACATAAAAATTAATCTAATTATTAATTTATGCACCCTTCTCTAGGTTGTTTTGTCCAAATTGACTACACATGAAATAAGAAATCACTTTTCATTGTAATTTACCTTATTGGCTATGATATTTCACATTTACACATTTTTTACCAATATTTTTCATGAGATTATTCATTGGGCATTCATTATAGTGGTTATTTCTATGAGCTAGTATACATGTACAAAATAATTCATAAACAAGTTTTTTTTGGATGGTACATTCATGGATTAGATTCAAAGGGGGGTTTAATGATCATAATCTTCATTACAAGGGAATTTACCACATGTTTCATAGATTTGATACAAGTAAAGATGTTGCAAATGTTTATGATCATTTTTATAAGGGACAATTGCTAGTTCCATATTGGATTGATGCTCATAACAAGATTCATATGATGTCCAAGGTTTTGATTTTATAGTAATAGGGAGTAAATTCAGAGGGTTTACAAATTCTATGGCTCGTTATCCTTTTCTAATCATCTCTCACCATATGTCACCATTGATATATCATTACCCATGATGGATGACCTTATGTTTTTATAAGTGATGTTCTTTCATGTTTACATCTATGAGATTTGTTGTTATGTATATGCTTATATTCTTACATCTTACATGACATATCATTTTGTTTACATTATTTATCTATCTCTAGCTATTGTTTCATTATCTTTATCATTGAGACAAATATAGAGGTACAATATTTCCCTTTGATACACATGCATAAATGCATATTATTGATGCATAGACTTGTCTTGAAAGAACCTATGCCACATAAAGCATGAAAAGTCTTAATAGATGGGAGATTGATGTATAAGTCAATATTTTATGGTTAGAAGGTCAACTACTTGTTTATTCTACATTAGCCTAATTCTATCAAATAAAAGGGAAGATGCATTGAAACTAAATGACTAATAAATTAAAGGGTGATGCACCCAAATAGACACTTCCTTGTTAATCTAACATAAAACTATTAAACACAATAAATATATTAGTTTTAAAAAATTACTTAAAGCATGAACATAGAAAAGAAATAGATAATTTATTCATAAAGAACTTCAAGAATTAGGATTGCAAAAATTTCATCTTCTTATGTGATGCAGGAGTATCTAGTGGTGTAGGGGCAATCTTGCATCACCCAAAAAAAAATGTTTTTCCTTATTTTCTTTAGTTGTTTTGAGTCCCATGATGGCACTTAAGGGGTGTAAGACAATCATATGTCATAAAAGGTGAAAAATGGTCACTTACTATAAGTTGAATCCTAAACAGGTTTGTATGGACCTAAAAGTTTACCCCAAGGAGTGGAACTAAAAAATATTTCTGATGGCAGAATAATCATCTCAATACCTTGTATGGTTTGGGAGATATTAAAGTTTCCATCTTGAGAAATTTCTCCAATGCAGCTTCAAATTCAAATTTGAAAACCTTAGAAGCCCTGAAAAAACTCAAAAAGTGGGCGAAATGATCTTTGATAGTTTCAACGTTGTAGATCTCTTCTAGAGCTTTCCAACAATGCATTATAATAGCAAATCGAATAGTTGGATCAAAAGTTATGGCCCTGCGAAGCTGCCCCACTAAAAAGTGAATTTCATTAAAATATCTTCCTAGGAAAGAAATCAAACGATGAGACTTTTGGTGCAAAAACAAAAGGGAAAGTTACACTTTCTAGAACATTCTAGGGCAGTTATTGGGTGAAATAAAAGGGTTAAGTGGAGGTTGGAGAAGGTGGATCCATTAGTGTAGATTGTGGCTTTGAATAATTGATTTTATTTTTTAGAGTTGATTTAGATGTAATGAATCAAGCCCATGAGGCTATAGCCCTATAATTTCTAAATCTATAATTTCATTTTTGGAAAATAATTGAAAGTGGGTTGTTTTCAATCTTGCATTTTTTGTGTTATTATTTGTTATTGTGTTTTGTGTGGGGTTTGGGTGGTGTAGCCTCATCAAGTGGTATTAGAGTGAGTTTCCCTTAGTGTGTAAATAGATTGTTGAACGTGAGGTAGTTTGCACCAAGACTTGTGGTTGTGGGTTTTTGAGAAAAGTGATCGGAATGCCTCGATGAAGAAATTGTGGTGGTGGAAGAAATGTTGTCATACCAGAAGAGGGGCTTAGAGCCTTGCAAAGACAAGTTCAAGCATTACAAGAGGAGCTACGTCGAGGGATTGAGCCAAGAAGAGGAGATGAAAGTGAAGAGGAAACTATGAATGAGGAACGGTTCAAAGAAGAGCAAGATGTAATAGATCAAGAGCAAGTCGGATTATTTAAGGCCATCTCCAAGATTGGAAAAATGCTAAAGATTGATGTTTCTACCTTTTTTGGAAATCTTAAGCTAGAAGATTTGATTGATTGGATCAACGATATGGAGGAGTACTTTGAGTATGAGGATGTGGAAGACCTTGAGAGGGTCAAATTTGCAAAGACCAAGCTAAAGGAGATAACACCTACCATCCTCGTGATCAATATAATAGAGACCAAAGAGGAAGAGGAAGATCTCGATGAGGACCAGGAAGAGGAGGCTTTCGTGGAACCTATTTTTAATGTGGAGAAGAAGGAAATGGAGCCTATGAGTGTCCTCGGCATCAAGTGAGGAAAAATAAAATACTTGAAGGTAATGCTTGAGTTTCCCATGTGGATGAAGATGCTCAGTCTTCACATTTTGAAGATGTCGAAAGAGGAGAGGCCTTTGTTGTCAGAAGATCCTTGCTAAATGAGGAGAAGGAACCAGATCAAATAGAAATTGTTATGCACTTGATGCAAGAGTGAAGGTAAAGTTTGTAATGTTATCATCGATGGAGGTAGCATTGATAAACTTGTTTTAGAAGAAATGGTCACTAAATTGCAGTTGGAGAGGAGAAAGCATCTAAAACCATACCAGATAGCATGGTTGAAAAAGGACCATAGGGAATTGGTCAATGAGAAATGTTTGGTAAAGTTTAAGATTGGTAACTTTAAGGATGAGGTTTTGTATGATATTATACCTATGGATTCTTGTCACATGTTGTTAGGCAGACTGTGGAAGTTTGATTTATGAGCGGTGCATGATGGACATGTTAACACCTATTCCTTGACAAAGGATGGCGTTCGTCATAAGTTGAAACGCATGAGGAAGGAAAAAGAAAAGGTATGCAATAATGCAAGAATTTGTTTGGTTGATGAAAGAAAGTTCCTAGAAGGTATGAGGCATGAACATATGTGTTTTGTATTAATCCTTAAAGTTGATAAAGAAGATACTAATGAGGTACCAGTAGAGGTTTCATATTTGTTGAATGAGTTTTAGGATTTTTTTTGTTATAACGTACTTGAAGTTTTGTCTCCAATAAGGAAGATTAGCCATCAGATGGATTTGATTCTTGGAGCCATTCTGCCAAATAAGGCAGCCCATCAAATGACTCTAGTAGAGAATGAAGAGTTGAACAGACAAGTGCAAGAGTTGGTGCAGAAGTGATTGATTCAAGAGATTTTGAGTCCATGTGTAGTACCTACAATACTAGCATCGAAGAAGGATGGAGAATGGAGGATGTGTATAGACTCCTGAGTTATCAAAAAGATTACTATCGAGTATATATTTACCTTACCGATGATGGATGACATTATGGACTGTTTGAGTGGAGTTGAGTACTTCACAAAGATAGATTTGAAGATTGCATATCACCAAATCTAGATTAGAGAAGGAGATGAATGGAAGACAGCCTTCAAAACCAAGGCGGGCTTATATGAGTGGTTAGTCATTCCTTTTGGGCTAACCAATGCACCAAGCACATTTATGTGGCTTATGAATGAGGTATTGTAATAATTTTTAGGAAAATTTGTTGTTTATTTGGATGATATTTGATTTTTAGTAAGACATTGGAGGAGCACCTGATGCATATCCTAAAACTTTTTGAGAAGCTAAGGGAGAAGTTGTTGATTAATTTGAAGAAATGTAGTTTTTTGAAGAGGGAGTTGGTGTATCTGAGATTTGTTGTCTCAGTAGAGGGTCTTAAAATGGATCCAGAGAAGGTGAGAGCTATCATTGAATGGCCTACCTCAAGGAGTGTTACAGAGGTAATATCATTTCATGGTCTAGCAAGTTTTTACAAAAATTTTATTAAGAATTTTAGTAATATTTTTGCACCTCTAACTAGAGCAATGAGAGGGGATAGAAATGGTTTTAAATGGACTATAGGAGCAACAAAATATTTTTGATATGTTGAAGAATAAATTCATAGAGCAACCTGTTTTAGAACTTTTGGATTTTAATAAGGTCTTTCAAGTAGATTGTAATGCTAGTGGCAGTGCCATAGGAGTCGTTTTGAGTCAAGAAGGTAGGCATGTTGCCTATTTTAGTGAGAAATTGAATGATGCTAAGAAGAAATATTTTGTCTATGATCAGGAGTTTTATACTATAGTTTAGTCTTCAAAGAAATGGAGACACTATTTGTTGCCAAAAGAACATTTTTTATATACTGATCATCAGGCTTTGCAGTATCTTAATAGTCAAGGAATGTTGAATCAAAGGCACTTAAAATGGGTTGAGTTTTTGAAAGCGGTTAAGCTCTTCTCCAAGGAACCAATCTCTGATACCAATTATTGAACAAGACAACTGAGACGGGGGAGGGTGAATTAGTTGTAGCAGTTTTATATCATTTAAAAATTTCACCAAATGTTAGACCAGCTACCATTCACAAATCCTTTACTCTGCTTATGTGATTAATCATTAAGTGTAAAAGCAAAAACTAAAAGAAGAAAAAACCATACACACAACACTAGATTTACATGGAAAACCCAATAAGGGAAACACCACAGTGAGAATTAGCTCATAGTATAAATAATATCAAAACCAAATACAAAGGCTCATTGTCAAAAAATGACTTACTATCCGGAACAAGACTCACTTTCCAATAAGGGTTAACCACCTGGAGGGATCATTTCCACACAGATATAAAGAAGATAGAAGAGATTTTTTATAGATAGAAGAACAATCTCAATGCAATGGATATTTCCACCACAATTTGCTTGCATGTACTTGCAGACATGCTTGAATGATAGATTACACCTTCAACTCACTACCTTTGGAAACTCGCCACTTTGAATTTCACACTGATCTACTCAACCACACACTTTATTTCACATCTATCTTTCTTGTTCTCTCGTTTCACAAATATCTCAACCTATATTTATACCATCTTCAACTTTGGAACTCATTGAAAGTCGGCCACACACCATTTGTATTTACAAATTCAAATTAGGTCGGTGCCAAAACATTCTATGGTGGAATTAGAATAAGGGAGACCCAAGCACACACTTAATGAGGACCTAAATAAGTCCTAGCATGCCTCAACATGCTTTCATGAACTTTGTAAGTAGTTTTTAACACAAGGTCAACCAATACCAATGTAAAACACATAAATCAATTAAGCACACACAACCTTAACACGTTCCAATCTTTTTGATCAACAAATTTCACTTGAACACAACCTCTTCAACTCATCCTACGAACCGCAAGTCATAAAACCCGAACAAGAATAAATCTAGAGCAACTACATTTCTCTTGGACCTCATCTAGATACATAGAAAAGCTCAATTCACAACTAGTGTAACATATCTCACATTGTACAATGATCTAGAAACCCAACATCTGGATATAGCAACTTCCAATAGCCATGATCAATACCTCAAATCCTTACTAGGATAGCAACAAATCCCAGAGCAAATGGGCCAAAGAAAACACTGAATACCTACAACCTTTCTTTATTACAATTTTCTCAATATCCTCAACATATACAACCAATAACCAACATTCATGACATCAATTACAACAACAACCAGTTGATAACCAATTAACCAGTTGACATCAATGACAACACCTTCATACTTGCAACATTAATATTGTATGGGTTGTCTCCAAAACATATCCAAAAATAAAGGGATTTAGTTTTGGATCAACATATGCTATGTTAGGGCCTAAATTCATCACAACACATCCTTCAAGATAAAATTAATTGAACAAGATCAATGGCAGAGATTGAAACAAATCAAGTCGGGCCAAATAGTATCACTACCCTTAACACTCTCATTAAGTTTTCTCCAAGTTCTCCTTGTACTTTCTCATAGTTTGTGTTCTCTATTTTATCATTCTCTTAAATAGACCTTGGATCTGGGTTAAAAAGTGAAACTTCATTTCACCCGCCTGAGTTCTTGAGCTCTTTGTTGCTCAGGACGCTAGTGCGCCATTTTGAGACTAGAGTGTTGTGCTAGCATCCTAAATCTACACTGTCATCCTTTGGCCAAGAACTCCTCTGTTGGAGGAAAAAATCTAGAAGTTCCGCTCTCCCTAGAACTAAAGTAGTCCTTTCTGATAATTAGTTTCACTCTCTTTGCAATTTCTTCATCCCGCTTATGTTGAGGTGGATAAGGTTAGTTCGTTCTTTGGGATTCTCTTGAGAATGAAGAGACTCATGTGCAGATAATCCCCCTTATCTCACATTTTGGTGAGCCTGATGTGAACCATGTCAGATCTATTTTTATAATGTTTCCATGTCTATTATAATGATTTCTCTAAGGAATATTTTGGCATGTTGGATGACACTCTAGATGATTTCTTAGAAGTGTCTTCCCCTATCCGTAAATCTTTCGAGCAAACCTCTTCTCTGCAAGCTAATGAGTTAGTAAATGTTGTGGTGGTCTCTATCGCTCCTCCAAGTCCTCTGAAACCCGCCATTTACTTGACCCTAGCTAGCTCTTCTCCTAAGAAGGATTGTTTTGTCTATGGGATTTCATATCGTGATGATTCACCAAACTTGTATTCAAGGCTCATAAAAGCTACAGACTCTACTTCTTACAATGCCATTGGGCACACATATAATACAAGAAGAAACAAACATAATTTGGATCAACAACCTTTTGTTCCTGCATTTCAAGTTCCTACTTCTTTACCACCTTCTCAACCAAGTCTTTCTTTTAGCACCTAAACCTGTAATTAAAGCACTAGGTGATTATGACCTCGTCGAGCAACCCTGTGTTACCCCAGCTAAGATCTCACTTTGGGATTTGCTTCAAACTGCCCCAGTTTATCAAGAAATGCTTCAGGAATCCTTGTAGAAAATTCTCTTTCCTACCTCTGCTAGGCCGATGGATGTTAATGCACTGATGGCCCATATTCATGCAAATTCACTGAATATTACGTTCTATCCATAAGAACTCCCGCCTTTGGATGTGTGGAAGCAAGCAGATCCTTTAGTGATTATAGTTAATGTTAATACTATTGGTATTAGGTGTACCCTCGTTGACACTGTTTCAATTCTCAACATTTTGGTATTGACCTACTACCTAATATTAAAGTTGATTCATCTTCTCTAGCTACTTCTTCTTTGTACATTCATGGGTTCAATAACATCGACCGCCAAGCTCTAGGCATGATAATATTGTCTTTGTGGCTAGGCCTCGTTACCTTACCCACTTTGGTTTATGTGATTCCTAGCCCCTTACCCTACAATATTCTTTTGGGGAGACCTTGGATTCATGCTATGGGTGTCATAAATTCTACTTTACATCATTCTCTAAAGTTTATTGCAAACAATCGTGTGGCCACGGTCAAAGCTAACCCAGAAGCTATTCACCTTTGTGAACTAGCGGTCACTGGTGGGGTTTCAGTTGTCTTCACTCTTAAAAATTATATTCCATCTTTAACTTCATATGCTATGATGTGTTCCTCAGAGATACCCTCTATGGAGGTTTTCCCCAAAGTGAACATCGTTAAAGAGGAACCATCTCAAGCAAAAATTCTTAATTCTTCCCCACCTACCTCTTCTTCTGAATCAAATGCCTTCCTTGGTGATGATTAGGGGTCTTTGGAATTCTCTAAATTCTTTATTGGAGAATACAAAGTGAGCCCCACTCATCTAAAACTTTTGATAACCTCGAATTCCTTTGATAAAAATGCGAATGATACTCTTGTTAAGGAGGAAAACTGTGATCTTGTTCAAGAGACTAGTTCTTCCCCTGCTAAGGAGGATAGTTTTGCTCCTACAAAGGAGGTTAATTTTTGTGAATTGAGTAAAGGATATGATTTTTCTCTCGTAGATGCATTCGATGTTCACTAGTGGAACAAAGCTCTCTACGTGTAACAACCGCCCTCTGAAGTTTTACAAACCCGCTATGGTTTTGGATATAGACTCGCTTCTCAGTATGGCTACAAGTGAAAAGTCCTTAGACGTATTGAGCAAGGAATACAAGTCCCTATCCAATTCAAGCCTCATAAGCATTATCTGGGTTTGGGATGCTCTGTTGAATAATCTAAGCAAAAACCTTGGTGGATTATTAACATGATTTTGGTTGAACCACTTAATTTGGTCCATCTTGAACTAATAGAGGACGAGGTACAGGATGAGAAAGTCCCTTTAGATGTCTTATCTTCAGATGAAGCACTTGAGGAATTCTTAGGTACCTACTCCCATTTTCCTCCTTTCCATCATAAAAAAGAATTCCCATATCACCTAAATGAACGAGCATATTTTGGAGAATTTTTCTTGAGTGTTGATGAGGAGGACCCTCTAGCTAATGTTCAAGATGACATCTTCATATCGCATCTTGTAGATCGTAGTTCCCTCCTCAAGGGAGATACTACTGAAATCTCTATGGATCCTAAGTCTTCTGAAAAAGATGATTAAGATTGGAAAGTGCCTTTCTTCGGAAGAAGCAGAGGAACATTATGATCCCCTACATTCTCATCCAGATATCTTTGCTTGGATGTATGAGGACATGCCCAGTATAGATGAATCTATAGTGATTCATAATATTGTCTTATGTCCCCACACTAAGCTGGTTATGCAGAAAATCCGAAAGATTAATCCCAAGGTTGCATTGTTTGTTAAGAATGAGATAGAGAAGTTGTTGAAAGCAAGCTTTATCCATCCAATAGACTACTCCCCTTGGATCCAAATATTGTCGTTCTTAGTAAACTTGATGATTGTATTCATATAGGCATTGACTTTCATGACCTTAGTAAGGCTTCTCTTAAAGATAATTTTCCATTACCTAATATAGATATGATTGTGGATTCAAATGTAGGCCATGCCTTGTTATCTTTCATGGATGGTTTCTCATATTACAATCAGATCTATATTAATTTGGAGGATCAGTACAAGACAACCTTCACTACCCCTTGGGGTACTTTCTGTTATGTGGTCATGCTCTTTGGGTTAAAGAATGCGGGAGCTACTTACCAATGGTCATTCCAATGGGAAATGACCCTAATATTTCATGATTTTATTCATAAGATTCTAGAATACTATACTGATGCCATCTTGGAGAACTCCATAACCCACAGGATCATGTGAAGAACCTTCATCTTATTTTTGAGAGGCTTCGACTCTATAAGATGAGGCTTAATCCTCTTAAGTGTTTCTTCAATGTAGATGTGAGCAAACTTCTGGGATTTATAGTCTCTCATCATGGAATTGAAGTTGACACAAATAAGATCGATGCAATTATTAACATGCCTCCACCTAGGAATATCACTGAGTTGCAAAGTTTACTAGAGAAGATTCAGGAAATTCAAATATTCATATCTCAAATGGCTAATCATACCCTTCCTTTCACTTGTTTGTTAAAGAAAGATGTTTGCTAAGTTATATGGGACAAAGAGTGCCAGAAAGCTTTTGAGTCAATCAAAGCCTATTTGGCCAATCCTCCCGTATTAATTCCATTTATGCAGGATAGACCCTTTTTTCTTTACCTCATAGCATCACCATATGCTTTGGCAGCTTTACTTCCTCGGTAAGATGATGTTGGGAAAGAGAGAGCAGTCTACTACATTAGTCATATCTTGGCTGATTATGAAACTCGTTACTCCTCCATGGAGAAGCAATGTCTTGCTCTCATCTTTGCTAAACAGAAGCTAAGGCACTAGATTCTTCATGCTAAAACACATGTCATTGCAAAAAGTGACCTTCTAAAGCATTTTTTCTCTAGTACCAACCTTGCTGGGAGGTTAGTGAAATGGTTGATGCTACTCTCTAAGTTTGACATAAAATTTATTACTCAAAAATTGATAAAGGGTCAAGCGGTTGCCGATAAATTGGCAGATGCTCCCTCGTCTCACTCCTTCTCGAGCTTGGATTTGTTTCTTGATGAGAACATTCTTATAATCAATTATGACCTCAAATGGAAAATGTACTTCGATGGATCGAGATGTCAGACTGGCTCTAGAGTAGGCATGGTTCTAATATCACCCGAAGGTAAGCTAGTCCCTCTCTCCTTTTGATTGGAATTTCCTTGCACTAATAACATTGTTGAGTATGAAGCCCTCTTTGTTGGCTTGTGTGCCATGATTGCACTAAAAATAATACATCTTTGTATACTGGGTGATTCTAAGCTTATTGTGAATCAAATTATGGGAGCCTATCAAGCTAAGAAAGTAAGTTGTCTTTATATCGAGACCTTGCTTTGTCCTTACTTAAATAGTTCTCCTCTTTCACAATAGATAGGTTCCCTAGGAGATAAAATAGACATGAAAATGCCATGGTAAGCTTTGCTTCCCTGGTACCTTCAGATGAGGATACGAAAGAATACCACTTTGTGGTTCAAGTCCTTTGGTCTCTGACTATTTTCAATCAACCTGAACTTGATGCTTTTGTGTGTTCTCACGTAGACTTGAGAGAATGGTTTTATAATATTTACAATTACCTGAAGATTGGAAACTTTCATGATGATGCAAAAAAAATGATCTCACTTGTATACGAAAGCTTTCAGTCTGTCATGTTATCTTGCATAATGTTCTCTATCAAAAGTCTTATAACAGATTTTTTCTTCGATGTCTCACTAAAGTGGAAATACCCCTTGCCCTTAAAGAATTCCATTCGGGCTCTCGAGGTGGACATTTTGGTGGTAAATCCCTGGTGAGGAAGTTGATACACATGGGGTACTTTTGGTAAATGATGGAAAAAGATTCCTTCGATTTTGTTAAAAAGTGTCCACAATGTCAACAATATAGTCATCTTATTCATGCACCTGCACAGGAGTTGCAAAACTAGACCTCTCCTTGGCCATTTGCAAAATGGGTGTTGGATATTATTGAAAAAATATCACCTCCTTCTTCTAAAGGACATACTTTTATTATCACTGCTATAGATTACTTCACAAAGTGGGTCAAATCCATCTCACTTCGATCCACGAGCATTGAGGCTATTTCTAGTTTTCTCTTAAACAACATTATTTCTTGTTTTGGATTGCCTGCTACACTTGTTTCTGATAATGGTACACCATTCAAGAACAAGGAAGTGAAGCAATTCCTAGAGAAATTTCACATTCAACATAGATTTTATACACTATACTATCCTCAATCCAATGGCCAAGCAGAAGTGTCTAATAAGACTCTTGAGCTCATTCTTCGCAAGACAGTTAATAAACATGGTAAGGATTGGCATAGTCAATTGACATGTATGCTTTGTGGGCCTATCACACGAGTGTTTGTACAGTAATGGGAACAATGCCTTATGACCTCATGTATGGTACTGAAGCTATCATGCCTTTAGAGTTGGATATTATGTCTTTGTGGGTTTCCCTAAAAGGGTTAATCAATGATGAAACTTATTGAGCTAATCATTTGCATCAACTAGCAATACTCAATGAGCACCAATTATAGGCCCTCGATCATCTTAAAGCTTAT
Source organism: Sequoia sempervirens (assembly GCA_007258455.2). NCBI lineage: Eukaryota > Viridiplantae > Streptophyta > Pinopsida > Cupressales > Cupressaceae > Sequoia > Sequoia sempervirens. The sequence continues at coordinate 216,405,710 of VDFB02358134.1, forward strand.
CAATGATTATTATCCAGGAAATATAATCAAAGTGTACTTCCTAGAACTTTCAAGATAGGTGACCTGGTTCTCTACAAGAATTAGAGAAATGTAAATGCATCACCTGATCAACGGGAAAAAATTAGTCCTAATTGGTTAGGCCTTTACATTGTCATCTTTGTGTATGGTTTGAGTGCCTATGGATTATCATCTATGGATGGGACACCCTTTAAAGAACCTATTAATGCAATGCATCTTCATCGATACTATGCGTAGTGTCTAGTGTGTCATATGTGTGGTGTTCACTCTTTAAGGGTTGTAGCATTGCATATGTTGAAATTATTCATTAACACATCATGATTTTTTTTGTGCTATCATGTTATCATGTGTGTGTCATACATACATGTATCCTACTATGTTGTGTATCCATGCATTACATTATATCTTTTAAGGTAGTTAGATCATTATTGTATTTAATTAGCATACATCCATGTGTGTTCATTAAATCATGATAGCATCTAATGTAAACATACATCCATACACATATATAATATCCATAGCATCAACATATGTATTAATGTAAAGAAACATACACATCGAAGTATACAATGCCATAATGTCATAATCAACATCTCATATATATATATATATATATATATATATCAAATGTCATGTACATGTATTGGGACACTATCTTCAAAAAATGAGTGGCTACTAAATATGTGTATCAATGACTGTACAAAAAATATCTACAAATATATATCATGACTACAAAACTGTACAAAATGGGAGCTCTCTATGGTTGAGGCATGTGGCTTCCAAAACCCTCTAGCTCTGGTTGTGGTTGTGGCCTGGGAAGGGGCTACATGGTGGAGATGAATCTGGAGCAGTGCGAGTGTGATCCAAACAGGGTTACGCGCATCCCCCTGATCTCTCCTTGAAGAGAGCACATTTTCATCTACACCTACATCATCTCTTGCTATAGCTACTAATCACCTACTAGAATCATGGCTACCAGGTATCTTGCAAGGTCATCGAGACAACTCTAAAGGGTGTCACGTGCCTGCTCGATGGCATCAACCCTTGTCACAACTACGTCTCACTCTGCGAGTGTCATCCACAACTCCCCCAACAGTTGGTCATGTTGCCCTTGCACTATGGTTCCATCAGTCATCCTTTGCACCACCTCTGCTTGTTCCTCCTTGTATGCAGTCCTCAAATGTGCTATCAGCTCGAAAAGGTGGACATGTCATCTTGTTGAAGCTAGTCGGTAGGCATCTAGAACTGTCCCCTGGATAACATAGCAGGGTCCACCTCTAATATGCATTGGGTGAAGAACACAATCCATCCCTGAGGATCCACTACAAACACAGAAGCAAAAGGTAAATTAGTATCATAGAGTGTATAAAATTGAAACATGATATGTATGTACATTAGATAAAAATTGGAAATGCTAAAATAAAGCAACATAAATAATTATCATACTTGGGTCCCTTGACTGCTAGAATGGGTCAGGGGAAGGAGGTACACTCAGTCCTGCATAGCCGGTGTCAAGAGTCACCCTAGATGTGGCAAGGTCTAGTGGGGCTGATGAAATAGGAGTGGTTGGTGGACGGGATGACATCCTTTGTTGCCTCCTAGATCTTAACAGTGTCGCCCTAGCCTCCTCAACCTACTCATGCTCTTCCTTGCTGCTACTGCCTTTGCACCTCCGCCTCTATCTAGGTGGCTATGGAGGCATGTCCCACTGCAAGCTAGGATCCCCCTGGGGGTATTCGCTGGAAAAATTAGGGTAGGATGGTGTGTCTCCCACCACGTCCGAAAGGCTTGGTCCATGCTGATGTTGTTTAATGTGCCCATCAGTGGCAGGTCAATGTCATCAACATCATCATCAGAGAGGTCCACATTCGCCAGGGTAGGGCACAAATAGTCCTCAGTCCTCGTCATGCTCCATACAGCTCAAGTGTATGTCGGCACAGGAGGATGAATGGTTTGAACCTGCCCGTGCTGCCATATAACTCGACTCCAATAGTATGGCATGATGATATAATCAATGTGCCTGAGGATGAATCGGTCATGCTACAAGTTTTAGAGGAACCAGCGATCATCCACCCACAAGAAGTACTGATAGGGTCTCCATCTAATCTTATCTGGTGTCAATGTATAGAACTATAGCGACCAAAATTGTAGGTCGCCATGCCTCCACTGCTACGTGCCCATACTAGTGGGCCATTGGGATAACATAGTTCCGCACTTACAGATATCCCTCTAGCTTGGTGCACATGATGTGGGTGTAAGCCCACACCTAGAGGAGCATGTATGTGGTTAGACTACAATACTCATAATGGACATACCAGTTGAGCTCCTAGTAGAGGTGCGCAATCATGTTGCACCCCCATGAGAATATGGTTTGTCGCTCCACCATCACCTGAATGGTATGGACAAGGCCCCCATGCAAGTGGGATCCCCACACATCAATGGTGACCCTCATGGAGATAGTAACCACCATGATATGACATATCAGAGGGGTAGTGGTTTGGGCTTGGTTGAACTACCAGGTGTAAATGTTCCTGGTCCTATCCCCACTATTCGTCCAGATGGAGCAGTATAGGACTCCACTTGATCACTCTTATGGTGAGTGAGAATCATCAATCACCACCTGTCAGCCACGGATGGGAAGTATAAGGATACGGTAGACATCCTGGATAGTGTAATGGTCATCTCTCTAGTCAGTAACTGGAAGCTAGAGGTAGTGGCGTCCCATTGCTCCATCACCACCATCAACATGCGGTTGTGGTACAACATCTTTGGCATGGTATATATGTGCCAGAGCCCGACCCACTGTAGGAGGTAGACCTCATCATTAGTCATCCAATCCCTCTGATCTTGCAATAGGTGAAGCACCTGCCCTTTGGGATGCTCCCTGATCTTTGGATAGTCTTGCGAAAAAATAAGCAAATGTGTGTCGGTATGCAACAAATTATGAAAAATCTAAGTAAAAAATATTTAAGGATGCATGTGCGCCACACAGGCATCCCAATTCGCCATTAATGGCATAGGGCCAACAACACGCCCCCTGGATGCTAGCATGTCCTTGGGACACCAGTGCCCATCCTAAATGCCAACGTGTGCTAAAGACGTGTGTGCACACACAGGATAGTTGCGCACCAACAATTCCAAAATCATATAAAAAATCATTAAAAAATGATTAATGAAGTGGTTTTCGGGCCTACCTGGTCGACCTTGACGCCCTAAGCAATGTCTACACGTAGCTGGTCCAACCTCGGATCCTCGTAACCATGTCTGCTTGGTATTTTGATGAATTTCTCTCACAAAAGTCAGCAAAATCCTCATGATGAATAGTGCAAATGACCCTTCTCGGGGCCCACTTAGGTATATATAGGCCCCCGAGGCCCATTTTTCCTAGAGTTTGTGGCTCCCTGGTTTCTCCTGAATTTACCCCACTTAGATAGGGAAAAACTCAAGAGGGGGCATATAGTCACCTCTTCACCATTTTTTTCTTTTGAATCATCAAATTTTTATTGACCATGATTCTTCTCGTCATTGTAGCTTCTTTCAATTTTTTGAAATTGACTTAAAATAAAGTTTTGCAGAGTATAATTTCATGCAATTTTTCACAACCAGTCTTGGACTTCTTGTTGAGTTTAGTTGCTAGGGGCACCTTTGGTACCAGCTGGATCGACCGCGGTAACCTCTGTGATACCTTCTTTTTGCATGAAAATCCATAAAATTCCAAAGTGTGGGTGAAACTTTCCCTTTTCTACTTTAGTGTGGCTATTTTTTCCCAAAATTGAGCCCACTAAAGTGGGGGAAAAATGTAATGTCACAAAATTGTACCTAGGGGCAATTCCACATTTTAGCACTTTGCCTAGCATTTATGATGCCTAAATGCATTAATGGCAAAAATCCCATGGGTCAAAATTTCATGTTTTTGGCCCCATGTGGACCAATGGCAAAGCAATAATAGCGTGATGACACATTTCTCAAAAGTTTATGCTTTGGACGCCTGCGCGGCGCGCAGATGTCTGTGCGGTGCGCTAGTGTCCTGGCGGTTTTCCAAGTTTGAAATGGGAAATCTTGAATCTTGACTCTTGACACGTGTCTCAATAGTCAAATTTTTGGGTGTATTGGCTCTTTGCCGCCCTTGCATACAACAAAACCTCTCATTTTCTCTCATTTTGAGGGTTCATTCATTCAATCAAGCTTTTCTCTCCAACTTCACTCTTGAATCTCTTTCAATCTTGACAACAACACTTCTACAAGTGAAGCTCTGTCGGATTGAGGTCCCTCCAACAACCAAATCTCTCTAGCAAGCATTCAACGATGCATTCATGTGTGCAAGAGGGGGTCGAGGCCTGTTGGTAATGCTCTCTCACTCTTTTCTATTTGCAAATAGATTAGATCTCTTTGTTCATTTACTGCTTGGTGGTGCGGGTTCTACTCCTAAAGTGGGTTTTGCTTTCACCATCGCCTTTGTCCATTTCGGTTACACTCTCTTTCTATTTGGCTATTCATGGAGGTGGGAACACCAAAGTGGGGGTCTGACTGTAGAAATCCTTATATAGCCCCAACATTTTCCCCTCGTTCATCTTCTGTGTGGGTTACAAAGAAGGGCTTGGAGAGAAGACTCGAGCATTAGGTTGAGAGTAATTTTTCTCCAACTTCTCCTTGTACTTTCTCATAGTTTATGTTCTCTATTTTATTATTCTGTTAAATAGACCTCAAATCTAGGTTAAAAAGTGAAACTTCGTTTCGCCTGCCTAAGTTCCTGAGCTCCCTGTTGCTCAGGACATCACGTGCCATTTGGCTACCAGCACACCACTCTAGCATCTTGAATCTGCGCTACCATCCTTTGGCCGAGAACTCCTTTGTCAGAGGTAGAAATCTAGAAGTTTCACTCTCCCTAGACTTGAAGTAGTCCTTTTTGATAATTAGTTTGCATTCACTCTCTTTGCAATTTCTTCATCCCACTTATGTTGAGGTGGATAAGGGCAGTTCATTCCTTGGGATTCTCTTGAGAATGAAGAGACTCGTGTGCAGTGAATCCCCCTTATCTCACAATTCTATCGGGCCTTCACCAACACATTGTTCTACTAGAATACCAAGCAAAACATTGTTACTTACAACTTTCACTATAAAAGGAATTGTGACTTGAAATCTTGGATATAGCACCTTCACATTGATCTTGAGATAACTTCTAAACCACAAGGTTGGACCTTGTACTACAAAGGGATGTAGACCAAAATATCATGACTATCACAAAGTGTACACTATAAATGCCTTAGCCAATCTTTTTCCACTTATCTCCATGTGTGGTACACAAAAAATGAATGATATCAGTGTAGGAACACTTAAAAACACATTGGGACATATGTACCCACCTCTGCATCACACATAGACATTGGTCTAATCCATATACCACAAATTTTGTCCAACACCAACCTATCAATCTTTGCATTCCATAAATCTCCATAGCACTTTCCACTATCTCAATTCACTTGCTATGTGTGTGCACTAGGACCACAAGTTGATATCAATGACAACATAAATGGATTTGACATCAATTCAACAACACATATTGCCAACATGCCTTCTATCTATATTGATTTCAACTTAGTGACACTTCCATATATTTACCCCTAACAAATAGATCATCACTTATTTTGATGGTTCATTTATGTATTAGGGGAAGGGTACTAGTAGCCATTATAACTAGCTTTGTGCACCCTAGGCTGCTAAATGGTATTACAAATTTCAACATTTTTTTTGGGTTTCTTTGTGTAGCATTGTAAATTGTCACCCTTGACAATTTCACACTAGATTTTTCTCCCTCCTATGTGCTTAGACCTAATTGTGCTCCTAATTTTCTAAATTATGCATTCCATGGCCCGTTTTATCATTTATCACAAAATCAAATGTGCAAAAGCCAAGTAGACATTTAATATTTTATCCTCGATACTATAGATCTTGAAAAAGGGTGCCCTTGTCCCCTCAAAATGGCCTCAAATTTAAATATGTCGGGGTTGACAATTTTTTATTTGAATTTCAAATCCTAAATATTGGCCATCGAGATTTAGTTTGTGGGAAATTAGATTAATTGCATATAAATACCTAGTCATTTCATCATTTGAAAAAGATGAATTAACAAGCAAGATCAAGCAATATTGAAAGAAATTATTGTATTTCAAGAGCAATCAAGAGCAAAATTTGTAGAAGTATTACAACATTTCATCATCATAACATCATGCCAAGTTTTATATGAGTTTGTTCATGTTTATGCATGCATTTTGTTTGTGAGTACTAATGTTTTTAGATATTCAAGTTTACTCAAGCCAAATTGCAATCAAGCCTTGAAGGTGATGTGCATGATTTGAGTCCCTCAAGGATATCAAATCTAAGTGGTGAGTTGTAGCGAGTTGTTGATTCATCATTCATTTGTCATTTATCCTCTATCCCTCAAAATGATAAGCTATTTTTATCATCAATTTTTCCATTGTGGAGGTATAAATACCAACATGGAGTTTGACCAAGGAAAGCTCTTATATGGCACAACCCTTCCTCTCTCTTTGAATGTGCAAGTTACAAATCTGAAGAAGATCAGAAGAAGATTGAAATCTATTTGTTCATTGATGCATTCAAAACCTACAACTTAACAATATACAAAAACTCAATTATCTCAGTAATAGACAAAGACTCGACAATAAGATCTAAAAGGAAGAAGCCATGGACTAGGGACTTGAGAACTATGAAAACATATTTTGGTTTCATATCTCTAGTCTAGGGTGCATTGGGTGCCCTTGTCTAGTCAAATCAAGCTCAAATTCAATTTGCAGGTGCACACATGTTTGCTCTAGTTATTTATGGTCATTAAATTTGTCTGTCAACTTCCAGATTGTTTGTATTCATATCAGAATAGTGTATTCTCATAATTAGCTAACTGCATCATCGCATTTCATCATAATTCAATTTCCACACACACAATCAAAACATAGCAAACAACAAAAAACCAAGGAATTGGAGATCAAGGGTTGGTTGACTCACATTTTAGGTTGTATGTTAATATCATGCCCTTGCCCATCTTCAATTCCCTAAGTCTCATGCTTGGAAAGGTGACTAATCCCAATTAGATCTTAGGGTTTCACTTTTCCAACATCACACTTTGTATGCAACTTAAGAGCTTATAGCTATTGTTTGGCTTCCAATTAGTTACAATGAACACGAGAGGATTTATTATGTAGACAAAGGTAAAAAAGTGGTCATTTCAAGGTGACGTTTGATACATATTCTTTATTGCCCCAATAACCATTCACTTTGACCACCACAAAATTTGCACAATTGATCCAATACATATGCACAAATGCCCTAGTAATTGTGCGCTATTGGTACCAATAAAGTTGCACAACTCCTCCAATTAAGTAAAAAAAAATAACTACTAGGTATACAAGTGGAAAACTATTGGTACATTTGGAATTTTTTAGTGGGCTTTTAATTAACATGTATAAAAGAATGATTATTAGAACACTAGCGATAATTGGGACCTTTCCCCTACTCAAGGTCGATATAGTTCAATCTCTAGAAATGTGGGCTTGATCTGAAAATTCAAAATGATCAAAACCTTAAGAGTGTTTGGATGTATATCTATAGAAAATATAATTTTTTTTATATGAAACTAGAGTGTCAAGATTCTAGCTAGATTACAATATAATGATACCCATAAGTTGGGTAGTGATTACATGTAAACTATCTTTCTTTCATTGTGCACTAGCCTTTTATTCAAAAGAAGATTGAAAAGCAATAATTATAGACAAATTTTTGAACATATTGTAATGACAATGATTATTTATTAGCAAGATTTACTATTATTTCTATTATGTAAAGAATAATTAAAGTTTCACTACAAATATTAAGCACATCTCTAATAGTTTAATTATTGCTACAATTCTCATTCACAATAGAAAATAATCAATTTACAAAGATGTTCTAATGAGGAATCACTTATTAGTCATTATCTAATTCTTTAGAAAATATAAAACTGCAAGACAAGTACTTGCCACTATGTGAAACTTATAAATTGATTATTAATCTTTAAGATATTGTTTGATATTTATACCCTAGAACTTGGAGAACACATTTAAAATACTTCAAAGAAAATTATAACAATTTAATATTTGTAGCTTTAATTGTAAGCTATTAACTTAGTTTGACTAATATGAACAAACTACTAATTTTTTTTATTTTTTTTTACTAAGAGGAATAGAGAATTCAGCTCAACGACCTAGAGCTTAGCTTTTTACAGGGTGAGCCCCCTTATAACCTCTCGACTGATGTACAACGAACCCTCATCCACACCGTAGGAAAATTAGGAGTTGAACCCATGAACTGGACTACCTAAAATGACAGTCGAGACCAAATGAACTAACCTCAAGAATCTAAGAGACTAGGGGAGAGGACCCAGTAGTTGTGCACCCTAACTTCACACTTCTAATTATCCTACATGGAAATTTCAAATCACTCCCAATTTTTTACAGCAACTTACTTGGCAAGTCCCCTGCTTATAACTTTCGTTTTAGGGCCACATCATCAAATATGATGCCACATCAACATGCTTTTTGTCAAGGTGTCCAAAAAATCCCAAAAAAAAAAGAGACCAATACTTGTGCATTCACAGCATGGACAGTTGAGCACTGATGTGGCATCACATGATTGGTTGCTTTTTAGATCAAATGAATACATTTTGGTTAATTATGGGTAGTCAAGTCACAACTATTGGGCATTATATAAACAACTACTATCACAACTAGTGGGCGTTATATAAATAACTACTATCACAACTAAACTATTAGATCCTCTTCACTAATTTGTTTTTACTTTGTTCTTCAAATTTCTTATAAACTTAATACTTTTAAAAATTGAAATTATGAACTAAGGACCCATGACTATAACTTTAACCCTTTGTCCTAATACCCTTTGTCCTAATACAATGTCTCAGCATCCTATCAAAATATTATAGTACAAAAGTTAGATTACAATATAATATAATATAAAAAACAAATCCAGAGTTTTAGAGGACACCTAATAAAATGGATTCGGTACCGACTGCCAAGCCTGAGCTATGCCTATGGTAATAGTCCATAGTGTCTGCATTATTATCATCATTCCCCATTACCCATTGTACGGAATTCTGGAGAAATTAGTAGCATATGCTCATATTTAAAAACTGAAAAAGAGTTTGGATAATTGGAGACCTTTAATTTCTCGTTTCAGACAATAAAGGCAATGCAGAAGGTACTGAAAATGATATCACCACCATTTTTGTGACAGATGGTAGCTCACGATTAGAAGAGACAGAAGAGAATCTGGAATTGTGTGGGAATGCTTGATTTGATGTGGGTATTGCTGCCCTGATATTGACTGCTTCCAAACTCATACAAAACATTTAGCACGGCTCATGACTGACAAATGCACTGCCGGTTTCTGCACAGGTAGATAGGAATAGGATGATAATATATTTCTCCTGCTAACCCATTGGCTGGCTGTGGGTTAAAAACTGATGATGTATTAGTTCCAAACAATAAGGCACTGCAAGCTGTCGGGAAGGAATGTACGGCTTACTCTTTTTGCTTATTGGAGCTCTTCTGATTGCCTCACATGGAAGATCAAATCTCAAATTATTAAAGAATAGGAAAGGAATAGCCTACCCCTCTGTCGTCAAAATGTTTTTAGAGGTGTGGGTGGTTTTTTTTTTTTTTTAAAAATAAATAATTGGATAAAGAAGAAAAAAAATCAATTTACATCAGTGAGAATACATTGTCAAACAGGGCACCATTAGGTCATACACAAGTAGCAAGACAAGCTGCTACAGCAGCAACAAAAATAACAATACCAGCCCATCATTATATAAAATAGAGAAGGTAAAACATGCTGCTACAGCTGTAATAATAAATGCAGCTCTACAATAGCAAAGTGTGCTGTTACAGCAGCAGTAGCTCCAACAAATGCAATAAGAATCTCTCTTCAAAGAAGATATACAACACCACTCATAACCAAAACTTAAACCATTAGTCAACAGCCATTTAGAAGGAGGTCTAAGCAGCTCAACGTCCAAAGGGCAGAATACTCTCCATAGCCTCCAAGAAGCAGCCTCCTTAGCAAGATGCCTATCCATCAACAAACTGTAACTGTGCTTGAACATTGTAGATAGATATTTTAAGATCATTGTTAGTTTCTAAATAATACTGGAGCATAGCAATCAAATTTGTAACTTGTAAAGAGAGATTCCAGCAAATTATTTGAACTTCAACTTTAAGAGGCTGAGAGATATTTTGTAATTGTGCTTGAATATTGTAGATAGATATTTTAAGATCATTGTTAGGTGTGGTTTTGAAATCCCTGTGAGTGTTGTTCTTCTATTCCATGACAATGATGTAATGGTTGGAGCAAAAGATTAAAAGTAAGTTAATTGTTTGTTTTATAGGATTTTTCATTAGGTTAAATTACTAATGACTTCCACTTTAATTATAAATATGTACTTTTAGTATTCACATAAGTGGAAATATCATCATGACGAGAAACATAGGAAAGAGAACCTCCTCACAACTAATGAGAGAGTACACACATTTCATTATCAACACCAATGATGGGCAATAATGGAAATAATTAATGTCCATACTAAAGTTCATACCCAACACATTCAAGCCTGTGACAACTCAACTATGCCTCACCAAAGATTGATTAAGCTCACTTTAGGGGATGATCGTACAATAGTGGGCATCCTCATTTTGACCTAAAATCACATCCTTTTTGGAAAAAAAAACAATGATTTTAGTGTAGAAGAGTTCCATCTAAGGGGGTTTGATTGAAGGGGTTTAGATGACAAAACCCCTAACAAAGTCTCCTTCATACCTATCAAAATACTAACAAAAAATATAGTTTTGCTTCACCTTTTGGGAGACCAAATGAAGTTATTTGGAATTACAATTTTGTAAGTGTGTAGCTCTTAGTCTTATCTTTCCATAAAATATAATAAGCATTATATATTTTTTAATATTATACACATTTTTTATTTATAATGAATGTAGGTCCATTATGAGCAATCAATGAAAATCTTATAAAAGACTTAAAACCATCATATCTATACAAATGGAAACCATGATCCACAATCTTTAAAGCAATCACAACTTCTAGATTTTGTAACTCTCTAATTACCCCATAATGTGGTGAGAATTCCTCTATTTTCTATCACTGGAATGAAATTTTATTGATGGAAAGAAGATTTCTAAATATATCAATAGCATAGAGGACATCATTGGTGAACCCATCAAACAACTAAAATAGATGCCAAATTCAAAAACTATAATCCATAAAGAATTGTCACTGGTATTATTTGAAGTGATACTACTGGAAAGATTAGTGAGAATCTCATCAGGATGTGTCATGTGATGTCAAGCACTTGAATAAAATGTCCAATTGTTTGAAGGTGCAACTAAAGCCCTAGCGAAAAGAGCTCACTCTTTATGAGTTGAAGATGGTGAAGGAATATAAAATTTGTGCCAAGACATGGCTTCCCCCAATACCTCCAATCTCAGATTCCAACACCTAGATTTAAAATGGCCAATTTTCAAAAAGTTACAAACAATGTCACTAAATTTTTGCTTTGCCTTGGAGGTAGAGTCACTTGAATTAGAAGCCTGGGAAGGTTCAATATATTTAATCTTGTTCTTCTTTGTCTTGGAGGGAGACTCACTTGATTGAGTGGATTATATCCTAGAATTAGGTTCTTATTTAGGTTTACCTTTTCCCTTGGAAGATTGAGCAAACAAGGCTTGACTTTTGGAACTAGGGAGGATATCCAATTGGGAAAGTCTGAATTATTCCCTAGTAAGATGCTAAAAAAATAGCTCAAAGTGGGTATATTAAAATATCTTCCTAAGGTACTTATAGTGGAATAGAAGATGGAAGAGGAAACCTAGAAATGACCTTTTAACTTTGAAAAAAATATAAATATGCTATTTGATCTATTATTTCCTCAACACAACCCTTCAATTGTGAAAAAAGTGACTTGGACTTGGAGAGAATATACTCAAAGGAGGGATGATCATCAGGTACAAGAGAAGACAAATATACTTCTAATTACAATAATTTGAATTCATTAACCTTTCAAAACAACTCATGGAACTTATCTCAAGCCTATCTTGGTGTAGTACAATCCATAATTTTAAAGAGAAAATTATAAAAAATAGACAATCTAATAAGCCCCATTACTTCATCAAGTTTATTTGTATAGGTAAATTTATCATATTTCTTAGTGAAATGTGGTGGTGTTTCAAGTAAAATTTTCCACAAACACTTACATTACAATAGTTTCTTGATCTTTATTTTCCACATATGATAGTTGTGTGAAATTACAAGATCAATAAATTTAGTTTTAACCATAAAGGCATAGTCACCAACCAAACAATTGAAGAAAAAAAAGAAATAATGGGCAACTAAATGTGCCTTGTAAACCCCCCAAAAACTATATTATAACTATGTACATGAAAATTGGAGCATACAAGAACAAGCTAAAACTATATTAACATATTCAACTCATAATCTAATGTAGCACTCAAATTTTAAAAAAGAGCTAGTAAACATTGATGAGAACAAAATGAAAGCTCACCAACACCAACCCTTATTTTACCAGGTCTATGAAAGTTGTTCTCAAGATGGTGATATATGAGTGCTCCTACTTGTAGTATAATATTGCATTTCATGGAGTTCTGAAAATGGCATGGGTTGAGGACAATTTATAAATGTTTGACTATAGGATTGGATGGCTAGGATTAAAATTAGAGATCAAAGGCTCAAATTGGTTGAAACCCTTGTAGAGATGAGAGGAGGACAAGGGTCCTTGCTCGAATGGTGGATGGAGAAGAGCCCAACATTAAAGGGGAAAATACGATGAATAATCCCCTTGAATAAAGTGGAGAGATGATAAGGAAAAGGGGTACTTTGGAGTGCTCTAGGGGGAATTGACAAGTCCTTAAAAGGAAGCAAGGTATGCAAAAATTCTTCCTACATTAACATGATGAGGAGATTGTTGTGCAAATTTTAATATTTTAACAATTATAAAAAGTAGAAACACAATTAAATGGAAAATAAATAATGTATACCATAACACATGTGCATGTAGTGAAAATAGTTTCGAGAGAAAAACCCCACACTCTAAAGAAGCTCAATGTGTTATTTAGTAAACGATGATTACAATGAACTTGTAGAGAAAACCCTTATAGAGGAGTATCACCAACCAAATATCTAGAGTAATTGTTATAGACTACTAGTATCTAAAAATCTCTACACTCAACCTCCATCTCAAGAACCTAATATATAAAAGATACAAAACCCAAAGCCATCAAATGGTAATTAGAAACCCATGAGCTAAAACCACCCAAAAGTGGTTCCCCCATTATCCTCCAATCAAATATTCCATATGATGGTTCATAACACACATCATAAGTTGGTTAATAGTTGTAACTCTCATTCATAACTCTTTTATGCATCCAACACATTTTTACATCTTCTATGTAAAATTTCAAAGGCCATAATTTTTGATCTAGTGGATTGATTGGGATCCTTTTTAGAAAATTGAAGTACTCAAAGATATCAATGAAATATGCACCCCAATAGAAAATTTTGAGCAAATGATAATTTTTTATTTTTTCTAAAAAATAACCCTATAGACCGTAAATTGATTTTTTTCATTTTATATCGCAAAAATACACTTTTTGTAATCTTAAAATTAGGAGCAAGGTTGAGAAAAATTTCCCAACTTTCTTCCACTTTTCAAACACCTTGAAAGAGAAAATAGAGTATCAACACCATTATCTAATTGCTAGGGGTTGAGAGGCTCATAAAATTATAGCACCAACTAAATTTTTCTATGCACATTGAAATTTTTCTAGCATTAGCTCCCATCCTCTATCATATTCCAAACAAAATAGTATTGAGCATCTATATTCTTTGTCCTTGTATGAAAGGTTGGGTTCTTTTCCTGTACATATGAACTCTAACTATCACAAAGAATCATTATGGTTCATTCCTCTAGCCCAACATCTAAGCACAATCATTTAAATAATATAGCTTCCTTACAAGCATGTGTTGCTGCCATATACTCTACTTTTATAATGGAGAAGGAAACCATGGCTTTTTTCTTACTCATCCAAATATTACACCACCAAACATGGTCAAAACATATCCACTAGTGGATGTTTTGTCGTCAATATCTCTAGACCAATCTAAATCCATAAATCCATGAATATAAATAATTGTTTCATCTCTTATATGATAACCATGATATCATAAGGGATAGTCAAAGGTATCCTACAAATACCTAAATATCCTCTTCACTACATCCTAAAGTACTCTTCCAAGATTAGCCATAAATTGGATAAGGATTCCCACTACTTGAGCAAGGTCTAGTCTTGTACAAACCATACCATACATAAAAATATTGAATACACTAGCATAAGGTAATTTTATCACATCCTCCATCTCAATAGGATAAATTAGACACTACTTCATAGATAACGTTGTCCCCATTGTAACAGAAACACAAAGTGACTAGTAGTAGATGACATGTTTATAAACCTCTCCAACATTGAGCTTGAACATACTTAATTTGGCCCAACCAAAGCTTTCTATTCACTCTATCTCTTTTGATCTCTATCCCCAAGATGAAGTTAGCTACCCTTAATCTTGTATCTTAAACTATGTTAAAAATTGAGACTTCAAATCACAAATCAAGTCTTTCCCACTCCCCAAAAATAATATATCATCAACATATAACATAATTGCAATGTAGAAAATGGTATACCTTAACAATTTCACATTATATTTTGTCCCCCTAATTTATTGGACTTAATTAAGCTCCTAGATTTCTAAATTATGTATTCCAAAGCCTAACTTTTACCATTTTTTGAAGAAGGAAAAGCATTAAAAAAATGCATCCAATCATTAAATTGTCCTGGACTTTGAGTGTCCTGGAAATTTGGGCCAAGATCAAATCGCCCATGGGCGACTGAGTCCCTTTTCTTAGTCAGGACCCAAATTTAATTACGTTGTTGGTGACATTCTAAACCTTTATCCGCCAGGTCATCTTTCCCTTCACACTTTTTGGTTGGGGTATTTTATCAATAGTAGCCACTCTCTCCGAATCTATCCTTACGCCTTCCTTAGAAACTATGTGCCCCAAAAAATTTCCTTCAATAACCCCAAAGGCACATATCTTGGGATTGAGTGAGATCCCATATTCTAAGGCTCTAGTGAAAATCTTCTCCAAGTGCATACAATGCTCTTCTTCCTTCTTTGAAAATGTAGCCAAATTATCCTGATACACAACCATAAAAATATTTATGAAATCAACAAAGGATACATCCATAGCCCTCTAGAAAGTTTCACCAACATTTGTCAAGCCGAATGGCATCTTGAGATATACATAGGTTCCCCAAGGAGTGGTGAATGCAGTCTTATATTGTTTAGATTCCTTAACCTTTACTTGATTTTAGCCTGAGAAATCATCCATCATTGACATAAACTCACAACTAGTCACCTTTTGAAGCATTGCCTCCATGTTGGGCAATGGATAGTTATCTTTCAATGATGATATGTTGAGATTCCTGAAATCAACACACAACCTTATATCACCATTTTTCTTTCTTACTGGCACCAAATTATAAACCCATGTTGAATGTTTCATGGGTTTAATAATTCCCTCATCTCTCAATTTCATTAGTTCCTCTTACATTTTAGGTTCCAGTGTGGGGTTTATTGGTCTTTGCTTTTGTCTAAAAGGCTTAGCATCTAGTTTCAGTGGAATCTCATACTAAAACAACTCTTCTATATAAGCCTTGAGGTCATTATATGACCAATCAAAGACATGCAGGTATATTTTGTCATAAGAGAAATAAGCATTGCTCTTATTTTGGGGCTCAATTTTTTTACCTATGTACACCTTTGGTGCACATTCTATTCCAATATTGATTTCCTCTAGATCTTGTGGATCAGTGGAATTCTGCTTGACATTGCTCTTATATGAGTTATCAAACACCCTTTCCAATGGTACCAATCCTCTGGGAATTTTGTTTGTTTTCAATTAGACTATTTCATTCCCAAATATTGTATCCTTCCCATCAATATTTTCAACAAATCCTTTGAAGTCTATTTCTTGGCTCTCATACAGATCAACACACTGTAGGAGCTTCAATATATCATCATCATCATCATTGAATACTTGCTAGCTTTGAATATTATCAAGAACTAAAGGCCTTGTTTTCACCTCAACCTTTGAGATGCCAGTGCATGTCATATCATATGGACTCAATGCAATATTAGCTAATAAATTATCCATTGCATTTTTGTTCCTTTCTATCCAATCAATACCAAATGCATCAAAATTTTTGACTGTATCCTACCCAACATTTCTATATTTTTTTAGTCTTTTATTTTTGGACACAAATTTAGCCCTAACCTAGGATACAATTAATTCAGAATCTCCAAAGACCTTGATATTTTTGATCTTATGATTGTTTTCCATGTTCAACCCTAACATTAAGGCCTCATATTCAACCACGTTATTAGTGCAAGCAAACTTTAGTGAAAATGAGAACTTGAAGGTCTTACCATTAGGTGAAATAAAAATTACTCCTACACCCAGTCCTTCTTTAGAGCAAGCACTATCAAAGTACATAGTCCATACTCCATTTTCTTCAACTTTCTTTAACATTTATTTTTCCAAAGGTGTGGGTTTATTTTCTCCTTGTAACTCTTCAATCCTAAAATTATCCATGTCTACATCCACAAAGTGAAAGTTTTCTTCAGGCATTGTTTCTTCAATTAAGTGTGTAGACCCTGGTTCTCTAAGGAGTTTCACTTATTTTCCATCAATGGGAATGGTGGCAAAGGACATGTCTAGCTCCATGCTTCCTCCAATTGTTGCACTCCATTTTCTTGATAGTAGTAATTCATAAGTGGGAGGAATATTGTAGTAACAAAAAATGTATCCCTTTTTCCTTAGTTTGGGAATAATTAATATTAAAATGAGCTTAATGTTGCCTTGATTTAGTGTTGTAATGTGTTTTACACATTCACACTAAGTTTAGGGCCCTTTTTAAACTAAATGGACTTAATTGTGCCTTATTTTGGGTGTTGTAAAGTCTATCTTTACATTTTCACACTAAACTAGGGCTTTATTAATTAATTGAGCTTAATTTTCCTTAATTGGCCCATTTAATTCAAATCCAAGCCTAATTAATTGCAAATCCCAAGGGATAAAACCCGACGTTCATAAATGCCATTACACCACTTAATTTTAAAAAGGTGTGTGTCCTAGGTTAGTGACCTAGGACCCATTCACCACTTGGCAAATGGATCCTCACTAGGTCCTGGGACCCTATTTTCACATGATCTTTCACATTGTTTGAATTTTGTCCTAGTTAAGTGAGATAGGACCCATTCGCCCTATAGCGAATGGGTCCTCACTTAGACCTAGGAACCCTCTTTTAAATATGTTTTCAGTAGTATTTTAATGGTTTCAAATCCTAGATTTGATGTCGGCTTGTGATATTTGAATTTCAAAAATTAATGGTAAGATATGTATAAATACAAGGCTAATTCACTTAGTTTCAACTAGAATTTTTATAAGCAATCAATAGTAATTTCACTAGAGCATTGATAGATCATTCAAGAGCATTTCTAAGGCATTCAAGGGCATATTATTGAAGAATATTGCATAAATCAAGATCCATTTCATCATGTCAAAGGCATAATGCATCACATGCATGTTGTTGAGCTAATGTTGTGATGTAGTATTCAAGATCCAATTCAAGTGTTGTTTCTAATCAATGTTCATGATCAAGATCTACATTCATTGAGGCCACTCCATGCTAGTTTGCAGATTTATCCAAGGTTCAATTGAGGATTGGCGAGTTGTGACATTTCATTTTTTTCATTCATCATTCCTTTCATGCTTTCATTCATTTCAAGGTTTAATTACCAAAATGGGGTATGACCAAGGCAAACCCCTATTCCCTAACAAAACAACATTTTTCTCTCCTTTGATGTGTGATTGCAGGTTTTAGGTTGAAGATCATTTGGAGAGAAAAATTGAAAAAGTTGTCAAAGTTACAAAGAAAGCTATCAAATCATGGAAACTAAGCTACAAGATTTATTTCTGGCTTTTTGACAGTGCTTGACTAGAATTTGACAGTGCAGAATGAGAAGAAAAAAACCCATAAATTGATTTTCCAGAGCCCTAGCCAGGACCCATTCGCCATAGGCAAAATGAGTCCTTAATGAGGTCCAAAAAAACACTTTTTGCAACAGGTACATAACATTTGACCCTCTTAAAACTTTCCTTTTGATTGCTATATCAGTTAGGTTTATTTTTTGATTCTCAATTACACATCATAACCCTCATATTGAATGAAATTAGGGAGATAGGTCCATTGTTCATCAATTCATTTTGGTGAACCTCCACCCACTTTTCCTTTCTTTTCATTATGGTGAACCTGACCTTTTGAGCATTGTAGTTTTTTTATTTTTGAGTCCTTTTCATCCTAGATTTAGATCTTGCATTCATTTGCATCCATTTCATTGAATTAGGTCTCATTTAGGGTGTCTAATTTGCATTCAAATTTGCATCTCATTAAAGGTTTCAGGATTACATATTTTGCATTCTTTAAATTTGAAAAATACAAAAAAATCAGTCATCTTGCATATTATTTACATTATATAAACTTTCATTTGGAAAATTGAAACAAAATTGCATATCAAACTAGGTATTTTTGGTCATCATTTTGTCACATTTTGCACTTGCATTTCATGTTGCATTTACAAAAAACTAAAATTGAAACTTGCTATTACAAACCTAAATCTAAAAACCACTAGAAAACACTTGAAAATCTATAAAAATCAGTTTCGAAACCTCATCCATGAACCATTCACTATAGGGATAATGATTCCCTAATCAAGTCATAATTTTCATTTATAGAAATTAAAATCTTCATTTATGTTCTTTTTTTTGTTGCTTTCAGATTTTTGTTTTAGTTTGTTGAGTTTTGGTTTCATCAATTTGATCATATCTAGCTTAATTTGGTATATTTAGTGCATTGTGTAATTTCAAAATTGTATTTACAAGATTTCATTTACAGATTGTTGCATAATGTAATAAAAAAATTACCTTGTTTAAAATCTGAAAATTGCATTTACACATTACATTTTAGGTCATTGCATTGCATTATAAGCCTCTTTCCATTTTTGGGTTTGGACACTAAGTTTGTGAAACTTGCATGAGATTTAAAACTTGGTGTCCTATTAGCAATACTATTGTGAGACATAGTTCAAGACTCATGTCATCCCATAATACACCATTCGTCGTGGATCTTGGGTTTTCTAACTCTCTTTCTAATAGTGTTGATAATCAACCCCCTATGGATCATAGTATGCATACCTCATTTACCATGACTTCCCTTCTTGCAAACAATATGCATGATGTTGTTCATTTCTTGCAAGAAGACATAAAAAGACTAGATGAAAGCCTAGAAAAGTTACAAGACACTATGCTTACTGAAAGTATGGACATTAGTATGATTCCCACTTTACACAATCTAAGGAAAATGCTTAAAAATGAAAATGGAACACGAATTTTCAGTAGCCTCAGTTGCTTCCTTCATGAGAACTTAAACAAACAAGAGAATAATAACATACATGCCTCAGTCAACTTTATTGATGCTAAACCTCATACGAGCTCAACCAAAATGCTTCTTGATATTGCTTTCTCGCAAAAAGACATACATAAACATGCACCCAATGGTCCTCTTTACATAACTAGAAGAATTAATGACAAACCTACTAATGGGATACTAATTGATCTCATTTGTGTAGAGAATGTGATCATTGAAGAATTCCTATTCATGCATGAACTTTATCAAGATACATATGACAAACCGAAAGCATGGATCAAAACATGTAAGGGTTTTGCTTGTATGGGTCCTCACTTAGACCTAGGACCCCTCTTTTAAATATGTTTTTAGTGGTATTTTAATGATTTCAAATCCTAGATTTGTTGTCGGATTGTGATATTTGAATTTTGGGAATTAATGATAATATATGTATAAATACAAGGCTACTTCACTTAGTTTCAACTAGAATTTTTATAATAAATCAAGAGTACTTTCACAAGAGCATTGATAAAGCATTCAAGAGCATTTCTAAGGCATCCAAGGGCATATTATTGAAGAATATTGCAGCAATCAAGATCCATTTCATCATGTCAAAGGCATAATGCATCATGCATGTTGTTGAGCTAATGTTGTGATGTAGCATTCAAGATCCAATTCAAGCGTTGTTTCTAATCAAGGTTCATGATCAAGATATACATTCATTAAGGCCACTTCATGCTAGTTTTTAGATTTATCCAAGGCTCAATTGAGGATTGGTGAGTTGTGACATTTTATTTTGTTCATTGATTATTCCATTCATGCTTTCATTCATTTCAAGGTGTAATTACCAAAACGGGGTTTGACCAAGGCAAACCCCTATTCCCTAACAAAACAACATTTTTCTCTCCTTTGATGTGTGATTGCAGGTTTTAGGTTGAAGATCATTTGGAGAGAAAAATTGCAAAAGTTGTCAAAGTTGCAAAGAAAGTTTTCAAATCATGGAAACTGAGCTATAGGATTTATTTTTGAATTTTTGACAATTCCTGACTAGAATCTGGGAGTGTAGATTGAGAAGAACAAAACCCAAAAATTGATTTTCTAGAGCCCTAGCTAGGACCCATTCACCATAGGGCGAATGAGTCCTTAGTGAAGTCCGAGAAAGCACTTTTTACAATAGGTACATAGCATTTGACCCTCTTAAAACCTTCCTTTTGATTGTTATATCAGTTAAGTTTATTTTTTGATTCTCAATTACACATCACAACCCTCATATTGAATGAAATTAGGGAGATAGGTGCATTGTTCATACATTCATTTTGGTGAACCTCCACCCATCTTCCCTTACATTTCAAATACCTACTACTGTGATGTTGATAACAAACTCTTTCTTAGGGTAAGAAGCCAATTTGAAACATACCTCCATGATGATTCCTATTATTGGAACCTCCCTAAAGTCCATGGCATAATATTTTCCACATGCACTGCTAATTTTTAATCCTAATTCCTTCATGATTTCAAAAGGAATAATGTTTGATGAGGCTCTTAAATCTATCATGTTGTTTTTCACTAACTTATCATCAATCATAAGTTACATAGAATGGGTCCACTTGGTTAGGACATACAGTAAGTGTGACACCCAAAAACACTTGAGGGATATCATTATTGATCCCCTCAACTTCTTCTTCACTCAAATTATTTCTACTTGTTTTAGGAAGAGTAGACACCTTTTCTCCACAGGTTGTAGCTACACCATTGATGAGGGAAACTTCCTTTTCCTTATGCTCTTCAATCCTCATCATCTCAAGAAGAGGAACTGAAACATTTACTTGTGACAACAATTGGAACATATCAACTGGAGTATCTTACGAAACTCATATGTTGTCACATCTTGTTCTACTGATTGGTTTTTCTTCTGTTCAAGTTTTTCTTCTTTCCTAACCTCAACTTTTTTCTTTTCTTGATCTGTCTTCATCTTTTGATATTTATCTTTGACCACTAGAGACACCGCATGCCCATTACTGTTCATAGCTCTAGACTTCTTAGCTAGCACCTTTTATTTTTCTTTGGATTCATCAATCTTTTTAGGTGTTTGACTAATTTGTTTGTCTTTATCTTGATCCTTAATGAAAGCACTGCCAACTTTACTTTGCTCATCATTGAACATTATATTTCTTAAGTGGTAGTTGCTTTTAAATTGGGAAACTACAATAGCTGATAATACTTTAATCTCTTTAGTAGATGGTCTTCTTAAACTAACATTAAAAAAATCAGTCTCAAGATTATTTACATTATGATCTTCTCCCTCATCATCAAAAAAATGTTGATGATATGCTTTTGATTTGTATCACTTCATTCCCAAACACTATATCACTTTGTTATGGGCCCAATTTTGTCTTCATCTACCAGGTCATCTTTATTGGGCCTTTATCATTGACTAAAGAATGAAAGGAGTGACAAAGTAAGTGAAACTATCTACATCAAGCATGTTTTGGAGGGATAAAGATTACAAGCAAGTATAACTGTATTTGTCCTTTTAGAATATTCTCTCCATGAACAATTGTGCTCATATTTTATAATAGAATTGTTTGTCAAATGAAAATATGACATGTGTCAAATGATCTTGAAGCTTGTTTTTCTCCCTTGTTCTTATAAAAGGGAGATCAAATCCATTTGCATGAGATATTGGAGAATATTGTAATGTAGAGCATAGAGTAATAGAGTTTGAACTTTGTATATAGGTTTTGTTTGAGTCTAGATTTGTATGTAATTTGCAAGTTTTTGTATACCTGTACTAGCATCTATTTTCAAATACAATGGTACAATTTCAAGACAATTGTCTCCTCATGTATACTTGATACAAGTTATGAATGAAATCCAATCAAAGATCAACTTGTTCATCTTCGTTGTTTTTCCTTTGAATGTATGTTTCTATTATAGCTCTTATTCAAATAATAGGTTAAAATGCTTTAATGAGAATGTAGAATTGGTTAGGAATACTTAAGTGCAGTATTTTAAGGCATTACTATGAAGCTTCATGATGTTTAGGGAAAATGCTAATATACAAGTCTCAATTAAAATAATTTTGACTACGTTCCCTAGGTTAATAGACCAATCCATTGCATTTATACTTGTTATGATCTCCATGGTCACTCATATAAAGAAAAATAAAAAATCTTAATTTTAGTTTGCATTATTTGCAAACTGTTTGATGTTATTGTATATTCTCCTACTATGAATTGTTGAAATTATTAAAGGATATTTCTAGGCCTTTTCATTTTCATAATCATCAAGCTAATATGTTGAGAACACATATTTTGTTTACAATATTTTAGATAATTGGCAAAGGAGATCTTACAAATACTATCAGGGTATCACCCTCTCTCTCAATCACCCAAACCCTATACTGAATATCATAAATCCTAATCCCTATACCCTAAACCCTAAACCCTCAACCTTATAAAATAAACCTTGAACATTATCCCTCAACCATAAAATTAAACCCTAAGCCCTACATTCAATCTTGTTTGTACCCTAAACCCTCAATCCTAAACACAATACCCTCAACCCTCAATTATATCTCTCCTTCCTTATATACTTCTCTCTATCTCTCCCTCTCTCCATCTCTACCTCTCCCTTCCTCCTTCCCTCTCTCTCCCTCTCTCTCAATATCCCAACCTTCCTCCTCTCTTTGTTTCTATCTCTCTCTATATCTACCTATCCCTCCCTCCTTCCCTCTCTCTCTCTCTCTCTCTCTCTCTCTCTCAGTTGTATCCATCCCACCCCCTCCCCCTCTCTCAAGTCTCTCCCTCCCACCCTAACTAGATAAATCTCTCTCTCTCATGTCTCTCCCTCCCTCTCCCTCTCTCCCATCTTTCTTTCTCCATCTCTCCTTCCCTCTTTAATCTCTATTGAGCACAATTATCTCTCTCTCCCTCCCTCCCTCCTCTCTCTATCTCACCTCTCTCTCTCCCCCTCCCTCCCTCTTTCCCTATCTAATATTCTCTATCTCCCCCTTTCTCCCACCCACCTTCCCTCTCTACTTCTCTCTAACTAACCTATCCCTCTCTACCTCTCTCTCCCCCTCCCTCCTCTCTCCTGTCAGTCTCTCCCACCTTCCTCCTTCCTCTGCTTCTCTCTCTCTTTGTCACTCTCTCTCCTTCCCTCTCTGCTTCTCCTTTCTCTCCTCTCACCCTCTCTCTCAGTCTCCCAAGACCCTATGCAAATGTCATAGATCTTAATCCTATGCCTAGGCCCTGCACCTCGACATATAGAGCCTTGGACGTTATCCATCGGCCATGGCTTAGGCCTAAGGCCTACGTTCAGTCTTGTGCCCTGACCATCAGTGATCCTAGACCCAATGCCACTCAGCCCTAAATCATCTCTCCTTCATATGTAAGCTTCTCTATGTCTCCTCTCTCTCCATCTCTACCTCTCCCTTCCTCCTTCCCTCTCTCTCCTCTCTCTATAAATGTCCCAGCCTTCCTCCTCTTGGGTTTCTATCTCTCACCATATCTACCTATCCCTCCCTCCTTCCATCTCTCTCTCTCCCTCTCTCCCTCTCTCTCCATCTCTCTCGATCTCCCAACCTTACTCCTTCCCTCTAGATTTATCTCTCTCCATTCCCTATATTTCTCTCACTCCCTCATTCCTTCTCTACTCTCTATCTCACAATCATCTCTCCCTCTTTCTATTTAGGATTTAGGCTTTAGGGTTTAGGCTTTAAGATTTAGGGTTTAGGGTTTAGGGTTTAGGGTTTAAGCTTTAGGTTTTAGGGTTTAGGTTTAGGTTTTAGGCTTTATGGTTTATGGCTTAGGCTTTAGGTCCAACCCCCTCTCTCCCACTCCCTCTGGCTCCCCCTCTCTTAGGTCTATCCCTCTTTATATCGGTCCCAACCCCCTCTTTCTCTCAAATATATCTCTCCCTCCCTCTATCTCTCTCTCTCATGTATATCTCTCACTCCCTCTATCTCTCTCTCAGGTCTCTCCCTCCCAACCTAACTAGAGAACTCTCTCTCAAGTCTCCCTCTCTCAATCCTCTCCCTCCCACCCTAACTAGAGAACTCTCTCTCTCTCTCTCTCTCTCCCTCTCTTTCCCTCTCTTAGGTCTCTCCCTCACACCTCATCACCCTCTCTTAGGTCTCTCTCTCTCACTCCCTCTATCTCTCTCCCACTCCCTCTCTCTTCTACTCCCTTTCTCTTCCACTTCCTCTCTCTTCCTCTCTCCTAGGTCTCTCCCTTCCACCACCTCTCCATCTCACCCTAACTAGAGAACTCTCTCTTTGTATCTTTTTCTCTCCCCTATCTCTGAGGTCTCTCTCTCCCAACCCCTCTCCCTCCCTTTCCCCCCCCCTCTCTCTCTCAGGACTCTTTCTCCCACCCCTCCCCCTCTCTCAAGTCTCTCTCTCCCACCCTAACTAGAGAACTCTCTCTCTCTCACCAGGTCTCTCTCTTTCTCTCCCTCTCTTTCCCTCTCTCTCATGTCTCTCCCTCACACCCTAAAACCTCTCAAGACTCTCTCTCTCCCTCCATCTTAGGTCTATCTCGTAGGTCTATGTAAATCACTGGGAGACCCCATTTCTTGGACCCATTTTTTCAAATAGGACAAGTTAGGTTGCCAATTTCAAGAATTGACAAACTAGTGGGCCCAGTAACTTGCCAATTTAGTGAAATTGGCAATGTAGTGGCCTATTTGAAAAAAAAGGGTCCAAGAAATGGGGTCTCCCGGTGATTTACCCCCATTTCTTAGACCCATTTTTTCAAATAGGAAAAGTTAAACCCTCAACCCTTAATCCCTCAACCCTCAACCCTTAACCCTTAAACCCTAAACCCTAAACCCCTAAACCCTCTACCCTATACATTGGACCATTAACCCTAATCCTTCAACCATATGTACCCTCAACCCTAATTCTTAACCCTATACCCTCAACCCAATACCCTAAACCATCAATCCTGTAGGTCCTCAACCCTATACCCTCAATTCTCAACCCTCTACCCTATACATTAGATCCTCAACCCTCATAAATACTTGTCCCTCCTTCCTCTGCTCTCCTTATCTCTATCTCACTACCAATGTATAGGGTAGAGTGTATAAGGGTTGAGGGATTAGGGTTTAAGGGTTGAGGGTAGAGGGTTGAGGGTTTAAGGGTTGAGGGATTAAGGGTTGAGGGATTAAGGGTTGAGGGATTAAGGGTTTAGGGTTGAGGGTAGAGGGTTTATGGTTTAGGGTATAGGTTTGAGGGTATATGGTTGACGGATTAGAGTTGAGGGTCCAATGTATATGGTAGAGGGTATAGGGGTTGAGGGTTAAGGGTTTAAGGGTTGAGGGTTGAGGGATTAAGGGATGAGGGTTGAGGGTTTAATATATAGGGTAGAGGGTTTAAAGGTTTAGAGTTTAAGGATTGAGGGTTGAGGGTTTAAGGTTGAGGGTAGAGGGTTGAGGGATTAGGGTTGAGGGTCCATTGTATAGGTTTGAGGGTTGAGAATTGAGGGTAGAGGGTAGAGGGTTGAGGGTCCATTATGATCCACTAGCTTGCCAATTCAGTAAAATTGGCAACCTAAAGTGGCCTGTTTGAAAAAATGGGTCCAAGAAACATCACCGAGAGACCCTATTTCTTGGATGTATTTTTTCAAACAAGCCAATCTAGGTTGCCAATTTCACCAAATTGGCAAGCTAGTGGGCGCACTGGCTTGCCAATTTGGTGAAATTGGCAATGTAGTGGCTTGTTTGAAAAAATGGGTCCAAGAAATGGGGTCATCACTGGGAGACCCCATTTCTTGGATCCATTTTTTCAAATAGGATAAGTAAGATTTCCAATTTCACCGAATTGGCAATCTAGTGGGTCCAGTAGCTTGCCAATTCAATGAAATTGGCAATGTAGTGGCCTATCTGAAAAAATGGGTCCAAGAAATGGGGTCTCCCAGTGATGTAAATCACCAGGAGACCCCATTTCTTGGACCCATTTTTCCAAACAGGCCAAGTTAGGTTGCCAATTTCATCAAATTGGTAAGCTAGTGGGCGCACTGGCCAATTTCATCAAATTGGTAAGCTAGTGGGTGCACTGGCCAATTTCATCGAATTGTTAAGCTAGTGGGTGCACCAGCTTGCCAATTCGGTGAAATTGACAATGTAGTGGCCTATTTGAAAAAGTGGGTCCTAGAAATGGGATCTTCCAAATCACTGAGAGACCCCATTTCTTGGACCCACTTTTTCAAATAGGCCACTACATTGCCAATCTCACCAAATTGGCAAGCCAGTGCGCCCACTAGCTTGCCAATTCAGTGAAATTGGCAACCTAACTTGGCCTATTTGAAAAAATGGGTCCAAGAAATGGGGTCTCTCGGTGATATTCGATGAAGTTAGGTTGCTAATTTCATCGAATATCACCAGGAGACCCCATTTATTGGACCCATTTTTTCAAATAGGCCAAGTTAGGTTGGCAATTTCATCGAATTGGAAAGCTAGTGGGCCCACTGGCTTGCCAATTCAGTGAAATTGGCAATGTAGTGGCTTGTTTGAAAAAGTGGGTCCAAGAAATGGGTCTCCTGGTGATTTTCTTGGGGTCTCCCAGTGATGTAAATCACCGGGAGACCCCATTTCTTGGACCCATTTTTTCAAATAGGCCAACGTCGGTTGCCAATTTCATCAAATTGGCAAGCTAGTGCTATTTGAAAAAATGGGTCCAAGAAATGGGGGCCATCTCTCTCTCTCTCTCCCCCTCCCTACCACCCCCTCCCCTCTCTCAATTCTTTCCCTCCCACCCTAACTAGAGAATACTCTCTCTCTCTCATGTCTCTCCCTCACACCCCCTCACTCTCTCTCAAATCTCTCTCCCTCCCTCTCTCTCTCTCTCCTAAACCCTAATCCCTATACCCTATAAACTTAACCTTAAACCTTCAACCCAGTACCCTCAACCCTATACCTAATTTCCTAAACCCTAATCCCTATACCCTATAAACTTAACCTTATACCTTCAACCCTATACCTTAATCCATAAACCCTACACCCTCAACCCTCATCCCTATACCCCATACCCTAAACCCTAAACATTATCCCTAAACCCTTAACCCTATAATTAAACCCTAAACCCTACATTAAACCTTGTACCCTAAACCTTGAACCCTAACCCTCAACCCTAAACCCATTACCCTCAACCATGTACCCAATATCTTAAACCCTAATCCCTATACCCTATACACTTAACCCTACACCCTTAACCTTGAACACTATACCTCAACCCTCAACCCTATACCTTAAACCCTTAAACCTACACCTTCAACCCTCATCCCTATACCCTATACCATCAACCTTACAACCTAAGCCTGGAACATCATCCCTCAACCCTATACTTAAACCTAAACCCTACATTCAACCTTGTACACTAAACCTTAAACCATAAACCTCAATCCTAAACCTAATACCCTCAACCATATACCCAATATTCTAAAACCTAATCCCTATACCCTATAGACTTAGTGCTTTCACCTCAACCTTGAACACTATCCCTCAACCCTCAACCCTATACCTTAAACCCTAAACCCTACATCCTCAACCCTCATCCCTATACCTTATACCCTTAAACCTAAATATTATCCCTCAAACCTATACTTAAAAAATAAACCCTACACTCTCAAGCCTTAACCCTACACCTTATACCCTTAACCCTACACCCTAAACCCTAATCCCTATACCCTATACACTTGACCTCATACCCTCAACCCTGAACATTATACCTCAACCCTCAACCCTCAAACTTATACATAAATCCTAAACCCTAAACTCTCAACCCTAAACCTAATATCCTCAACCTAATACCCTCAACCATATACCAAATATCCTAAACCATAATCCATATACCCTATACACTTAACCTTATACCCTCAACCCTAAACACTATCCCTCAACCCTCAAACCTATAGCTTAGACCCTAAACCCTAAACCCTCATCCCTCATCCCTATACCCTATACCCTCAACTTTATACCTAATATCCTAAACCCTAATCCTTATACCCTATACACTTAACCCTATACCTTAAAAACTTAACGTTACACCCTCAACCCTCATAGGGGGAGAGATAAAGAGGGGGAGGGAGGGATTTGGGGAGGAGAGAGAGTGGGGTTGGGAGGGAAAGGGGAGATAAAGATAAATAGAGAGGGAAGGAGAGGTAGAGAGAAATGAGAGATAAAGAGTAGATAAGGAAGGATAGATGGAGGTAGAGGTATGGAGGGAGAGAGAGCGAGGTGAGATAGAGAGAAATAAAGAGAGTGTGGTAGGGAGTGAAAGTGGGATATGTGGGTAGAGAGAAGTAGAGAGAGATAGAGATAAAGGGAAGAGGGAGGGTGGGTGAGAGAGGGGAGGAAGGGAGAGGTAAAGAGGGATAGGTGAGAA
Source organism: Sequoia sempervirens (assembly GCA_007258455.2). Classification (NCBI taxonomy): domain Eukaryota; kingdom Viridiplantae; phylum Streptophyta; class Pinopsida; order Cupressales; family Cupressaceae; genus Sequoia; species Sequoia sempervirens. Next base: position 216,434,789 of record VDFB02358134.1, read on the forward strand.
AAAGATAAGTAGAGAGAATGGTTACATATAGAGGAGAGAGTTACAAAGAGAGAAAGTGAGAATGATGAGATAGAGAGGAAAGAGTGATAGAGAAAGAGGGTGAGGGAGGAGTGAGAGAAAGAAAGAGAGAGAGGTAGAGGGAGGGAGAGGAGAGATAGAGATTAGATAGGGGAAAATTTAGGGAGGGAGACATATAGTGAGAGAGAGAGAGGGCTAGGGGAGATAAAGATAATTAGAGAGGGAAGGAGAAGTAGAGAGAGAAGTAGAGAGGGAATGAGGGAGGGAGGGAGAGAAGTGAGATAGAGAGTTGTAGAGAGAGTGTTAGAGAGTGATGGATGGAGAGGTAGGTAGAGAGGGATTAGGGAGATAGAGAGTAGAGAGGGAAGGAGAGGGAGAGATATGGATGGAGAGAGTGGGAGGTGAGATAGAGAGTAACAAAGAGAGAGGGTGGTAGGTTGTGATGGATGGAGAGCTAGGTAGAGAGGGAGAGGGGAGATATAGATAAGTAGAGAGGGAGGGAGATGTAATGAGGGAGAGGGAGGTGAGATAGAGAGAAATAGAGAGTGGTGGAAGGAGAGGTAGGTAGAGAGAGGGAGAGAGGAGATAAATATAAGTAGAGAGGGAAGGAGAGGTAGAGAGATGAGGGATAGAGAGGAGAGAGGGAATGAGGGAGGGAGGGAGAGGTAGGGAGGGAGAGAAAGGTGAAATATAGAGGTGTAGAGAGTGGTAAGGTGTGATGGATGCAAAGGTAGGTAGAGAAAGGGATTGGGAGATATAGAGTAGATAGGGAAGAAGATAGGGAGAGATAAGTATGGAGGGAGAGAGAGGGAGGTGGGAGAGAGGTGAGGTAGAGAGAAATAGAGAGAGTGGTAGGGAGTGATGGAGGGAGAGGTAGAGAGAGAGGAGATAGAATTAGAGGGAAAAGGAGAGAGAGAGAGAGAGAGAGAGAGAGAGAGAGAGAGAGAGAGAGTTCTTGAGATCAAGGGAGAGAGAGTCAAATAAAGGGATGAAAATAGTGAGAGAGAGGTCTAGAGTGTAAGGTATAAAAAATGAATGAGATAGAGAGAAATAATACAATTTTCTGATTACTGAAATTTGACCTCCTGATTACTAAAATTTGACTAAATTTGAAATTTGTGAGATCTTCTAAAAACTGGAATTTGCATTATAACTCCTAGAGATCCAAAACCACTCTCAAACATCTTGAAACTATATACATGAAATACAACTTAAAGTATATAGTTTCCCTTAAAGATAATGAGATTAAATAAAATTAAAAGAGAAGAAAAATAAATTTAATGTAGATCAAAACACGAGTGCATTATAACGTGCTCGTGTTTTGTCAATGCATTCACAAAACACAAAACCTATGTCAAAGATCAAAACACGAGTGCATTATAACGTGCTCGTGTTTTGTCAATGCATTCACAAAACACAAAAGCCATGTCAAAACTAAGATATAATGCGAGCGCGTTATAACATGCTCGTGTTATAACACACACATGTTATATAATGCTTTGGGAATCCCCAAGCCTTAGGCTTGGTATTTTCCTTTGAATACCAACCCAAAGGCTTGGAGGGCCTTCCCAACGACTAGAGATGTGTTTTTGCAAATTCTACAATATTTCACATAATCGAGTTCGTTCTCACCATCAGGATTGCATGTGTTTCAATGTCGAACAAATCAACACCTGGTTAATGTTAGTTTCGCTCTTAGCTATCCAACAATGTAGTTTTTTCACTTTTTGAGAATGTTAAGCCTTTCATCTATAATTTCTTTTTTTTGTGTCTCTTTTTTAGCAAAAAGAAGTGTTTGGTGTTTTTTTCGTTATAAATTAACCGTTCATCAAAATTTTAAATAAATTATATTTTTAGAAACTAGACTCCATTCTACAAATTTAAAAAAAATAAAAAAAAATTCAATTAGTTTCCAAAATTTGTAGGGGTAGCACAACCAAAATTTTGTTTTTAGGAAGTGTCCACTTAGAAAATTAGTAAAAAATAAATATTCATTAAAAAATTATCAAAAAAATCGTGCATTAGCTACTTACTGTTAGCTAATTTCTCACTGGAGTGATTTTAAAAATACTAAAATAAAGTTCATCATGCTAAGGACGTACAAAAGTTGCTATGTTATGTTTTTTTGATAAAAACAACACCAATTTTTGTACGTCCCTATTTTGAACCCCTTAATCTCAACCATTTTCAAAATAAATTAGTAGTTTAGAAAGTAGAATCAAAGCACTTCGATCCTTGTTTTTGTTGCATCTCAAAATTTTGAGTGTAACTATCCTCAATTTCATGTTCAAGGTCAGTATTTCCTGATTTTAGAAAAAAGTGGCCACTCAATCCCCCTTTTTGGCCCCCCATCTTTTTGCACTTACCCTATAGGCCAACATGAGATGCAATCAATGTAATATCTTGTATAAAATGTAAATCTAGATTATCTAGGGTAAAAGTGTGGTGCGATGCATTATGAAAATTGTGTAAGTGACTGAAAGAGAAAGAGTAGAGGTGGTAGATCATGTCCAGTTTCAACTTGATCATATCTCTGCAAAATAAGGCAAGTGTAGAAGTGTGATTAATTATTGTTGGAGGCAGTGAGCCAAAGGTAAAAATTCTTGATTACTAAAATTAGTGAGCTTGTAGGAAGTTGGGAAGATATTTGACGAAGTCAAAAAGTAGAATTGCAATCATCAAAAGGAGTGAGCTTAATTGTTAGTTTCAGATAGTGGAAGGATTGTCATTCTTTAATCATTCTTGAGTGCGTGCTCAAATCAAGGAGTTGTAGCTTCCTTTGGTTGTAGCCCTAAAACAAATTTGTACAATTAGGGAATTGTAGATTCCTTGGGAGTGACCCTACAAACTATAATTAAGGAGTTGTAGCTTCCTTGGTTTGTAGCCCTAAAACAAAGTTGTAAATGTTGTTCATCTTGCAAGGCTAGATTAGGACAATAGCTCCTAGCAAATTTTCTCACCATGGTTTTTCCCTTGTAGGGTCTTCTACGTATATCTAGTGGTGTTCATGTTCATGCTTATGTGGTAGAGTTTAAAGTGTCTGACTATTTTGGAGGGTTTGAGATTTCATAGAATATTGATTCACCCCCCTCTCAATATTCCAGTGTATTCAACAAAACTAACAACTCTCCATCATAAACCATCAACCCTAAACCAATAAACCATAGGCCCTACATCATAAATAATGAATAATTTAGATATATTAAAGGGAGGGAGGAGAGAGAGACATGGGAGAGAGATAGAGAGAAGAGAGGTAGATAAAGAGAGATGTGAGATAGAAAGAAGATAGATCTACATAGGGAGGGAGGGATAGGTAGGAAGGGGAGATAGAAAGTTGAGATAGAGAGGTAGATAGTGGAGGGAGAGAGGTTAGATATAGAGAGATAGATCTAGGAGAGAGATAGAAGTGAGATAGAGAACAATAGAGATGGAGAGGAGAGTAGAGAGGAGGGAGATGTGAGATGATATATAAAGAGGTAGGTAGACCCTCAACCCTCTATTATCGACCATAAATTCTACACCCTACCCTAAACACTAGGAGATGCACCTTGAACCTATACACTAAACCCTAAATATTCACACTAATAATTAACACTAAAACCTATACCCTCAACCCTAAACAATATATGTTCAACCATCAACCCTAAACCCTCAACTCTAAATTCTTCATATAAATGAGGGTGTATTAGATAGAGACAAATGGAGGAGTGAGAGAGATAGGGAGGGAGAGACAAAGAGAGGGAGGGAAAGAAATATGGAGAGAGATACAAAGAGGATTTTATCTTCATAGGAAAATGAGCACATTATAACACACTTCCTCCTATTAAGATGAATTTTTGATCATGGGGGAGACATTTCCTTCCTAGAAACACGAGCGAATTATAATCTAGATAGAGATGTATTGAGAGCGATAGAGAGGTAGAGAGAGTTAGGGAGAGAGAGAGAGAGGGATATATGCAGATAGGGAGAAAGAAGAATTAGAGATAGGGAGATTTAAGTATAGAGAGACAAAGAGATACATGGGATGTAAGGAAAGACTCTAGTGCCGAAATCGCTTTCCTAATGTTAGTTCACAAGGGAACAATGCAGGAGTACTTTTAATTTCAAAATACAGAACATTAAGATTCACATGAAAAAGGATAGAACAAAATAAACAATAATCTCAACAAAGAATGAACACCAAATTTACATTGGAAAACCCTTTCGAGAAAAAAAAACCCACCACCAAAGAAAGATCACTTTATTCATAGTAAAATGAAATTACAATAAAGTTACATATTCCTTCTTCACAGGTATTTGTTCACTAATATTACACAACAACATTACAATCAGGTCAATCACGTAGTTCTTATAGACCACAATCAATCACAACACTGTTACAATGTTCTTTCAACATACAATACACGCTCAACCAAAACAATCTTTCTCCTTCCAACACAACACCCAATTGGTCCGTCGTTTTTAATTCTCACGAAGACCCTTTGATTTCCAAGAATATTTTATCCAAATTGATTCAGTTCATTCAACTGTCAAAGAAGTCCAACCGTCAACATTATCCTAGGGTGATCCCACTAAGTCGGTTTACAATTTCTGGGAGATTCTAATTTTTGCTAAAATCACACATTTTTAGAAAATATAATGATTTAAGCCTTAAAAAGTTCCATTTAAAGCATTCCAATTGAAGAGGGTTTGATCAAACTACCTTAGATCAAACCCCCTTGGATAGAACCCCGCTACTTTTAAACCATACCTATAACAGAGTCTCCTTTACACCTATCAAAATGCTGATAAAAAACTGCTTTTGATTTACCTTCTGGGGGATCAAATGAATTCATTTAAAATTTATTTTTTGTAAGTATGTAGTCCTTATTATAAGCTTCCGAAAAGGTATAATTTTAAATAAATTTAATTTAATTATTATGTTTAATATTTTTTATTTCTTATGAATGTAGCTTTTTCACTGAAATTCAAGCTCTCTGTTCTGCACATGTGGAAAAATAGAATATTATCAAAAAAAATATTTAAAAAATATGAGTGCACTAGATATTGAAGTCCTTGATCCAACAAAAATAATAATTGAATTTTGATACATACAAAAAAAGTTGTGTTATATAGTTCGCTTATGTCGAATTGTAATTGGTTTGACTTCAAAACTTGATTAAGGAAAAATATTCAATAAAACACTATGAAACCAATTGGAAGCACTAGATATTGTAGTTAAAAATCTAAATTAAAAAAAAAAGAATTTTATCCTTCATGGAAAAAAAGTTATGTGAACTATATGGTGAGCGTCACTCAAAAATGGTGTTTACTAAAAAAAACTAGGTTTTGAAGGAGATGGAAAAAAAAGTTCAATCTGATTCCAATTTTTTTTTTTGAATATATATTTAGAATATATAGACAAAATGTCACAAATCACTACTTTGCATCATCTTCAAATTCCTCACAGTTTAGCCGCTATAGGTGCTCGAAAGTGAATATTTTGTTAGAAAAAATTAGTTTACTGTCCAGTTTGGCCAAAATTGTAAACCAGAATTGTGGGATCACCCCCCACATTGGTGCAGAATATAAATGGTCAATAGTTTAAATCCAAAAGCCAGAAGACTTTACGTGTCTACAAGATGGCCTTTTGTTATTTACTCACTAGTACATCCGCGGCCTCAATACACCCATCGACATGGCTCCAACGAAGTGAACACCCATTGGCATGTCGCATAAACATTTAACTTCAGAAACACCACATGGAGGTTAGGAATTTCCTGGATGCCGTGACAAGCCAATACCACTATCGCCTATTTAGAGAAAACTTGAACTTTGCAATCTCCACTACAGGTTAGAGAATTCCCAGATGCTACGACAATGATGGAGATTGGCCAGTCAGGAAGTTAAGAAACTTCTGAACTCCCCAACAAGGTTCTAAAGTTAAAGAAAACAATGATGCCGTGACCAACACACTATCGTCAAGTTAGTAACTTTTAGAACCTTGCGACTTAGGATCCAAGGTTAAAAAATCCAGTGATCAACTGACAATGAGGACTAAACAAAGGAAAAGAATGCCAAGTCTTTAACAAAGATTCAAGCCAACAAGTTGAGGCAAAATTTTCCAACATGGGAGAAAATGATTAGAAAAGGAAGGAGGGAAATGGGGAGAGAGAGAGAGGGAGATAGAGAGAGATTTGAGAAAAAAGAGTACAAAGGGGAGGAGGGAGGGAGGGGTGGAGAGAGATATAGAGATTTTGAGGGAGAGAGGATACATAGATTTTGGGGAGAGGGATTGAGGCACAAAGAGATGAATATCGATAGAGAGAGATGTAGAGAGAGTTAGAGACTGAGGTGGAGGAAGAGAGGATAGAGAGATTTTTGGGGGAGGGATGGAGGCAAAAAGAGATGAATATTGATAGAGAGATATAAAGAGAGTTAGAGACTGAGGTGGAGGGAGAGAGCGTTGAATAGTTAGATTCAAGAACATGATGATTTTAGTGCAGGCCAAAACACGAGCATGTTTTTGCTCACACAAAACAGGCACGCATTTTGGCTCGCACAGAACACACACACGTTTTGACTCGTATAGAACACACAGGCGTTTTGGCTTACACAGAACACACATGCATTTTGGTTCACACAAAACACACACGTGTTTTGGCTTGCATAAAACACACACGTGTTTTGGCTTGCACAGAACACGCATGCATTTTGGCTCACACAAAACACACATGAATTTTGGCTCGCACAGAACACGCATGCGTTTTGGCTCACATAGAACATGCGCACGTTTTGGCTTGCATAGAATAGGCACGTATTTTGGCTCGCACATAACACACACACATTTTGGCTCGCACAGAACATGCACACGTTTTGGCTAGCACAAAACACACACATGTTTTGGCTTGTAATTAGGCTTGGATGACAAGCCTTAGGCTTGGATGGTTCATTTGCCTCATTTTCATGTGATTTTTTCCTCTATTATTGTTTTTCAACTTGCTTGTCATCAACTTTACACATTATAAATCAAATCTTAGTAAAATTACCACCATAATTTTAGACGTCTCCTAAGCTTTGTAACCATATATATTTTTTATATTTGAACTATATTAACATGTTTATTTTTAATTTCTTTCACTAATGTTTTCATAGTTATCAAAGACATATATGTACTGAATTTTTTTAATAACTTTTGACCTACTTGTCCAAATTTGAATATATATATATATATTGTTCTACACTTCATTCTTTACACATTGGAATTTTTTTTGCATTTTTAATTATTTTGGTGCAGGTTATGTGACACACATGCTCGGTGATGCAATTTTCAAGATGCATCCACTTTGAAAAATCATAAAAAAAATACTCAATAAAAAATTACAAAAAAATATACAACTTCTACTACTCACTCTTAACTATATTTCTATCAATGGGTTTTTGAAAAAACTAAATGCAACTAAAAAAATTAAGGGGCGCACACGAGACACTATGTTATGTTTTGCTGAAAAAATAGGAACACTTTTGTGTGCATGAAACATTTGATCCTCTTAATCTTATCTATTTTTGAAAAAAAATTAGTAGTTTAGAAACTAGATTTAGAGTACTACAGTTCTTGTTCTTTTGGTGTCTTCAAATTTTGAGTGCATGAATCTCAAAATACTCTTCCAAGTTCAAGTTTAGCTGATTTCAGAAAAAAAGTGGCCACTTTTTGACCCCATTTTTGTGTGCACTTACCCAAAATTAAATAAAAAATAACATCAATATAAAAATTTTATCATTACAATTTTAAAGTTGAAGAGGGGAAAAAGGTTGAAAGTAAATTTAAAATGGAAGATAAAGCAATGAAAAGAACAATACCTTCACCTGGAATCTTTGCTTCTCTCCTTGATGAGTGAAAATGGAGTGCACCCTTATTTCATTTGGTTTGCTCTTTGATATGTTGATATGTGGATTGCTCAATGCTCTAGCATAGCCTTAATATGATTTGATAATGACAAGATATCAAAATGATAACATATAGGTATGATTGCTTCAAAGTTTATACATTAGGAGGTTTGATGAGGGATGAGAGCCTCTAGATATAGAGTGTTGAAGAGGTAAAATCAATTGCTAAGAATGGTTGATGATGGATGGCTAAGATTGAAGGAGGATTAGGGCTTAGATGAAAGATGTAGTCATGCGACAAGTGGCACATGAGGGATATGATTTAGGTTTAATATTATGATGATGACAAAATATCCTTATGAGAATGGCTAGGATTAAGAGGTTTAGATGAGATGAATGGATAAGATGAAAAGTTAGTTTGACTATTGGGGAGGTGCCTAGGTTCAATGAATCCAAACAAGGAGTTAGATATGTGAAGGGGACACTATAATGAAAAATTTAGATTAGATCCACGTGAAGACGATAAAGATCTAGGATTAAATGAACAAGGGTAGAGGATAAAGGGGAATTAATTAAATAAATAAAGTATTTATTTAATTAATGGGATAATGTGAGGGCAAAATAATTAAATAAAGATTAAATATTTATTTAATTAATGGTCTAAGGATAGGTTAAAATTAGGTGTGGTTGGGTAAGGTCATATTTTAGGTGTCTCCAAAAGCACATCCCAGAAAATGGTTGTCAATATATTTTGTTTTAGTTGTGGATAATGTAACTATCTATTGTCCCTTGTTCATCTAGCTAATTACTACTCCAAAAAGAATAAAAAACATAACTACTCATTGACATGTATTGTTATTGAAATCTCTAGCCAATCAAAATCTACAATACAAGGAGATGATTACAATTAATGTATTAGATGCCTTAACATACAAGGACATGACAACATATCACACAAAATTGAATTTAGTTGGCCCTAGGTAGGAAGGGTAAAGGTGTGAAGTCAATTACATTTGAATTTTTAAAAAAATCATAATTATGAAGACGACCTTATAACCATTAACTAATTCCAAAAATATTGATAAATAAAACATACATATAAAGAAGTGCAAATATGTGTGTGATAATCAAGTGGATAATACAAATGTATAAAGATGTATAAATATGTGAAAGAAGATAAATAGTAAACACATAGAATGCTATAAAATAGAGGCATATGGGGCGGGGGCCCTAGCTTAATTGGCTAAAGCATTCTCTTGCAAGCAAGAGGTCACGACGTCTAGGCTCCCCTATCCCCTTAGTACCAGAAGACGTGTCATGCTAGCGTCACCGGTCACGTGAAAAAAAATTACCAGATACATTGCAGTTTATAAAAAGAGCTACCCAAAAAAAAATAGAAGCGTATAAATAAAATAAAATAAAAAATCTACCTTTACACTTATCAATATATCTACAAAATTTCATCATTACATTTTGAGAACATTCCCAAAAAGGCCGTCAATTCTAAACCTTTAATGTGACTAAATCAGCTACTCGGTTTACCGAATTCGGAACATGGTGCTTCAATTCCAATATCCCCCTTGATTGGTAAAGATGAACCTCATTCGAGGCACTAGACTGACAGCCAATGCCCATCCCCAAACATGAATCTTTTGGGCTAGCCGAAAAAAGTGGTTTTCACAAGTCCACAAACGACGGAGCGTCAGTGGTGCGTTAATGTCCTCCGTCACAAACAGTGAAAGAACTGAAAAAGAAAAGACATGTGGCTACCGGTGACTTGAAGGCATATGCAAAAAGAGTCTGCATGTGGCAATTGCTAATTTGAAGAGCCAGACAACCCATCAGACCGGACCTCAACCTTGATTCTCGACTCTCCACCAATAGTAGTCCGTCCATTCCCCAGAACCCCAACCACTCGCACACAGATCTATCAATCTATCATGGTCATTGCTGTACTCTCTTCTATTTCATTCGGGCTTTTTCTTTCTCTACTGTACTGTTAGAACGTCGTCAATTTAGAGCAACCAACGGTGTTCTCTCTCATAATAACGTGGCCCTTTCTTCACTGTACGCCCACATTTCCACCGTTCATCATCCATGACCTCGTGATCAGCTCATCATCGTATTCTAGGTTGCTTCTTCCCCACTTTCTTTTTCATGTTTGCACAACTGCAACTGCCGGCGAAGAGAAAACTGGTCGGTAGCCTTTATGGGTCGGTTGGATTGGGCGAGAACCTGCTTTGCAATGCAAGGAAATCAACAGTCTGCCTCAAGGGCTGATGAGATAATGGCCAAGTACAGGCCAATTGCTCCCAAACCCCCTCTTCATACGACTTCAAAATTAGGTAAGCCGGCTTCTGACTCTATATCTGCCTTGGGTTTTCTTTCAACTTTCAATACTACCCACAAGAGAAACAATACTGTGGAAAACTGTAATGGCGGCCGCAATAGAAGTGGACAGAGGAGGAGGGCCTCTGATTTTCGAGGCCATTCACCCAGAGCCCTAAAGAAATCAAGAGGCCCCAACATCCCCACTGAGGGCAAAAACACCCGTGAGATTGTATTTCCCAGTGTAAAAGTTGATGGGCCTGAAATTATCCTTCCTTCAGCTCTTGATAAAGAATTGGAAGCTGTGGAGAGAACAGCGGCCAATGCTTTTAATGGAAGCAGTGTGTTGGATGAAAAATATGCTGGATCTGAACAATGGGTCGATATAAAAGTGGTAATGAAGTCAATTGGGGAGGTGGGTTTGGAGAATCCTGTATCAAACGTAGAACCTGAGCCTGTGCCTACAGTGGCTGAGAGTCAATGTGGTTGTGGGTCTGCTAGATTTTTTGTTTTCCCTATTGTTAGTGATATTCTGCAGGAAGAGGAGAAAAATCTGGTTACTCTTCCACTCCTTCCACCCACACCACTCTTGCAGAAAGGTTCAGTCTTGAGTTCTAATGCTTCTAATCCATCATGCGATAAAGAGGATATTCCATTGAGACTTTTTGGTAGAGATTTCAGCCATAAAGAAGTCGGATCCTACCAAATTAGTAATAATGAAAGCCCAAAGCCTAAAAAGAATGTACCCATTGTTGGCCTTTCATTCATCTGAGTGATGTATTATAAGTCCTTTGTTAGTCATTTTGTTGTTGAACAGTTACTGTGCGGAAGTTCTGTGGTTCAGTTTTGTATATATTTGAGAGGATTTCAGAAACTGCCGAGGCCAAGAGTTGTATCAGATACACTGACTACCTACCGTAATTTCTTGGTCCTTTCCCTCTGCAAGTCTGTCTTGTATAAACCACACTGGATTTGAAGCTGTCTTCCAGAGTAAATATGTAGCAACTCCAAGGAATGACCACAGAAAACAGGAAATTTGTAGATACATAGATCAGGTCTTGCGGTCCATTAGAATGTTTATATATTATGTAAATATCTGGATCATATCTTACTAGCGTCCATAAGCCTATATAGTTATTGTTAAATAAAAATGCATTGTATTCTGATTTTCAATAAATTAATAAATACGATCAAATGTGCAGTCCGATAGCTGTATAGACAATATGATCGTCAAATATATTTTGCATGCTAATCTTGTGTGTCTTCAATATATTGCACATCAACAAAAGGGTTTAACTCATAACCAAACACATTTTATATTTATATTGTTAGGTACATGGGATATGATATTATAATGTATGTAGTTGGATGGAAATGTCAACATGGTACATATCTCTTAAATTAGTTGTATTAGATTATGTGGACAAATTGTGTAATTAATTATATCAAGCAATGAGTGAGCCTTCATTAGGATTACCCCTCCATTATATTATTAGTAGGCCTATATAAAGGAGGTGATTATCATTGTAATGATATGTGTTGAATGTTTGTGTGAAATTATATTCACATTTTACCTGGATTTTTTATTAAGAATTTATTTTCCTATTTTTAATTTATAAATCTTGTGACATGAAATTTATTTTTATTTTTCCATCTTTTCTATTTTTGACATATGTGGATGCATATCTTCTTGTAATTTTTTATATGCAATCAATGGAATGAATGAATGAATGCACCAATATTTATTTTGTATCTTTTTTTTTTCTTCTAATTTATGCATTTGTAGCAAGCTCTCTTTTGTAAAAGAACTATTGCTGTTGATATTAACTCTTTTAGAGATACATATTATCTTAGGGTTTTATACATTTTGCATTAAATTTACATGTTTTTCTTTGATATCTTAGGTTTTATCCATGACGTTGTAATCATGCATCTTGGTGTAAAAAAGATCTTATCATTTCACTCAAAATATGTAAAAACCTCTAGATCCATATAAAGAACATTAGATTTGGACTTAAGAGTTTCTAAGGTAATTTTTTGGAGGGGGCATGACCTTATGAATAGTGTCCCATCACGAACAATGATTTTGGTAGTGAGTAGTCATTTTTATCATGAATAGTATTTTTTCTGGTCGTGAATAGTGTTTTCAAGTTGTGAATAGTGTTTTCAACCTCTTTTTTCATACATAATGGGACAATCTTGTTTTGGAGGGCATATCTTGAGTATACGATGTCATTTTTTTGCAAAAAAAGGTGTCGTAAAGTTGGTTCCAAGCACTTTCCAATGGTGCTAGTATATTTTAAAAGTTTTATTATTTTTTCATTTTGTTGTTAGTTGAAGTCAAAATTATATTTTTGGCTTTTGAGCTCAAAAATTTCTCTAAGAATACTTTTTTTTTAGATCAAATAGGTATTGATGAGCTCTTCTTAGCCATTCATGTAATTTTTCTAGATTCAATTATATGATCTTTTATTTAATATTTTATCAATTTTATACAGTCTAGTTAATAGCTTGGACATTCTAGCACTTGGAGAAGTTCTATTTTTTTGGGTGGGCTTCATTTTATCTCTTTGATTCTGTATTTATTTTTATTAATTTGTAATCATGTGTCTAATTTATAGATTAAATTTAATTACTATGGGAAAGAAAAGACATACAATAGGTGAACATATTTTGAAGGAATTCAATTATCTAAGACTTCTTTATGAAATTTATGAATTTAGATAACTTTGTAGAGAAAATGACATCAATTTTCTAGATTATTTTAATGTAGCATTTATATATGCATTTGATGTTCACTCATAGACATCTTATGTGGAGACATCATTTAAGGATGAGCAATGTAATCAAATGATATGCATTGAGATATCTACTCCATCATCACCTATTGTTACTTTATAGTTTAGTGTTGCTTCTTTAAAAGCTTTCAATGATTCTTTGTATTAGGACAAACTTAGTCTTCCAAATCCAACTCAATGAGATTCTTATTTTTCAAACATTTCATCCTTATTTGTGGAGTCTCACATTTCTAATTTAGAGAATTCATTAGAGGATTTGTATTACCTTTTCGATATCAATGATATCATCACATATTTATTTTCCAGATGTAGTTTATATTTTGATTAGTCTATAATGTTACAAATTATTAACTTAATGTTTAGTCTATCATGTTTTATTTATAAAATAAAATTGTGATTCTATTGATTATTTTAAGTACTTTTAATTTAATTTTAGAATTGGATTAGTTTAGATCTTTAGGTTTTATTTCTTTAGGTTTAGATTGTGCTCTAGTTTAATTCCTTGGACATAACCATATACACAATATTATTTCACCTTTTTAAAATTTAATTTTACCAATTATGGAGTCAATAGTCAAGGGAACTAATTATTACTTGTCCAAAAAAAAAATTTATGTATTATGATATTTTATTTGATGATAAGTCTTAAGAAACTACTGATATGGCACTTATTGTCAAAAGTATCCATAAAGGCATTATCAAGCACTTACATTTTTCTTGCATCTTCATAAATAGATACTACATCATCATCAAATGTTTTTTGCATACTAGTCTTGTGTGTATTCAATATATAACATATCAACAAAAGGGTTTAACTCATAACTAAATAAGTTTCATACTTGTATTAATAGGTGAAATGAAGAGGAAAGGAATCCCCAAAGGTTTTATGATGTTGTATAGAACCTTAGGAATCTTAAAATAGGTGTTGTTTCCCTAATTTCATTAAGGAGAGAGATCACAAGGTGTGAAGATTGACTTTCAACCTCAATGGTGAGTCAATCAGACTTGGATCTCAGTCCTTAGGACATTAGTAAATGTCTAGAAACAAAAACAAATGATTTGATGCACTTAAAATAATTGAACAACAAGACCTAATACAAAAAATGAATATTCTCAAAAGTACAAAAATGGAAATGATAGTTTGGAGGAAGATTTGAGAAGGGTCTTGTTGATGGGTGTTTTTGCACTTCTCAACAAAGGCAACACACAAGTGCATTACTTCTCTTCAAAGGAAACTTCCTACAAACAAGTTACAGAAAATTACCCCAAGGTCTCTCGGGTGTGAGGTCATGACTTGCAAACACAACTCAGTGGATTGATGTGATTTGTTGGTAATCACAACCTGGGCATGGAAAATTGCTAAGTTGGAAGGAGATTGGATCTTCAAATGGAGTACCTGAGATTCTAGAAGTGATGTGCAATTATTGCAAGTTCAAATCAGTAGTCTAAAACTCTATGGGTAACATCAGATTTGGCTTTACAATGATGTTGGAACTTTGCCTAAACTACTATTTCAAATAAAGGTCAAAAGGGAAAAGGTAGGTAAGAGTTCCTAGACCTACAACTACTGATGAACAGTGACAATGAAGGACGCTACAGTGGACAACCTTCCTATAACTGAGTTCCACTTAATTAAACAATCATACAGTCTCATGAAATTAGTGCTATCTTCTAAGGTCTACAAATTTTTAGCTGTTCATTCACCATAAAGCATGAATAAAATATGAAATTTTATGTGCAACAATGAATTTATGTTTAGACTAGCTTTACACTACTATTCATCATCAACAACCAGCAAAAAACATGAACATGGAAAGCATCAACACCATATCATTTTTCAATATCAATGGACAACATGAACTAAACTACTAAAACTACTTGAAAGCACCTAGAACAACAAAGTAAATCTATCTAAATCTATCAAATGTGAGAAGATGAATCATGCAACATGTGAGAAACACAAGAATCCACCAAAAACAATGAAATTCTATTGAAATTTCTGCAACATGTCTTTACAACAACTCAACTCTCTCTTGAAAATGAGAGGAGACTCCCTATTTATAGTTTTCCAAAAGTGAAATGAATGGCTAGGATTTGCTCATTGTGTAGCCAAGTTTCATTTTACATTAGGGTTTCACCTACCCCTAAAACATTACTAATATAAGATACAATTTTGTCGCATTCCTATTTTGTCCTATAGTGCCCTGACACTGTAGTAGTTTTGTCTTTTGGTGACTGCCTTCTTTTTCTCAGCTTATACTGTCAGGAACTCATCATCTATCACTGGCTTTCCCTCATTCTTCTGAAGAGTGGTGTACTCCACAAATTTTCCAATCAATGCTTGAAGCTTGTTCCACTCCATGATATCGGATTGAATAACTTGGAAGGTCAACTTCTTAGATCCGCCAGTGATTTGTTCCCAGTTCTTATTGCATTTTGGTGTGGCCTTAATTACCTGTTCGGACTGAACGAATGCCCTAGTAGCAAAATCCATGAAGTCTGGTGTTAGTGAGTCTGCTTCCCCTTGCTCCATCTTCTTATGGAAGTATGGCCTGATCTTTTTCGAATCTAGCTCCACGACAGGCATATTGTAGTCTGTCATCAACTTTAAGTAATCTTCGTTGTTTGTCCTATGCTCTTTGACCCATTCGAGGTCTAGCTCAACTTCATTTAACACCCTCTCCAAGACATCTCTCCTATGATCCAGACCCATTTTCCATGTTTCTACCAGCTAGTGATCATCTTTTACAAGGGCCAACTCCTTCTCCCATGTCTTTTTGGGCATCTTGAGAATGGTTTCGAGCTTAGGATAGGTAATTCTATATAGCTCGGTGAATCGGTGACAAATCTTTTCCATGCCCTCTAGCTGCTTTTGCACATCTCAAAATTTTTTGGTTGTTCGGAAAGCATGGCCTATGCCCATGTCACCATTATATAACACTCATCGGAACCAATCTGCAGTAGCCTTGGTCCAATTCTTCATCTTTTCCATCTTGGAGATTTCTTCTTGGGAGAGGAGTGGGGGCATAGAGGATGTAGTTGGAGCTTCTTCCTCTAGCGATGTCCATTGCTAGATATAGGAACTAAGATTTACCACTTGTGCCTTTAATTCCTCCTTAGAGGGCTGGTCCTTATTCATCTGTTGGATAATTATTGCCACTGATCCCTGGAGCTGATCAATTTTCTATTCCCTTATCACAGGGCCCAAGTTGATTGTGGAAATGTTTTAGTTGACCTCCTCTCCTTTGTCTATCACCATGGTGGCAATTTGCACGGTTCTTGATCCTGAAGCATCAATTGTGATATGGGATCAGACTCTTGGCTTCTTTTCCTTCTTAGTCTTTGTTTGTGTTCTTGCCAAGATAGCCTCAAGCCTAGTATTTGGATCCACGAGAGCCAGGGTTTTCTTCTGTAACTTCTTCTCCAACCAATCAGGAATTTGAGTCTCCTCTCTTGGTGATTCATGATCACCTTCCTCTTTCTGCTCATGCTGGGGTCGTCTCACTTCTTAACCTGGGGCTTCTTGTTTAGTTCTTTCTTCTTCTTCATCCGAGTCTTCAATGTGTATGGTATTTTTCCTTTTTGACTCAGTGGGGGCCACTTTCTCTGTAGTGACACCTTCTATCTGAGGCGCTCTTTCCATTTCTTGTTCAAGCTCCACATGATGTTCTGAATCAGGACCCTTCTTCGGAGCATCTTCTTCCTTCTTTTCTTCTCTCTCTCCTTCTTCAGGTAGTATCTCTTCTTCCTAAATAGAGCCTTTATCTTGCCCAACTAGTGGAGGCTACTCGAATGTCTCCATGTTGACTTTAGTGTCCTCTTTCTCTTTAGGACGTCGCTTCTCCGATTCCACCTCCTCTCCTATGTCCCTGAGTTGTTGGGACATCTCCTCTTCAAGCTCTTGATCAGAGGTCTCTATTATGTACTTAGCATTAAGGGCTTCAGTGTCCTCCTCCAAAGATTGTGACTTTTCCTCATCAGTTGCCACCTTGTCTACATTTATGCTTAACCTACCTTTTGGATGTTCAAAATATACTTCCTTGAAAGGGTCTTCAGGCTCCTCCATTATTCCTTTGGTGGCCTCCCTTTGTCGCTTCTCCATCTCTTATGATATTTGCATAGTAGCCTCCATTTTTTGTGGCTGTATGGGTGGTGGAGGAATGGGCAGGCTAGCAACGATTTGGGCTATCACTACTTGGATAATGGGGTTCATTATCACCCTAGAGATCTTGACAGGTATTCCTAGAATATACTTGGAAAATGCCTCGGGCAAGGTAAGAGAAGGCATGGTAGTTATGGAAATTGAATATATTATGGTGGAAAGAGTAGGTAATGGAGGGGGCAGTGAGGAAGATGACAAAGGGGATGTCATGCTCGAAGAAGAGTCTAATACCATAATTGGGGCTGTTGGTGAGGTGGAAGCAAGGTGAACATAAATGCCCACCACAGGTAGAGAGGAAACATGCAGTGCCTGAGATGCAGGGGTGGTGGAGTAGCAACGACAGTGGGAATGGCGGGAGCAGAGGTTGTAGGTGGTGATTATGGTTGCTTGATCTCTTCTTCTCCTTCATGTTGTAGATCCTTTGCAATGGTTGGCATCTCTCTGAATCCTCTTGACTTCTTTTCCTTTTTCGATGAGGATTCTCCTTCTGACCTATCTTCTGCGTATATACTTTATGTTTGGCTTGATGCTCAGACACATCCTTCCTCTTTCTTGATTTGGTCACTGGAGGGGATTTGGGAGTTTCTCTTGCTGGGGCAACAATTGCCCTGCTATCTGTTTCGCTCTCGAGCTCATCTATGAGCTCTTTGTACATCAGCACGACACCCTGTAGCTTAAGCTAGGCTATTTGAGCATCCACCCACTGTCTAGTTCTGTTCTCAATCAGCTGCATTACAATGTTAAGTTCATTGACCTCTTCTTCATCCCAATCAATCATTGGCAATGTTAACTCGAACACAACATGAAATATTTCATCCAGGATGGTGTCATCTTCCTCCACAATCTGGTTAGGTATCAGGAACAAGTTGATTGACTACACAAACTGGGCCATCAATCGCATGTAATGTCTCATTCTCACTTCTTTGTCATCATTGCAGTTAGCCCAGAAATCTTCTATGTGAGACAAGTGGGCATTTTGACAAACTTCTTCAGTTTTCCATAGGGATCCATCCTAGGTCAGACCATGTGGGAGTCCAAATGATACTCCACTATCTCCTTTTTAGAATATTCAACACACTGGGCAGCAGCGATGACATACATTCCTTTCCCAAACTTGAGGGGATATGGAATTGCTACCTGGTGCTTGTCACTTAGAAGAGTGTGGGAATTTTGGAGTTATTGGGAGACTTCTAGTATAATCATTCAGTCATTTGGGTATCAGGGCAACTTGTAAGGTCTTTTAGAGAAGCCCTATGTTCTAATGTATGTGAACTTTAGGAACTGAATGAAGATGAACCCAAACCTCTGAATGAATGCAAAAGCGTTGTGCAAGACTCTTCTCTGAAAATCCCCTCCAAGGATTTTGATAATATGCCCGATGAAGGCATCATTCACTCTCTGATATTCCCTCTTGAAATTCTTGTACTGCAATTGCGGGTAGCGGTCATATACCTTGAGCTCCCTGCTTCCTGGATTTAGATTTCGTGCAACAAAGAGGCCTTTGTATGGGAATTCCTCTACTAGCAGGTATACCAGGTAGGAGGTCATATAGAACAATGATGTCTTCTTTACGACCATAAACTATGCATGCTTGGTGTCACTGATGATCTTGGCCCAATGGAACTTTTTTTTTCCACGAATGATCTCTTCTATGAAATAAAACATCCACTCTTGAAAGAAGGAGGCACCAAGAAGGCCCATTACTCTGCTTAGTAGAGTGACAAGATCATGGTACTCTTCATGGAAATCGCTTCTAAAGAGCTCCTGTGGTACCTTAGCGGCACTTCCCCTCTTTTCTTTCAACCAATGTTGGTTGATTAACTTCTTACATGCTAGGGGATTGGCTTTCCATGTGTTCTCGACGTATCCCTTCTTTGTTTTCTCCATTGGGTTGAATGTTAGGATATGGAAAGTCTCGCCTATGGACCTAGCAAACAAGTTTTCTAGCACCCTACCTTCATGATCTATGATTTTTTTGTTACCACTGTGGTAGCACTCTCTGCAGGCCATTACAAGTTCTGGGGCCACAAGCATGGGTGGGAAGCTGACTGCCTTGGCTAGGCCACTCTTTTGGATCTTCCATGCATTATCAGTGATGGGATTGCTTGTGATTCTTTGTTTGAATTAATCTATGTCTACATGTCCCAGGTTGGTATCTGATATTGAATCCCACATTGAGGTAACCTTGGAGGTGATTTCCACCCTATGGAACTGATACTTCATTTGGTCTTTCTCCTCTTTTCCCCTCGGTGCTTTGGCATTCTTCTTTCCCTTTTCATTTTCTGTAGACTACCTCGATGTGCTCACAGTAGATTACATAAATCCTACAAATAGAAATGTAGTAAGCGTATCTATATAAAAAATCAAAGGAGCATTAGTGGAATCTTGGAAAATGAAGGTTAGACCCAGCAATTCATCTTCTAGAGATTATGATATTTGTAACGTTCATCATTTGGCATTCATTTGGGTCAATTTTAGTAGTACGAGCCTAAGGATGCGAGTTTCCTTGGGCTAGCAGCCATCAGGAGGAGGCAGAAGGGAAATGACGCTGAGGGCATGATGACCCATAGGAAACCACTTGCACTCAAAATCCCGTATTTAGAGTTTGGAGGTCAGTAAAGGCTCCAAGACATATAGGTACGTTGGGAAATCATGCAAGAGGTCCTTGGAAGCATTCAATTGGTTACTATTCTTATGTAGGCTTAAGAAAGGAAGAGGTAGGGGATGCCTCAAACATTTAGAGTTTTTTTGTTGAAAACAATGGTCATCAGGCAGAAACCCGAAATGGGAATCCCACATGGTGGGGTTCGCAAGCAGCTTGGGTGGAATGGGAAATGTCCCTTTGGTTTTGGTTGTTTAGAAGTTTGTAGGCAAGGACTGGTGGAAGGCAGCTGGACGAAGGTAGTTCAAGGATGGCGGAAAGGATTCGGCG
Organism: Sequoia sempervirens; assembly: GCA_007258455.2. Lineage (NCBI taxonomy): Eukaryota > Viridiplantae > Streptophyta > Pinopsida > Cupressales > Cupressaceae > Sequoia > Sequoia sempervirens. Next base: position 216,454,893 of record VDFB02358134.1, read on the forward strand.
GCCCACAGGAGGAGGTTTGCATCATCAGGTGCACAATAGGCATCAGCATTAGCCACTTCGTTAATGGAAACCCAGACGGCGGTAGAGCCATCGGGCTTTGCAAGGTGGGAAGAAGGCAAGGCATGACCATTTGCGAATGACGACAAGCTGATGGCAGGTTGCAGGTGGCGATCTACAAAGGAGCACCCACAATAAACTTTTACTTGTTCATTTTGTGCCTAACGTCCCGAGGGGAGACAAATAGGTTGGAGCCCACATGGCGGAACAATGAGGGTCATTGACTGCTTTGATCGACAGTGAGGGTGGGGTGACCCACAGAGAGACTTCCACAAGATTTGGTCTGTAAAGGCCTAAGACTTAAATTTTTATTCTGAGAGCTCGAGGCAAGGCTATCAAGGAAGACAATGGGGTCCTTGATGTGGGCAGGAGAGGGGGTCTCACCACTGGAGGGAAGCCTATGAAATGACGGAAATGGGAAGACATGAGTTCGCAATGAGAGACCCGTAATGAAACCTTTACTTAGGCGTTCAAAGGAAATGGACTTGGCAGAACCCGCAAGGTGGGATGCTGGTAGAAGGCAGCCATTGCAAAAAACAACCACCAGATGGGGGTCGCCTGCACATGGTGGCCCGCAACAGCGGACCCCTAGAGGGTTTAGGTTTCACACTTTCACCTAGGTTTTCGTTTGAGTTTCAAAGGTAGTGATGGCATGGCGTCTATTTGCAAAGGTGGACCCACAAAGTTGTAATGCTTAGGCTTCTGTTTGAAAGTCATTTTGAGTGGTGACAAAGGGTTTGCAGGCCGCGTAGGTCTCAAAGATCTGGTGAAGAATGGCAGTGGGAAGGTGAAGTTCCACATGGATTTTAGGGGCCAAGTTTGATCAATTTTTGAGGAATGTTTAAATGGGTTAATGCAAAATTTTATGGTGAATTGGCCACCTAAAGAACTTTAGATTTTTTCCTTAAAGTTTTTAGTTAATCTTAGAAATTCAACTTAAAGGATGCCTCAGTTGGGCAGTGGTGGTCATACCTGAGAAACTCGAAGAATTTGATGAATGCAATGCTTGAAATCACTCGGCAGGTTGTGTGAGCGCAGAGGAGGTGGCGACTGTCTGAGCTCTGAAAATTCTCTGACTTGTGTCTGTGAAAATGATAGGTTGACCCTCCTATTTATAGGAAATTTAGCATTAATGACCAAAATTTATTGCTTGTATGATGGACGATAGGGTAGTTGGGCACGGGTTTCGAAAGAATGGCGACGGGAAAGTCAGGTCCTACAAGACAGACGAAACCCCGGGCATTACCGTTCAATGGGCAATGAAAGAAGGTGATCGTGGAGGGTGTGGAACCCACTATGTGGGCAGACGTCCGACGTCAGCTGCCGGTGAATTAGCGAAGGAAAGACTGCCACACGCAAAGGGAAGCCCCCAAGGGTGGACCCACAGGAGGCAAAGGATGCCAACTTTGAAACTTAAGGTAAACTTTTCAAGGAAACCCCACGAAGGCCAAGGACTTGGAAATTACTTGGGTGGTGAACTTTGGTAACTAAAGATGACGAACTTGATGAACTTGGGAATTCCTAACCACTTGGAACTCAAAATTAAGGGGCATGCAAAATGAGGCAAAGGAAAAAAGTGACTTGACGAAGGCAGAAAGAGAGGGTCCCCATTCTGAACGGGGAGTGTGTGCTATAGGCACAACAAATGGTGACTCTACTAGGAGGACACTCATGAGTGTTCTAAGGATAAATGTTCATTCAAAACCCAAAATATCTAGTTTCATAGACTAGAAGCCAGTTTCCAAGAGTGAACTAAGAAACTCGAAGGAGGACTGGATCCTTAGCTAAATCAAGTCACGGGGGTATCTCAGAAGTGTGTGTATGGTGAATTCATTCCTTTTCTTTAGAAACCATAACAAATAGCTATTAATTGGTCTAGTTAAGCTATGTAAATCATCTGACCCCAAAAGTGACCTATACATTGCTCCGCTGCCAGTCAGGTGTCCATATCCCCGACGGAGTTACCGCTTTGACCCGATGAACATTGCTCTATTGTCGGCCAAACATCCATAGCCCCGATAGAGTTTCTTGTACACCCACATAGTTTCTTGTTTAACACTTTATTTTCTTTTCTTTTTCATAATATTTTCTTTTAGTTCTCTTCCTTTTGCTCAACTACGTAAGCATTAAATCCTACCGTGGGTTTGGAATCACAATGATCATTGGAGTAGAATTAAGATTCTTCACTCGCTGAGACCTCACAATAGCTATTATTTATCTCTTTAGAAATATTTAAGGTTTCTTGTGCATGATCTGAGATAAATTTGAAAAGATTCAACCAAGGGTCCTATCCTAGGTCAAGTTGGAGTTCAAATAGGGTAACCACTTCATGGGAGCAATCAAAAATCAATGGTTACAAATGAAGATTTATCCAAAGAACAAACAGGAGAAAACAACAAAGTAGACTATCTAATATTTCAAGCACAACCACTACATCAGTACAGAGGAACACTCTCAGAAAAATAAGGGTAGCCAGGAAAGCGAGCAAAATGAAGTGAAGACACAATAACGAAGCAAAAGGGAAACCTAAACTAACCTATATACAACTATATTAAAGGATGAGTCTTGAAAAGCTTAGGAAAGCAAATAATGCTTGAGGTGTTGTCCATTGATGAGCAATGTGATGTCCTCTCCAGTGAGTGTCTTGAGGCGAAATGAATTATCTCCTAAAATTTCTAAAATATGAAAGGGGCCAAGCTAGAGCTTGTGGGATTTTTCATGTCCCCCTTTCTTTTCATGGGCCTTATCCCAACAAAGGACTAAATCAACAATCCTAAAGGCCTTGACTTTAGCTCGATGATTGAACCACCTTTTAACCATGCCCTGGTATTTGGAAAAAAATTCAATTGCATGGTCACAGACTTCTTCTAGGTTCAACAACTCAGCTAAGTAGGCTTCTTGACAGTCTTCCTCCTCATAGTATGAGTTGAGAAACTGGAGGGTGGGAATCTTAAGGTGGACAGGGAAGATGGGTTCTAGACCATAAACCAGATGAGACAAAGAATCACCCAAGAAAGCCTTGTGGCATGTATGATCTACCCAGAGGCCAAAACGCAACTAGGTGTGCCAGTCTTTTGGGTTTCTATCAAGCAATTTTTTTATCACAGTTATTAGGTTTTTGTTCGTTGATTCAGCTAGGCCATTTCCCTGGGGGTAATAGTTGGATGAGAACTTCAGTACAATTCCATAATCGAAGGACCAACTAGCAAACTTAAGTGAGGAAAAGGAGATGCCATTATCACAGATAAGGGCATAGGGACAACCAAAATGATTCAAAATAAAAATTTCAAGAAAATTCACAACCACCTCAGTAGTTCATTGCCTACATGCTATTGCTTTTGTCCACCTAGTACACTAATCAAACATGGTTAGAATGTACCTGTGGCCTACAGAGGATGGTGGGCTTACCAGACTGATGAAATCGAGGCCCCATTGAGCAAATGATCTTACCTCTAGGACATGTTGCAGTGGGACAAAAAAATTTCTTTCTTTGGTAGCAACGACTTGGAAAATGTGACAAGTCCTAACATGGTAGTGAGCATCCTTAAATACTGTCGGCCAGTAGTACCCAACCTACGGAATTTGGTGGGTAGTTGAAGGGCCGGATCCATGACCAGTGCCAAATTTATCATGAAATTCATTCAGTACCCTGGTTGCTTCTTCTTTTTTGAGGCATCTAAGGTAGATACCTTCATGGTTGTGCTTGTACAATAAAGATCCCTACAGTATATAACTGCTGCTTTTCAACCTTAGGGTACGTTTTTGTACTCCTTGCAGTCAGGAAGGGAACTTGTTGTTCAATAGATAATAGATAGTCTCGTCGTACCAATCTTTGGGAGAAACATCCTCCAGTTGGTACTATTGCACGGTGAGCTCGGGTCTAGCTTCAGCTAGTGTTTCAACTATCATTCGAGTGAGGGCCTACCCTTAGAGAAACTTCATGGGATGGATCTCCATATCATATTCCTACAACAAAGTGACCCATTTGGCTCTTCTTTCTCCCAGTTCGGTCTACATCAGCAGATTCTTAACTGCTAGGTCAGGCACAATTACAAACACCTTATTCCACAAGATGTAGTACCAGAATTTATTAACTCCTTTGACTAAGGCATATGCTTTCTTTTCAATATTATGGCATCTCAACTCATCATCTTTCAGCGGAGCACTCATGAAGGCGATCGAGTGTTTGCTCCCTTCGTCATCTTTCTAAGTCAATATGTTGGCACATGAGTGATCTGGAGCAAATGAATAAATATAAAATGGCTTCAAGTAATCCAGATTGACTAGTATTGGTGCATCAAAATTGCCTTCTTGATTTCTTCAAAATCTTGCTTGGCTTTCGGAGTCCATTCAACTTTGGCATCCTACTTTAGCATAACATTGAGCGACTTGACTATTTCAACAAAGCCAGTGATGAACTTCTTGATGAAATTGATCTTTCCAAAGAAGGATTTCAACTCCTTGCTGCCTAGAAGTAGAATCTTTAAAATGGCTGGGATGCATTTGGGGTCTATTGAAATTCCATTCTTTGAGATCATGTGGCCCAATATCTTCCCTTCTGTAACTCCAAAGATATAGTTCTTCAGATTCAAGGATATTCTGAATTCTCTACACTTCTAGAAGACTTTACAAAAATCAGAGATGTGATCCTCTCTTTTCTTTGAAAACACAGTGAGGTCATCCATGTCGATGATGATGCATTTGCTAATCAAATCCTTGAAAGAAATATCCATGGCATGTTGAAAGGTTGCACCAACTTTGATTAGTCCTGTAGACATCCAAATTTGGACACTTAATTTATCCAAATTTACCACTTTTCATCTAAACATTCTCTTATCCGAGTTAGATAAGTAATATTACTATTATTTAATTAATATCCTTAATTTTGTCAAATCCCTAAGGGATTTAATTAATAATTAAATACCTTACCTTAATCCTCTTTTTATCAAATGAATTAAATAAATATTACATTTATTTAATTCCTCACATGTCATTTTCATCTAATCCTAATCTATCTCCTAATCTCTTCATTAAGGATGTGCACATGCCTAATCCTTGATTAGGATGTGTCACATCCTCCAACTTTTGCAAGTTGGCTTCTAATCCTCATTAACCCCTAATTATTCTCTAATTACTAATTAGTTAAACCTAATTAGTACCTTGGTCAACTCTCCCCATCCCCCAAGAAATTTTTAATTCCTTTTTATTCACCCTAGGTTTCCCTCTTCCCCATGTGAATTTTTAATTCATTTTTATTCCTCCTAGAATCCCCTTTTCCCATGCATCTTCTAGAACCTTTGAATTGTCACATCAAGTCACATGTGACAAATTCTCACCTTTTGGGAAACTTATCTTATCCACTAGATTCTTCCAATCATTGTGAATTTTTAATTCACTTTTATTCTCCCAAAGCTTTCCCCTTCCCCATGTGATCATTGAAAGGTCACATCAAGGTACTTGGAAGGTACTTGTCCTTCCTCCACATCATGTACCTCTCTTCCACATCACCTACACATCATCTCACCCTTAGCCCTCTCACATTCCACATGTCAAAATGTGAGGGCTTGTGAGTCCTCAACTCACCTTAGCCCTTCATCTTGACTTTTTTGGATAAATCCCAACCATTGAATCCTCTAGAGAATTCAAGATCCTCTATAAATACCCCATCCTCTAAGGCATGTAAACACTTAGCCATTTTGCAACTAAATGCTGCCATTTTATGCACTCATCTAGTCTTCAATTTCACCCATTTTTATTTGCATCCAAGCATATAGTTAAGCTTTGCATTTAACCATATCAAAAGCCATCAAGGTGCATACAAATCAATCCAAATCAAGGGCCAACCAAAGAGTTTCAGCTACATAAGGGAGGTATAAACATTTGTCTTTATTTAACACTTTCCTCTTTGCATTTACAAATTCCTTAGGCTAATCTTGAGGTGTTTCCTTATGCTTTTCCATTGCATTTTATTTGCTTAGAATAGGTCAAACATTTGGTATCACAAGTCCAAATGGAATTCTTCTGTATGCAAAGGTTCCCCATTTTGTGGTGAAAGTCATTTTATGCCTATCTTCATACTATACCATCACCTGATTATAGCCCACATATTCGTCCAAGAAAGAAATCATCTGAGATCCACTAAATATTTGTAGCACTTCGTCCAGTGAGGGCACTGGATAGTTGTCTTTCTCTAAGGCTTTGTTCAAGTTGCAAAATTCCACACATAATATGATTTCTCCATTCTTTTTCCTGATTGGGACCAAGTTTTCCACCCACGTGGAGTGTCTTACTGGGAATATGATTCTAGCAGACAACAACTTCTAAATTTCCTTGTAGATGATGGGTTCCACCAATCCATTGATAGGGCACTCACGCTGCCAAAAAGGTCTCATATCCAACTTGAGAGGGATGGTGTGAGTAATGATATAAGGGATGATTTGATCTAATTCAACCTCTTTGGGCTTTGTTTCATCAATTATCTAAGTTGTAAACACATCAGAGCTGGTAATGAAATCCAAGATATGCTTGTCATCATTGAACACCTAGAAGTTGGTGATATTATTTAGCACCGAGGGAGTGAACTTAAGCTCAACAATGAATTTCTTTAACCCAGATAGGGAAATGGGCTGGAGGGTACTAGCTTCCTGCACCAAGGCATCAACAGTATGATTCTCAGAGCGAGGGATCAACTAAATATTAAATGCATCTAAGCCTTCTATGAGATCCTAGAATCTATGCCTATAATTTTCTAGTCTCCTATTATGGCAAGAATATAGGTTTCTAACTTGTTTTACTACTAGCTCTGAGTTGCCAAAGACTTGCAACTTTATGAATTTCTTTCTTAGAGCCATCAAGAGACCACATACTAATTCCTCGTACTCTGTTACATTTTTTGTGCAATAAAAATGAAGTCTATGAGAAGCGAAGTATGTCTTACCTGTAGGGCTGATAAGCTCAAATCTAGCTCTCACTCCTTGTTTGGACTTGGACCTATCGAAGCATAGCATCCAAAACTTACAGGAACCTTGGGCTTTGGAACTAATAGGGAAGAATTCTTCTCTAGGTTGGAAAATTTCCTTAACATCCTTAAGTGAAGGCATAGATTCAACATTTCTTTGTTTTAACTATCCTATTTGGAGTTCCTCTTTTGGTGTGATTTTCCCTCTTATGTGCTCAACTGCTGTCTGGCACATACAACATTCAAATTCTAAATTGGAAACATTATGCACCCGACACCAACTCGGTAATAGGAGCTCTTGAAAGTCCATTTTTTCTCCTAAGCTGAGCTGATCTTGCACACATTTTCCCATAAAATCTTGGAATCCATCTAATAGTCCTAGATTGCCATCCTCATAGGATTCTTCATCGTCTGATTCGATCAACATTTCCATGCTTTGAAGTGTGTAGGCTAAGTTAACAAGAGGACTACATAATATGAGGAGAACCTCTTTAGTCACTTCCTCTTCCTAGAATTCTAGTTGCTCTTGATATGATACAGGATAGTAGTTGCCCAACCTTGTTTCAACGAACTATACCTCATTTGTGTTGTTATACTCGGTGATCATGAATTTCATACGTGGCTCCTAATCGATACGGATCTAGTTTGGCGACCCTTTCCATTGCAGCCATAAGTGGGAAAAGTCAGTTGCAACAATCCATTCAATGCCCGTGTGAAGTCCCATCCCAGTATTATGCCATACATGTCCGGGATATCAACAACTTGGATATCAATGACCTAATGCACCTTTGGATCAACAACAATAATCATAGGTATCCTATTGATTTCACTGACTATATTCACTTTCGTTTTATCCAATTGGGTCACCTTCCATTGGGAGGGAGTCAGGAATATTCCCAGAGCTTTGCATACAACAAGAGGCATGAAATTAACTGTTGCTCCTAAATCGAGCAGGCAATTGTGTAGGTTCTTTCCAAATATCCTTATAGTGGTTAAGAAGGACAGAGTTTCTAACTTCCCCTGGAACAAGCCCATAGGTGTATTTTCCTAAGCTACTTGAGCCTTGTCTTTATCATTGGCCTTATCCTTGGTTTGTGCTTGGTTTTTCTCCTGGCAGGTTGTTTACCCCTTTGCTGATTTGTGGGCTTATCTATCTTCCTTCCTAGAATTTCCTTGATTACTGGCTCATTCTGTGACTCATCAAAGGAGACCCTTTTGGCAGGCACCTCTTGAGTTGATTTGGACGGGGAAGTTCCATTAAGCATCCTAAAGAAAGCATTTCTAACTGCTAGGACTATGAGTAGCTCGAAGGTGGATAGGCTTATCTTGACCTTAAATTCTTCAGCCATGTATTCACTCATTTGCTCAATTTCAACTTCAAAGGATTTACCTTGAGAGGAGCTAGTGGGTTGGTTTTGGGTTTTATTTGGATTTGATTTCCTATTCGTATTGAAGTACTAGGTGGGCACATGAGGGTAACTTGGGTTGTTGCTAGCATTTGGGGAAGGTAGAGTGTTAAAGTTGTTGGGTGCTGTAGAGGTCGTAAAAGGGCCACCTACTTGTCTATTTCTCAAATTATAAGGTGTTGCCCTTTGATGAAACATTTGGACCTCATCCTCATGGGACTCTTCTTCATCTACTGCACCATTGTCTACTGAATTAAAAAGTTGAGATAGAGGGCCTTCGTTGCTTACCTCTTTTGCTTCTTTGTCCTTTGGGGCAGCGGTCTCCTTTTTGGGTGCATTACTCTCACTTCTTGGGAAAGGAGTTTGGTTGACCACTAGCACTTAAGAGTCATATGGTTTTAATGGGACCATGTATCTACAACTGACACCATATACATCATTTTGAACCTCCACTTGAAAGATCTTGATGGCTGTTTTGAACTTAGGGAATCCAATTCAGAATGCCTATTCATCTTGTGAATGCGGCACCACCCGGACAAGGCTGCCTCAGCTAAGTATACTCCACTCATAGTCTTATCTGCACTAGCTAGCTGATCAAGAGGGGTGGGAATGCCTCCATTGTTTGGTCTTGTGTTCCATGCCCAATTCTATCTTTGTGAAGGTCTCCTTTCAAAGCCTTAGTTAGAACTTTGACCTCTCTCATAATTCTGCCTAGAAGAAGCACACACATCATGGTTTTCCCTATTATCCTGATTAAGATTGGCTTGAATGCTACTTTGGAGGCTTGTAGTTGATTGTTCTGATTCCATAGGTGTGTCATCTTTGTTGACATCTTCTTAACCATCTCCGTCAATTCATCAATCTGATCCTTCTCTGTGTTGTTAGATGGCTGTGTTTGATTCTAGAGGAAGACTGGCTATACTGCTGGTTGATTCTACTAAATAGGTGGAAATTCGGGTCCCTACAAGTATGTAGGAACTTGAGGCTACTGAGGATAGAATTGCTGCTGTAGTGGTTGCAAGTAGTGGGGCACTGGAGGCGCTTGACTTAATGGTTGTCCTAGATGAGGTACCATTGGCTGCTGTGGGACTTGATTCATGAGTGGAATTTGATGTGCCAGAGCTTGGGCGAGTCCTTGGATCTACATTGGATGAGAAGTTGGCCCCAAAGAGGGCAACGAACTTGCAACATTTTGTCCCAAATCTATGCTTGCTAGGTCTGCCTCTGCATATGCGTCTACCAACTTGGTGGGTGATGGGAACATTATTTTTACTAGTGCAGATGTAAGGTTGTCTAAGGCAGCATAATAGACCAACCGAGTGGAGGCATTGTCAACCACATATGGAGCTTGCAATCTCATGTAAGCATGATGAAATTGATCATTGAAGGAGCTGATTGGTTCGTTGACTTCCCTTTGAATGGACATGAATTGTTGATACAATTCTGAAGGGCTAATTGTAATCTTGTATTGATGTAGGAAGGAGTTCTTTAATAGATTCCAGGAGGTGATGGATCCAGTTGGAAATTTGATGTACCAATAGAAGGCCTCTTCCCCCAAGGAGTAAGCAAAGAGTCGATAAGCCACGTCTTCATGATCTATTTTCATGTCTTTCAAGGCTGTTTGAAAGATATTTATGTGCTTTGTTGTTGTCCTCTATAGATCACAAGGATGGAACTTCGTGCAAAATCCTTCTGGGTTCTTTGGCATGTCATGATAGTCGTTGAAAGACAGAGGAGAAGGATTTTTACCCAGCCAAGCCATGATGGGAGGCAGAGGTTGTGCTTGTTGTGCAACAGTAACTTGGGGCTGCAAAAACACTTGAGGCAGTGCCTTGGATTAGATGTGCTGGAAGAGGAGAAATGCCTTGACTGTGGGAGATGGACAACTGGAAGGCAATTCAAAGTGGCTGAGAAGAGGAAGTGGGTGCTGGAAGGGAAGGGGGAGAGTGGGGAAAATGGATGGAAGGAAGAGGTGAGGATGGAGGTGAAGTGGACGAAATGGATGAGGCAGAGGAGGATGCTTCCCCTCTTTTGGCTCTCTTAGCCTTGGTAGGGGGTGGTAGCTCTTGGAATTCTCCTTTGTTTGGTGTACATCTTAACACTCTTTAGAACCTCTTAGGGGAGAAGGAACCAATTCGATCCAACTTATCAAAAGGGAGGCCCTCCTTCTAGCGCCAGTTCTGTTGATGGGTATTTTTGCACTTCTCAACATAGGCATCACACAATTACACTACCTCTCTTGAAAGGAAACTTCCTACAAACAAGTTACAAAAAATTACCCCAAGGTCTCTTGGGTGTCAAGTCATGACTTGCAAAAACAACTCAGTGGATTGATGTGATTTGTTGGTAATCACAAAGGGCATGTAAAATTGCTAAGTTGGAATGAGATTGGATCTTCAAATGGAGTACCTGAGATTCTAGAAGTGATGTACAATTACTGCATGTTCAAAACAATAGTCTAAAACTCCATGGATAATGTTAGATTTAGCTTTACAATGATGTTGGAACTTTGCCTAAACTACTATTTCAAAGAAAGGTCAAAAGGGAAAAGGGAGGTAAGAGTTCTTAGACCTGCAACTATTGATGAACAGTGACAATGGAGGATGCTACAATGGAAAACCTTCCTATAATTGAGTTCCACTTAACCAAACAATCATACAATCTAATGAAACTAGTGCTATCTTCTAAGGTCTACAGATTTTCAGCTGTTCATTCACCATAAAGCATGAATAAAAGATGAAATTTTATGTGGAACAATGAATTTATGTTTGGACTAGCTTTACACTGCTATTCATCATCAATAAGCAACAAAAAGCATGAATATGGAAAGCATCAACACCATAACATTCTTCAATATCAATGGAGAACATGAACTAAACTACTAAAACTACTTGAAAGAACATAGAACAACAAAATAAATCTATCTAAATCTATCAAATGTGAGAAGATGAATCATGCAACATGTGAGAAACACAAGAATCCACTAAAAGCAATGAAATTCTATTGAAATTTCTACAACATGTCTTTACAACAACTCAACTCTCTCTTGAAAATGAGAGGAGACCCCCTATTTATAGTTTTCCATAAGTGAAATGAATGGCCATGATTTACTCTCATTGTGTGGCCAAGATTCATTTTATAGTAGGGTTTCACCTACCCTCAAAACTTTACTAATATAAAATACAATTTTGTCTCATTCCTATTTTGTCCTGTAGTACTTTGACACTATAGTAGTTTTGTCTTCTAGTGACTACCTTCTTTTTCTCAGCTTATACTGTCAGGAAATCATCATCTATCATTGGCTTTCCCTCATTCTTCTGAAGAGTGGCATACTCCACAAATTTTCCAATCACTTCCTAAAGCTTGTTCCACTCCATGATATCAAATTGAAGAACTTGGAAGGTTAGCTTCTTAGATCTGCCAGTGATTTGTTCCCAATTCTTATTGCATTTTGGCATGGCCTTAATTACCTATTCAAACTGAATGAATTCCCTAGTAGAAAAATCCATTAAGTCTAGCATTAGTGAGTCTGCTACCCCTTGCTCCATCTTTTTATGGAAGTATGGCCTTATTGTTTTTGGATCTAGCTCTACGACAAGCATATTGTAGTTTGTCATCAACTTTAAGTAATCTTCGCTGTCTATCCTGTTGGAGCAAAAAAATCCACATTGGTTGTCCTGCACACCTCCATTTTCACTCATCCTCCCACATCCACTATATTCTCAATCTCCATTTCACAGTAATTGACATTAATATAAAATACCAAAATAAGGCCCTTGATCATTACAATAAAATGAAGTCCCTACCTAAAAATTTCTCCTAGCAGCACATGGCATGTTTCCAGGACAATGCTATATCAGAGAGAGACTCACCATAGTCTCTTCGACACAAGCATAAAGGGCCAATAAGAGATGTAGATGAGACTCCTGAATTTATAAGAGACATATTCAAATGTCTTCTAGCCAGCCTAAAGAATGATATTGTCTAAGAGCTTGGACATGTCGAGGAGAGAGTCTAACATGTCTTACTGAAAAATCATATGAATCATTCAACATTCAGGAAACATAAAAACATCTCTTCGACACTGAAAGATCATAATAAAACAAATGATAAGTCACTGGTAGAATAGCACATATGAATGGCAATATTAGAGAGACATCGACATATCGAAGAGAGAAGCAAGGAAGTCTCTTTGACACTCAAGGAGCAAAATATTGGCAAGAAACAAAGAAATCGAATGGACACTAGATAAGGTGTCATCGACATCCGAAAATGATATGTCGAGGAGACATAAAATATCAAGAATACATCATCAAAAGTTTCCCCGACATTCAGGCACAAGTTATCGATGAGACTAAGGGATGTTAGAGAGAGGTGACCATGGGTTTCCTTGACATTAAAAAGTCACATATGACACCATTAGAAAATATTACCACTAGGGGAAGAAATAAAGACATGTCGAGGAGACAGGCTTGTCGGCAAGAGAAATCCACCAGTCTCATCAACAAAAAGAGAACTATAAGGGAGCAAACTAAGAAGTAAATGTTGAAGAGACATTGCAATATCAATGAGAGAAACCTGAATTTCTCTTAGAAATTTCTCAAAAGATAGCCAAGGATATTGAAGAGAGATATAGATGTTGTGATTAGAATCTCATCAAAAAAATATGAAATAATTGTCTCCAAATTGATTTGACAGATTAAGTCATTGAAGAGACAATTGCCATTAATACGTAAGTTGATAGGAAGAGTGGCACGAGCACCATTTATGAACCAGAGCTAGCTCAAACGTGATAAAATTTGATAAATTCAGCCTCTAAGAAACAAGAATTCATTGCACATTGTGGCTAAGCAACCAAAGGATGGAGTTGGACAAAAGAAATCAGCTCAAAATTCCCGATGTTCACTCAAGTACACTTTGGCTCAACTGAATTTAATTTTTTGAATATAGCTTGAAGTACAACACTGTTAGGGTTAAAATGGATAAAACCCCATAGAAGATGAGCAAAGAGATAAAAAATTAAAATTAGACCTCTAAATCAAGACTTAATAGAGCAGTGTCCTGGGTCTAGGCCAAAAACATGAAGAATAACCAAGTTAAACCCATCATGTGAGACCCTAGAGGACAAGCATAAAAATTTGGGAGATGTATGGAATCCACACAAAGGCTATGATTTGTTCATATATCATTATAGGAATAAGTACAAATATAGCCCAATCTTGAACCCATGAAATTTGAATTTAGGGAAACTAGTAATGCCAAATGTTTTTGTGAATGTAGAAATAATTAAAGAACTGGCAAAGAATTATAATCCCAAAACAAGGGAAATTCATTTGCATGATGGGTCACAGTTTATGATCATAACAAGGGATTATATTTGTATGGTTTTTCAATTGGAAACTTCTTTGAAAATGAAATTATGGCTGAGAGACTTGTTGGAAGAGTATCGCTCTATGGATATGAGCTAAAAGAGGTGGAAGTTACCTCTGCACAAACCCAAAGGCCCAGGAAATCAACCCATGAGGTTTTCCAGTAATGAAAAGCCCCCATTCTCTATAGAATTGTTTGAAGAATACTATCAATACACGTACTATTCAACTGGCCAAGTATTGGGAGTTGAGGCTCCTGTTAGCATGACTATAGCTCCCATGGTTTTGGCGGTAGACATTCAGAGTCAAGATGCCAGGCCCTATGACTATGTAGAGTATCTATTTGAGGCCATTAATAGCACTCTTAATACTATTAAGAATAATAGTCAAGCTATCAATTTCAAAAACTATTCACTTCTTATGCATATGATATTGTATGAGGTCCAGGTGATGGGGATATGGGGTGAAGAATTGAGAGTAAAATATCTGGATAGTAATGGTAATTCTAGACCAGTACAAATGTGGACATCAGTCTAGGATAGTAGATGTGGGAGATCCCACTACTTGTACTTTGAGGAGCTTTATTAAACCCTTATATAAATTGCTTGGCCACAAATGTGACTATAATCTATCCCCAAAAGTACAAAGGTTTCTCTGACCAAGGGATAAATTCCATGATGGAAAGATAAACCACAATTGGGGAGATTGGTACACGTTTGCAAATTGTATTGTCATTAGAATCTATGGATTTGAGGAAGCACCATATTTACTACCTAATATTCTTCCAAATATAGTTTCTTATCTTGAGATTATAAGACAATTGTATTATTTAACCTTCATGCATCTAAAAATCTATACAAAGGAAAACCTTCATTCCCTCTACTCTGTGCTTTGGTGATTTCACTATTATTGCTTATTCATGGTATGACTTGGTTGGAAGCAAGTTAAATTATTATGGCTTGTCAGTTGGAAATAAGAGGAAGAGTTTTGACCCTGAGCACTTTATATATGATGCCAAAATTTCTCAGAAACTGAAAGGATATGAGCATGAGTTTGATGTTGATGATGTTATCAGGAACTGTGAGGACAATCAGGTGATCATGAGAGCAAATGCATACAATAGAATTGTTATAGCTGAGACCTAGAGGTTGAACACTAATCCATCTTATAAGGAATCTTTTCATGAAATCCAAGACCCCATGGAAAGAGTTGAGCAATTTCTTCAACATGAGGAAGAATTAATAAAAGATGTTCCTCTGGTGGCATTTCAGAAGAGAATAAGTGTTGGCTCTAGGAGGCAAGCATAAAATATAACACCACTAGGCCACTTGTCACCACAATCTACCCCAGAGGTAGGCTTCTTAGTTAATACCCCAATTACGGTTTAAGATGATGCTGAAGGGGAAGAAGAGGTCACACAGATCAATGCTCTTGCCATTCCCTAATATGAAATGCCACTAGAAAGGAGTGTAATCAACTTTGAAGCTTCTGATGAGTTATCTGATGATGTGAGACATCCAGTGAGTCAAGAGTTCATTGCAGATGATTTCTTTTTCTAGACTCCTGAATTTAAATATTTCATCTATGAATATAAAGGAAATGTGGTGGGGGAGAGGTTGAAGGAAATTGACCTTGCGAAGGAAGCATATGATTTAAAAGAACTTCAACATGAAATTGATAGAGAGATGAAAAAAATGATTGTTGAAAGAGGAAGAGCATTGTTGAAAGAAGCGAGGTTATGCTCCTTCTAGGATGGGACATCAACTTGGCCATTGTATTTGATAGTTTTCTAAAGAGAAAAAATAAAACCTTGCACTTGACAGATGAAGCTGGTGACAAGATCTACACTAGATTAAGATTGAATCTTGATAATACTACTTTGCAGATATGGGCACTCTATCCACTAGGAAAAAATCCTTCCCTAGTTGATCATGATCAAATTTTTTGACATATTTTGGTGCAAAGAATAGATGAAACAGATCCCATGGAAACTGTTGATTTGAATGTGAATGTGGCCAAATTCACAAAGTCTCAGATTCAAAAATTGGAAAGGGATAAAAGGGGACTGACATAAGAGAATGAAAGGTTAAAATAGGAGCTAATCAACTACAAGGATATATTGCCTTCTTCTTCTAGGGCTCTATTCTCCACTAATTGAACATAGGAGAAAAGTGCTTGAAGCAATGTCAGAAACTACCTATTGGAAATGCTGACATGAGAAAGTGTAGAAGGAACAAGAAGAGTTAAAGGGAAAGATCAAAACCAATACCTTTGAAATGGCATTAGAAGTAGTCTGCATGAGATTTGAAGATATGCA
Source organism: Sequoia sempervirens (assembly GCA_007258455.2). Lineage (NCBI taxonomy): Eukaryota > Viridiplantae > Streptophyta > Pinopsida > Cupressales > Cupressaceae > Sequoia > Sequoia sempervirens. The sequence goes on from VDFB02358134.1 coordinate 216,471,000, forward strand.
TAAGCATGTTGAACAATTCTGGCATATTCATGATAAAACATATGCAACATTATTGGAAAACACCAGATTGAGTGATAACATGAAGGAAGTGGAGTCTCACAGTATTGTAAAAAAGGAGGATAACTCTGTTGTGCTACAAGAATACCAGGAACTTATGAAAGCTCATAAGGAATTCCACAACATCCTGACATAGGAGTTAAGTGACTTTAGTCAGCCACTGAGTATGGCCTTACCCAATTTCTTTGAGGAAACATAATTGAAAGATCAGGATACATGGAAGGATGAAATAACCAAATATATACCAATTGTTCTTGATGCAATCAATGATGAAGATTAAGTTCTTAAAATAACACATCAACAACTAGGAAGAATCTTCAAGTTGGAGTATGCCATGAAAGATATTATACATAATCCAGAAACTCATGCAAAAAGTGGGTATATGGAGCATTTGTCGAAGATCAACTTGTTCATTGTACATGTCAAGTGGGAGAGGATAAATAGGGGTTAGGGTTTGATGGTTCTGGATACATGATCATGGTGCATGAGACTTGAACAGGTCTTATGACCACAGGTGCTTGCTGGAGATTAACGGACTATAGTTCATTCACCAACAAAATCTTAATATTTTCATGTTTATTCTAATTATGTTTTATTTATGAAACAATGTGAATTTTTGTAAATTGGCCTGAAGCTTGTTGCTTCCCATACAAATAGGGAAACTAGGGCCCAATTTTGATATCATCATTATCATCATCACATTTCATTCCATTAGAGTAGGCATTAGTAAGAAGATGGATTGCATAATTTTCCCATCCATACCATATTTAAAAGACTTCTGTTATAATGCTTATATTTTGAAGTAATACAATGGAGCAGACTATAGATAAATCGTAATTCATTTTTAGTGTTCAATTACTTGTCAATTTTCATGCTCATTTATTACTTTGTTCTCTCCAAAGTGGTTTGCTTAAGTTATTTAAATCTGCATGATTTATCAGAGCACATTTGCTGTTATTGTGTGAAAGAGTTGATTGGTTTCTAAGTTGATGAGAATTAAAATCCTTTATGATAGTTTACTTTAATTGGTCTTTGCTCAGGGTTAAAATTATTTTAAATAATTTTTTTTGACTGGTTTCCATTAACTCAAGAATTCAAAATCCTTTCATACTTTCAAAGTAACTTGAGGGGATATCACTAGGATTATTAAAGAACATTGTAATAAACAATCTTGTACATTTGCACAAGGTGCAGACATCTGAAGTGCCCAGTAATTCAAGTTAAGCTATGTCAAATCCCAATCCAAATACCTACAAAACACAATAAACAATCACATTAGGAGATCATATGCAAGTAAGAACAAGGATTCCCCATGAAATCCATTAGCAAAGTTTAAAATAGGAAATGAAGCAAGAATGAAATGAAAGAGCAAGAAATCAAGTTAAATCCTATTGAAGACAATGCAAACTCTTGATCCCATGGGGGAATTGGTGCCAAATTTGATGTGAAAATTGGCCCTTTCCCAACTCCAATGCTAGCTTTGATGATGTGATGAAGGTTGTGATCCACTTTGATGAAGAATGATGAGTGCTTCAAGACAAAAATTTGCATAACCTAGCTACAAATTCAAAAATATGGATGAATATTGCTAAATATTTGATCATAGTAAGTTTACTCAAATTGTGGATGATAAAATGAGGAGATTAGCCTCTTATTTATAGAATGTCAAGTTGAAGAGATGTCCAAAATGGAGCAATGTGGGACTAAGAATTAGCCAATGGAAAAGTGCCACTTGTCAACAAGTGAGTGGATGAAGGATGTGCAAGTTTGAAGAATGTGTCAATAAATGCATATATTTAAAATTTGAATTTGTTGAAATGACATGCAAGAGGGAAAGAAGGTGCATTGAATGCCACTTGGCTCAAGGAAAAAAGACTTTGTAAGAGGAGTAAATGCCTTGTTGGAAGAAAAAAGTCCACTTGGATTTTGAATTCAAATTTGAGGAATATTCCTTAAAAGATGCCTTGTTGAAGAAAATAGAAATTTAATAAATCAAATAACTCTATTTTCATGTGCAAGTGGTAAAAGATGGAGGATGGGACATGAGAAGAGATTAAATTAATCAAGGTTAATTAATTTAATGAAGGGATCAAATGATATGACCTATTTGACTTAAATTTGTGGATTTATTTAAATTAAATATGAGAAGAATGTGATAAAAGGATTAATTAAATAATGACTTTTGATTTATTTAATTAAAAGAGATGATGTTAGATTAAATTAAATAAGGTTATAATTTATTTAATTTAATAGATAGACTTTAGAGATTTAATCAAATAAAATTAATTATTTAATTAAATAGGATAATTAGATCAGAATGGTTAATTTAATTATCGAGAAAGGATGACTTAATTAGATAACTAATTTATTTAATTAAGAGAGGAATATTGATGAATTTAATTAGATAAAGGTATTTGATTAGACCAAAGGATGATTAAGGATGAAACAATGTTTGTGGTCAGGATCAGATGTCTAATGTCAATCAATACATTTTACGTGTCTACATTTTACCCCTCTTTGAAGGAATGCACTCATTGCGTTGGTTCAAAGAATAAATGGTGTCGATCAAAGCCAAAATTTTTTGGATTTCAAAATCTTGCCCCACTACTTCCCAGTGAGAGAAAACATGCCACCATAATGCCCCCTCAAGAGATTGGATGAATTTTTTTATTTTTTGGGTGATCTCACGATAAAAGAGGACAAGGTTCCCGATAGGTCCAAAAAGGCTCTAGGAGGCCAAAAACGTGTTTAAATGCAAAAAAATGATGTAAAACAGGCCTCAACTAGACAAAAATAGGTTCAAGAGTTCAAAACTCTAGCAGGATAGCCAATCAGGGTGAAAAAACCCTAATTTTCAAGCTTAAAAGGCTCCGAGGGGTCACTTTCAATTCACTTTCACACACAACCCTTTGGAAATTTTGAGATTTGAGCTTTGAAATTTTGACGAGATGGCACAATGACAGCTCCCGATGTACATTTCTGATCGAGTCCGGATATACCAATGACCACCTGACATTGGGGCACCAGTAAGTGATCCTTACTTGAGCTTCATTTTTTGTTTTTCGCATTCATTTAATGCTTTTAAACTTAGTTCTTCTATAGTGGTGCTATATAACACTGCTTGAAAAACAAACTGCACCACTCAGTGTTCCAAACTGACTCACCATCGCAGACTACGCCGCGACGGTGGAGTCTGGAGTTTGGAAACTAACTACAAACTCTGATGCTGATGCCCTTGCCAGCGGCGTCATTTTAAAGTGCGACGCGACGATACCCTTTTAAACATGAATCTTCCCAAACTATGCCGCTTGGCAGAAAAGTGCACCGCGATGGTGCTCTTTCAGAGTTTAGCTCTCCAGCGTCGCAGTTTGAAAATTTCAAACTGTGACGCCTTAACAGATAGCAACGTTGGGGTGGTTTTTTGGACACTCAGAATGAAATTTTTGATATTTTTTAACATGATGACCTTTCCTGATGCAGGACGCAGCGAGGGAGCTCTATTCTTGGGAGCAAAAATTGTGGGAGATCTTCAGTTACCTGCGAGACCTTAGCGACAGGGAGCAGGATCGACTACAGGACATGGGACTGTGGTATATTGCACACGCAACAACCGTGCGAACCCACCTTAGGATGATGTCAGCGCTTGCCGAGAGATGGCACAGTGAGACCTCATCATTCCACCTTCCTATTGGCAAGGCCACCATCACCTTAGAGGACGTGTGGCGCATCCTTAGATTGCCAATTCATTATTGATGAGTTATCTTTGATATGGATGCCAGGTGGGATGCTTGTCACTTAGTCCTTGGCATAGATGAGGTTATGTTCTACGAGGGCCAGATAGAGCTGGAGTGCCATAGGATGCTCACATCACCATTTCATCTAGTGGTTGCAGCGATCATCTCAGGTGTCATTGCCCCAGATCGATGAGGCCGATATTTTAGTCCCAGCTGGGGACTCTGCTGGGAGCGGAAGGTTCACAATAGACCAGCTCATTTTTCTTGGGGGCCTATTCTTCTAGCCTCGCTCTATAGAGACTTACACGAGTACGTCTACCTCAATGATAGAGCACTCGATCAGATGTTACACTTCTCCACGTTTGGGCATGGGAGCACATCATCGTTCTCTGGCCATGAGTCATTGCAGTACCGATGGGGCCTGATGATCCCCTAGTGTGGCATTACAGAGGTGGTGTGTCCTTCACACACACAGGCGAGCATGGATTCCTCATTGGAGGAGGGTGCTAGATGAGATGCAGGTTTTTACTTGGCACCCATACCTAGGTCGTCTTGGATGGGCCGATGATGCAGAGCATATTTTCTTTACCCGCTAGGATTGCTTCATGTAGGGGCGAGAGCATATGATGGTGGAGAGATAACTACCGGGGCGAGTCTAGCGTCAGTTCGGTGAGGTACAGGACCAGCCAGATGACATCTATGTGACCATATTTTCCTACATTGTATCACAAGGCTCATGGGGGAAATACATTCCTACTTCTGAGGCAGTGGATAGCTTTAGACAGTTGGTGGCCCAGCCTTGGGTATATGATTAGGGACCCGTAGATCCAGGCATGACACAGGCCTACAGAGATTGGTTTCAGCCACCCTTGCAGTTGACAGTTCGAGGAGCACCCTCCAGTCAATGGAGATCGAGGGGCAGAGGGGGAGGATGAGGACATAGAGATGGTGTGCAGTAGGATTAGCCAGTCGGGGCTCCAGTTCATCCAGTCTAGGATGATGTTCAGATGCAGGACCAAGAGTAGGTGCCAGCCAGGCAACAGGATCAGGCAGATGTGCCACCACGAGCTGAGGGTGAGGATCAGCCTCATGTGCAACCCACACAAGCACAACTAGTAGGGCAGCCAGATCCCAGAGATGCAATGATTGCATAGCTGCAGGCTCAGGTTCAGACCTTGACGAGGTAGAGGGATCAAGCCACGACCGAGAGAGACTAGGCCATTTTGCAGAGATAGGTTGCAGAGCTACAGGTAGCCATAGAGATGGGCCAGAAACAATAGCTGGAGAGCATGGAAGCCTCCTCCTCTCAGAGTACAATGTCCCTTCACTCTTACAGGGAGGCCATCCAGGAGGTGGACTATTACTGTATGCACTATCATTAGGCCGTACCCAGAGTAGAGTGTGCCCCAGATTACTCACAGCGGACCAGCCACAAACTAGTAGAGGGTCACGGTGATAGGGGCGAGGGCAGCAGACAGGACGGGTAGACTTCATTTTGATCGAGATGATATTTTTGTGCCATATGGGCTCATTTTTGATAGCCCGTTGGGCCTTTTTGTACTCATTGACACACATGTATAGTGATCCAATTATTTTGTATTATGACAGTTACCTGATGATGATTTTGATACGATGTGATGTGTATCATTTATTTATGCATTTATGGATGGTTCTATTTCTATATGCTATGCAATGATGTTATGGTGTGATGTGATGTATATATGGATGCATTTATTTCTAATGATGTATGCATTATGAATAGATCTTATATTATGTTGTTTATACATGATATGCAGATGGATTTATATGATATGTAATATGGATGGATGATGATGTAATCTATATGATGATTTATTTATGTTGATGTAAATGATATGATATGTGATATGAAATGGATAATGTAATATGCAAAATGATATGGAGATGATTTATGGTGTATACGCGAAATGATATGTGAATCATGTGTGAATCATGCTTATATAAAATTATTATGGATGGATGCACGCTTTTAATGTAATGTATTTTTATGTTCCTATTATGCTTATAATGCTATGGAATGATTTATGCAATGAAATGCAAAAATGATTATGATGTGGTTATTTATGAGATGCATTGATGATGTAAATGAGATGGTTTTAAGATGCTTAGAATAACAAATATATTATCCTAAACATGTTAAATGATAATGTAATGTATGTGATGCATTTAATGCAACGTGGTATGGTGATGCTTTATGCAAAATGAATGTTATGCGATGGTTTATGTGATGAATGCGATGTGATGGAAAAAAGTGGATGTAATGTAATGAGAAAGGGATGTAATGTGGTGAAAAATGGATGTGCTTATTTATGGAAAATGCTTATAATAAGTTTATATGATGATGAAAATGTAATGCATATGTTTCCTATATAATATGTTTATGCAATATGCTAATGATTTGTGGATGTGGGATCGATGACGACGACGACGATGATTAACTGTCATAATACCTTGTTAGCATGATGAGCAAGAAGGGATGAAAGAGAAGAAGACATTTCAACAAGACATACGATGATGAATATGCAAATTATGATGACTTCTTTCTGAGGAGTTAGGATTTTCAAAGGGCCAATTTCCTTATGTTTGATAACACACGTGGTATGATGCATCAAGGTATAGAGAAATAGGATGGTGTTGTAGCTAGCATGATGGACTTTGACTTGACAAATAGATAGGAATATTCTTGTTCACACCTAACATATGAAAACCTTGCTAGGATGCACTTTAGAAGTTTTAAACATCTCATACCAAAACATGGAAAGGTATAACCTATCAATGCAATAGTCAACAAGCTGTCCAAAACACCCTCCATACATTTCTAGCAAAGCAAGTATTCACCAAGTTATTATAAGAACGTCCAACAAGCACAACAGAAAAAAGATAATGATCATTGCCCCATTCCTATTTCTCTAAATCCTCTATTTGGATATCATCGAGAGGTCCTTGGAATGAGCACAATAAGATAAGTCAAAGGACAAAGATAAAGTAAACAAACAAGCTAATGTTCTTCAATACTGCTAACCAAAAGGGAATGGTTTTCAAGGATAAGAATCAAAACTATTTCCAAAAGATAATTCCCATTGTAGGAAGGATACATCCTAGGACATGTTAGTGGATGGCAGCATGCCATTTCATTTATCCTAAGTGTTATTTCAAATGATTGATATGGGACCAATTGGATGATGGGTTATCGATACCAAGAGTTGACCAACTTGCTTATGTACTGAGTTAAACCTGAGACTTGACCTTTTGAGTTTTCACTTTTCACCTGCTAGAATTGTTTCTGATTGTTTCACCAAAGGCTGAGGATGATGATCATTTATTATGAGTGATGTTATTGCAGGTGTAAGCGAGATGAGGCAGATGGATTTTTTTCAAATATTTGGATGTTTTTGGAGTTTTGCAATGTTTTGAGGCTGTTTTTGGTATTTTTTGAGATTTTCAAATGTTTTGATTTTTGATTTTTGAATGTTTTTGGGGTTTTCTGAGATTTTGACCAAGAGACTAACCTAAGGACCTATCCTAGGGGCCTCGGGGGCTGATCAACAGATTAGCCTTGCCTACGTTATACACAGAGAGACCACGTAGTTTGACTGATGACTTGACCAATTTACAAATGAAGATATACATGATGACATGTCAGTTTATTATGACGAACTCCTACAGGTCTGACCTAAGTGTCTCGGGGGATGATCAAAGATCAACCTTTCCTATGTTCAAGGCTTAGAGACCTATAGTTTGACAAGATGATTCTATTTTTGACTTTTTGACTGACTTTTTGACTTGTTTTTGGGATTTTGATATGTTTTGAATGTTTTTGGATTTTGGTGCTTTTTCAATGTTTTTGGATTTTTCTGATTTTAGGACTTCAAGAATATACATGAATCTAATCCAATAAGAACATGCCCCCAGCGTGATGCAATAGAATACTCCGATAAAGGCAAGACAAACTAACCTTGAGGATGGGCCAAGTAGTACTAGGAGGGATCATGATATGAACACAGAACTAAGCTATGGTGTGGATTTCAAATGGATGGGTGATGGATGGAGATCTGAATGCGATGGATGATGGAAGCGTAATGGATTGGATGATGTAGAACAAACTGTAAAGATCTTGGTGGATGAAAAGTGCTTATTTACACAAGGCACCTATTTTCTAGGTTTTCACCAAGGTACCTGTCCAAAGTGCCACCGAAGTGGTTTTCACCAGAGGACAATTTTTCTCTTTACTGTTTTTAATCCTTTTTTTGATTTTTTTTTTTTTGTTTTGATTTATTTTTGTTGTCACCAAGACACCTCTTTGCCAGGTTTTCACCAAAGTAACCATTTTTTCAAGACATTTTTTGATTTTTTTTTTTTTGATTTTTGGTTCTATACCTTGAAAGATTAGGCATAAAACTTTTTCAGATGAGAGCTGTTCATGGGTTCTTGTAGGGGTTCCCCTTTGGGTGTTGATAACTGATATGCCCCTGACTTATAGCTTGTTGTGATAAAAAATGGTCCCAACCAATTGAGTTCAAATTTTCCTTTGTTGTTTGGATTTGGGATGTCCTTCTGATTCTCCTTTAGTACCGGTTTTCTAACTTGGAATGTTCTGCTTTTGATTTTCTTGTTATAGCTCCTCTTGAGTCTATTCTGATAGACTTGAAAATGATTTAAAGCATCTATACGCCACTCATCCAATAGCTCCAGCTCATACAGTCTTGATACTCAATATTCTTCATCCGTGATGAGGTTTTGTAGTGATATTCTTAGTGACGAGAGCTCGATCTCAATGGGGAGTACTGCTTCTGATCCGTAGACTAAGGAGAAGGGGGTGGCATTGGTGGGTGTGTGGATGCTGGTTCGGTAGGACCAGAAGGAGGGATTGAGCTACAGATGCTAGTCACGACTTGCGTCATTAACTGTTTTCTTGAGGATTTTCAAAATGGTTTTATTTGTGGCTTCTGCTTGGCCATTACCTTGGGGATACTATGGGGTGGAGAAGTGATGTTGGATTTTGAATTTTTCACATAGGTTGCAGACATCTTGATTCTTGAATGGTGTCCCATTATCTGAGATAACGGCTTGTGGGACACCATAGCGACAAATGAGATAGTTCACGATGAACTTTGATATCTACTTCTCCGTTATATATGTCATGGATATGGCTTCCACCCACTTGGTAAAGTACTCAGTGGCTGTTATGATGAACATGTGGCCATTCAATGAAGTGGGAGTGATTTTTGCAATGAGATTGAGTCCCCACTGCGAAAAGGGCCATCGTGTGATGATGGGATGAAGTTCTTGAGCTGGAGAATGGATGAGGTCCCCATGTTGTTGACATTATAGACACCTTCTGACATAGTCATGTGCCTCTCTTTCCATTGTAGGCCAATAATATCCCATCCTCAGTAGTTTCTTGGCTAGGGTCATTCCACTCGAGTGTGAACCACATATGCCATTATGTACTTCAGTTAAAGTGGTCAATTCCTCCTCAACATTTAAACGGCATAGTAAGGTTCCCTCTATGCTTCTATGGTATAAGGTATTTCCTAGGATGATGAATTGGGATGCCTTTTTGACAAAGGTTCATTTTAAGGTTGAAGGTAAATCAGCAGGTATGACCCCTATTTGTAGGTAGGTATAAATTTCATGGTACTAGGGATCACTGGGACCAACAATTTCACACACAAACTATGATTCTGGTACCTCGAATGCGGGCATGTGAAGCTGCTCTACCAAGAATTCATGTTTTAGAACGTTGTGAGGAATGTCCAGTGGGGATCCAATTGTTTCCATGGCGTCTACTGCTCTGTTGTTGGCTCTGGGTATATTCTCAAATGTGATCTCAATAAAGGATTCCTTTAGAGTCTCCACTAGTTTCTTGTATGGAGTGAGCTTATCATCCTTAGTCTGGTATTCACCGTTCACTTGGTTTATTATCAATTGAGAGTCTTCGTATACCCTAAGGGCCATGATGTGCCACTGTACTACTATTCTGAGACCTATGGTTAAAGCCTTGTATTCTGCTATGTTGTTGGTGCAGGGAAACGTCAATTTATAGGACCTTGGTATTCAGTCCCCTTGTGGGGTGATAAAGAAGACACTGAATCCTGATCCATGTTACGTGTATGAGCCATCAAAGTAAAGTTTCCAGTGGTTAGCTATGTTGATATTGAAGATGGATTCGTTTGGAAACTCTGAGATGAGAGGATTCTCTGAATAGATTGGTGCTTCTACAAGCTAATCTGTGATGACTTGGCCTTTGAATGCTTTCCGCTCTACGTATTCAATGTCATACTCTAATAGTATCATGACCCATTTAGCCATTCTACTAGTGAGCATTTCCTTTGATAGTAAGTACTTGAGAGGGTCGATTTTGGCGATGATTTTTATTTTGTGTGCCAACATCTAATGTCTGAATTTCTGTGAACCAAACACTACTGATAAACATGCTTTGTCAATGAATGAATAATTTAACTCATTGTAAGGAAAGCAGAGGTACAGAAACACTTTCCTAACGTCAAAAACTACAGGGAAGAATGCAGACAGTACTTTTAATTTTCTAATTACAGTCCAACTAAGACACACATGAAAGATTTACAGAAACAGAAAAAATACACAAATACAAATGAACACCAAATTTATGTGGGAAAACCCTATCGGGAAAACACCCACCACACCAAGCTGAATCTCTTTATATTTCAGTAATAAAAAAATTACATACAATGTAGAGATACAACTCTCTAGTATTAGTTTACAGTAGCTTCATTCACTATTTATCCAGTTACAGAAAAATGCTCTCAAGAATCTGATCCACATCTCATTAGAATTGATCTGCTTTTATCTTATCGCATTCTAATTTTTCTCTTATGTTCATTCTTATCCACCATTGCCTAGCATAGACAATTTCCTTTCAAGCAATTGATTTTTCCCTACATGCAGTTTAGCTCCAGCGTCATAACTGTTGCAAAAATAAAACCGCCAACTATTTGAATTTTGCTTCCTTTGATTGGTCCACGAGACGCCACATAGGAAGGTCAAACAGTCAAAGGAAACATTCAACCTTGTTGGCATGTCGGTGAGACACTAACAATGTCTCCCCAATGCCACAAAGTCTTCATATCGATATCGGCATAAGTCCCAAAAGTCGGCAAGACATTATAACGAGCGCCATGAGTCATACCGAATCCATCGACATCTAATGCATTTTTATCAGCAAGAGATTCCTCCATCAGCAAGAAATTTTACCAATGCTCACAAGTCATATCGATTTCAACTTTGCCATCAGCAAGACTTTACCATTCGCCAAGAGTTCTCATCAAGTCTCCTCAAGTTTCACCAAAGCACCTGACAGTCGGCAAGACATTCATCTTTCGCTGAGACTTCATTCTGAGCACAACCAAGTCTTACCGAGTCGACAAGACTTATGTCTTTCGCCAAGACCTTTCACCGAGTGAACAAGTCATCCTGAAGACTATCGGCAAGATTTTTCTTCGATCGCTGAGACCTCATACCGAGTATTTAAGTCATACCAAAACCATCCAAGAGTTGGCGAGACTTATCACTTTTTCCAAGACCTTATATCGAGGTCTTGTGTCACCGTGAAGGCACCAAGTGAATACTCCCATCGGTGAGACCTTTCTTCATCACTGGGACATCTTATTGAAATCTCCACCATCAGCGAGACTTCACATAGTCGCTGAGAGATCTCCCCGAGATCCTTGTGTTACCATGATAGCCATATGCTATCGGTGAGACATTCTCTAGTCGTTGGGACTTCTCCCCAAGACCCTAGTGTTTCCCTGACATCCGCTTTGATAACCGATAGCAACCTTTGTTGGTGAGACATTTCATATCAAAAAGACTACATACCGACAACCTAAGTCTCCCTGATAACTATGAGTGAAAAACAATCAGCGAGAGAAACAACAGTCGGTGAGAGATCTTGCCGAGTCTCCATGTCATAGCGATAGGTCAGCAAGACCAAAACCATGTCACAACGACTAGGGAATTTCAACAAGATTCATAACAGTTAGTCGGCCAGACATGAATAATGTCACAATGACCTTGTCTTTCAGGAGTTCCATGTTAGTATGGATTGAGGCACATATTCCAACAATCTCCCACTTGACGAAGACCTTACTGACAACTCCAGGGCATAATAAAACTACTAGAATTCATGGGCCAAGAGGCCCATTGAACTGGCACACCAACTGAACTTGTCTATACTCACAGGCTTCGTCAATGCATCTGCAACATTTTCTAGAGTATCCACTTTCTCCAAAGATACCTTCCCATCCTCCACGATATCTCGTACAAAGTGATACTATACATCTATATGTTTCGTCCTAGCATGGAAAGTAGGATTCTTTGCCAAACATATAGCACTCTGACCGTCATAGTAAATAGTAATTTTTCCTGCATTAAAACCAATGTTAGAACACAAACGTTTTAACTAGATTGCTTCTTTACATGCATGTGTAGCTGCCATGTATTTTTCCTCTCTAGTGGACAAAGCGACTACAGCCTGCCGCTTGCTCATCCAACTCACTGCACCACCATTCATCATGAAAACATATCCATTGGTGGATCTTCTGCTATTAATGTCCCCTGCCCAATCAGAGTCCACATAACCTTGAATACTAAGAGTCCTCTGAGATTCAACCAAGTTCCCATGGTAGCACAAAGCATAGTCTGAAGTACCCTTCAGATATCTAAACACTCTCTTCACAGCATCCCAATGTGTCCTCCCAGGATTAGCCATAAAATGACTAAGAACTCCCACTACTTGGGCAATGTCTAGACTTATACAGACCATTGCATACATTAGACTACCAACTGCACTAACATATGACACACTAGTCATGTCCTCCATCTCAGTAGGATATTTTGGACAATCCTCAACAGATAGCTTTGTTCCCTGCATAACTGGAACAACTAGCTGCTTGCAATCAGTCATACAAAATCTCTCTAGAATAGTCATGATATACTTATGAGCTGACTGAGCCAAAGTTTTCTATTCTCCCTATCCCTGGTTATTTCCATTCCCAGAATATACCTCACTGCACCAAGATCTTTCATTTTGAACTTTGCAGACAATTGAGACTTAAGATCAGAAATTATTAGCTTACTATTGCCTATGAACAACATATCATCAACATAGAGAGCAATAATAAGGACTTGATCACTTTCAGCTTTGTAATACACATAGTGATCAGATTTTGATCTTACAAATCCTAATGACAAAACAAAAGTGTCAAACTTTTGGTACCACATTCTAGGAGACTGTTTTAACCCATACAAAGATTTCTTCAACTTGCAAACTAGTCTTTCTTTACCCTTTTCCACAAAGTGCTCCAGCTGGGACATATAAATTTCTTCTTCAAGATCACCATGAAGAAATTTGTCTTCACATCCATCTATTCAATCTCTAAGTCATACGCTACTGCAAGTGACAAAAGAAATCTAATAGATGTCAGCTTAGGTACAAGAGAAAAGATTTCTCCATAATCAATTCCCTCTACCTGGGAATAACCTTTTGCAACCAGCCTTGCTTTATATTTTTCTACACTGCCATCCATACCGATTTTCTTTTTAAATTCCTATTTGCAGCCCACAGCTTTTCAGCCTTTAGGAAATGGCATCAAACTCTAGGTATCATTCTTTTCTAATGATGCCATTTCTTCATTCATGGCTTCCAACCAAGAGTTTGAATCAGATATTTTAAATGCCTCTTTCACAATCCTAAGTTCACCAGTGCTAGAAATTAAAGCATAGGCACAAGTGGACTCAATCAAAGAAAACCCATACCTACTAGGTTGCTTTCTTTCACAAGTTGACCTCCTCACAGGCTGAGGCTAAGGTGGTTCTTCATCTTCTTCAAAACTTTCAGAACTAATTGAGCTCTCCTTAGTATTAGGTACATTTTGATTTTTCAATTCCTCTTTATCTGGTGTCGGATGAATATTTGCTAGATCCTTTTTCATTTTCTGAGTTATTTTCTGACTATGGACCCAGTGTAGAAGGCTTCAGCTCATGAAAGATAACACTTCTACTATACAAAACCTTCTCATTCTCAGGATTCCAAAGCTTGTATACTTTTATGCCAACACTATAGCCAATAAAAATACACTTTACAATTTTGTTTTCCAACTTAGATCTTTTTTCAAACAACACATATGCATATGCCTCACAGCCAAAGACACGAATATGTCTCAGAGAGGGATTCTTTCTAGACCATGCTTCCAAAGGCATCTTCTCAATAAGAGAAGAGTTAGGAGAACGATTTACCAAGTAACACGCTGTAGAGACTGCTTCAGCCCATAACTTCTCCTCCAAGCCAGCACTGCTTAGCATACTTCGTGCTCTTGCCATTACTATCCTGTTGAACCTTTCAGCAACTCCGTTTTGCTATGGAGTGTAATGTGTAGTCTTATGTCTTTTAATCCCATGATCTGTACAGTACCTTTCAATTTCATCTGAACAAAACTCACCGCCATTGTCAGTCCTTAAACATTTTATTTTCCTACCAGTCTAATTTTCAACAAGGTTTTTAAATTCCTTAAAGCGGTGAACATGATTTTCTTTTGGAAAATATACAAATGTTCTTCTTGAATAATCATCAATAAAGCGACACATAGTATCTTGATTTAGACAAAGAAGGAACATTCAACTGGACCAAACACATTAGAATGAATATAATCAAGCAAACTAGAAGATTTGTGAGGACTTGGAATAAAATGAAACATGGTGTTGCTTTCCATATATGCAATGTTCACAAAATTTGAATTCAAGGTTACAATATTCAAGCCCTTCTACCAGGTTTTTATTTTTCAAGGTTTTTAAACCTTTCTCACCAATGTGGCCAAGCCTATGATGCCAGAGCATAGTCTTTTCTGCTAGAATTTTAACCTCCATGGAGTTTACACCATCAGAAATGTTCTCCTTCTTTTCTCCATGAGTAGCTTTTAGTGACTTTGCAGAGACACTATTGCATTGAACAACATGTGCATCCAGCTTGTACAAGGTACCAATTCGAGCACCCCTAGCCAGCACCATAGAGCCTCTAGTCATCTTGCAGCCATTTCCAGAGAACGTGACCTGCACTCCAATATCATTCATCTTACTTACCAGAAGTAAATTATGAGCCAGAAATGGTATGTGCATTACATCATTGATTCCCTTCACTCTTCCATCAGGGAATTGGATTCCGACTCTTCCACGACCAACAATTTCCAAAGATGAATCACTTGCTAAATACACTTTTCACCCATCATAGTTTTCATACTTCGTGAACCAGTCGCTATGAGATGTCATGTGGAAAGATGCTCTAGAATCAATCAGCCAGACATCATCTGATTCCCATGTAGCCAAGGCTGCAATGAAGTCATCTAGATCACTTTGAGAAGAATCATTTCCAGAAGAGTTCTTATTTTTCTCATCCTTGCAATCCTTTCGGACATGACCAAGTTTCCCACAATTCTAGCTCTTCACCTTGGACTTCTTGCCATGAGATTTTGATCTCCCTCTGAATTTTGATCTGGATTTCTTGTCCTTCTTCTTGCCTTTCTCCTTCGATCTACCTCTGACAGCCAGAGCCTCCTTTTTCATCTCAAAAGGTTTTCTTCTCATTTCTTTTGATAACAGAGAAGCAACAACATCTTCCATTTTGAATGTGGATGTTGTACTCCCAATAGTCATCACTAGATGATCCCAAGAATTAAGCAAAGAACATAACAACAGCATGCAACGATCTTCATCTTCAATTTTCACACCAATAGATGCTAACTAAGCAATCAACATGTTGAACATGTTCGAATGATCAACAACAAATCCTCCCTCCTACATTCTCAAAGAGTACAACTTCTTCCTTAAGAAAAATTTGTTTACTAGGGACTTACCCTGATAAATCGATTCCAGTCTTTTCCACAAGGAAGATGTAGACTTTTCTTCATTGACGTTCAGAAGAATAGAGTCTGCTAAACAGAGCCTTATCATCCCTTTTGATTTTCTATCTACCAGGTCCCAATCTTCTTGCTTCATGGTTTGAGGTTTTGTTTCAGACACATCATTCCAAAGATCTTGGTCCACTAACAAATCTTCCATTTTGAGTTTCCACAACTCAAAATTGCTACCATTGAATTTCTCTATATCCATCTTTCTAGATGTGCTCGCCATCTTAATCTATAACTAAAATTATCAAACCTCTACCAAACTCCCACTAGAAAAGGATTGACTCAAAAAACCCAACCCACTCACAAGGACAACACAACTAGCGAGGCTCTGATACCACTTGTAAGGAAAGCAGAGGTACAAAAACACTTTCCTAACATCAAAAACTATAGGGAAGAATGCAAAAAGTACTTTTAATTTTCTAATTACAGTCCAATTAAGACACACATGAAATATTTATAGAAACATAACAAATACACAAATACAAATGAACACCAGATTTACGTGGGAAAACCCTATCGGGAAAAAACCCACCACACCAAGCTGAATCTCTTTATCTTTCAATAATAAACAAATTACATACAATGTAGAGATACAACTCTCTAGTATTAGTTTACAGTAGCTTCATTCACTATTTATGCAGTTACAAAAAAATGCTCTCAAGAATCCGATCCACATCTCATCAGAATTGATCTGCTTTTATCTTATCGCATTCTAATTTTTCTCTTATGTTCATTCTTATCCGCCATTACCCAGCATAGACAATTTCCTTTCAAGCAATTGATTTTTCCCTACATGCAGTTCAGCTCTAGCATCATAACTGTTGCAAAAATCAAACTGCCAACTATTTGAATTTTTCTTCCTCTGATTGGTCCACGAGATGCCACATAGGAAGGTCAAACAGTCAAAGGAAACATTCAACTTTGTTGGCATGTCGGTGAGACACTAACAGTGTCTCCCTAATTCCACAAAGTCTTCATATCGATATCGGCATAAGTCCCAACAGTCGGCAAGACGTTATAACGAGCACCATGAGTCATACCGAATCCATCAACATCTAATGCATTTCTATCAGCAAGAGATTCCTCCATCGGCAAGACATTTTACTGATGCTCACAAGTCATATCGATTTCAACTTTGCCATCGACAAGAATTTACCATTCGCCAAGAGTTCTCATCGAGTCTCCTCAAGTTTCACCGAAGCACCTGACAGTCAGCAAGACATTTGTCTTTCACTGAGACTTCATTCCGAGCACAACCAAGTCTTACCGAGTCGACAAGACTTATGTCTTTCACCAAGACCTTTCACCGAGTGAACAAGTCATCTTGAAGACTATCAGCAAGACTCTCCTTCAGTCGCTGAGACCTCATACTGAGTGTTTAAGTCATACTAAAACCATCCAAGAGTCGACGAGACTTATCGCTTTCCCCAAGAATTTATATCGAGGTCTTGTGTCACCACGAAGGCACCAAGTGAATACTCCCATCAATGAGACCTTTCTTCATCGCTGGGACATCTTACCAAAACCTCCACCATCGGTGAGACTTCACATAGTCGCTGAGAGATCTCCCCAAGATCCTTGTGTTACCCTGATAGCCATATGCTATCGGTGAGACATTCTCCAATCGCTGGGAATTCTCCCCGAGACCCTAGCGTTTCCCCAACATCCACTTTGACACCTGATAGCAACCTTTTTCCATGAGACATTTCATATCAGCAAGACTACATACCGACAACCTAAGTCTCCCCGATAACTATGAGTGAAAAACAATCGGTGAGAGAAACAACAGTTGACGAGAGATTTTGCCGAGTCTCCATGTAATAGCGATAGGTCTATTCGGCAAGACCAAAACCATGTCACAACGACTAGGAAATTTCAACAAGATTCATAATAGTTAGTCGGCCAGACATGAATAATGTCACAGTGATCTTTCCTTTCAAGAGTTCCATGTCAGTATGGATTGAGGCACATATTCCAGCACTCATGACCGACCATTATTCTGCTGATATAATATATGGCCCTTTCTATTCCATTTTCATCATGCTGAGCTAGGAGAGCCCCAAGGGCTACTACTGTTGCTAACACATAGAGAATTAATTGTTTTCTTGGGATTGGTGGCATTAGGACAGGTGGTGTAAGTAGATATTCTTTGATTTTTTTGAAGGCTTCTTCACACTTGTTATCCCATTTGTACGCTACTCCCATGTGAAGTAGGTGAGAGTATGGATTCTGTTTATCTGCCAGCTGTGCTATGAACCTTCAGATGGACTGAAGCCTACCTTGGAGTCCCCTCAATTGTTTCAATGTTTTGGGTGCCTCCATCTCAAAGATTTATTTTACTTTTTCTAGATCTACCTGAATATCTCTCATTGATACTATGTATCCTAGCAACTTTCTTGATTGTACATCGAAGACACACTTCTTTGGATTTAATCTGACCTTGTATTCCTTGAGCTTGTCAAAAATAGTGCTCAAAGCTGCTTTGTGATCCTTCCTCTTTTTGGATTTTTCTAGTATGTCATTGACATAATCTTCTACAGTTTTATGGATCATGTCATGGAAGATTAGTGTCATGGCTCTTTGGTATGTTGCTCCTACATTCTTTAAGCCGAATGGCATCATATTCCAGCTGTAAGTCCCCCATGGACAAGTGAAGGTCGTTATATGTTGGTCTTCTTTAGCAATCATTATCTGGTTGTATCCCGAGAATCCATCCATCAAGGAAATCATTTCATGTCCCGCCATCATATCTACGAACATGTCAATGTTGGGCAATGGGAAATCATCTTTTGGACATGCTTTGTTTAAGTCCCTAAAATCTGTGCAAATTCTAATGCTCCCATCGGGTTTTGAGATAGGAACTAGGTTTGACACCCATTCTGGATAATCTATCGGTCGAATAAATCCTGCATCTAATAGCTTCTTTAGTTCCATTTTGACTAGCAGGGCGATTTGAGGGTGCATTTTCCTAAGCTTTTGTCTGACGGGCTTTGCTTCAGGATATACTGCTAGATGATGAACTACAATTTCTAGATCGAGCCTTGGCATGTCTACATAGCTCCATGCAAAGTTAACTTGTCTCTCTCTTAAGAAATCTACTAGGAGTTCTTGTTCTTCTGACTATAATGATTCCGCATAGAATGTGATGTGTGGGGTCTCCTCTATTCCTAGATTAACTGGATTGCACTTTTCTGCTAGGACTGCTGATTTTTTCTGATGAAAAGCTCTAAAAGGAAGATTGAATCCCCCATTCTTAGGTGCCTCGGAGAGGTTTTCACCATTGGATGCATCCTTTCTTTTTAATTTTTTCATGTCAGAGAGTGCCACAATGTGGTTTTCACTTAAATACTTAGATATTATTCTTAGTTTCTCACTTTTGTGAATGAGGGATTCAATCATTTCCCCATAATATGCCTGTGTATCTAGCTCAATGATGAATCCTGCTTTGTGATCCCCAAATGGAATGTTATCCCGTAGTCCCATGAATTATGAGAGTGCCTCATCATTTTCAAATGTGTCAAGAACTGGTGGTCCTCATTGGTCGTAATTGATGAGTTGGGGGTAAACTAGGCGGATTTCATGATTTTGATGGTCTGACTCAAAGGATAAGGTGATAATCATGAGAAGGGTGGTATCCTTGAAGAGCCTAGGTAGGTTGGATATGGGATCCTCATCATCACTACTACTACAGACATCAGTTATGTCAAATGTGAAGTTGTCTATGACTCGACCTGTAGATACGGGTAAGCAAAGTTTAGCTATGGACTGCTGAGGAGGATTATTGACCTTTCTAACTGGAGGACTTCGGCCACATATGGTTATACTTGGAGGGGTACATCCGAGGCCAATATTTCTCATCCGCGTCTCTGGAATGATAGGTATTATAGGCCCATTGTCATTTTTCCCAAGTCTTTGGTTTCTATCATAGCCCATTGCGAGCATCATTTGCAAACCTTTGCTTCTATCATCCATTGGTAGATTAAATGTTGGTCTACTATCTTGGTATAGGAGATGAGATGGGTCCTCTATGATTTATTGGCCGAGATCTCCCCAACTTTTGAAGTTGGGATAGTCTTTAGGAGATGTTTGAGATGTGGAGGCTTCATTTGATTGTGGATGTCCTCGTGATCTTGGAGATTGTGGTAACTCTCCTACCACAAAAGTAGTTTTGGGAATCGTGTAATTTCTGCAACCATTATCCTGGATGATGAGTTTGATATCAGAGATGGTGGGGATGGTGGGAGTGGTGGGTGTCTCTATCGCAAAAGTGGATGCGAGAGTGGCTGGATCAATGTACGGTGTTGATGGGCTTTCATCATTTTTAGGCACTTGAGGGATTTTTTAGTATTTTTCCTCAAGGTTCTTGCAGTAGGAGAATGGCTTAGGATCTCCATGGACAGTGACCTCTTGTCCTTCATATGTGAATTTGACACATTGATGGAAAGTTGATGCTACCGCTTGCATTGCGTGGATCCATGGATGTCCTAGGAGAATGTTATAGGGTAAGTCGAGGTCTAGGACCTGACAAGTGGTTTCCATGATAGATGGCCCTAGTTGAATAGGTATTTTGATTGTGCCTTGGGACACTCTTTCCTGATCATCATATGCTCTAATTGTAATACCCTTTCCTTTGTCGATGGAACCCTCTGAGATTTTTAACTGTTTAATGAGCTTGAGGGAACAGATATTCAAGCCTGCACCTCCATCCACCAAGACTCGCTTAACTTTACTTTTTTGCACTAGGAATTCTAAGTGGAATGCATGGTTATGAGATGGTTGAGCGAGAAATTCTTGGTCAGAGAATTTAAGGAGGTTCGGGGTAATGATATTTCCGACCATAGCTTGGAATTGTTCTGCATCAAGATCTGCGGGGACGGTGGATGAAGCCAATGCTTCCTCAAGGATTTTCTTGTGGGTGGATGAGATTTTTAATAACTCCATGATGGAAATCTATGCTAGCATTCTTTTTAGCTGATCAAGGACATTGTACCCATTGGGAATGGATCTTGAATTGGACGTGAAAGTTCTTTTTGGTTGAGATGATCTTGCGATAGTAACTTTTCCACCTCTTGTGGTGACTCCATAATCGGCTTGAGCTCCTTTGATAGTGATTACTGTGCAATATTCATCTAGGGAGGAAACAATAGTTTCATACACATGATTCATGTTTGTGAGGGTTCCTTTTCCCTTATTGGTGTTATTGTTCCCTTGATTGTTATGGTTAGGCATCAGATTTGTGTATATTTTGAGATTTTGGTTTCCTGTTGGCTGTTCCATATTTATGATTCTTTCATCGATGAGATATTGGACTATGTTTTTTAGTCTCATGTAGCTATTCGTGGTGTGCCCTTTGATTTTGTGGAAATCACAGAGTTGATTCTCATTGTACCATGGAGGTTTAACATCTGGTTCTTGGTAGTTCTCGTAGGTGGGGATCTTGATGAGGTTTTCGTTTAGTAATTTCTTCATGATGACTTCAAGTGGTTCCCCGAGAGTGGTGTACTTTCACTTGGTGAAGTTCTTGTTTTGCTGGGGAGGTCCTCTTTGGTAATTGATGTTATTGATTACTTTGTTGTTGGGTTGTTTTGTTATTGTGTTCGCTTGATGATGGTTTTGGATTTGTTGTTGAGGTGCGGGTGTGTTCTGTCGAGGGGCACTGCTGACAACTTTGGCATCGACGACACCATCATTGGTAACATTTTTGTTTCTTGCCCATGTGTGAGGTTTGTCATTGTAATTGGTGGGTGGGCGATTATTCTGTTGTTCAGGATATGAAGTTGATCCTCCTGATTGTGTCATAAGGGCTCGTTCGATGCTGAGCACCTTGGAAATCAACTGGTCATACGTGGTGATCCCTTGGACCTTGAGATGGAATTCCAAGAGGCTTTCAAGGTTGGATATGATGGTGCACACTTGCTGTTCCTCGGGTATGACCCATTTACTCTGATTGGCCTTGGATCTCCATCGTTGTAGGAATGAAGCGAATGATTCATTCTTACCTTGTTTCAGAGCTGAGAGTTCCTCTAAACTAACATTCATGGTGATATTGCATGCGTAATTTTTGATGAATGCATCTATTATTTCTTGGAATGTCTTGATGCCTATGGGTAGGTGAGAGAACCATTCCATAGTGTGGCCACCAAACTCCTAGGAAATAGCTGCATCAGATAGGTATCGTCATATGCGACTTCCATGCAATGAACCTGGAATTCCCTGATGTGATCTTCAGGGTTTCCCATCCCACGGTACTTGTCAAACTTGGGGATCTAAAATACCTTTGGGAATGGTTTCATCACAAGGTTCTTGTTGAATGGATAAAAGCTACTATATGTTCTTGTGGTTCGTCCTAATTGAAGGTCAAGCACTTGTTGCGAGAGCGACCTGATTTGTGTTGTCACATCATTTTGTGAATCAGGAGGTGGGATGAAAGTGTTTTGAGGTGGTTCGCTTGTGGATGTGATGGGTGGATTGGTTGATGTGTTGATTGGTGGTATCTACGCATTTTGTTGAGCCATGTATGCTTGCACTTACTGCTGTATAAACAATGCTTGTTGTTTGTCTTGTTGTTGCTACGCTAAGATTACCTGTTGCTGAGCCTGCTGTTGTGCTTGTTGTTGCACCAAAAATGCTTGTTGTTGGGGTTCTAATTGGGCTGCTTCTTGCTACTCTTGGTATTGTTTTATTACTTGCTGATATGCTTGTAGTTGTGCTGCTTGTTTTTGTGCAATAAACTATGATTGTGCCTATGCTTGTTGTGCTTGATATTGGGCATGCGCTTGAGTGTGCGCCTGAGCGTGAGCTTGAGCTTGTGCTTGTGCTTGTGCATCTTGAGCGGCTTATTGTTGTTTTTGTTGTTGCAATAAGGCTTGTGCTCATGCAGCCTGCTGCGCTTGTTGTGTGATTTGGGCAGCTTGAGCA
Source organism: Sequoia sempervirens (assembly GCA_007258455.2). NCBI lineage: Eukaryota > Viridiplantae > Streptophyta > Pinopsida > Cupressales > Cupressaceae > Sequoia > Sequoia sempervirens. The sequence continues at coordinate 216,493,687 of VDFB02358134.1, forward strand.
TCTTGCACCACTTGAGCGGCTTGTTGGGTTGCTAGTTGCACTACTTGTTGAGCAACTAATTATGTAGCTTGTTGAGCAGCTAATTGCATGGCTTGTTGAGCAGCTATTTGTGTGAATTTTTTGCTTTTGTACTTGCAGGAATTCCTTTTGATAAGCAGCTTGCTGAGCTGCTTGTAATGCCATGTTGTATTGGTTTGATATATTGGAGCTTGGTGGTGGTGGGGGTGGTGGTCGGTTCAGAATGGTGCTTGTGGTGGTGGTGAGCAGTGATGTCGTGTTGGTGGTTTGAGTGGTGAATGGTGCAATCAATGTGGTTGGTTCCTGAGATACCATGCTTTGAGATGTTAAAGGGGTGGTTGATGATGTTGTGATTGCTTGTGTAGTTGTCATTTGTTGTTGCAATATCGATGACAAGTTTTGAGAGTTTTTCGTGATGTTTTGATTGATGTTTGGGATGTTGTTTTTATTTTGATTGATATTTGGTAAAGGTGGGAACCCCAAGCCAAGTAGTGGTGTAGATAATGGTGGTAATGGTGGAAGAGGTGAAAATGTGAGGGATGTGATCTCTTTAGGAAATGATGTGGTGTCAAAAATGCCCCCGGTCCGAACATGTTGCCTTCTCCTTGTGAAGTTATGGGGAGAGAAGTTTGGGGTGTTGCGCGGAAGGATGATGATGATGGATCATGGATCATGGAAAGTGATAGTGGTATACTTTTGTAATGGATTTTGGGGTATGTTTTATTCCAAAATGGTGTTTGCATCCAAGTCTTGACTATCGACAAGGGGGTGTGTTTGAATGGCATTAATAAATGCACTTCCCTTATTAACATTAGGTTGAGTTGGAGCAAAAGATGTTGTGATTTGCAGGATGTTTTGAGTGATGCTTTGGGGTGGAGGTGTAGATGAGATGGGGAGTGTGGATGAGATTGGAGGCATGACCTCCAAAGATGGTTCCACTATAGAGCTCACATCAAAATCAAAAGGTAATTTGGCCCCTTGTTTTTCTAGTTTGAGCATATATAGTGAAGGGTTAAGCCTCATCATGATATTGATGATCTTATGGTTTTCTGGATTTTGGATCATTTCGGTGATTTCCTCGTGTGACATCCCAAAGGTAAGATCTTCTTCTTGGCTTCCCTCTTGTGGATTTTGTGATGATGAGAGAAAGTTATTCAAATGATTGTTTGATTCGATGGGATTTATTTTGGAGTTTTTTTGGCTTAGGTCACTTGAAGCGGGTATTTCTTTGTTGGCTTCCATGTTCTTCTTGTGTTGAGATCTAGTCTGCACCATAAAATAGGGATGAATTTTTAAGAATATGGGAGATGAATCTCTAATTCTTTGGATTGATATATCTTTAGGAACAAAAGAGAAAAAATTAGGATGATGCTAAGATCAAAGGATGGTAATGATAGGGATGTTAGATGGATGTTTGATGGATGATTGGAACTCTTTGAGAAAATATTGAAGGGTATGTTAAACTTTAGGACTTGATTTAGGATTGATTTGTTTTGGATTCTAATTTTGGTGAATTCATGAACTCTAAGAGGTTGGATGTTGTCCTAGACTTAAATCGTTCACAAGATGCTAATTTTTCTAGGCCTGAGAAGAAGGATTCATCTAAACACTCCTATCCAAACAAGATGATTTTGATAATGAAATCTTAAATCCCTAGATGTTGGATGCTATCAAGGGATGAATTTGTTCACAAGTTTTGATAATTTGATCAAATATGTGGAGAAGGATGCGTCTACACACATTCAATCAAACAAGGTGATTTTGGATTGATTTCAAATGATTTTCCCAAAGTTTAACATAAAGGATTTTTTCAAGACTTTCAAAGAGTTGATGATGAGATGATTTTGGTTTTGATGTTCAAAGATGGATGGGGGTTTGATTTTGATCCTAGGATGTACCTAAAAAGATTCTTTGTTTACTAGACCTTGGTATTGAAGAACATACGATACTTATAAGGACCTCTATAACTAAGAAGTGGTTTAAATTGAGCATACATTTTTGGATTGTTCAAAGGGATGAGTCTATAGAACATTGTGAATTTTTTGCTTATCTTGATATGTTGCTTTTGATTGCACTTCCTTTTGTGTTTCTTGATGACCTTTTGAGTGTGACTCTTAAATTTTGAGCTTTGACTCAAGGACTTTCGTTTTGGGATTTTGACTTTCTTGGAAATCATGAGGTTTCAACACATGTGAGAGGCAATTTTGTTATCTTTGCTTAGTGACTTTGTTTTACCACAAACACTTCTTTAATTAGGTTTTCCAAACTAGATGTCCAATGTCTTAATTTCTTAGAATCCCACAAAGTATGTTATGTGGAAATTTGATGAATTCAAGGCAAGGGTTACCTATTTTTTATCTTTAGTAGTAAAATTGAGATGTAAGTTCAAGTGTTTAGAAACCTCTAAGGATGTGAATCCCAAGGGCAAGCAATAACACATGAATTTGGTCAATTATATTTTCCTCCTAAAGGGTTTGAAATTTTGATGATGATGTTAAGTGTTTGTTTCCAAATGTTTTCTAACAAGCAAAGCGTTTTGTCACCAAGAATAAGCACAACCCTATGGATATGAAAGACAATATTTGTTGAGTCCCCACTTGGACAAGTCCAACTACACTTATCTTTAGTGAATGGTTAGATGCTTGACCCCACTGGCTCCCCTCCATGACACTCACTTATATGGGGCAGCCAAGCATCAAAACCCATGAAACTCTAATGGAATGCTTTCCATTTCTACTAAAAGACCGTAAAAGTGTGGGGTGGCTTCAGAATGAGCATTCTTGCACCAACAAATAGATCAAGGATTTTAGCAATTCTAAAACATGGGTTTTAATTAGGACTTTCTGTTCATAGGAGTTGACCCAACATGGTGAGAGACCATTGCTGCCCTTCTCTTCGAAGCCAACTGCGTGATATTGGCATTTATTCCAATACCCACATTTATATCCCAACTGGAAATACTCTTGGGTTCAAAGTGTTACCGGTTGAGTCATTCCCTTGGGTGGGTACTTTTGCCCCAGAGCAGGCCCTCTAAGATAAACAATAGTGAGTAAATGTATTCATAGTTTGATCAACCTTCATTTAGAAACAAAGGGAGAATACATGCAATATATTTACTCACACTCGCACAATTTGTTCAATTTTAAACCAAAAATAAAGTGTGGAGGTGATTACTTTATCTCAACCTAAGATCACAAAAAGGCCTTTTGATTCCCAAGATCGTTGTAAAGTGCGAGAGAAGCGCATACGTCCTTTTCGATGATGTTAGTTTAAGTAAACAATAAAAAAACCAAAGTTGCACATGTTCATTTTAACTTTTCAAAGCAATTGTGAGTTCGTTTTAAAAGCACCAAAGTAAGCGTGACAATTTTCCTTGTTCAATTTTTAATCCCAAAATAAACTTTAGTAAATTTGAGTCCTAATGTTCTTTTTAAGCCTTTTTGTAACAAGAATTCAAAAGTTCCTTTTAAAGCCCAAATGAAATTAGTAAATCCTAAGCATAAAAAGATGACAAATTTTTCCTTAAGAGGAATAATGAATCCTCCAAGAGTGTGAAAGAAACACTAGAGTGTTTAAAAACACTTGTTTTTGTGAAATGACATCATCATGTTTCTCTTCTTTTTCGTCTTTGATAGATCCAACCTACAAGAAAAATCAGTTATATTCTCCAAAAAAGAGGTCAAAAAGGTAGAAAATAGACAAAAGAACCATAATTTGAAAATAACCACGTGTTACAAATTAAATTTCACTTTATACTCCCCTCTAACGGTGCAATCCACGAAGGCATCATAGTTTGATTTCCCCAGCGGTGGTATATAGCGCCACTTTCTAGTAAGCGTCGCTCTGCAGCCAGACCAGTGAGCATGAATGTGTCACACTTTTGTCCAGTGATGCAGTTTGGGTTTTTGAAAGATTCTTGCGGGTCAAACAGGTTCAACGGCGTAGTTTGGAATTCAAATTTTTGGGCGGGAAGACTGACGTGTCATAGTTTGAATTGTCAGCAGTTCCATATAGCGACGCTAGAGAAACAACGACGCTGGAGAAACAACGACACTGAGCTTCCCGCAGCGGAGTTTTCCTATAGACAAAGGAAAACGCAGAATTTTGACAAAAAACGTGATTAGAATGTGAGATTGCCCTCCTTCTAGCGCCAAAATGTCAAACCCCAATCCAAATACCTGCAAAACACAATAAATAATCACATTAGGATATCATATGCAAGTAAGAACAAGGATTCCCCATGAAATCCATTAACAAAGTTTAAAATAGGAAATGAAGCAAGAATGAAATGAAAGAGCAAGAAAGCAAGCTAAATCCTATTGAAGACAATGCAAACTCTTGATCCCATGGGGGAATTGGTGCCAAATTTGAGGTGAAAATTGGCCCTTTCCCAACTCCAATGCTACCTTTGATTATATGATGAAGGTTTTGATCCACTTTGATGAAGAATGATGAGTGCTTCAAGACAAAAATTTGCATAACCTAGCTACAAATTCAAAAATATGGATGAAAATTTCTAAATATTTGAGCATAGTAAGTTTACTCAAATTGTGGATGATAAAATGAGGAGATTAGCCTCTTATTTATAGAATGTCAAGTTGAAGAGATGTCCAAAATGGAGCAATGTGGGACTAAGAATTAGCCAATGGAAAAGTGCCACTTGTCAACATGTGAGTGGATGAAGGATGTGCAAGTTTTGAAGAATGTGTCAATAAATGCATATATTTAAATTTTGAATTTGTTGAAATGACATGCAAGAGGGAAAGAAGGTGCATTGAATGCCACTTGGCCCAAGGAAAAAGGAATTTTTAAGAGGATTAAATGCCTTGTTGGAAGGACAAAGTCCACTTGGATTTTGAATTCAAATTTGAGGAATATTCATTAAAAGATGCCTTGTTGAAGAAAATACAAATTTAATAAATCAAATAACTCTATTTTCATGTGCAAGTGGTAAAAGATGGAGGATGAGACATGAAAAGAGATTATATTAATCAAGGTTAATTAATTTAATGAAGGGATCAAATGATGTGATCTATTTGACTTAAATTTGTGGATTTATTTAAATCAAATATGAGAAGAATGTGATAAAAGGATTAATTAAGTAATGACTTTTGATTTATTTAATTAAAAGAGATGATGTTAGATTAAATTAAATAAGGTTATAATTTATTTAATTTAATAGATAGACTTTGGAGATTTAATCAAATAAAATTAATTATTTAATTAAATAGGATAATTAGATCATAATGGTTAATTTAATTATCGAGAAAGGATGACTTAATTAGATAACTGATTTATTTAATTAAGAGAGGAATATTGATTAATTTAATCAGATAAAGGTATTTGATTAAATGGTTAGACCGAATGATGATTCAGGATGAAATGATGTTAGTGGTTAGGATTAGATGTCCAATGTCAATCAGTATATTTTGCGTTTCTACAAGTTGAACAATAGGATTTCTTATCTTACAACTCTATATCCATTCCATAATCAACACCCACTCATTCACTCCATTCACCCAATAGGAGTAGGCACTGGTCATACTTAGGATATTACATACAAAATACAATTCACAATCTTTAATTCTCAAATACTTCCAATAGGAATTAGCTATCAAAGCTCTGCATCTACTCCACCTTCATTTGCCATAGTGAATAGATTGCCAATTTAGGAACCACATCCAATTTTAAATCTGTGCTATTGTTCAAGTATACTCACCTAGGTCTAGTAGAGCCTCAAGAGTAGGGGGTAATCAACCTTGTTTACCTCGTTTGTGAGCCAAAGGTGTATTAAGAGATTGGCACCCTCTTATGGTTTAAAAACCTACACTTTTGAGACCTAACAGATTGGCGACTCTACTGGGGACCAAGCCAATTATGAACCCAAATACCTCCATCATAGTCATTCAAAAGAAACAAAATAGATTAGGGACTTTGTTAGGAAAAAGAATAAAATTATTCAAAAACCCTAAACTGTCCTACTTATGAAAGGTAGGTGGCGACTCTAAATAAATTTTATGACTGATAAAGTAAACATCAGATCAAAAAGAATAGATAGATAACCAAAGATATACTATATCATCCAACATGAAAGGTAGAATATTTTTGCATTAGGAGAGCTCCAAGAAGAACAATTTCTAGTGGACAGATAAACATGGATCCCCCACTTCAAAGTCTGACACAAACAAGAACAAAGTAGAATCTAAAAAACCAAATACAACATTCAGTGATCAGGAGAATGTCTTTGAACAACCACATACATTGCATAATAGATTTGACCCACCTTAGGGGTTTGAAAATGATGAAGATAACCTATGCAAGGATCCTCAGACTCCATTAGGATAAGAAAACAATAATCGTCCTATTTACCTCGACATTGATCCACAAAAAATAGATGAATTTGTTGCCCAATTGAAGGAAGAAGGGGAATGAATACAAAGTGATTATGATCATAAATTTTCATCACAACAAGGAGAAGTATAGTATGCCTCGATAAGTCATTCTTTTCCTTTTGGGAATCTGGAGTGGATGACTACTCAAGAAATAAAAGACTACATACAATTGTAGGAAGAACAACTCAAGGAAAGACAACAACTAATAAAAAAGAGTCTTGATCTAAGTCAACAACTGTCCCAATTAGATGTTAATGCACCAAAGCCAGCGAAATACATCCCACCTCATAAAAAAAGGAAGCAATACTAATACACAAGGGTCATCCCAAAATAAAGGTGGTCCTAGTTCCTCAGGAACACCCCATAACATAGCCGAAAGAACAAATCAGCCAATGCAACACCATGTACCAAAAAATACACACTTACATAATACCAATATTCCACCACCTAGACAACGATACATTCCACACCATCATGTCCCACAACCGTACCCTCCACATAATCCCCAACAAAATATGTATTAACAACCTCAACATGGATATCAATATTACCCCATTCGCCCACCTCACAATCCTTATCCACCGAACCCCATGAGCATAAGCAGACAATTTGATCTATCAGGATACCAATTGTATATAGGCCCTACTGATAGCAATTAGAGAAACAATGTTCCCAAGTTTATAGGGAATGATGTCACAACAACAGAAGAAAATACTAGAAACTTCAATGCCTTTGTGCAAGACACAGGTATGGAAAACGGGGATGAAAATATGAGGTTGTTCATGATGTCCCTAACTGAAGAATCAAGGGATTGGTTTAAAAGTTTGCTCGATGTTTCATTCACCTCTATACCAGACTTTCAAAATCAATATTTAGAACATTATGGAAATTAATGTGCTCCTGAGTTGGACGGACGAGATTGAATTTTGACAGACCTAAAATCAAAGGATGAGATTAAATTTGATAATCCCTAATCAAGGTTAGGGAAAAATTCTTAAGTGAGTGGTCGAGATTTCATTCGAGAGAATTGAATCGACGGTGGAGAATAAATGAAATAATTAATTCGAAAATAAAGATTTTTGAAAATCAAGAAGATAAAGACTACCTAATTTGTGAGATTCGAAAAATCAAGATAAGAGTTGAAATGAAGATTAGATTTGAAAATCAAGAATCTGCCCAATTACTTGATTTTAGAAGATTAGTTACCATTTTGAATTAAATTAATTCAAAATATAGATTTGTGAAATAATAAATAATCGATTTTCGGATTATTTACCAAAATGGACTGTCAGTTAAGAATGTGATGACATTTTAAATAATTTCATTTATTTAAAATGAGAGGAATATTAATTTTGGCAATTAAATAATTAAAGATAATTATTTAATTTAGAAGATAAGATTAATTAATTAAATAAATTAATCAATTCATTTAATTATAACAATTAGTGACATATTAAATAAATAAATAAAACTTATTTATTTAATAATAAGGAAGAAAAAACTGAAAAAGGGTGATTAAATAAATTAACAAATTTATTTAATTAAAGGAAGACTTTAGACAATTAAAGACATATTGAATAAATAAATAAGATTTATTTATTTAATAATCATGAAGAATAAAAGAACATGAATTAATTAAATAATTATGAATTATTTAATCAATAGTCGAATGTGGACCAAAGACATAATTAAATGTCATAATTATGCTAGGAAGAAAGTGGTTAAAATAGAGCTTGCAGGCCTAGGTCATTTTTAAGTGTCTACATTTTGCCCCTCTTTGTCATAATGTAGCATGTTGCATTGTGACAAATAAAATAAGTTAAAAATATGCCCTAGTGCAAAATAAGATGAGGAAGAATGACGAGGAGGGTAGCGGTATGCCCCCTCAAGAGGAAAGACAGGTTCCAAGAACATGGGTGTGCTCTCAAAATGGACGAGAAGACTAGAATATGAAGAGACAAAAAAAATGTTAGTGCAAAAGATATGGATGATGAAGATGTGGACTAGATGAAAGAATCCTTCAAAACTTGCCAAAGAACTAATAGGCATTGCTCAAATCATCATTGGGCGGTAAAAATGACACAAATGAACAACAAACACCATGATATGACATATACCAAGGTGTCCAAGGTCATCCACTTGAAAAATAGACAGTCACAGACAAGGAATGTCCTGACTCATACTAAGGGAAAAGTTTCCCCAGTCTTTTTGTCAAGACAATCCACAGACAACAGTCAAAGAAAATAAAATAGGCTAGGAGACGTCATCGCACCTCTAAATCCTTCATGGGACATCCTCGAGGTAGCTAGTAACATGACCAAAAAGACAAGATAGTAAAAATATGAGACAAAATAGCCAAGATAGTCAAAAGATAAGACAAGATAGACGAGAAAGATTAACAGCCATTTTATTTTGTTTTCCAATGTTTGTTTTCCAAAGATTGATTTCTTGTCGGTTTGACAGTTTTGATAGTTTAAGAGTTTTTTCAATTTTGACGGTGTTGACAGTTTGACGGAGCCTATTGTCAAGAAGGACACATCCTGAAATAAGCAAAGGACATTTTGACGAGGTCCAAATCTGAGAAGGACACATCTTGAAGAGGACCAAAGAGTGACGAGACTGACATTGTTTTGACTAATATGTTTTGGCAAGTTGACTGATGTTGACTATATGATTGATTGGACTGTACTGTCTAATTTTGACCAACTTTGACATTGACGTTTTGAATGACTGTCTTGTGTCTGAGTTTGACTATGTTTGACTTATTTGACCGATGTGACGATTGTGACAAATGCCATGATTTTATTTGGACCAACCTAAAAGGACTGACCTAATGTCTCAGGGACTCATCGATTGATGGCCTTGCCTACATAGCAAATGCAGAGACAACGTAGTTCGACAATGACATGGTGATTGACATGCTGAATTTGACTCCATTTTAGGATTTTGACATTGATTTGGATGTTTTTGTGTTTTTCTTCAAGACATTTTATGATTTTAGGTCTTTCTTTAGGACATTTTATGATTTTATCTTTTAGGACATTTTATGATGTTTTGTCTTTTCTCGGGACATTTTATGATGTTTTGGATTTTGACATTTAAGAGGATCGTGACAAATGCATATGACTGATGCCTACACATGAGAATCCAAGGAAAAACATGATTGTGCCCCTAGTCAAGCTGAATACCAATTGACAGGTGATGACAACATTGTTTGACGTGGGAAGAACGCATCCCGAAACAACATGAGGACGATGATGATAATGTGACAAAAGTATGGAGGTCTACAGCTGGGCTAGGAACGCAGTCAAGTAAAATTTTGGGTAATGTGCTTGTATGGATTAGACTCATTGCATTTGGAATGACTTGGTTAGGACTAGATGGGATGATGATTATGCTTAGACTGTTTGACAACAGAAAGCCAAGATAGGTGACAGGCATGAAAGGATAGGGGGTGGCCTTGGTAAAAGATGGGAGACATGAGACTAATGGAATTGCCATATGATTTTCAAGGACTATGTCACATAAGGATAATGTGTTTTACGTCAGCAATGACATGATTTTTAACAGATAATGTATGACCAAAGGATAGGCATGTCAAAAGTTTTCCCAAAGCATGATTTATGTGTGCTACTTTTATGTCAAGACTGAGATAAGTGGGAAAAATGCGTGGAAATGATAAGGCTTAGATGAACGTCAATGTCATGAGGAAGGCATGGGAAAATGAGACGACTTGCCCCCAAGTATAAAATTCCACATAGACGATTTATTTTACACATGACGCCCGTTTTCCAAGTTTTCATCATGGTACTTATCCAGGGCGCCTGTTTGCCAGGTTTTCACTATGGGACAAAATTTTCCTTTTTACTATTTTCTTGACATTTTAATTTTTTTGGTGTCACCAAGATGCCTGTTTGCCAGGTTTTCATCAAGGTGACGATGTTTTACATTTTTCAATTTTTTTTTGTATTTCTGATTTTGTGGATAGCCTGGATGCTTTAGATGACCACTGACAGTGCTGATGTAGAGACTGGTGCCATGATATTCCAATAATGACCTTGCTGAAGGAGTTGTCTTGTCAAGATCATAGTGTTTGCATACAACTAATCAATGTCATTGCGATCCTTTCTGATACTAGAGTTGGCCTTATTAGAATACACACATCACAATAGAGTGCCATGAGAGTCCTTTTCATAAAGAGTTGCTACCATGATGTGACAGATTTGTGATGTGGGATTTTTTGACTTTAGGCGAGATGTAGTATTATGACAAATGATGGTAGATGTGGAAAGGTTGTTTGGACGTTTGGATGAATCACCTTTTATTCTCCAAACTTGGTATGGTGTATGACAGATTTTGGAGGGATGGTGTTTGGAACCAACACTCTTAGATGCCTTGTTTGATGACCATTTTCAAGGAGGTGGACATGTGTTATATGTGGGAGTCCTCTTGTCTTGTGGCTCCACATTGTGATTGACTTTTGTATTTGACTTGGTGTCTTTGTTTGATCCATCTTTCTTTGGGATCCATTTTAATTTCATTTGTTGACTTGTCCTTTTGTTTGATTCAATGGCCTTTGACATTTAATTTTGATCTTTTGACTTGTAAGAGTTTTGTTTTTGTTGGTTCCAAAGGGAAGGTTTATTTATGATGGAATGGCGGTTCATGGTCTGGGTGGAGGGGGTGTTGGCAGCAATCTTATGACAAGGATTTCTCATGGACTCCATTTTGACGTTTGTATCTGACAAAGTTGCCCCAGTATCGAGGAGGTATCACTGACATCGTTTGATTTACTAACTAAGGAATAGCCAAGACTTTGATGTCTGTAATTTTTCGGAAGCTGTATTGATTCTAGAATTCCTTGCTCGTGTATGCCTAGTCCTTTGCCTTGATATTGCATGCTTTGATAGATTCTATTTGCGATGGGTTATTTGTTGTTTTTAAAGAAAGATGCTAACCCATCATTAGGTATGTGGATACTATCACTTGTAATATTTTTTTCTACAAAAAAGCCTACTCTGAAAAAGATAGATGACCCTAGTTGATAAAGTGTCTTAGCTTCATTGTCATGTTGGATATATTCCTGACTGATATCTTTGGTCTGATCGTGTGACATGTCAGGTTCAGATGATTCTGTTGGTGCTTCCAAGGCAATGTCAAAGCCATCATTATGTTTAGTGTCATAGAGTCCAATGATTTTAGCTATAACTTGATCATATGCAAGCATGTCCCTAGTGGAAGATTCTTATTCTGGAGGAATATCGTCAATGTGTCCCATGGAGGCAAGTGTCTCATTGTGGGAAGTGTCAATAGTCAAGGCCTTTATAAGGTCTGCAAGTTTTTGATCATGAATGGTGTAAAGGTCAAGGAGTGGATTGTTTTGGACTTCTTGGTCAATGGTAGGGTCTTGCTCGAAGATGGGGCTGTCATGGATTTGGACTTCTTGGTCAATTATGGGGTTTTGGTCAAAGATGGGTTTTTCGTGGATGATACAATCAGAAATAGAGTCGTTGTCAAGGAGAGGTGTGTTTTGGATGTCATGATTGTCTTGAAGGACTTCATGAATGGACTGAAAGATAGGGTCATGGGATGAACTACCTTGTTCTTGAAATGAGGGTGACGTTATAAGGTCATGCTTTGGGCTTTCATTTTGACATGTATCCTCAAGTTTATTAAATGTGATTTGAATTTGAGTAATGACATAATTTTCATGACTAGATGTGTCTTGTGAGGGGGTGATTTGAAAAGGATTAGGAGAAGACGTGGGGACTTGGACGTGACTAGTATGTGAAGGGCTAGGATAGGACATGGGTACTTGGACTGGATTGGTATGGGAAGGACTGGGGACTTGGACTGGACTAGTTGGTGATGACATAGGATATGACATGGAGACTTTGACTGTATTAGTTGGTAATGACATAGGATATGACATAGGGACCTGGACTGGATTGGACTAAGGTTGACTAAAATGGGACGTGGAGACTTGGGCCGGATTGATATGGTATGATGTGGGGATGTGACATGAGTTGGTAGATATTTGATAAGGCATGTAGACTTAGATGGGATTGATAGGTGATGGACTAGCATATGACATGGAGACTTGGTATGGACTAGTGGATAGTTGGTTTCCCTTGTCAAAGATAGGATAAGGGTGATAACTGGACATGTGTTGTGAATTAATGGTAGAATTTGTGTTAAGTGACTGTGGATAGTGGGGGTAGATGGACAGAGGACTTGGAATGATGGATTGTTGGTACAAAGGGTATTGATTTTCATTTCAATAAATTGTCTTCTAAAGTCTAAGACTTCTTGGTATTGACCTCTACAAAGAAATTCATATTCAACTTTACTAGCAAGCCTATCAATATTTTGTTGAAGGGAAGACAAAGTGGTGGATGTCATGATGTCATCTAAATGCAAAAGTGATTGTTGACCAAGGGAAATGACCAATGCCAAGTCTAGATGCCAAATGAGGACTATGATGGACAATATTTCAGTTCTGGTTTCTGACAGTGATGTTTGAAAAAGATATTTGACAAAAATGTTTGGATTCAGATTCTTGTCTGTGACAAAGTTTAAATTTTAGTTAAGCAAATGCGTCATTTCAAGTGGAAAATGTGTTGCAGTGTGTAGATGTGTCGTTTCAAGGATCAATTGCGTGTCGGTAATGCACATGCATTACAGAAGCAGACAATGTTTGGGCACTAGTTTTGACAAATTTTATTGACAGACAGATGCGTCGCAAGATGTGGAAAATGTGTTTCAAAATGTTGATTGCGTCATAGGATAGCATATGTGTCATTTTAGGTAGCAAATGTGACTCAGTATTTTGTCTGTGTTACAAGATGCAGTGGATGCATTGTTGACTATTCAAATGTGGTGCGACAGGTCAAATGTGGCTTTTAATCAAGCAAATGTGACTCAATACAAGCGAATGCAGTGTTTAGACAACAAATGCGGCGTGACAGGTCAGATGCGGCCTTTGAAATAGCAAATTTGGCGTGATAGGATAGATGTGTTGCATAGGATAGCAGATGCGTTACCGCCAGAATGTATAGACCAATTTTGACCGAATTCTTGAGGTTTGACTTGGTTGTTTCTAGATGTTTGAACGTTGTTTGGTTTGTTTCAGTATCCAAAAAACACTTGCAAGCACAATATTTTAACTATAAGCAAGCACACATGAGACAAGTACAATCCTAAAAGGCTAATAGGCCAAGGGTTTGTATACTTGAGACAACCCACCTTTATACCCTACATTGGTGATAAACACCTTTCCTTCTCGAGAGTGGATAGCTTAGAATTTTGGTGGCATTGGCTCCCCTCCACGGCTCATTAACGTCATTTGAGCACACCAAATTCAGATTCTTTGGGTAATGACTTCCCAAGAATTGCTATCTCTACTCAAGGGGATCAGTAGTGAGTGTCTTCGGACATGATACTGTACCCTGTACTATATCAAGCAACGGCCAAAGAACGGTTGGACACTAAGACAAAAGGTTTTTAATACGGGCATTTCGTTCATAGGGCATGATCCATGTGGCGAGAGTCCCCTTTCGGATCCATCTCGTCGGAACCACGCGTGATTCTTGGGTTTTCCCCAAGAATCCACTTTTATATACTAGCTGGAAGTCCCTTGATGTCAGGGTGCTACCGGTCCGAGTCGTCCTAGGGTGAGTACTTTTTCCCACCAGAACAAGCCTAAGTTCTAGAGGCAATAACCATTTCTCTTACACCCAAGATCGCATGAATGCGCAAGGGGAGAGGATACTTCGATTATTGCATCGTGAGGGTAATAACACAAATGTTCTTTCACACCAAACATAGTAGACACTTGTTAATTTTAATCCAAATGAAAGATTTTCTACACTACCAGACAATCTGTTTCAAAAAATTTAACTAGGGTCTTCGACATGAATTCTGCAGAAAGATTCATTAGTAGTTTGATAATGATCTTCGACTATCGACCTACAAAAATAGTTAGACAATGTGTCCTTTGAAGTGTTTATTTTCTGCGCATGCACAAAACCAACAACAAAGCCAAAACCTTAACAAGATAATTGATCACTTACTATTAGAGGGTTAGCTAGTCAAGACAAATCTGACTTTTAGAATTTTTTTTGATAGTAAAATTAAAAATACAGAAAATCAAGTCTATCTAAAATCTCAAGAGGTTTCCAAAAATGTAAAGAAATCAGCAAAATTTGCTATTTTGCACCTGAAACTAATTTTTTATGAAAAATCATTAAAAAATTATAAAAAATACAAAACAGCTCCAAAAATTTTGATTTTTGGACTGGAGGTGTCTGATGTCATCCAAAATCTGTAAAAAAACAATTGTGAGCAGATTTGTAATCGTGGGTGAGATATAAGAAAATCTTTTTTAAACCCCAATTTTAAAAGATCTGTTGTTTGACTAATAATTGCACATCCAAATTTAAAAGCTAAAGAACAGACCCCTATTAAAATTTAGATAGCTTTCTAGAAATGTAAACATATCTGAAAAAATTTGATAATTTGCTCTTGAAATTGATTTCTCATAAAAAATATAAAAAATTGAAAACAGATCCAAAAAATATGATTTTTGGAATGAAAGCTCTTGATGTTTTTGTCAAACTGTAGAAAAAAATTTGTGAGGAAATAAGTAGCCGTTTGAAAGTTATGGTAAAATCTTTGGAAACTAGGGCTTTATCCAAAATGATGTAAAACCTGCAACAAAAAGAAACCAACTCCAAAAATTGCTCTTTAGTTTTCCAAATATGTCAGGTTCACCAATGTAACTAAGGGTTTAATTTAAGTTTAGTTTAATCAAATGAATTGAAAGCATAAACCCAAAGAAATAATGAAGTGCAAAGGAACAATAAATGAAAACACATAAAATGGAACAATCTCACCCAATGTTTTCATTCTCCATGGTTGATCTCCATTACACCTTCTAACTTGCTGATTTGTGTTGCCCTCAGATCGAACATGCGAGCAATCCTTGACGAAGACCTACACAAGTTTTGAAGGATTTTCTTCTAAAATGCCTATGCCTATGACAATATTAATGAAATGCCTATGCCTAAAATGTGCCAAGACTAAGTGGAATAAATGCTGCAATTCTTGTGAAATATCTAAGTATGTCAGTGTGTAATCTAAAAATGAGAGAAAATTAGCATTTTATAGAAAATGCCATTTTGAATGGACGGACGAGATCGAATTTTGACAGAGACCTAAAATCAGAGGATGAGATTAAATTTGATAATCCCTAATCAGGGTTAGGGAAAAATCCTTAAGTGAGTGGTCGAGATTTCATCCAAGAGAATTGAATCGGCGGTGGAGAATAAATGAAATGATTAATTCGAAAATAAAGATTTTTGAAAATCAAGAAGATAAAGGTTGCCTGATTTGTGAGATTCAAAAAATCAAGATAAGAGTTGAACTGAAGATCAGATTTGGAAAATCAAGAATTTGCCCGATTACTTGATTTTAGAAGATTAGTTACCATTTCGAATTAAATTAATTCAAAATATAGATTTGTGAAATAATAAATAATCAATTTTTAGATTATTTACCAAAATAGACTATCAGTTAAGAATGTGATGACATTTTAAATAATTTCATTTATTTAAAATGAGAAGAATATTAATTTTGGCAATTAAATAATTAAAGATAATTATTTAATTTAGAAGATAAGATTAATTAATTAAATAAATTAATCAATTCATTTAATTATGACAATTAGTGACATATTAAATAAATAAATAAAACTTATTTATTTAATAATCAAGAAAATGGCTGAAAAGGGGTGATTAAATAAGTTAACAAATTTATTTAATTAAAGGAAGACTTTAGACAATTAAAGACGTATTGAATAAATAAATAAGATTTATTTATTTAATAATCATGAAGAATAAAAGAACATGAATTAATTAAATAATTATGAATTATTTAATCAATAGTCGAATGTGGACCAAAGACATAATTAAATATCATAATTATGCTAGGATGAAAGTGGTTAAAATAGAGCTTGTAGGCCTAGGTCATTTTTAAGTGTCTACAGGTATATTCATATCACAAACCAAGTATGTAAAAGAAATCCTAAAGAAGTTTGGCATGGATGATAGTAGACCGGTCAATACTTCCATGATTACTAGTTGCAACTTAATTAAATCAGATGAATCACCTGATGTAAATCAAACTCTATATAGATAAATGATTGTAAGTCTACTATATCTAACTACATCTAGGCCTGATATTATATAGGAGCGAATTTGCACCCCTTGTGTAAATTCCCCTTTTGCATCCCTCCACCTTAGAAAATCAAACCTAAATGTGAAATTATGCATCACTCACCTACCTTTCATCCACTTGGTGTTTGTCGTATGTGTTAGTCAGGGAATATTTGTTAGGGACATGAGCACAATGTGCGGATGTCTACATGGCACATTGTCATCCCTAACAGATTCCTGCCTATGGTGTTTGCCAGGACATCATGCTCTCCATTGGGCATGAAGCGTAATGCCTCTATGTCAACCAGCTAGCCTGAAAATGGATCTTTCCCTCCTTATTCCACTTCAAATGCCTATCTTTCAACTTCACTTGATCTTCTTACTAGTTTTTGATCTCTTTAGCAATCTATCACATTTTCTTGAGAATTTTCATACAATTCTATTGAGCATTATAGTAGCTTGTTACTCCATCAACTTCATTTTATACGTGTAGTGCTACCATAGAAGTTGTGAGTTTGGAGTCTTGTGAGACCTCCCTTTGTCACAATTATGGTTGTGTCAACTTTTCCAAGCTTGTTTCCTTGCATTCTCCCTTCATTGGCCTTGAGTTCCTTTGGGTGGAGGTGGTATTGCTTCACTTTCCTTTATTGTTGTGGTTTGATAGAGTAGCATTGTATCTTTTTTAGTGTTTGGTATTCTTCTTTCCTTATCGTATTTTCTACTTCATGGATTTCTTGGTTGTCTATGGAGGTGGAAACACCAAAGCGGGGGTTTGACTAAGGAAAACCCTTATACAACCCAAATTTTTTCCCTCTCTTGGCTGTGTGTAGTTGAACGTGTGTGTGGAGGTCACTAGCAAACTAGAGCTTCAGTTATTTGGTCTTCGTCACCTTTATTTTCATCTACCTTCTTTACCATTTGTATAGTTATTTCTTGTAATTTATCACTTTGTTCATTTCATTAAACTTAGTTAGCTAGTTCATTAGTAGTTTTTTTGGTATTGTACACTGTAATTTTCACTTTCTAGTCATATGGATGCCATTTCACTAATGAGACGCTAGCACATCGTGTTGTCATCCTTGACCCGTGCTGCCATCCTCAGGCAGAGAGTTGTCTGAAGTGCAGTTCGGATTCCAAAAACTAGCTCGTCTATCCCCATTCAAGTTTTTGGATTTGTAGAGTGATAGAAGCACTTTAGAGTGCTCTTCATTCTCTATCCTTACCTTAATTACCCACTTAGCTTGAGGTAAGATAGGGCAGCCCTCCACTCTCAGCTCTTCGTGACCTAGAGCCTTGGTGTGGTTGGTCCCCCTACCTTACATTTTGGTAAACTCGGTGTGAAAAATGTCTATCCATTTGCTTGTGTTGAGACTTTTTCTTCCATGCCCAGTGGCTATTGTAAACCTGAGCATTGTGAAGGTTTATGAGTAGCACAACCTAGTCCAAAAATTCTAGGTATGTTGTTAGGAGAAGTGTATGACACCTACCAATGGAAAATATGAAGGTCACTTCTAGTTTCACCTCTAGTTTTTCCACTAGTCTGGCTACTGAATTTACCACTAGTTTTCTTACAGGCTTTACTGATAAGATGGGTTTCATAGATGAGACCACTCATGCTCCTACCCATCTAGCATCCCCTATGGCCTCGTATATGGATGAGGATGATGTTGTCCATATCCCTATGAAAAACCTTTTCACATTGGATAACAGATTGTCATACCTTGTGAATCATCTAGAGAAAGCATATAACATGGCAAGGGCTGCTAAGCTTGCTAGAGAGGTGAGGTATATGTTAGTGAAGGACCGAAAAATTATAGAGTTCTTACGTGGCCTTACCAATCTGATTGAAGCTTATATTCCCTCGTATAAAACTAGATCAGGTACTACACAAGGAGAGGTGCTCAATGCCTATGAAAGGTAGATAGATGTCTTGATGCCTACCACATTTGTATGCATGGCCAAAATAGGCCCTTCAATTAGTGTTTCATTTGCTTCTCAAAAGACTAACACTATCAAGGAAAGTAGAATACCGCTTGGTTTTAGTTTCACCCCTTCTACTAGCCTTGGTGGTGGTGGCTCTGGTGGAATGAGTGGTGGAAGATTTGGTAGGGGAGATGGCACTAGTAGAGGTGGCTCTAGTGGAGCGCATGGTGGTGGCTTCAGTAGTGGGGCTGGTTCTAGTGTAGGTCCCACTGGTGGTGGTGGCTCCGACGATGGTCACGACAGTGGCTTCGGAGCTGGCTTCAGAGGTGGATTTGGTGGTGGTGGTTTTGGAGGTTCCACTAGGCCTTTGTCATCCTCTAACCCTGTTCTAAATGCTTTTCTTCAAAACATGGGTTAGATACAAAACTAGTTAGCAAGCCTCTCTCAAGCCTCTACCCAGCCTATTTTTCAACCTTTCTTTTGACATAGCCCATTTTTTGTAGCAATTTTGAGTAGTCATTTCCCTCAGGGAATGGAGATTCCTAAGTTTGAAAAGTATGGTGGTAAAGGGGATCCGCATACACATGTGACGGCCTTCATCGCCATGTGAACAAATTTCTTTCATCACGATGCTTTGATGGAAAAAATCTTTCCTCAATCTCTCAAGGATACAACACTTGAGCGGTACTGTTCCTTTCCTAATAATTCTATATTTTCATTTGGTCAGCTTTTGAATCAGTTTCTCATTAGTTCTAGGCTAACATCGTTCTGAAGATGAACTTCTTGAATCTCGTCCAATGTAAGCAAGGAGATAATGAGAAGATAACTGACTTCATAGCGTGATACCAAGCACTCTTTTCACAGATCTCATACCCACTTCCTGACTTTGATGTGCAAAAAGTGTTCATAGGAAACCTACAGCCAGCCTGGCAAGAAAAAATTTCCCTAATGAAATACCCTTCCTTTGTTCATATGTGTGTCGCGTTGTGAGAGTATCAACAAATGGTAATCTAGTTCGGGGGATCTTCTTCACACTCTCGTTCAGAAAGAAAGTCTATTGTGTTGGATGTTGTGGTTGTGTTTTTGATATGTGGTTGTCATTGATGTCCAAAATATTAGCATTAATGTATTAGAAGTTGTATATGTCGAGGATATTGAGAAAATTGTAATTAAAAGAGTTACAGGTTGTCAATGGTAAAGTGAAGTTCAGTCTATCAGTGAATTAAGTACATTATTGTTCAGAGGTTGTGGACTAAAGGTTTTCTTTTTGAGTATTTCTAGTTTATCCATGTTGAGTTTCAGAGATCCACGTGAAGATTTGATCAAGTTATGAAGATTTGTATTCTGACAGTTTTTCTGTTACTTTAGTTTGTGTTCCTGAATTAAGATTATGGGATTTCAGTAAGTTCAGTTATTGTCGATGCTTCTTTGGTGATTCATTATTTTTGTGCATGTTTCTAGATCATTATCTATTTGTGTTGCATGTTCGCATTGATCTTTGTGCTCAGGATCAAATATTTTCTCTTGCATGTTCATGTTTTTCTTGTTCTTGGCTGACAAGGTGTTTGTAGCATGTTGTGGATCTTCGAGGAGTAATTAATTGAAGTGGTTTGTGTTTGAGGATGTTATTTTTGGTCTTCACTATGTTATGTTCGATCTTGGTGGATTCGTATGAATAATCTTTATTTTTTTGAGCTGAGTGTTTATATTCTTTTTATTATTTTGTTGAAGCGGACTTGTAGCAATATAATTTCTTGTTGCGGATATATATAAGCGATTGTTTTACCATTTGATGGCATGGTGTGTTCGAATAATTTTCTAAATAATTTGAAGGTAGAGAAGAGTATGAAGAAGAGTGAAGAAGAGTGAAGAAGAGTGAAGAAGAGTGAAGAAGTGTTCATGAGCTTAACCAGAACTATAATCAGGCATTAGTAGATGTTGTTTTTCTCAGTTCAAATCTCATGGATGTAATCAAAATATTTCTGTAAGACAGTGTTCCTTCCTTTTATATTTGAGTAGTGACCTCTAGGCAGTGCGCCTAAATGCATGTGCATTCCCCATTCATATTTCTTTATATTTTGAATAGGGTATAATCTTGCGGACTGACCTCCACCATGGTTTTTCCCCTAATAGGGTTTCCACATAAAAATATTGGTGTTATGTGTGTTTCTGATGTGTTGTTCATTTATGCTTTCATGGTTATTGATCAGATCTGAGAATAAGGTTAACAAGTTGAATAAGTTTGAAATTTTGTGACAACTAATTCAACCCCCCTCTCATTTTTCTGCCCTTGAGTTGCCAACAATTGGTATCAGAGCAGGTTCCTTGGAAGAATTTTAACAGCTTAAGGTGATCTGGGATGGCATCTTATAAGAAGAATAGTCCTAGATTTGATGGAACAAATTATTCTTTGTGGAAGGCTCGAATGGAGTGCCATCTAATATGTATTGGTTAAGATTACTAGAACATTACAAGTAATAGGTATGTTATTGCATAGAATGGCCCTACTACTACTGCTGAGATTAAGGATGTTGAGTATAATATCAGGACTAAGGAGGCATTGTTGATTGCTTTGACTAATACGGATATGACAAATTTGATGGATCTGAAGATTACTTATGAGATCTGGAAAAAGTTGGAAACTTTGTATGAAGGAGATGCTAATGTGAAGATTGCTAAGCTACAAAGTCTGAAAGGGAAATATGAAATGTTGAGAATGGGTGATGATGAAAATATTACTACTTTCATGCAAAGAGTGAATGAACTTGTGTGTGGTATCAGATGTGATGGTGGACAGTTGGACGAATCAGAGATTGTTGCTAAAGTGCTTAGATCCTTGCCTACTTCCTACAAAGTCAAAGCTAGTGCTATTTAAGAGCTCTGGAATGTAACAAATGTTACCAAAGATATGTTTATTGGTAAGCTTACTGCTTTTGAGTTGAGTGAATTTGGTGATGCCCTTCCTAAAGTTGAATCTGCATTTAAGGCCACTACTTCTGGAAGATATAAACAAAGATATGATTCAGGTGAAAGTTCATCAAGAAATATATTCAAGTATGAGGATGAAATGAAATAGATGGAAGAAAAAGAAACAGAGCTAGAAGAGTTGGAAGCACTGATTATGAAAAGAGAAACTAGAGGACAAGGTAAGTATAAAGGGAAGTTTCCTATTAAATTTTTCTCTTGCAATAAGATAGGTCATTTTGCATCAAGGTGTCCTAAAAGAGTTTCTAAGCCAAGATATAACAAGCCTAAATTTCAAAAGAAGTGTTACTATGCTGCTGATGAAGGTGTGATAGATGATGAATCCGATAAAGGGAATGCAAGTGAAGATGAATTTGTATTTATTGCTATCAAGGAAAATAATCCTATGTCTACTGAATCTGCTAGTTGTAGAAATGGAGAAAGCCCTAGCTGCGCAAGTTGAAGAGAAAGATGAATGGGTGATCGACAGTGGATGTTCACATCATATGACATGAGATAAAAGTAAGTTTGTGAGCTTTGAAAATTATGATGGTGTTGTTGTGAGATTTGGTGTGATTTGTGGCAAAGGATGTATTTCTCTTGATGGTAAGCATAATATTGATGATGTCCTGTATGTAGAAGGTTTGAAGCATAGTCTTTTAAGTGTTGGTCAAATGGTTGATAAGGGATACAATCTTCAGTTCATGGATGGAAAGTGCAAAATATTGGGGAATTTTGGAAATGTGATTGCATCAAGTACAAAAACAAAAGGTAATATTTTTCACCTGAGTGCTACTAGTAAAAGTTGCTTGATTGCTCAAGTTGATAAAAGCTAGTTGTGGCATAGGAGAATGTGTCATGTAAAATTTGATAATATTGTCAAGATAAGTTCTAATAAGGCTATGAGAGATCTTCCTAAGTTGATGAAACCTACTAATGCCATATGCAAGGAATGTCAGTTAAGAAAGAAAACTAGAATTTCATTTCAAAGAAAACAACGAAATTCAAATGGATTGTTGGATCTTGTGCATACTGATTTGTGTGGTCCTTCTAGAGTCAGAAGTTTACAAGGATACAGGTACTTCATGTTGCTTATTGATGATTATTCAAGAATGATATGGGCTACTTTCTTAAGGGATAAATCTGAAGCTCTAGAAAATTTCAAGATATTTAAGGCTATGGTTCAGATAGAGACAGACCTAAATATTAAATGTCTAAGATCATATAGAGGTGGTGAATTCACTTTCGGTGAGTGATTCTTTTTGTGAAGAACATGGAATAAGATACAATTATCTGCACCACGGACCCCTCAACAAAATGGAGTTGTGGAAATGAAGAACATGACAATTCTAGATGCTACTAGAACTATGTTGTTGGAAGGAAATGTTCCTCATATCTACTGGAGAGAGGTTGTGAGTACTGTTGTGTAAACTCTTAACCGAGTACAAATCAAAGGTGATACCAATAAGACCCCTTTTGAGCTATGGATTGGTCAAAAGCCTACTATTAGATATTTCAAGATCTTTGGAAGAAAATTTTATATCAAAAGAGATGAAGATATAGGGAAATTTGGTGCTAGGAGTGATGAAGGTATCTTTTTGGGTTATTCTACTAAACACAAGGCCTGTTGTTGCTACAATAAGAGATTGAAGAAAATGGTTGAAAGTGAAAATGTCAAGGTTGATGAAGACATACCTGCACCATCCAGAACCTATAGATATGATTCTAATGATCAGAATGATAATACAAACAAAGGAAAAAAAATTCAAACTTCAAATCAAGTTCAAATCATTCTGATGAATCAAGAAGATAAAGAGAAATGAGAAACTGGTGAAAGTGCAAAAGAGAGATTAGAAGAGCCTGAAATTCAAGAATGTCCTAAGACTCTGAGGTATGTAAGATTGAATCATTCAGAAGATCAGATCATAGGTGATAAGAACAAAGGTGTTCAAACTAGGAGAAATATTGCAGAAGAATATTGTTTAATTTCAAAGACAACCTAACAATGTGAATGAAGCATGCAAAGATGAACATTGGGTTGAAGCAAAGAAAGAGGAATTGCAATAGATTGAAAAGAATGATATATGGATTCTTGTTCCTAGACTTAAGGATAAAAATGTAATTAGAACTAAATGGGTCTTTAGAAACAAACTGAATGAGCAAGGTGAAGTGGTTAGAAACAAATCAAGACTGGTGTGTAAGGGATATTCATAGATGGAAGGTATTGATTTTGAAGAGACCTTTGCCCCTGTTGCTAGAATTGAAGTTGTGAGATTTTTATTGCTTATGTTGCTTACAAAGACTACAAGGTTTATCAGATGGATGTCAAGTTAGCTTTTCTAAATGGAAAGTTGGAAGAAGAGGTGTATGTTGAGCAACTGGATGGATTTCAGTTGACTGATCAGGGAGATATGGTTTGTCGATTGAAGAAAGAATTGTATGGACTCAAGCAAGCCCCTAGAGCATGGTATGCTAGATTGGATAAGTACTTGTTGAAGCTTGGATTTAACAAAGGTACTACTAATAGTAATTTGTATTTCAAGATTGATCATAACAAAGATTTGATTGTGGAAGTCTTTGTTGATGATATCATTTTTGGAGGAGATGATAGCTTGTGCATGAAGTTTGCTGATGAGATGCAAAGTGAGTTTGAGATGTCAATGATTGGAGAGTTGAAATTCTTTTTAGGATTGAAAATTACTAAGTCAGATAAAGGAATATTTATATCTCAGTCCAAGTATGTGAAAGAATTGTTGAAGAAATTTGATATGGAAGATTCAAAGCCAGTTGGTATACCCATGGTGACTAGATGCAAGTTGACAACTGATAATGATTCTCCAAAGGAAAATCAGAATAGATATAGATCAATGATTGGTGGATTTCTTTATTTAACTCAAACTAGGCTTGATATCATGAATGTTGTATGTATTGTTGTAAGATTTCAAGTTGGTCCTAAAGAATCTCATGTGACTGTTGTGAAGAGAATTTTTAGATACTTAAAGGGGACAATTGATTTTGGCCTATGGTATCCTAAAGATGACGATCTTACTTTGAGTGTATCTATTGATGCTGATTGGGAAGGAGATGTGAATGATAGGAAAAGTACTAGTGGTGGAGCATTTTTCTTGAGAAAGAAGCTAATTTCATGGTTAAGTAAGAAGCATAATGTTATTTCTTTATCTACTGCAGAGGAAGAATAGATTGTTGCTGCTAATAATTGTACTCAAGTGTTGTGGTTGAAACATATGTTGAAGGATATTAGAGTTGTGTATGATGAGCCTATTGTTATATTTTGTGATAACTCAAGTGTTATTAACATTTCTAAAAATCTGGTGCTGCATTCAAAGAACAATCATATATCTATCAAGTTTCACTTTTTGAGAGAGAAAATGAGTGAAAAGGAAGTCAGATTAGAGTATGTTCCCACTAAGGAGCAGATTGTAGACATCTTTACCAAGTTGTTTCCTAAGGATACTTTTGAGTATCTCAGAGGGAAGTTACGGGTGATTACCCCTCCTAATCAAAACTAAGATGCTTTGAATTGCATCAATCCATGCATTTCATGATCATATTTTGATCTGGATTGATGTTGTGGTGGCTGCTACTCAAGGGGAGTAGTCAAATATTTAGATGTTCAGATATGTGGTTCAGAGCTTGTATAGAAGATATCTTTGTCATTGATGTCAAAGGGGGAGAAGAGTAATGTGAAAAACTTTTTGTGACAAAATAACCTTGTGAGGAGAAGAGTTATGTGGATGAGTTGGAGAGAAGACTCAAAACCTAAGGAGTAAGTACAACTATGTTGATGGTGTTTTTCACATCATTTGTTTCTATCAATGCCAAAGGGGGGGATTTTTGTATTTTTTGGTTGTGTTGCTGATATATGGTTGTCATTGATGTCAACATTATTAGCATTAATGCATTAGAAGTTGTATATGTCAAGGATATTGAGAAAATTGTAATAAAAAGAGTTATAGGTTGTTATTGGTGAAGTGAAGTTTAGTTTGTTGGTGAATTCAATACATTGTTGTTCAGAGTTTGTGGACTAAAGGGTTTCTTGTTGAGTATATCTAGTTTATCCATGTAGAGTTTTAGAGATCTGTGTGAAGATTTGATCAAGTTATGAAGATTTGTATTCTGACATTTTTTTTGTTAATTTAGTTTGTGTTCCTACATGAGGATTATATGATTTCAATAAGTTCAGTTGTTGTGGATGCTTCTCTGGTGATTCATGATGTTTGTGGATGTTTCTAGATCATTCTCTATCTGTGTTGTACATCTGCATTGATCATTGTGCTTGGGATCCGAGATTTTCTCTTGCGTGTTCATGCTTTTCTTGTTCTTTGTCAACAAGGAATTTGTAGCATGTTGTGGATCTTCGAGGAGTAATTAATTGAAGTGGTTCGTGTTTGAGGATGTTTTTTTTGGTCTTCACTATGTTATGGCCAATCTTGGTGGATTCACATGAATAATCTTTATTTTTTGAGATGACTATTTATATTCTTTTTATTATTTTGTTGAAGCCAACTTGTAGTGATGTAATTTTGTGTTGCGGATATATATAAGCAATTTTTTTACCATTTGATGGCATGGTCTGTTCGAATAATGTTCTAAATCATTTGAAGGTAGAGAAAAGTGTGAAGAAGAGTGAAGAAGTGTGAAGAAGTGTTCACGAGCTTAACTGGAATTGTAATCAGGCATTAGTAGATGCTATTTTTCTCAGTTCAAATATGATGGATGTAATCAGAATCTTTCTATAAGATAGTGTTTCTTCCTTTTGTATTTGAACAGTGAGCTCTAGGAAGTCTGCTTGAATGCATGTTCATTCCCCATTCATATTTCTTTATACTTTTAATAGGGTATAATCTTTTGGACTGACCTCCACTATGGTTTTTCCCCTAAAAGGGTTTCCATGTAAAAATCTTGGTGTTATGTGTGTTTCTAATGTGTTGTTCATTTATGCTTTCATTATTATTGATCAGATCTGAGAATAAAATTAACAAGTTGAATAAGTTTGAAATAATGTAACTGATTCACCCCACCCCCCTCTCAATTTTCTTCCCTTGAGTTGCAAACATATTGTGTCCATCTCAGGAAAAGGTAAGGCTGTTGTGAATGTAGTCACCACAACTAATGATCATGGCCTCAGATGCAACATGAAGTTTATAAAGTTAGCATAATTTTATTCTTCCATCTTGCATGAGTTGTTAAAGGATAATATCATAAATTTTGAAAAACCTCAACCTCTAAAGGAACCTTATCCTAATTGGTATGATGTGAATGCTTTTTGCTAGTACCATCATGTTAATGGGCATGATACTGAGAATTCTATGCACCTACTTCATGAGATACAATATCACATAAATGGCGGTACCATTTGTCTCAATGGTAAGAAGAAAAATGCAAATAAATTGGTAGTGAAGGCCAATAACGAGTTGTAGATTCACACAAACCCATTTCTATCTCATTTTACGAACTTGATTATAGATCCCTCTGATGCTTCTCCTCAACCCTCAGTGTATGTTGGCATGGTCTCAGTTACTTCTCCCCCATAGCCTATGTTTTGTTTTCCAGATGTGACATTCACCTTGCAGGACTTGCCCTTGAATAATAAGCCCTCTCCTCTTGTAGTGTAAAAAATTGTGCACTCTTGAAAAAAGAGGCAATTTCACACTTAATTTGGACCTATTTTGGAACCTTAGCATTAATTACCCTTTAAATTCACCATTTATAGGCCCCTAAGACCCATTATTTCAGATCTTGAGGCTCATTTCAGTCAAAAATCATATAAAATCACTTAAATCCTTGAAAATCCCGAAAAACCACCTCAAAAAGCTAAGGTAGGACTCATTCGCCAACTTGGGCGAATGAGTCCCATTTGGGGTCTTTTTCAAATTTGAGTAGGAATTCATCAACTTAATTCAAGTTTTTGGTGAATGTAGGCCTTTGACATCTAAATAACAGTGAATTAGGTGTTAATGCCTATAAAAGCAAGTTTCTAAGTCATTTTCATCATCTCTAAGCACTTTGAGCAAGTATTTTCAAGTATCAAGCATCAAGAATCTTTAAGCAAGCTTTCACAGAAGCATTCCAATTCCAAAATCAAGAAAAGTTGAAGCATTGGAGCAGCATTAAAGCATTTTTGTAGGTCTTCAAGATCACTTTCAATAAAAATCTAGCATTGTCAAGGGTTGACTATGGATGTCTATGGTGAATCATGATGGATTCTAGGTTGGGGAGGTGCAACTAGCCATCAAGCCAATCCTGAAGACTTGTTTCCTAAGTGATTCCATCTTCCATTGTCGCTTTAGATTCAGCCTAAGGAAGGTACAAGCATCACTTAGAGTTCACTTGGGGTGATTAGAGATCATCAGAAGTGTGTCATTCATCTTTGCATTTCCATTATTGCATCATATTCTTGCACATTAGAATAGTATTGCATCATCTTTCTTAGTCTTAGATACACTTAAGGCTAGGGTTTCTATGCAAATTTCATTATTTTCCATCAAGGTGTAATTACCAAACTAGGGGTTTGACTGAGGCAAACCCCCCTTTAGAAAATCAAGTTGAATTCAGTTTTGTAGGTGTTTTTCTCATATTCAAATCCAAAACTCAAGTTAGAAGGAAAGGGCAAGTGTTGGAGTGCGAATCAAAGCTTTCAATTTCTGAAAAAGTGGAACAGGACTAATTTCCAAGAGTGGTGAATGAGTCCCACTATAGCTATTTTTTAGATCTGTTTGTAGATTCCAATACACTTTTTCCAGAAAAACACTCCCATGTAGAAACCCTGATCTGGGACTGATTCACCCAGGTTGGTGAATGAGTCCCAGTTGGTCAAAAAGTCAACATTTCCAAAATTTTAGAGCTATTTCTAGTCTCTTCAAGGTTTCCAGGTGCACACTATTTACATTTTTTCTTTCCGATTTTGTTTATTTGCATTTCTAGGGTATTTTCTAAGTCATTTTTCATATCACACTATGTTTTGCAATTCATCATCTTTTCCAATTTTACACTTGGTGGTGAGCCCCTCATTAGACATCATTCAATCCTTAGAACAATCCATTTGCTATATTTCAGTCTTCTTTGCATCTTAATGAAGGCTTGCAACTCAACCATGCCTCTATAGGCGACTTATCAACAAGAGCTAATGTAGGAGACCTGTTAATCAAGCAACAAGTAGTGGCAACAACGTCAACCCAAAACCTTTGTTCTAGACTAGCACAACTCAAAATACTCCTAGCCTTCTCCATCAATGTCTTGTTTATTCTTTCTACAACTCCATTCTATTGTGGAGAATATGGAGTTGTCTTTTCTCTATGAATACTACAATCTTTACAAAATCTATCAAAATCATTAGAGAAAACTTCACCGCCATTATCAATCCTCAGACATTTTATTTTATTTCTAGTCTGCAACTCAACCATTGTGTAGATGGTGAAATCTACATTTTTCTCAAAACAAACAGCACACATTAGCATGCTAGTTTAAAACAAAGCAAATAACAACATCCCTATGAAATAACTCCAAATGCTAATAATGAAATCAAAGCAACAAAGATCTAAATAGATAAATTGAAAGCATATAATGAAACATGGAGCAAATTGTATCTCATAGTGGATTGGTGCTATTGTTGAAAATAGCCCTTTCCCAATCCTTGATCAAGCTAAGCTAAATGATGAAATTTCTATGAATGTGACATGAAGATGGGATAAATCAGTTCTCAAGGAGAGTGACTTTGCATATGATTTGAGGATGAAAATAGTGGAGATTGTGGAGGATTTGCTTGAGGATGAAGCCTCTATTTAAATATTTTCAAATGATGAGAGTTCCAAACATAGAGGATGTGGGACTAAGATTGGACAAATGAGAGGAAGACATTTTTCAAGTGGTGAGTGGTTGATGCATGTGTAAGATTTGGGAAATGTGCCCAAGAGGGGGGAAATTTGAATTTGAATTTGTGTAATGAATGCTGAGAGGGGGACAAGAAAATGAGAAATAAATGCAATGTTGGAGGGACAAATCAACTTGTCATATTTTTCAAACTTGAGGGAATATTCCCCATAAATGCCATGTTGAGTGAAAATGGTGATTTAAATAAATCAATAAATTGATTTATTTGTGCAAGTGGCTAAATCTAGAGAATGCAAGTGGTGAGGATTAGCATTTAATCATGATTAATTAGCTAGGATGATGATTAGGATGTTTTGACCAATTTGACTCAAATATTTGATTTATTTAAATCAGAAAAGGAGAAATATGATTTGGGATTTGATTAAATTAATGCTTGATTTATTTAATTAAATGGATTATGCAAGATAAAGGTTGAATGATTTATGAGAGATGAAATGGTATTATTTGATTAAACCTTTGGATTGACCTATATGCATATTTTGCATGTCTACATTGTGCCCCTCTTTGAAGCAATGTACTTGTTGCGTTGGTTCAAAGAATAATCTTACCACGATCAAAATTAAAAAAAATCCTAATTTTTCAGATGCCCCAGCAGAAAGAAGTACACTGGTACATTTCCCCCTCGAGAGATCGAGCGAAAAGATTCGATTTGAGGGTCGATCTCACGA
This sequence comes from Sequoia sempervirens, assembly GCA_007258455.2. NCBI lineage: Eukaryota > Viridiplantae > Streptophyta > Pinopsida > Cupressales > Cupressaceae > Sequoia > Sequoia sempervirens. The sequence goes on from VDFB02358134.1 coordinate 216,523,777, forward strand.
TAAAGAGGTTCAAAATGGATGGTTATGGACAATGATGCAAATGAGATGATTTTAAGATGCTTAGAATAAAAAATCTATATTATTTTAAACAACTTAATGATGATATGATGTGATGATGGGTGAGATGGATGATGTGATATGTTGTGATTATGCAATGGATGATTTATGCAGATGTTTAGACTAACAGATCTATATTATGGTGATGATGCAAATGCAATGCATGTGAAATGATCGATGTTTCCTATTATGTATGATATGAATGACATGCGGTATGCTGACAGTTTTCTGGATGCATTGGTGATGATGATTAATTATTCATGACGTGGTGTTAGTGTGGAAAAGAAGAAATTAGATGATGACAAGAGTATCCAACAAGCCCACATTATGGGAGATGATGATGATGATGATAGATGATGTTGATAAATGGATGATTCGCTTATCAAGGATTGGGATCTTAAAAGGGCTACTTACCTTATGTTTGATTATACACATAGGTACGATGCATCAAGGTATAAAGAACCAGGATGGCGTTGTACCTAGTGTGATGGACTTTGACTCGACAAGTAGATAGGAGTATCCTTGTTCACACTTGACATATGGAAACCTTGCTAGGATGTACCTAACAAAGCAAGTATTCACCACGTTATTTTACAAGAACGTCCAACAAGCATAGCAGGCAAGAGGATAATGATCGTTGCCCCATTCCTATCTCTCTAAATCCTTCGTTCGGATATCATTGAGAGGTCCTTGGAATGAGCGCAATAAGATAAATCAAAAGAAAAGATCAAGTACACAAACAAGCCAATGTTCTTCATATCTCTAGCCAAAGGGATTTGTTTTGATAGGATAAGATCCAAAGTGATATCCAAAATGATGCCCATTGTCAGAACGATATATCCTAGGACATGCATTGTAAAGGATGATGATGGTTTGATAAGTTGATTGATAGGCTATTGATATAAGGTTTGATTGACATCTCTGAAAATGATCAAGATTTTGATTTTGCATTTAATGGTTTGTTGCTTCGATTTAGATTTTTAGATTGAAGTTTTCTTTTGCCGATTGCTGTGATTGTTTCTATTTGTTTTGCCAAAGGATAAATGTGATGATTTTTTTATTATGGATGATTGATTATTGCAGGTGCAAGCGATATGAGACGAGTGGATTTTTTCAAATATTTGGATGTTTTTGACATTTTTGGAATGTTTTGAGGCTAATTTTGGTATTTTCAAGATGTTTTACAAATGTTTCGATTTTTTGAATTTTGCAATGTTTTGGGATTTTCTAAGATTTTATGAATGTTTTTGGATTTTGATGTCTTGGGGGCTGATCAAATATTAGCCTTCCCTATGTTTAAGCTTAGAGACAACGTAGTTCAGATTCCATGTTTTTGATGTTTTTCTGACTTTTATGAATGTTTTTTGGATTTTGATATGTTTTCAATGTTTTTAGATTTTTTGCATGATTTTGACGATTTAGATATGGATATGTGTGATGATATCAGTGCTCTATTTTATATTTTGTTTTAAACCAAGCTAAGGTTGATCAATCAGGTCGATGGATTGATGATGATGATAACATTGTTGAGGATGCACAACAATGCAAGGATAGTGTTAAGCAACACAAGGATTGAGATGTTGATGGGATTGATGATGATAACATTGTTGAGGATACACAACAATGCAAGGATAGTGCTAAGTAACACAAGATATCCCGAGATGATGATTTTTTGATTGGATTTGATTGATCATGATTGATGAAGGTTGATTTTGGAACAAAAGTTGTTCGAATGATTTGATGTGACGTTTGACGCGTAACTTAGATGCAACTGATAGTGATTATTTGGATTGATGTTCGATGAAATATGAAGACTAATAAGGAATGTCTTCCCGTCAAAATATGTCATGGGATACTAATTTGGATTTTGGATCACAAGTGTTTTGACCAATTTGGATTTCACATTTTCTAATGTTCGGATCACCACATAAGTTGGAGGATTTAGATCAAGATTTATTCTTGAAGCAAGATGCAAATATCTACCCCCAATGTCTAGCAATGTATGGAATGCGATGTGTGGATGCTTGGATAGGTGTATGGATGGATGGCTATGGTAAGGATGCCAAGGATTATCTTGTGATAAGATATTCGGATAAAGAATGCTCATTTGGATAATGCTTCATGGCTCAGATAATGCTGCATAGGATAGGATCAATGAAAATGACCCATGTCAATATGTTTACCATAAGAAAGGGTAAAGCGTGCCCCAAAATTTTAATCAAGATCAAGATAACTTGGATGATGGATGTAGATGGATGAAAACGGATTGGGTCAATGGTTTATGGATGCATGGATTTATTATGGATAAGATGGATGGAATGCTCAATTTATTGCGGATGGGATGAGATGCTTTCACCTGAAGTGGCACACGTAGATGCTCGATTCTACACATGATGCCTATTTTCTAGGTTTTTATCATGGTCATTCCCAAAGCACCACCATAGTGGTTTTCACTAGAGGACGATTTTTTTCTTTACTGTTTTCAATCCCCTTTTTTGATTTTTTTGATTTTCATATTTTTTGATATTTTTTATTTTTTTTGAAAGATTCATGCTGACCCACCTAGTGGTGTCGATGTAGATGCCCCTGTCATAATGTGCCATCGGTATCCTAGATGAAGAAGTTGCTTTGCTAAGATATGTGCACTTGAATGCAGCTTTGGGGATTCTTGATCTGCTTTATTGATACTGGAGTTGACTTTATCCTAGTGCGCACATCGCGATAGAGTGCCTTCAAAATCCTTATGATGAAGGGTTGTTTCCAATACATGGTTAATGTGAGAATTGGATATCATGCGTGGAGGCGTGGATGGAGTGTGTTTAGGGATAAAAGATGGATTGATTGACAGTTTGGAACCTTTGACTCTCCAAACTTGGGAAGATGAACAATGATGGGTGGATATGGAAGTGTGCGTTGAATTAGGACCAACTGCTTGATACACTTTGTATGTCGCTTGAAAAGTCTACTTTTGATTTTGTGGACATCCTTGATGGATACTTTTCCCTTTTTTATTTTTCCCCATAGTTTCTTTGACTGATGGAGTTTGATAGGGATAATCTTTCTTTGTATTCTTTGGTATCCATATGTATTTGATTTGTCCATTATGCTTCTCAGCTTCTTTTGCTTTGATAATGTCCTTCGTACTTTTATTCAAATCTTTCTTTTGACGTTGGTCCCAATTCATGGATGGGATGATGGGTGGATGAAGATTCATGACATGGCTGGTTGTAGTATTGGCATCGGTTTCACCATAAGGATTCTTCATGCTCCCTATGTTGACATTTGCTTGAGACAAAGTTGCCCCCAGTATGGTGGAAGTAGTACCTTCATGCTTTGATTCCACCTGTTCTGAGAGCTCTTGTTTAGAATGCCCTCTCTGATAAACGATCACCGTAGGTGACGTTGTTTCCATTTGTTGCTTGACTAACTCTAGAATATATCGTTTTGTCTTATCTGCTTCTTTGAGTGGATAATGTTGGATATCCGCATGTCTTGATCCTGATGTTGATAACTTAGTTTGAATATAGGAGTTAATAATCTTCTCTTTTTGCGTAACAGAATGAAGATCATTTACGTATCCATCCATAGAAAGAATCTCATGGGTAGATGGAGGAATATGTGCTTCATGGATATGATCATCTTGCATAGATAGGAGAGTTTCCATTAGATTATTGTAGTATCTTGAAGATACAAATTCTTGATCTTGAATGATTTCAGAGCTGCTTTTGACATGCTTTGGATCAAGTTCCTGACATGGATCAGTTTCAAAGGATGGATTGCTTACAAAGGGTTCTTGGATGTCGTCATTAGATATGGTACGTGGTTCAACATCCTCAAGTGTTGAGTTCAGGCTTCCTTCAATATCTATAACCATGAGGTCGAAGGATGTCAATATGTCTTGGAAGGGACCATTGCTAGACCTTGGTGAAATATTTTTATCATGCTTTTGAATAAATTCTTGAGATATGTCCTCTAACTCATTAGGTGATGTAGAGACATTTTCAACATGATCATAGGTTAATGCATCATGCATTATTTCAATAGGATCAAATAATCCCAATACTCCTTGAAATATATCACTAAAAAGTGGTTCTTGACATATGGTGTATTAATCATCGGATGATGTAGAAACATCTTCAATGTGCTCATCGATGGACAGATCTTGATCATTGTTTTTGGAAAATGCGGTGAAGGGATTTTAAATGTTTTCAACCATAAGGTTAAATGATGTTGACGTTTCTTGAATTGGATCATTGTTGAGTATTGTTGGTGGATTTTGATCATGATTGAAAAGTGACTCTTGACCTATGTTGATTTGATCATTGGATGAAGTAGACATAGCTTCAAGGTGCTCATTGATTGACACATTTTGAACATTGTGGCCAATGGTTATCATTTTTTGTGTTTGTGCTTGTGTTTGTTGGGTAGCTTGAGTAGCTTGGGTAGCTTGAGTGGTGTGGGTAGCTTGAGCGGCTTGTGGAGCCACCTAATATTGTTGAAGCACTTGTTGGTAGGCTTGATGTGCTTTTAGTGCGATGTTACGATATTGACTTATTGCACTTGGTTTTGGTGGTAGTGGCGGTGTATTTGGAATCGTGTTGGATGTAGTGATGAGTGATTGAGAAATGCTTGGAGCGATCATGGTAGTGAGGGGTTGAGATATGATGGGTGTGATAGGGGTGGGTGGAGTGATCAAGGTGATAGGAATGGTCAGAATGACCGAGGTGATAGGTCCTTTGGAGACCATATTTTGATTTGTCATGATTGATGTCGTCATTGGATTAGATACCATCTATTGGTGTGATGTTGATGGTATATCCAAAGGATTTGATGTGATGACTTGATTGGTGGATTGATTTGGATGGAGTGATTGGTGCTAGGTAAAGGGGGAAGCCCTAAACCAAGGAATGATGTTGATATGGGTAATGGTGGTGGAGTTTTCCCTTGGCGCAATGACTCAACTATTTTGGAAAGTGCAGCAATTTGATCTTGCCAAATTTGTTCTTGATTTCGATCTTGACTCCCTTGAAATAGTTGATTTGGTTCTTGTTTAAGCAGATTTGGAGTGTGTGCTTGTGTTTGATTTTGGACAATGTTTTGATTTGGGATGACACTCAGATTTGGTATGATAGGTTGAAATTGACCATTGTTCATGTTTGGAATACTTGTATGATTTGCAAATGTATCCATCCCAAAGTTTTCTAGATTCATGTTTTGAAAACTTGTGCTTGGTACATTCTCATTTGGCTTGTAGGGATTTGGTGGGATGATGTTCGTTTGAAGGCTCATGCTTTGATTGTTCAGTTGAAAAACTTGTAGGTTTGGATTGAGATGATCTACCATCTGAAAATGTGTTCCAATCTTTGATTTGGGCATACTTACACTTGTTGTGCCATTGATATTTGTGGAAGGTAATGATCCCATGTTTGGATTGTATAAGTGTGAGTGTTGATAATCAATCGGTGTTGTAAGGATTTGATAACTTAGTTGACTTGGATTACTCATGATGTATGAATCAAGTTTATATTCCATGTTCCTCCTGTGTTTTGACCTTGTTACAAAAGTGACCTCTAAGGTTCTTAAGACTAATGATGAGATGAAGGATGAAAGGTGTAAATGATATGGGTGTTGAATGTTTAGGGACTTTGGATCACTGCTAGACTTAGGGTTTGATTTTGGTTGGCTGATTGGATTTGGATAATGAACTTGTAAACCCTAAGATGTTGGATGTGATCTTAGGATGAACTTGTTCAAAGGATTGCTGATTTAACTAGAGGCATGAGAAAGGATGCATTCCCATACTTCTAACTAAACAAGGTGGTTTAGATTTTGATGATTTACCTAAGTCTAGAATGATGTTTCCAAAAGCTCTAAGGTTGTTTGGATGGATTTTGATAAATGTTTGAGATGAATGAAGTGTTTGATTTGCTCCTAAATGAACCTAGGAAGGACTTGTTTAGTAGACCAAGATAGTGAAGAACATGCTTTTCTCTAAGAGTAATTCAAAATCAAAAGATCAATGTTTGCATGAAAACCATATGACCAGAAGATGCCAAGCACATATGTGGGGTCCAATTGATTTGATCTTTGCTTAATGGATTTTTTTTACAACAAACACACTCTTGAATCTAGATGTCCAATGTCTCAACTTTCCCCTTATCCCGCAAAGTGTATTATGCAGAAACCAAGGAAATTTGAGGCAAGAGTTACCTAAAGTTGACTTTAGTAGAAGCAAATTGAGATGAAATCCAAATGTTTAGATGCCTCTAAGGATACGAATCCCAAGGACAAGCAATAACATGTGAATTTTTTCAAGGATATTTTCCTCTCCTAAAGGGTTTGCAATTTGGATGATACGTTGAATGTTGGTTTTCCAATGTTTTCGATAAATGCACTATGTTTTAAAACCAAGAACAAGTATAAACCCTATGGATGTGTAAGACAATATTTGTTGAATCCCCACTTGGACAAGTCTAGCTACACTTATCTTTAGCGAATGGTTAGATGCTTGACCCCACTGGCTCCCCTCCACGGCTCATTAACGTCAATCAGGGCAACCAAGCATCAACACCCATGAAACTCCCATGGAATGTTTTCCATTTCTACTAAAGACCGTAAAAGTGTGGGGCGGCTTCAGAATGACCGTTCTTGCACCAACAAATAGATTAAGCATTTTGGAAAATTCTAGCACATGGGTTCTAGTAAGGACTTTCCATTCGTAGGAGTTGACCCAACATGGCAAGAGTCCCCTTTCGGATCCATCTTGTCAGAGTCAACTGCATGATATTGGCGTTTCTTCCAATATCCACATTTATATCCCAGCTAGAAATACTCTTGGCTTTAGAGTGTTACCAGTTGAGTCGTTCCCTTGGGTGAGTACTTTTTCCCAAAGGCAGGCCCTCTAGGATAAAAAAAAGCAAGCAAAGGAAAAATCCGTAACTTGATCAATCTTTAATGGCACAAAGAAAGATAATATATGTGAAAATGCCCCTACTCACACTTGCACAAGATATTGTTCAATTTTAAACCCAAATCAAAGTGTGTATGGGAAATTATTTACGCAACTTAATATCACCAAAATCCTTTTGATTCTCAAGATCGCCGTGAGGCACGAGAGAAGCGCATACATCTTTTGATGATATTACTTTGTGTAAATAATTTCAAAACAATAAAGGCACACATTCACTTTATCCTTCAAAGCAATGATTTGATTCATTTTTTAGAGCACCAAATGAAGTGTGAGAAATTGCCTTGTTCAATTTGTTAACCTTTAAAAAAAATCTAGTCAATGTTGCCTAAAGTTCGTTTTAGCCTTTGCAAAAAAAAACAAAGTGTTGTTTTTAAACCTAAACAAAAATTAGTGTCCTAAAACGAAAAGATAAACATCTTCATGAAGAAGTGTTGAACAAACACTTAAAGCGTTTAAAAATGCTTTGATTTTTCAAAATATCCTCCTCCTTTCATTTTCCTTTGCTAGCCTTCTCCTTGCTTTCCTTCATTTGTACCTTTGTTGTCCTTCGTTTGCTTTTGTACCTTTCACCTTTCTTTGTTTTCCTTGTACCTATTAAACAAAAGATACTTATGTGAAGATCAAAATATTAAACTTATTTTGATGATTAACTTTAAATGATAACATGATTTCAATTGAATAGATCAATTAATCACAAAGAATGAGTCCTTTAAAAGCATCATCATAAATTTCAAATCATAATGATGAAGATAATACAAAGCTAATATCAAAGAATTAACTTTAAAGAACAAATCTTTCAAAAAAATATTATCATCGATTTCATATGTTGACTATTATGATAATCACAATGATTTGATCAATTTCGTAAGTTGAAACATAAATGCATAAATGTGCGCCTCTAATAGCTCTACTCAAGATCTACTCACATAGAAATTATGGAAGCTTCATGTTAGGAAATAATAAGAAAATAAAAAATCCTTCTTTAATTAATGTAAGAATTGATAAGCATGAATGAGCTTGTATTGGTTTATGCATGTGAGTCAATGCAGTTTGATAGTAGAGAGGAGTATACGACATATTTCTGGTGAAAATTTAAACATCTTCCTGGCAGTGCCCCTAATACAAACACCTCTAATGATAGCGCAAACCTATAAGGCTTCTATGCAATAAAAGTGTATCTTTCAGCAGTTGATGAAATAACTATGCGGACTGCTCTTCACCCAAGTGGATTTATCAAGTATGTTTGACATAAATTTGCCAGCAGGAGAAGTAGTTGTCAGAATAGTACATGATTGGACGACATGGCCAATAACGGATCCAATTTAATGGATTCTTTGGAGATTATGAATTCTTTGCCACCTATGGTAAAAAAATGTGACTAAAAGCATGCCTGTCAATTAGCAAATTTATGTTCAGATCCACTTGTACAACCTTCATGTTACGCTTTTCACTAATGCAAAAGTTTCTTTGGGATTTTGCTAAGATCCACCAAATAGTATACACATTCGAATGCATATAAACTTTTGATATACTTATTTTTTTCTTTTCCTTTCATAGTTATGAACACGTCACATGCTTAAAAGGCTGCACAAGAGTATGAAAAGTAAATAAAATAACTTTCCATTTAGCGTGTGAAAGATATGCGCCCCCCTCTTATTTTTAAATCAACAACCACCATAAATATGTGAGACAACTACACTAGAAATGAATACTACAACCTCTCCAATAAGAGGTAGATTTTAGACAATCTCTAAAACATCTTTAGACCTGTACAACCAACCTACGTAGGGAAAGATGGAGGAGTACATTAGTTAAATCAAATTTGAAATTGAGAGTTATAGCGTTTTCAAAATAATGCCATCGACCTCTTAAACTCACGCAAATAATCGTAAAGGACACAAAAGGCTTTAAGAATACTGCAATTAGCAGGTGTAAAACCACATTCTATGGCCCTCAACCAACCTCCTTATTACCTGCACTGGACATTAGTTTCACTTTTGACAATCCTACTTTGATAACTAAGATGAGTATCAATTTTGATGGTAGAGACAGTGATTAAATGCAGAGACTCCAACTTAATCAGCTGCAAAATAAACACTAATGCTTTGTAATGAGGCAAGATTTGTATCTATATTAAAAATAAATAAAATTATAGTCACTCCTTCAAGTTAGCGCAAAACTTCCTTTCTTCACAGAGCTTGAGATCATCTTCATACGTTGCGTCCAGCATAGTAACAGGTTTGAAATGGAATGACACCTTTCTCCTCTTATGAATCAAGTAATATTCAATGGATCAGTGAATGACTTTAAGACAACAATATTAGTACAAGGAAAGCAGAAAAAAAAGATACCCTATTTTAAACAACATTGCCATAAGAGGATTCAAAATTCTAATCCAAACATGTACTTGCGCAAAAAAAAATTAATAGCATAAAGTATATGTATTCAATCTATTTATTTCCTCCAGCCAAAAGAAATCAGGTTATCATTCGTTTCTTTTCTTTTTTTTTGTTTTTTTAAACTTTGACAGAAAGCACAGGCATGGTGAGTGCAAAAGGTTTATTTTTTTCTTTTAATAATAACAACATCCATTTAAAAGCATTGAATCCTTAAATGAACATATTTATCTAATATAGAACAAAATACAATTTGATTCTTAAATAAACATTTTGAATGACAAATGATGGTAAAGCCCTCCTTCTAGCGCCAAAATGTAGATGGTGAAATCTACATTTTGCTCAAAACAAACAACACACATTAGCATGTTAGTTTAAAACAAAGCAAATAACAACATCCCTATGAAATAACTCCAAATGCTAATAATGCAATCAAAGCAACAAAGATCTAAATAGATAAATTGAAAGCATATAATGAAACATGGAGCAAATTATATCTCATAGTGGATTGGTGCTATTGTTGAAATAGCCCTTTCCCAATCCTTCATCAAGCTAAGCTAAATGATGAAATTGCTATGAATGTGACATGAAGATGGGAAAAATCAGTTCTCAAGGAGAGTGACTTTGCATATGATTTGAAGATGAAAATAGTGGAGATTGTGGAGGATTTGCTTGAGGATGAAGCCTCTATTTAAATATTTTCAAATGCTGAGAGTACCAAACATAGAGGATGTGGGACTAAGATTGGACAAATGAGAGGAAGACATTTGTCAAGTGGTGAGTGGTTGATGCATGTGCAAGATTTGGGAAATGTGCCCAAGAGGGGGGAAATTTGAATTTGAATTTGTGTAATGAATGCTAAGAGAGGGACAAGAAAATGAGAAATAAATGCAATGTTGGAGGGACAAATCAACTTGTCATATTTTTCAAACTTGAGGGAATATTCCCCATAAATTCCATGTTGAGTGAAAATGGTGATTTAAATAAATCAATAAATTGATTTATTTGTGCAAGTGGCTAAATCTAGAGAATGCAAGTGGTGAGGATTAGCATTTAATCATGATTAATTAGCTAGGATGATGATTAGGATGTTTTGACCAATTTGACTCAAATATTTGATTTATTTAAATCAGAAAAGGAGAAATATGATTTGGGATTTGATTAAATGAATGCTTGATTTATTTAATTAAATGGATGATGCAAAATAAAGGTTGAATGATTTATGAGAGATGAAATGGTATTATTTGATTAAACCTTTGGATTGACCTATATGCATATTTTGCGTGTCTACACATTGCTTTAAATTATTTAAATAGACTGAAAACTTTATATTTACTCTTTAGAAAATATACCCATGTCCTACTGTAATCATTAATAAATGAAACATAATATGTGGATTTACCAATTCAAGGAACATCTATAGAACCAAACACATCAAAATGAATAAGATCCAATACACCATAATATTTATGAGAACTCAAGTAAAATTGAACATAGTTTTGTTTTCCATAAGGGTAGGTGCAAGAAGTTGGGTCCACAAAATGTTTAAAAAGTGGAAGTGTTTTTCCTGATTTTCATAATTTGTTGTGCGGTTGGACTTAAAATTTGAAGCACTTAAACATTGAATCTTAAAAAAAAATCATGATATGAAATTTTGGTATTTTGAGTCTAGTTTTCAAATATGTAATTTATTCTAATACCTAGATGATACAAAATAATTTTTAATATGCATGTATAAAACCACTTTTTAAAAGTCACTTTCTTAGGACCATACCATGCACGTGTACGGACACCATAATTTGACATAAATAAAAGTATTTTTCTAATTCCTTTTGGGGGAAGTTGTATATTATAATGAATATTGATCATATTATATTTTTTTATAATTTTTTTAATTATAATTTTTTTTTATTAATTTTTTATTGGCCCTAATTTCTAGTTTTTAAAACCCTTATGTACACCATAACTTGACCTAAACTTATCACTTTTTGAATTTTCTTTTTTTCATTGTGTAAAGAACTATTTACAAATTGATGTCATATAACTTTTTTAACAAGAAAATTGACAAATTAAAAGTTATTAAAAATATAAAAAAACTTGACATTTACAGTTTATGGACTTCTTTCCTCATAAATTAATTAAAAAGTAGAAAAAATAATCAGCTCATGAAAAAATTACATATTTGAAAACTACACATTGTCATATATAATGGGTTTTAATTTCATAAAATATTTTTTTAAAAAGCCTCATTAGCTATATTTCCAAAGTTATTTTTTTCTCATGAAATTTCCATGACCTTATACTTGCAGATCTAAGACTAAGTGTTGGGTTACCATGCCTTTTTTGAGCCTAAATCTAAATGAAAAACGTGTCTTATTAGTTTCAAACCTTTTGGAACAAGTGCCCACTTCAAAATGAGTACCTATTCTAAAAAAAGAATGGGTATTTATCTCAAAGCTAAAAAATGACACTTCCCCTTAATGTGGACCCAACTTCTTGCACTTACCCATAAATGCAATGCTCAAATAAATGAAATTCAAGATTACAATCAGACATACCTTCAACAAGGTTTTTATTTTTCAAGGTCCTTAGAACCTTTTCTCTAATGTGCCCAAGTCTCTAGTGTCATAACATAGTTTTCTCTATAAGTAACTTTGATTAAGAAGAAAGAGCACCCTTGGGTTCCCAAAAGCCATGACCATCTGTTGAAGGTGAAACCCTCACTTCTTCCACATACTTTCTCTTTACAGAAGTACTATTTCACTCAATAGTGCATGCATCAAGTTTATACAATGTGTCATATTTGAAACCTCTAGCAATCACCATAAGACCTCTGACCATCTTGCATCCTACATCACAAAATTCTACCTACACATCTACATCTATTAGTTTTCTCACAGATAAAAAAATTCATGCTAAACTAGGGATATGCAACACACCATTAATCCTCTCTATTTTACCATTAGGAAACTTGATTTTACCTTTACCATAGCCAACAATGTCTAAATGAAAATCATCACCCAAGTACAACTTACCTCCATCAAATTCATCATATTCTAAAGACCAATATCTATTAAAGGTCATATGGAAAGATGCACCTGAGTCAATTAACCGTGCATCATTACCTACATGAGTTGCCAAAGTTGCAATGGATGTGTCACCATATTCCATCTCAGACTCATAATCAGAATCAAATTTACTCTTTTTCTTCTTATTTTCTTTTCTGCAGTCCTTACAAACATGCCGAGGATTACCAAAGTTCCAAAAAAAAACTTTGGACTTTCCAAGAGACTTAAGTCTCCCCTTGGACTTGGATTTGTCATGTTTCTCATTCTTCTTTCCTTTTTCCTTAGGTCTTTAATGAACATTCAGGGCCTCCTTGGCATCGATGAATACCTTCCTCCTCATCTCTTCATAAAGAAAAGAACGCACCACATCTTTAATCTTCAATATAACATAAGTACTCCTAATAGCCATAACAAGAGAATCCCATGAATCAGGAAAAGAACAAAGCAGGATCTGACATTTCTCTTCCTCATCCATTTTGACACCAACTGATTCCAATTGAGCCACCAGCACATTGAATGCTTCCAGGTGGTCTATAATTCATCCACCCTCTTCCATTCTCAAGCAATACAATTTATTCCTCAAAAAAATATTGTTCACTAAAGATTTAGCTTGATGCATCTCACCAAACTTCTTCCATAGTTTTTGTGCAAAGGTCTCATCATTGAAATCGATTAAAACATAGTCTTCCAAGCATAATCTAATTAGACCCTTGGTTTTACGGTCCATAACATCATATTGAGCAAACTGAGTAGGATCTACAGGCCTTGAAACATACTCATCAATAGCATCCCATAGATCTTGATCTATCAACAGATCCTCCATCTAAAACTTACACATTTCAAAATTATTTCTAGAAAATTTATCCACCTTTATTCTCCTTGATGAACTTTCCATCTGAAAATTCATGCAACAAGATCACAAAGTGTCTTCTACACAAGCAAAACTAGATTAGTTCAAAAAATCCCAATAACCCACAACTGAAACCAAAGGTGATTAGGCTCTAATACCACTTGTAAGGAAGCTAATCCTACACTAATCTTGAGAGGATAATAATGAAAAATTTTTATAAATCTTTAATAGTTACAAAAACTTAAAGAAAAATATCATGCATACCACAACACAATGATTTATGTGGGGAAAACAATTTCAGGAGAAAAAAATACCACTCTAAAAAATCCAGCCAATATATTATTCAAAAATCACAAAGATTACAATATACTTGTAGAGCAGGCTTCTCACAGGAGTATCACCACTCAGAGATCTAGATGCAACACAACCGCTATCAGAATCGTGCACAATATATCACAACACATAGTTGTAATACAATGCCCTCATAAAATAGGGTTTCCTTCTAGGGAAAGTCAAGATAATAAAATATTGGTTGTTAGATATGAGACATAATGATGAACAGTCTAGATTTACAATAATTAAATATAAATAAATTTTTCCTTTCAAGGGAACTACCCCATACCCCCACTAGGGCACGCTTCCCCTAGACCTTAGCCAAGGAGATTATCCCCCTGGACCCCTCGTGGGGGGGATCCATCCAATGCCCCCCCATCGTCGTTAGATGAACAATACCTTATGTATCAATAGTACCTTATGTAATTGCAAGGTTGAGACACATTTTCTCAATAGGCCCAAAAAAATTTCCTTTTCTTTTGCTCTCTATGTGTCATTATTCCATTCTATTTATTGATCTATGAGTATTTGGGGAATGATGACGGTTCTGAGCTCTACCATATCATTCTAGCAAATACATATGCTGACCTCAAATCTGTAGATACCTTATGTGTTATCTTTTGAGATTGCATGTGGGGGAAACCCTTCTTCATGAAGCAACTTTATTTGGAAACATATTATTGTCATAGGGCTTTCCAAATAAGCTCTCATTTCCCTTTTATCAATTGTTATTTATCATTTTCTACTTTAAAGAAATTTCTCACAACATGGTGTTTAGAAATTCCTTTAAAGTGGGGGCATACATTAGCATTATTTCATTTTGGCATTTGCACCTCCTAAGGTGAGTTTAATTTTTAGTTTGACATTTTTCTTCACTTTTATTCACAAGAGTTGAACTCAATGTAGCGTTGGCATAACACATTGATCATTTTGTGCCACCTTATAAAAGTTACCATGGAGTATAACTTTTGGTATGGTAGACATATGGGAGACCTATAGACTTGGTGTGACCTTCTCATCTGCCACTTTTTAATGGATTCACACCTTTTAGACCTATTGTGTGTTTCTCATCTTAGGTTGGGGCTCACCTAGTGCATACCAGACTACACTAGCCCTTGTGAGCATATTTTATGGACGTGTTATAATACAACTTACTAGTCCATCCTTTATTCCTTTTGCATTGGATTTGACATTGTATGTTTGTGTATCTTGTCTTGTTGCACATATCTTACATACATGTGTGTTCTTTGTGCTTATGTTAATTTTCCATGGGAACTTAGATCCTAGGGGCTTGTGAAACCTCTTTGGTCCTTTTTCATCGTATCTTTTTAACATTTGTGCACTTGGAACCCTCTTGATGGGCGATCCCACAATACTGGTTTACAATTTTTGGCCAAACTGGATACTGATCTAATTTTTTTTTAACTAAATCTTCACTTTCGGGCACCTATAGCAGCTAAACCATGAGGAATTTGAAGATGATGCAAACTAGTGATTTGTGAAATTTTGTCTATAGATTCTAAATATATTTTTTTCTTTTTTTTTTGAATCAGAATGCATTTTTTTTCCATCTCCTTCAAAAACTAGTTTTTATCAGTAAACACCATTTTTAAGGAGTGATGCTCACCGTATACAACATAAATTTTTTTCTATGAATGATAAAATTCTAATTTTTTTGAATTTAGATTTATAACTATGATATCTAACTATTTCATTTGGTTTCATAGTGTTTTATTGAATATTTTTTCCTTAATCAATTTTTGAAGTCAAACCAATTACAATTCAAACATAGGCGGACCGTATACAACATAACTTTTTTTATATGTATCAAAATTCCTTTTTTTTTTACTGGATCAAGCACATCAATACCTACCTTCAACATATTTTTAGAATTTTATTTTGATAATCTACGATTTTTCCACATGTGCAGAACAAAGAGCTTGATTTTTGGTAAAAAACCTATGTTTAATCAAACTAAAAAATCAAATTTACATAATAAAACCAAAACATATTAAAATTATATTCGATGGATATCTCATTCAGAGGACTACCATCATCTAGTTGGTTTTGTGAAGTCTCCTCCATTTTCATCCTCAACCTGAGCTCGAAAGGGATAAATTTTGCAGAGATTTGGTAGAAGAGGAGGGGAAAGGGGTAAAAGGGGGGTTCGAATGGACCCAGGTTTTAGCGAAACCCCCTTGGGAGTTTGCTAGGACTAGGGTTTGAATGAACCCTATAAATTCGAGTGAACACCCCCCCTTTTATTGAGTTTTCTATTGTCCTCATTATAAAAAAATGCCAAAAAGGTGGCTCCCATCATTTAATAGGGTTCGCTCGAACCAGGGTCCATTTGAACCCCTTTTGGGTCCATTCGAACACCCCAGTTTGTGCGAACCCCAAAAAAGATTTTTTTTTTTCATGGGATTGTTTTTGTAATTTTCCTTCCTCATTGGAATTGTAAACCAGTATTGTGGGATCACCCTAACACATATTTGTCTACTTTAGTGTGAGTTTGAGCATAAGTTCATACTCTTACTAAAGTGGGGGTTAAATATAGTGTAGGAAATTATATACCTTTACAATTTCACACTATGTTTGGGTCCCTTACTTTATTGGACTTAATTAAGCTCCTAATTTTCTAAATTATGCATTTCAAAGCCTTATTTTTCTCATTTTTCAAAAGGAGAACTAACATTAAATAAATGCAATCAATAATTAAAACACCTTGGAATATGTGTGTCCTAGACTTATAGGCCAGGACCCATTTTCCCATGGGTGAATGGGTCCCCTTTAAATACCAAGACCTATTTTTAAAATATTGTTTTGGTGGTATTTTAATGATCTTCAAAATTAACTTACGATTGTCGTATTTTGGAATCTAATTTTTGGGAAATTAGGTAAACACCTATAAATACATAGTCTTTTTATCATTTGCAATAGAACACTTAATGAAAAAGCATTAAGGAAAATTTTTATTGAGCAAATGTCATTTTCAAGAGGATTCAAGAGCAGATTTATTAGTCATTTGTTGTAGCAATCAAGATCCTAAAATTATTTCCTAGTATATGTGTGTTCATGTCATCTTGTGAAGTCTAATATGCATTGTTGATCGTAAAGCATCCAAGCATTTCAAGTATCCAAATCAATCAAGCAAAGAAAGATCCAATTCCTTGGAGAGATGTGTTTGACTTCAATCCTCTAAGGGAAGCCATTGAAGGTTGGTGAGTTGTAGCAAGCATTGTTCATTCATCATTTCCTTCCTTTTGTGATTATCTTTCTATCAAGAGTTCATTACTAAATTGGGGTTTGACTAAGGCGAATCCCCATTCAAACAAAACAATTTTCCCTCTTTGTGTATGTGTATATTATAGGTTGAAGAAGAATTGAAGAGATCTTAAAGGATTAATTTTGTATTGTTGCACAAGTTGTCATGATTTTTGTCAAACCACGAAAACTAAGTTGTAGAATTTATTTTTAACTTTTTGATAATGGGACCTGTGCCAAATAGAAGCCAAGATCTAGCCTCAAAGGACTATCAAAATTTATTTAAGAAGCCCTAACAAGGACCCATTTTACCAAGGGCGAACCAGTCCTTCAATAGAGCTCAAAAACACCTTTTGGTGATAGGTACATGCCATCAGACCTGTTGTGCCTATAGCACACACACCCTATTCAAAACATGAACCATCTCTTTCTGCCTTCGTCGAGTCACTTTTTTCCTTCACCTCATTTTATGTGCCCCTTAATTTTGAGTTACAAGTGGTTAGGAAGTCCCAAGGTCATCATCTTTAGTTGACCAAATTTCAGCACCCAACAAATTTCCAAGTCCATGGCCTTCACAGGGTTTCCTTGACAAGTTTACCTTAAGTTTCAAAGTTGGCATCCTTCACCTCCTACGGGTCTACCCCTGTGGGCTTCCCTTTGTGTGTGCCAGTATTTCCTTCATTGATTCACTAGTAGCTAACATAGGACATCCGCCTGCATGGCAGGTTTCACGCCCTCCATGGCTGCATTCTTTCACCGCCCATTGAACAACAACTCTCGGGGTTTCGTTCGCCCTATAGGACCCAAATTTCCTGCCGTTGTTCTTTCAAAACCCTCACCTAGCTACCTTGCTAGCTGTTGTACAAGCAATAAATGTAGGTCATTAATGGTAAATTTTCTATACATAGGAGAGTCAACCTATTATTTTCATTGACACAAGTCAGAGAATTGTCAAAGCTCAGACAGTCACTACCTCCTCCGCACCTTCACAACCTTTTAGCTGATTTCAAGCATTGCATTCATCAAATTCTTTGACTTTCTCAGGTATGACCACTGCTACACAACTAAAGCATCCTTGAAGTTGAATTTCTAAGATTAACTAAAAACTTTAAGGAAAAAATCTAAAATTCTTTAGGTGGTCGATTCACCACAAAATTCTGCATCAACCCATTTAAAAATTCCTCAAAAATTGATCAAACTCTGCCCCTAAAATCCATACAGAACTTCACCTTCTTGTCACCATTCTTCACCAGAGCTTTGAGACCTACGCGACCTGCAAACCCTTTGCCACTGCTCGAAATGACTTTAAAACAAAAGCTTAAGCATTACAACTTTGCGGTTCTGCCTTTGCGAACAGAAGCCACGCCATCGTTGCCTTGGAAACTCAAACAAAAACCTAAGTGAAAGTGTGAAACCTAAACCCTCTGCAAGTCTGTTGTTGTGGGCCACCGTGTGTGGGCAGCCCCCGTCTAGTGGCTATTTTTTGAAATGGCCACCTTCTGCCAGCATCCCGCCTCATGGGTTCTACCGAGTCCATTTCCTTCGAATGCCTAAAGCAAGGTTTCATTATGGGTCTCTCATTGCGGACTCTTGTCCGCCCATTGCTGTCATTTCACATGCTTCCCTCCAGTAGTGAGACCCCAGCTCCTGTCCACACCGCAGACCCTACAATATTCCTTTACAGCACTGCCTTGAGCTCTCAGAATAAAATGTTAAGTCTTAGGACTTTGCAGACCAAATATCGTGCAAGTCTCTCTGCAGGCTGCCCCACCCTCACTGTCGATCAAAGCAGTCGAGGACCCTAATCGATCTGCCATGCGAGCTTTGACCTACCAGTCTCCCCTCAGGTCATTAGGCACAAAATGACCAAGTAAAAGTGCATTGCAGGTGCTCATTTGCAGGCCGCCACCTGCAACCCACTGTCAGCTTGTCGTTGTTCGCAAATGGTCATGCCCTGCCTTCTGCCTACCTTGCAAAGCCCAATCACCATTTGGGTTCCCATTAACAAAGTGGCTAATGTTGACACCTTTTGTGGACCTGATGATGCAGACCTCCTCCTACGGGTTGTTGTATCCTTGCCTCCATCCTTGAATAACCTTCATATAATAGCCTTCCACCGATCCTTGCCCACAAACTTCTAAACAACTGAAACCAAAGGGACATTGCTCAGGCTTCCCTTGCCGCTTGCGGACTCCACCGTGCAAGATTCCCATTACGGGTTTTTTCCTGGTGACCATTGTTTTCAATGGAAAAACTCTAAATGTCTGAGTCATCCCGTACCTCTGCCCTCCTTGAGCCTGCATAAGCACAGTAACCCATTGAACACCTCCAAGGACCTCTTGGATGATTGCCCAACATACCTAAACATCTTCGAGCCTTGACTAACCTCCAAAATCTGAATGTGGGATTCTGAATGCAGGTGGCTGCCTCCGGGCTGTTGTGCCCTCAGTGTCGTTTCCCTTTTGCCTCCTCTTCACGGCTGCCAGCCCAGGGAAACCCGCATCCCTAGGCCCACACTTCTATATTTCACCCAAATGAATGCCAAACGATGAATGCTAATGAATATCATGATCTCTAGAAGATGAATTATTGGCTTTAACCTTTTTTTTGCAGGATTCCACTAACATTTCTCTAATTTTTTATATAGATACGCTTACTACATTTTTGTTTGCAGGATTTATGGAATCTATTGCGGGCACATTGGGCAAATCTATAGAAAAAGAAAAGGGAAAGAAGACTACCAAAGCACCGAGGGGAAAAGAGGAGAAACACTAGATGAAGTATTAGTTCCACAGGGTGGAAATAACCTCCAAGGTTACCTAAATGTGGGATTCAATATCAGATACCAACCTGGGACATGTAGACATAGATTAATTCAAAAAAAGAATCACAAGCAATCCCATCACTGATAATGCATGAAATATCCAAAAGAGTGGCCTAGCCAAGACATTCAGCTTCCCACCCATGCTTGTGGCCCAAAAACTTGTAATGGCTTGTAGATAATGCTACCATAGTGGTAATAGAGAAAACATAGATCATGAAGGCAGGGTGTTGGCAGACCTATCTACTCGAGCTATAGGTGATACTTTCCATATCCTGACATTCGACCCCATGCAGAAAACAATGAAGGGATATGTCGAGAACACATGGAAAGCCAATCCCCTAGCATGTAAGAAGTTAATCAACCAACATTGGTTGAAAGAAAATAGGGGAAGTGCCGCCAAGGTACCATATGAACTCTTCAGAAGTGATTTCCATGAAGAGTACCATGATCTGGTCACTCTACTAAGTAGAGTAATGGGCCTCCCTAGTCTTGTCTTCCTTCAAGAGTGGATGTTTTATTTCATAGAAGAGATCATTCATGGAAAAGTAAAGCTCCACTATGCCAAGATCATCAGTGACACCATGCATGCACAGTTTATGGTTGTAAAGAAGATGTCGTAATTCTATATGACCTCCTACCTGGTATTCCTTCTAGTAGAGGCATTCCCATACAAAGGCCTATTTGTTGCACAAAATCCAAATCTAGGAAGTAGGGAGATCAAGGTATATGACCGCTACTCACAATTGTTGTACATGAATTTCAAGAGTGAATATTAGAGAGTAAATGATGCCTTCATAGGGCATATTATCAGAATCCTTGGAGGGGATTTTTAGAGAAGAGTCTCGCACAATGCTTTGCTATTCATTTAGAGGTGCGGGTTCCTCTTCATTCAGTTCCCAAAGTTCACATATATTAGAATGGAGGGCTTCTATGAAAGACCTTACAAGCTTCCCCAATACCCAAACAACCAAATGATTATACTGGAAGTCTCCTGGAAACTACAAAATTTCCACACTTTTCTAATTGTCAAGCACCGGGCAGCAAGTCCATATCCCCTCAATTTCAGGAAAGGAATGTATGTCATCCCTGCTACCTAGTCTACTGAATATTCTGAAAAGGAGAGAGTGGAGTAATGTTTGCACCTCCACACAGCCCAACCAAAATGGATCCCTATGGAAAACTAAAGAAGTTTTTCGAAAAGCAGTATCCCCACTTGCCTCACATAGAATATTTTTGAGCTAACTGCAAAGGCTACAAAGTGAGAATGAGACATTACATGCGATTGATAGCCCAGTTTGTGCAGTCAATCAACCTGTTCCCAATACCTAACCAGATTGTGGAGGAAGATGACACCATCTCAGATGAAAGATTTGATGTTGTGTCCGAGTTAACATTGCCACTAATTGATTGGGATGAAGAAGAGGTCAATGATATTAACATTGTAACGCAGTCAATCGAGAATAGAACCAGACAGTGGGTGGATGCTCAAATAGCCCAGCTCACGCTACAGGGTGTCATACTGATATACAGAGAGCTCATAGATGAGCTTGAGAGTGAAATAGATAGCGGGGCAACCGTTGCCCCAACAAGAGAAACTCCCAACTCCCCTCTAGCGACTAGATCAAGAAAGAGGAAGGATGTGTCTGAGTGTCAACCCAAACATAAAGTATATATGTAGAAGACACGTCAGAAGGAGAATCCTCATCAAAAAATAAAAAGAAGTCAGGAGGATTCAAAGAGATGCCAACCATTGCGGAGGATCCACAACATAAAGGAAAAGAACAGGTCGAGCAACCAGAATCACCACCTACTATCTTTTCTCTCTCCATTCCCATTGTTGTCACTACTCCACCACCCCCTGCATCTCAGGCATTTCCTGTTTCCTCTTTGCCTATTGTGGAAATTTATTTTCACCTTGCTTCCACCTCATGAACGACCCCAATTATGCTATTAGACTCCTCTTCAACCACGACATCCCCGTTGTTGTTTGCCTCACTGCCCTCTCCATTACCTACTCTTTCAACCATAATATCTATATTTTCTACAACTTCCATGCCTTCTCTTACCTTTCCCGAGGCATTTTCCAAGTATATTCCAAGAATACTCGTCAAGATCTCTGGGGTGATAATGAACCCCACTGTCCAAGCAGTGATAGCCCAAATTGCTAATGGCCTGCCCGTTCCTCCACCACCCATAGAGCCATGCAAAATGGAGGCTACTATGAAAATATTAGAATAGATGGAGAAGAGACAAAGGGAGGCTGCCAAAGAAATAATGGAGAAGCCCAAAGACCCTTTCAAGGAAGAATATTTTGAACATCTAGAAGTCAGGTTGAGCATAAATGTAGATGAGGTGGCAACTGATGAGGAAAATTCACAATCTTCGAAGGAGGATGTTGAAGCCCACAATGCTAAGTACATAATAGAGACCTCTAATCAAGAGCTTGAAGAGGAGTTGTCCCAATAGCTTAGGGACATAGGAGAGGAGGTCGAATCGGAGAACCAGCCTCCTGAAGAGAAAGAGGACACTAAAGTCAATGTGGAGACATTCGAGGAGCCTCCACTAGTTGGGCAAGACAAAGGCCCTGTTCAGGAAGAAGAGATATTGCCTGAAGAAGGAGAGAGAGAAGAAAAGAAGGAAGAAGATGCTCCTAAGAAGGGTCCCGAGTTAGAACATCACGTGGAGCTCAAACAGGAAACAAAAAGAGCACCTCAGACAAAAGGTGTCACTATAGAGAAAGTAGCCCCCATTGAGTCAGAAAGGGAAAATACCATGCACATTGAAGACTCAGATGAAGAAGAAGAAATAACTGAACAAGAAGCCCTAGGTCATGAAGTGAAACAACCCCAGCATGAGTAGAAAGAGGAAGGTGATCACGAATCACCAAGATAGGAGACTCAAATGTCTGATTGGTTGGAGAAGCATTTATAGATCAAGAACCATGCAAATTGCCACCCCAGTGATAGACAAAGGAGAGGGGGTCAGCTACACCATTTCCACAACTGACTTGGGCCCCATGAAAAGGGAACAAAAAATTGATCAACTCCAGGGATAAGTGGCAACAATAATCCAATAGATGAACAAGGACTAGTCCTCTAAAGAGGAACTTAAGGCACAAGTGGCGGATCTCAGCACCTATATCCAATAATGGACATCTCTAGAGGAAGAAGCTAAAACTACATCATTTGTGCCCCGCTCCTCTCCCAAGAACTTGCCAAGATCGATAATATGAAGAATTGAACCAAGGCTACTACAAATTGGTTCCGATGAGTACTATATAATGGTGGCATGGGCATAGGCCATGCTATCCAAATGACTAACAAATTTTGGGATGTGCAGAAGTAGCTAGACAACACAAAAAAGATCTGTCACTCATTCACCGAGCTATATAGGATTACCTATCCTCAGCTCGAAACCATTCTCAAGATGCGCGAAAAGACATGGGAGAAGGAGTTGGACCTTCTAAAAGATGATCATTTCCTGGTAGAAACATGGAAAATGGGCTTGGATCATAGGAGACGCGTCCTAGAGAGGGTGTTACATGAAGTCGAGCTAGACCTCGAATGGGTCAAAGAACACAGGATGTGTTAGGTCTCAAAAGTGCAATTTTTAAACCATAAGAGGGTGCCAATCTCTTAATACACCTTTGGCCCAAAAATGAGGTAAACAAGGCTGATTACCTCCTACTCTTCAGGCTCTCCCAGACCTAGGTAGGTATACCTAAACAATAAGGAAGATTTAAAATTGGATGTGGTTCCTAAATTGGCAATCTACTCACTATGGCACATGAAGGTGGAGTAGATGCAGAGCTTTGATAGCTAATTCTCATAGAAACTATTTGAGAATTCAAGATTTTCAATTGTATTATGTATGTAATATCCTAAGTATTACCAGTGCCTACTCCTATTGGGTGAATGGAGTGAATGAGTGGGTGGTGATTATGGAATGGATACAGAGTTGTAAGATAAGTAATCCTATTTTTTAGCTTAACTCGAATTATTGGGCACTTGAGATGACTGCACCTTGTGCAAATGTACAAGATTGTTTATTATAGTGTTCTTCTTTAATAATCCCAGTAATATCCCCTAAAGTTACTATGAAAGTATGAAAGGATTTTTAATTCTTGAGTTAATGGAAACCAATAAAAACAACTTCTTTAAAATGATTTTAACCCTGAGTAGAGACCAATTAAAGTAAACTATAAGAAAGGATTTTAATTGTCATCAACTTAGAAACCAATCAACTTTTTCACACAGTAATAGCAAATGTGCTCTAATAAATCATGCAGATTTAAATAACTTGAACATACCACTTTGGAGGCAACAAAGTAATAAATGAGAATGAAAATCAACACAGTAATTGAACATTGAAAATGAATTACAATTTATAAATAGTCTGCTCCATTGTATTACTTCAAAATATAAGCATTATAATAGAAGTCTTTGATATATGGTATGGATGGGGAAATTATGCAATCTATCTTCTTATTAATGCCTATTCTAATGTAATGAAATGTGATGATGACAATGATGATATCAAAATTGGGCCCTGGTTTCCCTATTTGTATGGGAAGCAACAAGGTTTAGGCCTGTTTACATAAATTCACATTGTTTCATAACTAAAACATAATTAGCATAAACATGAAAATATTAAAAGTTTGTTGGTGAATGCACTATAGTCTGTTAATCTCCAACAAGTGTCTGTGGTCATCTAAGACCTGTTCAAGGCTCATGCACCATGATCATGCATCTAGAACCATAAAACCCTAACCCCTATTGCTCCTCTCCTACTTGACATGTGCAATAAACAAGTTGATCTTCGAAAAATGCTTGATATACCCACTTGGCATGAGTTTCTGCATTATGTATAATATCTTTCATGGCATACTCCAACTCGAAGATTCTTCCTAGTTGTTGATGTGTTCTTTTAAGTACATCATCTTCATCATTGATTGCATCAAGAACAAATGGTAAATAGTTGGCTATTTCGTCCTTCCATGTATCCTGATCTTTCAATTCTATTTCCACAAAGAAATTGGCTAAGGCCATACTCAGTGGCTAACTAAAGTCACTTAACTCCTATGTTAGGATGTTGTAGAAGTCCTTATGAGCTTTCATGAGTTCCTGGTATTCTTGTAGCACTGCAGAGTTATCCTCCTTTTTTGCAATAATGTGAAACTCTGCTTCATTTTATCACTCAATTTGGTGTTTTCGAATAATGTTACATATGTTTTATCATGAATATGCCGGACTTGTTTAGCATGCTTATTCATATCTTTGAATCTCATGCAGACTATTTCTGATGCCATTTCAAAGGTATT
The DNA here is from genome assembly GCA_007258455.2 of Sequoia sempervirens. Lineage (NCBI taxonomy): Eukaryota > Viridiplantae > Streptophyta > Pinopsida > Cupressales > Cupressaceae > Sequoia > Sequoia sempervirens. Next base: position 216,548,859 of record VDFB02358134.1, read on the forward strand.
GGTTTTGAGATTTCCATTTAACTCTTCTTGTTCCTTCTACACTTTCTCATGTCTGTGTTTCCAATATGTAGTTTTTGGCATTGCTTCTAGCACTTTTCTCTCGTGTTCAATTAGTGGATAATAGAGCCCTGAAGAAGAAGGCAGTCTATCCCTGTAGTTGATTAGCTCTTATTTTAACCTTTTATTCTCTTCTGTCAATCCCCTATTATCCCTTACTAGTTTTTGAATATGAGCCTTTGTGAATTTGGTCACATTCACATTCAAATCAGTAGTTTCCATGGGATTTGTTTCTCCTACTCTTTGCACCAAAGGATGTCCAAAAATCTAATCATGATCAACTAGGGAAGGCTTTTTTCTTGGTGGATAGAGTGCCCATATTTGCAAAGTAGTATTATCAGGATTAAATCCTAATATAGTGTAGATCTTGTCACCATCTTCATTTGTCAAGTGCAAGGTTTTATTTTTTCTCTTTAGAAAACTATCAAATACAATGGTTGAGCCGATGTCTCATCCTGGAAGGAGCATAACCCCAACTTCTTTCAATAATGCTCTTCCTCTTTCAACAGTCATGTTTTTCATATCTCTATCAATTTCATGTTGAATTTCATTTAAAGCACATGCTTCCTTCTCAAGGTCAATGTCCTTCAACCTCTCCCTCACCGCCTTTATTTTATATTCATAAATGAAAGCTTTAAATTCAAGAGTTTGGACAAAGGCATCATCTGCAATGAACTCTTGACTAGCTCATTGTCTCACATCATCAGATAACTCATTAAAACCTTCAAAGTTTATTACACTCCTTTCTAGTGGCATTTCATATTGGAAAATGACAAGAGCATTGATCTGTGTGACCTCTTCTTCCCCTTCAGCATCATCTTCAACCGTAATTGGGGTATTAACTAAGAAGCTTACCTTTGGGGTAGACTGTGGTGACAAGTGGCCTAGTGGTGTTCTATTTTCTGCTTGCCTCCTAGAGCCAACACTTCTTCTCTATCAAGTGCCACTAGAGGCACTTCTTTTATTAATTCTTCCTCATGGTGAAGCAATTTCTCAACTCTTTCCATGGGGTCTTGGATTTCATGAAAATCTTCCACATAAGATGGATTAGTGTTCATCCTCTAGGTCTCAACCATAACAATTCTATTGTATGTATTTTCTCTCATGATCACTTGACTGTCCTCACAGTTCCTGATAACGTCATTAACATCAAACTTATTCTCATATCCTTTCAGTTTTTGAGAAATTTTGGCATCATATAAAAAGTGCTCAGGGTCAAAACTCTTCCATCATGGCCTTTCTCCTTTGGTCAAAGAAACCTCTATACTTCTGGGGTTAGATTATAGTCACATTTGTGGCTAAGTAATTTATATAAGAGTTTGACAAAATGCTCCTTAAACTACAAGTAGTGGGATCTCCCACATCTACTATCCCAGACTGATGTCCACATTTGCACTCGTCTAGAATTACCATCACTATCTAGATCTTTTACTCTCAATTCTTCACCCCATATCCCCATCACCTAGCCCTCATACAATATCATATGCATAAGAAGTGAATAGTGCTTGAAATTTATAACTTCACTGTTATTCTTAATAGCATTAAGAGTGCTATTAATGGCCTCATATAGATACTCTGCATGGTCATAGGGCCTGGCATCTTGACTTTGAATGTTTACTGCCAGAACCATGGGAGCTATAGTCATGTTAACAAGAGCCCAACTCCCAATACTTGGCCAGCTAGAAAGTATGTGTACTGATAGTATTCTTCAAACAATTCTATACAGAATGGGGGATTTTCATTATTGGAAAACCTCATGGGTTGATTTCCTGGGCCTTTGGTTCTATGCAGAGGCAACTTCCATCTCTTGTAGCTCATATCCATAGAGCGATACTCTTCCAACAAGTCTCTTAGTCATAATTTCATTTATAAAGAAGTGTCCAATTAGAAAACCATACAAATATAATCCCTTGTTATGATCATAAACTATGACCCATCATTCAAATGAATTTCCCCTGTTTTAGAATTATAATTCTTTGACAATGCTTTAATGAATTCTACATTCACAAAAACATTTGGCATTACTAGTTTCCCTAAATTCAAATTCCATGGGTTTGAGACTGGGCTATATTCGTACTTCTTCCTATAAGGATATATGAACAAATCATAGCCTCTATATGGATTCCATACATCTCCCAAATTCTTATGCTTGTCCTCTAGTTTCTCATATGATGGGTTTAACTGAGCTATTCTTCGTGCTTTTGGCCTAGACCTAGGACACTACTCTATTAAGTCTTGATTTAGAGGTCTACTTTAATTTTTTGTCTCTTTTCTCTTGTCTTCTCTAGGGATTTATCCATTTTAACCCTAACAATGTTGTACTTCAAGCTATATTCAAAAAATTACATTCAACTAAGCCAAGGTGTACTTACTTGAGTGAACACCAAGAATTTTGAGCTGCTTGCTTTTGTCCAACTCCATCCCTTGAATGCTTAGCCAAAATGTACAGTTAATTCTTGTTTCTTAGAGGCTGAATTTATCAAATTTTAGCACATTTGAGCCAGCTTTGGTTCATAAATGGCGCTCGTGCCACCCTTCTTATCAACTTGTGTATTAATAGTAGTTGTCTCTTTGATGACTTAATCCGTCAAATCAATTTGGTGACAATTTTTTCATATTTTTTCAATGAGATTCTAATTACAATGTCTATATCTCTCTTTGATGTCCTTGGCCATCTTTTGAGAAATGTCTAAGAGACATTCAGGTTTCTCTCATCGATATTGCAATTTCTCTTTGACATTTACTTCTCATTTTTCTCCCTTATAGTTCTCTTTTTTTTGATGAGACTGGTGGATTTCTCTTGCTGACAAGCCTATGTTTCCTCGACATGTCTTTATTTCTTCCCCCAGTGGTAATATTTTATATTGATGTCTATGTGACTTTTTATGTCTAGGAGACCCGTGGTCACCTCTCTCTGATGTCCCTTAGTCTCATCGATAACTTGTACCTGAATGTCAGGGAAACTTTTGATGATGTCTTCTTGTTATTTTTGTCTCCTCGACATATCATTGTTAGGATGTCGATGAGACCTTATCCAATGTATGTTCGATGTCTCTATGTCTTTCTGATATTTTTCTCCTTGAGTGTCGAAGAGACTTCCTTGCTTCTCTCTTCAATATGTTGATGTCTCTCCAACATTTCCATTCATCCGTGCTATTCTACCAGTGACTTATCATTTATTTTATGATGATCTCATTATGTTTGAGAGATGTTTTTTTGTTTCTTGAATGTTTACTGCTTCATATGATTTGTAGGTGAGACATGTTAGACTCTCTCCTTGACATGTCCAATTCTCTTAGACAATATTGTTCTTTAGGCTGGCGGGAAGACATTTTAATGTCTCCTAGACATTCTGGAGTCTCATCTACATCTCTTATCATCCCTTTCTACTTGTGTCGAAGAGACTGGTGATTCTCTCTCCAATATAGAATTTTCGTGGTGAAATGCCATGTGCTTTAGGAGAACTTTGCAGGAAAGGACTTCATTTTATTGTAATGATTAAGGGCCTTATTTTGGTATTTTATATTAATGTCAATTACTGAAAATGGAGATGGAGCATATAGTGGATGTGGGAGGATGAGTGAAAATGGAGGTGTCTAGGACAACCAATGTGGATGTTTTGGCTCCAACAGTGGCTCCAATTGGGGATAAATGAACGTGAGGTCATTGCAAGGATCCAAAAATGATCTCTGGGATGCAAACCATGAATGAATGTGATCAAATGGATGAAAATGGAATAAAAACCTAAAACTACTATGCATGGAAGATTATTATTTTAAGAAGTATTTCAAGAATTGTCCATGCACTGACAATTCTTGGTGTTCTCCTAAACTATTGTCCAGGGAAAAATGATTTAAGAAAATAAGTGCTTCAGGAATTGTCCATGCACTGGTAATTCCTAGTCTTCTCCTAACATATTTTGTAAATAATAGGAGTCTTCACCTCCTTTTCTAGTGATGACAAAGGGTCTTATCTAGAGAGCTTCAAACTTCCCATGCTTCCCTTTATCCTAAAATCTTGCATTCCACAGTAGGACCATACCATTTTCTTTAAAAAAAAATTCCTTGGTTCTTTTGTCAAATAAATACTTCATTTGTGATTGTATTTTTGTATTTTTCTCTTGGGCCAAACTCCTAATTTCATCTAGTTCTGCCAATTGTTCTATTTTGTCCTCCATTGGCTTAGGGATACCTAGGTCTTCTTGAAGTATGAATTTGTATGTGGGTAGAAGATTCTGCATAGGCATTCTAGCTTGTGCCCCATACACAAGTTCAAAGGGTGACCTACCAGTTGATTTCCTCACAGTGATTCTATTTTCCCATACTGCCATTCTCAATTTAAAATCCCATTCCTTTTTGTTTTTTTCCAACATCCTTTTAATAATCTTTAAAATATTCTTGTTACTTGATTCATCCTATCCATTAGCTTGTGGATGATAGGGTGAGGCATATGAAATTGTAATACCATATGTTTCACAAAATTTCCCTGAACTCCTGTAATCTGAAACACATACCATTATTTGTGATTAACCACATAGGTGTCTCAAACCTTGTAATAATATTCTTCATTAGAAAAATTGTTACAACTTTGCTAGTGGTCTATTTTGTTGAAATAGCTTCCACCCATTTTTTGAAGTAATCAGTTGCCACTAATATCCATTCGTGACCTCTACTGGATTTTTTCAGTATCTCCCCAATAAATTCAACCCCCATTGGTTAAAGGGAGCTTCAACCTACATTGGTTTTAGTGGTAGTTTTCCTTGATATTTCAATTTTCTAGAGAATTTTTGGCAGGCTTCACACCTCCTTACATAGGTGAAAGAGTTGTTAAAAACCCTAGGCCAGTAATAACATGCCCTTAGGATCTTATGGGAAGTAGTCTTGGAAGAAAAGTGTCCCCCACGAACTTCTTCGTGCATTTCTCTTAATACATTTTTTGCTTGAGATTCATCCAAGCATAATAGTAGTACTCCATCCCTATTTTTCCAATATAGGTCTCCATCCATGAAAACATACTTGGAAGCATGTAAATTCAAGGATATCTTCTAATTCTCATTCATATGTTTAGGGCATTTCTGGTTCTTCAAGTAATACATTATGCCAGTGTACGATGCAGTGTTCTCTATGCTTGCAATCATGGTTTCCTCTTCCCCTATGTTGCAAATTTGAGATGCTTCAAAGTTTGACTCAGCCATTAGCTTGGCTATGCCTTTCCCTCTTAATAAATTGGTGATCTGAATCTCAATATCAAACTCTTGAATCCTATTGATCCACCTACACCTTCTCCTAGTGACCTCGGTATGTATAAACACATCCTTGACAGTAGCATTTGGAATATATGCAATTATTTTTTCTCCTACCAAATAGGGTCTAAAGGCCTTTACTATTTTGACAAGAGCATATGCTTATTTTTATATGATATCATACTTTAACTTAGCTCCTTGGAGGGATCTACTTGATGCAGGAGCATCCTTGGTTCTTTGCAATCTTGCATCAACCAAAAATATTTTCTTTCAGTTTTTGTTCTTGTTTTTGTTCTTGCTCAGTTCATGTTGATGGATTCATCATATTTGCTCATCAGACCTTGTGGATCTTTGTTTACATCATGGAAATGTTCATCTTCCTTATTCCAAGATTCGAGGGCGATTGGATCTTTTCTGACAAGTTATCGATTCCAAATTTCATGGCAGTTTCTTGAACCGACACTGGAATAATTTTCAAGCCTAACGGTTAATTTGATCATTCATGGATCGTCCCTGTAACTTGCGAATCTTGACAGTGTGATTTTAATTGTTTCATGGAGTGTCCCTGACCTTCATTATAGGTCCACACTTCATCCTTTGCATTCACCAAAGAGTAACTCAAAATTGAGGCCGACCTGTTCTTGCACACGTTACATTTTCCTTCATTGGAGATTGTAATAATCTTTGGTCGTTGCGGATGTTTCTAGACTTGTGGATATGATATAAAGCTTGTAATAGATCATTAGAATGGTAGCAGTTGATTAGGTAGAATAATATAGATCAAAGATGTAATATTTTTGCTCGTGTTGAGGAGTATATTGGAATGTTGTATTTTTGAAGATGTTATATCAGGCCTATGAGCTGAATCTCTAAGCCCGGATGTTGCCAATTGTTTGTAATCGAGATTTATGTTAATGAGTATTTTTTAATCTACATTTGCCTCCATATTTCGTGTTTCTTTTGTTTTGTTACTCTTATTGCACGGTCTAGATTTTTCTCTTTGAGGACCCTCCTACTATGACTGTGCCAGATTGGTAGCAGAGTGAAATTCAATCCGTGTGAGGTTGTCAGAATTCATAGAGTCCCATCGAATATTTTTTGTGGGTGGCAGATTGAGGATCTGGCCTACAGCTATAGAGGACTTGTGTCAAGATGGTAGGAAGAAGAAATGTTAGAGGAAATGGAGCGTGTGGAAATGAAGACCAAGATTTAATGGAGATGGTAAAAGGAATTGCTTCTAGATTAGATGTAGTTGAAATGGCCCAGAGGAGAGTTTGACCAGTTGATGATGTGAGTGATGAAGAGGTAGAATTACAAGAAGAAAGAGGAAGAGAAGAGAAACATGGCCTAGATCAGGGAGAAGAGAGGTTCATAAGAGCCCTAACTAGATTGAATACAAAACCCCATTTCAATCCACCAGATTATAATGGTAAGTTGGATTTAGAAAAATTACTTGATTGGATTACAAATATGGAAAATTATTTTGAATTTGAAGGTACCACCGAAGATAAGAAGGTGAATTTTGCTTGTACAAAGTTGAAAGGATATGCATCCCTTTTGGTGGGAACATTTGTAGATAGATAGGCAAAGAAGAGGAAAAGAAAAGATAAAATCATGGGATCGGATGGTGAACAAGTTGAAGACAAAGTTTATGCCTGCAAATTATCATATCAGTTTTTTCCAGAAGTTCCAAAATTTGAAGTAGAAGGAATCTAGTGTGACAAAGTATACTGAAGAGTTCTGCAAGTTGAATATTAGATCTAGACATTCAGAGGATGAGATTGAGCAAGTAGCCAGTTATGTGAATGGTTTGAGGTAGTCTATACAATATGAGATCAGTTTGATTAAGTTGTAGAGTGTGGAGGAGGCATATCAATGTGCCCTAAAAGCATAAGATAAGTTGAATAAAACACATGAGCAGAGATAGAGAGGAAGATGTGGAAGATTTCAAAGAGGAAGAGGATCTATTCCAGAGCAGAATAAGGATAAGGAGGTTAGTAAGAATGAAAATTTGTATCTTAGAGGTGATGGAAACTCTTACAGAAGAGAAGGATATGGTGGTTACCAGAATGAGGGTTATAGAAAGGATGAGAAAAGAGTATTCAGGGGAACTTGTTATAAGTGTGGTGGAGAAGGACATAGAGCATTTGAATGTAATCAAGGAGAGAAAAGTAGAAAGACAGATAACAATAGAAGAATAACCTTTTTTGAGGAGGATCATGATAAATCATCTAATAAACCAGAAGATGGAGAAGTGTTGGTGAATAGGAGAGTACAAACTGAGATGGAGCAGGAGCCATTGCAGAGAAAGAATATGTTTTGGACCAAATGCAAGGTAGCTAGTAAATGTTGCAAAGTAATTGTTTATAGTGGAATCTCTAAGAACCTAGTTTTTGAAGAGATGGTGACCAAATTGAAGTTGGAAAGGTTTAAACACCTCAAGCCCTATTAGATAGCTTGGATTCAAGATGAGCATAAGATACTGTAGGTGAACAATGTTTGGTGAAATTGAAGATAGGAAATTACCATGATGAAGTTTTGTGTGATATCATGCCTATGGATATAGGCCATATTTTGTTGGGAAAGCCTTGGAAATATGATAGATAGGCTATTCATGATGGAAAGAAGAATATATACACCATTGTCGCTAATGGGATGAAGCATAATTTTTTTCCCTTGGAAGATGTTCCTAAAGTTGAGGTTTATACAAATGCTAGGGTTTGTCTGGTTGATGCAAGGAGATTCCTTGATGGATTGAGACATGAGAATGTGTGTTATGCCTTGGTTCCTAAGAAGGATGAAGACTTGAAGCATGTAGAAGAACACCTAGAAGAGATAAAGGAGTTGCTGACAGAGTATGAGGAGATCATTTCAGATAATGTACCTAATGGATTGCCACCTGTGAGGAGTATTAGTCATTGTATGGATCTGATTCTTGGAGCTAGTTTTCCTAATAAATCAGTACACCAGATGACACCAACAGAGAATGAGGAGTTGAATAGACAAGTGCAATAATTGATGAGGAAGGGTTTGATCAGAGAAATATTAAGTCCATGTGTAGTACCTATTGTGTTAGCACCTAAGAAGGATGGAGAATGGAGAATGTGTATAGACTCTAGAGCCATAAATAAGATCATGGTGAAGTATAGATTTCCTTTGCCCCAAATCAATGACATTATGGATTGTTTGAGTGGAGCTAAATACTTTACAAAGATATATTTGAAGAGTGGATATCATCATATCGAAATCAGAGAAGGAGAGGAGTGGAAAACATCATTCAAGACAAATGAAGGATTGTATGAATGATTGGTGATTCCTTTTGGGCTAACTAATACATCGAGTACTTTCATGAGGTTGATGAATGAGGTAGTACTTTCATGAGGCTGATGAATGAGGTAGTAGTTTCATGAGGTTGAGAGAAGAGCAGTTGTTGATAAACATTAAGAAGTGTAGTTTCATGAAGGAAGAGTTGGTATATCTGGGATCTGTGATATTTGTGGATGGATTGAAGATGGATCTTGAGAAGGTAAGATAAATTGTTGAGTGGCCTACACCTGAAAGCATTGGAGAGGAAAGATCATTTCATGGATTGGCTAGTTTCTACCAGAAGTTCATTAGAAATTTCAGTTCTATTTTTAGTCCTATGACAAAAACAATGAGAGGAGCTAGGAAGGATTTTAGGTGGATGTTTGGAGCAGATTGAAGTTTTGAGTTGTTGAAGCATAAGGTGAATGAGCATCCTGTGTTAGCTTTACCAGATTTCAATAAGGTGTTTCAAGTAGACTATGATGTAAGTGGAAATGCAATTTGAGCAGTATTTAGTCAAGAAGGGAGACATGTAGCTTATTTAAGTGAGAAATTGAATGATGCTAGGAGAATATATTCAGTGTATGATCAGGATTTTTATGCCATAGTTCAAGCCTTGAAGAAGTGGAGACATTATTTGTTTCCTAAGAAGTTTGTGTTGTATACATATCATCAAGCATTGTAATATTTGAACAATCAAGATAAGTTGAATTGGAGACACATGAGATGGGTAGAATTCTTGCAGAGTTATAATTTTTTTTTAAAACATAGGAGTGGAAATTCAAATAGAGTTGATAATGCCTTAAGTAGGAGAAGGAATTTACTGACAAAGATGATAGTGGAGGTATTAGGCTTTGATGAATTGAAGAACTTGTATAAAGGAGACCCAAATTTTGCAGAACCTTGGAGAGCTTGTAAAGAACCAGTTTTAGAGGATAGAAGTTAGTGGTTGGATTATTTCATTTAAGAGGATATGTTGTTCAAAGGGAATAAGTTGTGTATACCCTAGAGTTCAATGAGGGATAACTTGGTGAAAGAGAAACATAGTGGAGGATTGTCAGGACACTTTGGGATTGATAAGATAGTAGCATTGGTAAATGAGAATTACTTTTGGCAAAAAATTCATAAGGATGTTAGGAAATTTGTGCAGAGTTGCAGAGTTTGTCAAGTTGCAAAGGAAGGTAGTCAAAATGTTGGATTTTATAAACCTTTGACAGTTCCAGAGAGACCTTGGGAGGATATCAGTATGGATTTCATACTTGGTTTCCTGAAGACACAAAGAGGTAATGATTTTGTATTTGTGGTGGTAGATATATTTTCTAAAATGGCACATTTTGTACCTTGTAAGAAGACAACGGATGCAATACACATAGCAGATTTTTTTTTTCAAGGAAGTGGTCAGATTGTGTGGGTTACTAAGAGTATTGTTTTAGAAAGAGATGTAAAGTTTGTTGGTTACTTTTGGAGGACACTTTGGAAGAAGTTGAATATGGATCTAAAGTTTAGTTCTACTTTTCACCCACAGACTAATGGATAGATAGAGGTAGTAAACAGGAGTTTGGGAAATTTGTTGAGATGTTTGGCTGGAGAAATAATAGGAAGTTGGGATTTAGTCCTTGCACAAGTAGAGTTTTCTTACAATAATTCAGTGAACAGGAGTACAGGAAAGACACCTTTCGAGATTATTACTAGAGTCCATCCTAGAGGTATATCAGAGTTGAGAGACATCAGTATGGAAGATAAGAGTAGTGCAAAAGCATAAGAATTTGCATAACATATGAAGAAAGTGCATACCCAGGTCCAACAACAATTGGAAGACATGAACCAGAAGTATAAGGAGAAAGCAGATGAAAAGAGGAGACATAAGGAGTTCGAAGTTGGTGATGAAGTGATGGTATATTTGAGGAAGGAAAGATTTCCAGTTGGAACATACAATAAGTTGAAGATGAGGAAGTTTGGACCTTGTAAGATCTTGAGGAGATTTGATTCAGGGAATGCATATGAAGTGGAGTTACTGGATGACATGGGTATATCACCTATATTCAACATTACAGATCTACATCAGTATCATGAAGCAAAATTTAGTGAAGACAATAAAGCATAATTGGAGAATCAGTTTCCTAAACAAAAATCATATGAGATAGAAGAGATTTTGGATATCAGAGATGGGACAAAAAATTGTGGAAGACAGTACAAGGAATATCTTGTGAAGTGGAAAGGAATACCAGTGGAGGATTCTTCTTGGATTTCTCAGGCTGAGGTAGATCGTTTTGGTTTTCCTTTAGCCCCAAAAAAGTGAGGGACTAACTTTTCAATCAACCCCAGATGTTTGATGTAGGAGCATCCTTGGTTCTTGGCAATCTTGCATCAACCAAAAATATTTTGTTTCAATTTTTTTTCTTGTTTCTTTTCTTGCTCAGTTCATACTGGTGGATTCATCATATTTTCTCACTAGACCTTGTGGATCTTTTTTTACATCGTGGAAATTTTCATCTTCCTTCTTCCAATATTTGGGCTTGATTGGATCTTTTTCCAGCAAGTTATTGATTCTGGATTTCATGGCAGTTTCTTGAACTGACACTAGAATAATTTTCAAGCCTAATGGTTAATTTGATTTTTTGTGGATCATCCTCGTAACTTGTGGATCTCAACAGTGTGATTTTAATTATTCTGTCGAGTGCCCCCAACCTTCATTATAGGTCCACACTTCATCCTTTACATTCACCAAAGAGTAATTCAAATTTGAGGCCGACCTATTCTTGCACACGTTACATTTTCCTTCATTTGAGATTGTAATAATCTTTGGCCGATGTGGATGTTTCTAGACCTGTGAATATGATATAAAGCTTGTAATATATCATTATAATGGTAGTAGTTGATTAGGTAGAAAAATATAGATTGGAGCTCTAATATTTTCACTCATGTTGAGGAGCATATTGGAATGTTGTATTTTTGAAGATGTTATATTAGGCCTGTGAGTCGAATCTGTAAGCCCAAATGTTGTCAGTTGTTTGTAATCTAGATTTCTGTTAATTAGCATGTTTTAATCTGCATTTTCCTTCATATTTTGTGTCACTTCTGTTGTGTTACTCTTGGTGCACGGTCCATATTGTTCTCTTTTAGGACCTTCCTACCATGACTATGTCACTACTAAAGAAGGATATGGGCTACTCATACCCTTCATCATTCTTTTGTAACATCATTGTTGCAATGGTGTGGTATGAGGCAAACAAAAAAATTTGAAAAGGATTACTAAAATTAGGGGATTTTAACACTGGGGCCTCTTTGATTTCCCTTTTTATATATAAAAATGCATCAAGTGCTTCTATAGTCCAGTTAATTTCAGCCCCTTTCTTCAACATCTTTGAGATAGGTTTGACAATTTCAGCAAAATTTGATATGAATCTTCTGACAAAGTTTATTTTTCCAAAGAAGAACTGAATGGTCTTAATAGTTTTAGGAATAGGGATATTATCTATAGCTTCTACTCTCTCTATATCAATTCTAACTCCTTCCTTGGATACTATGTGCCCTAATAACTTCCCCTTTATCACAACAAAATGACATTTTCTAGGATTTAGGGAAATGCCATACTCTAGTACTTTAAGGAAAATCTTCTTAAGGTGTGCAGCATGGTCCTTGGCTTTCTTGGAATATGCAATAAGATCATCTTGGTATACTACCATTATTGTATTGATCAAATCAGAAAAAGTAACATCCATAGCTCGTTGGAATGTGGCACCAACATTTGTTAGCCCAAATGGCATCCTTATGTACACATATGTGCCCTAGCGGGTAGTAAATGCAGTCTGATATTGTTCTAATTCCTTCACCTTTACCTGGTTATACCCTTAAAATCCATCCATCATGGATAATATTTCACAACCTATCACCCTCAGTAGCATGGCCTCCATATTTGGGAGTTGGTAATTATCTTTAAGCAAAGAAACATTCAAATTTCTAAAATTCACACATAACCTTATGTCCCCATTCTTCTTTCTAACAGGCACCAATTTTGAAACCCAAGTAGAATGCCTGATAGGTTTGATGATACCCCCCTCCCTCAACTTCATAAGTTCCTCATGCATTTTATGCTCCAAAGTTGGGTTTATTGGTCTCTGCTTTTGTCTAAATGGTTTTGCATCAGGTTTAAGTGGAATCTCATGTTGGAACAAATCTTCTTTGTATGCCTTAAGATCATCATAAGACCATGCGAAGACATGCTTATATTTCCTCAATAATGTAATCAACTTTTTTTTGATTTTGGGGCTTATCTTTTTTCCAATGTATACTTTCTTTAGTGCCAATTCAATGCCTAGATTGATTTCTTCAATGTCTTGCCTTCTTACCAATTTTTGTTTCATGACTACTTGATCATTCCCATCAAATACTCTTTCTAGTTCCACCAACCCTTTAGGAATATTTTTTTTCTTGAGTTGCACAACTTCTTGACCAAATACGATTTGTTTTACATCTACTTCTTCCACAAATTCATTAAAATAAATCTCTTGTGCCTCGTATTGATCAATGCAATGCAAGAACTTGACCAAATCAGTATCATCATTGAAAACTTTCCAATTGTAGATGTTGCCAGGGATGGTTGGCCTAGTCTTAAGTTCAACCTGTGAAATTCCTGCTAAAGTAATATCATCCCTTTTCAAGACTACATTCACTAAGAAATCAGCCATTAGGTTTTTATACCTATCTATCCACTCAATGGAGAGAGCATCAAACAAATCAATAGTGTCCAATACAACATTTCTATATTGCTTCAACCTTTTATACTTTGTGGAACATTTTGATATCACTTGTGAAACAACTAGCATAGAATCTCCTAGGAAACTTAACAGTTTAATCTTGTGCTTATTAGCCATGTTCAAACCTATCAGAAGGTATTCATACTCTGCTATATTATTTGTGCACTCAAATTTTAACAGGAATGAATATTTGAATGTTGTGCCTTCAGGTGAAATGAAGACAATTCCTACTCCATTTCCTTCTCTACTATAGGCCCCATCAAAGTACATTCACCATATGCCATGCTCATTCTTAGAAAAATCCTTGGAAATTAGACCTGTGTTTAATAATTTGGGGTTTGAGTGTTCAATTCTAAAAATTCCCAAGTCTACATCGCAGAAGCAATTCATTTGATTAGGGTCAAATAGTTCAATGACATGTTCAGACCTAGGCTCCCTAAATAATTTGACTTCTTTCCCATTCACTGGAATCATGGCATAAGATAGATCTAATTGAACATTCCCACGAACTTTTTTTGTCCATTGCCTTGATAATAACATCCCATAGTAGGGGGGAGTATCTACCATAGTAATATATATCTTGTATGTGGCCTCTAGATAGGATGCGAGCTTCAGTTCTACATCCCATATTACCCCTACTATAGGGACTGATTTGTTATCCATGGCATAACATTTCCCATATGTAGTATTTACCCATAAACCTAGCTCCTTCATGACAACCAGGGGCATGATGTTGATTGTTTCCCCTGAATCAATAATACAATTCTTCACCAATGTAGTGTAGAATGGATCTATTTGGGAGGGATTCTTTGTGAGTGTATCCCCCAAATATACCTCTGGTACCTTTGTAATTTCTCTTTCGACAACTTTCACTTCTTTCTTTTGATCCTTCTACTTTTGGGATGTGTTGGTGATCATTTTAAGGGTTGTATCTCTAAATTCATCAATATTCATTAGCTCCATTAAGGTAACTATCATTTTTTATTGATCTAATGCCTGATCCATGTCGAATGAAGGGGAAATGATACCTTGTTCATTCTTTTTAGTTTTAGTACTTCTTTTCCCCTCATTTTGGACCTTGTCATCTCTTGTTGTCATCTCAAGCTCAATGTCTGCATTTTCCTTTTGAGCATCTTTTTGATGTCTCTTCACTTCACCCTTCTTCTGATTAGATGAGGCACTCTCCTTTTTCTTTTGTTCTTTGATGAACATGCTTCTTGGTGTCCCTTGATCTCCATTTGTGGGTTGACTTCTCAAATTATATCTCCTCCCCTTTTCCTCAGCTACAACTTTTTATGTGAAAGCCCTTTTTTCTTCCTATGTTGGAGTTCTTAGCTGAAAATTGGGTGTTGCATTATATGTGCATTCCACCTCTAACGGGTTTTCTTCCTAATTAGAAAACACCTCTTGCTCTATATTCACATTATGTTTTTGACTGTCAACATTGTATTCATATCCCTCTTTAGAAGAAGAGTATCCTTCCTCATTCTAACAAGACCTCCATCTCAGCATGTTCATGGTGTGGCCATCCCTATCTTGTTCTTGTGACCACTCATCCTAAAAATCCTTAGCTACTACACAATGTTTAGGGTCATGAGGTCTATGGCAAGGTGAACACTAAGGTGTAGCATCTAGTGCATGTGCTCCATGCTTCTTCAAGGGGTCAGGAGTCTCCTTCCAATTTGATCTTTCCACCAGTTTTCCATCTTTCCAAGTAGTATTGTAGGGCATGTCATGTAGTCTAGGTCTTTCATTTTTGTATTGATTCTCTATCTATTTTGGGGAGGACTGGGGTTTTGTGGGATCCTAAGGTTGTCCCTTTTTCCAGTCATGCCTGGAGCCTTTCTATTATTTTCAATGGTTAAGGTTGCCTTTTTTGCTTCAGTCAAACTTCTAGGGCATTTGTTTCTAAGCTCATAGCCTATTTTTGGATCAAAACCCTTTAGATAAATACCCAGAGCTACATGATTAGTTAAATTGGATCCATGTGGTATTTTATTATAGAGCTTGGAGAACATTTGATTGAAATCATAGACTGACTCATTCTGATTTTTCTGAATACTTATTAGTTCATGTAGAGCAATTCAAAATGGCATTTTCTATAAAATGCTATTTTTCTCTCATTTTTTAGATTAAACACTAACATACTAAGATATTTCACAAGAATTGCAGCATTTATTCCACTTAGTCTTGGCACATTTTAGGCATAGGAATTTCAATAATATTGTCATAGGCATAGGCATTTTAGAAGAAAATCCTTCAAAGCTTGTGTAGGTCTTCATCAAGGATTTCCCGCATGTTCGATCTGAGGGCAACACAAATCAGCAAGTTAGAAGGTGTAATGGAGATCAGCCATGGAGAATGAAAACATTGGGTGAGATTGTTCCATTTTATGTGTTTTCGTTTATTGTTCCTTTGCACTTCATTATTTCTTTGGGTTTATGCTTTCAATTCATTTGATTAAACTAAACTTAAATTAAACCCTTAGTTACAATACCTTTATTAGTTTGTGCAATTTTTAAACCAAGAAAAGTTTGAGTTCTCCTAGCATGGATATTTCAAAATCATCTTGCATGTGTGTAGAAAATATTCTACACATAACATCACTGCAACCACCAAATATGATATCATCCACATATACTACAACAATGATCATATGCTCACCTTCAGATTTAAGATATAAATTTCTATCAACATAACCCTTCACGAATCCTTGTTGTTGTAGATACTGATCCAACCGTGAATACCATTGCCTTGGGTCTTGCTTTAGACTAGATAGTGATTTTCTCATTCTACAAACATAACCATCATCCTTTGATAGCTAACAACCTTCTAGTTGCTCAATAGATAATTCCTTTTCTAGGTTTCCATTCAAGAATGTAGATTTAATGTCCATCTGATATACTTTAAATCCCTTGCAGGATGAGAGTGCAAGAAACATTCTTATTGCTTCTAATCTTGCAACAAGGTCAAATGTTTCTTCAAAATCAATCCCTTCTAATTGTGCATATCCTTTACACACTAACCTTGCTTTGTTCCTAACTGTAATCAAGGGATTTTTTTTAGGTTTTATTAGGAGTGTTAGCAATAAATCATAAATGACAATGAAACCCAAAGATCTTACAAAACACAAAGGAAGTAAAATACAAAATGATTATACCTGATCACCGAGACTTCCATGATTCACTTTTGTAATACCTTCTTGCTTGCTGGATGATGTTGCCCTCAGATTCGTCGTGCGAGAAAATTTGCAAATGCCTAAGTCCTACACCAAGCTTTGAAGGATTTATGCTATGTCTAAATGCCTATGCCTATAACTATAATTGTCAATGTCTATGCCTAAACAAATGCCAAGACTTGATCAAATGACTATAATAAATGCTATGATAAATCTAAGAATGCAAGTGTGAAAGTGTATAAAATGTCAGCATGTCTGTGTGTAATCGAAAAGTGAGAGGAAAATGACATTTTATAGAAAATGCCATTTCAAATGGACAAGCGAGATTAATTGATGATGAGAACCTAAAATGAGAGGTCCAGATTAAACCTAAGAATCCCTAATTAGGGTTAGGGAAAAATGCTTAATCGAATGGTCATAATAAAATCTCAGATAATCGGATCGACGGTGGAGAATAAATGAGGAAATTATTTAAAGAAATAAAGATTTTTGAAAAATCAAGAAGATAAGATTGCCTGATTTGTGAGATTCGAAAAATCAAGAATCTGCCCGATTACTTGATTTTTAGAAGATTAATTACTATTTTGAATTAAATTAATTCAAAATAATGATTTTATGAGATAATAAATAATCTTTTTCAGATTATTTATCAAAATGGACTGACAGTTAAGATTGAGATGACATTTTAAATAATTTAATTTATTTAAAATGAGAAGAATATTAAATTGGCAATTAAATAATTAAATTTAATTATTTAATTTAGTAGATAAGACTAATTAATTAAATAAATTAATCAATTTATTTAATTAAGACAATTAGTGACATATTAAATAAATAAATGTAATTCATTTATTTAACAATTAGGAAGAATTAAATGCAGAAGGGAAATTAAATAAATTAAGAAATTTATTTAATTAAGGGAAGACTTAGACAATTAATGACATATTTAATAAATAAATAAAAATTTATTTATTTAATAATCATGAAGAATAAATGATATGAATTAATTAAATAATTATGAATTATTTAATCAATAGTCGAATGTGGACCAAGGACATAATTAAATGTCTTAATTATGCTAGGACGAAAGTGGTAAAAATGAAGCTTGCAGGCCTAGGTCATTTTTAGGTGTCTACATTTTGCCCCTCTTTGTCATAATGTCGCTTGTCGCATTGTGACAAAGAAAATAAGTCAAAGATATGCCCCAGTGCAAAATAAGATGAGGAAGAATGACGAGGAGGGTTGCGGTATGCCCCCTCGAGAGGACAGACAGGTTCCAAGTACACGGGTGTGCTCTCGAAATTAATGAGAAGACTAGAATATGAAGAGACAAAGAAATGTTAATGAAAAAGATGTGGATGATGATATGGATGCAATGCCTATATGAGACGGGCGAGAGAAGATGACATGACTAAAGGAGATACATCTTAGTTCCTAGATCAAATCCTTCAAAACATTGCCATAGGACTTTAATATTTATTGCTCTTAATCATCATTGGGCAGTAAAAATGACACAAATGGACAACAAACACCATGATATGACATAGACCAAGGTGTGCAAGGTCATCCATTTGAAAAACAGACAGCCACAGACAAGGAATGTCCTAACTCATACTAAGAGCGAAGTTGCCCCAGTCTTTTTGTCAAGACAATCCATAGACAACAGTCAAAGAAAATAAAATAGGCCAGGAGACATCATCGCACCTCTAAATCCTTCATGGGACATCCTTGAGGTAGCTAGTAACATGACCAAAAACACAAGACAGTAAAAAGATAAGAAAAAAAAAAGCCAAGATAGTCAAAAGATAAGACAAAATAGACCAGAAAGATTAACAGCCATTTAATTTTGTTTGCCAATATTTGTTTGCCAAAGATTGATTTCTTGTCGGTTTGACAGTTTTGATAGTTTAAGAGTTTTTCCAATTTGATGGTGTTGACAGTTTGATGGGGCCTATTGTCAGGAATGACACATCTTGAAAAAAGGCAAAGGACATTTTGATGAGGTCCAAATCCGAGAAGGACACATCTTGAAGAGGACCAAAGAGTGACGAGATTGACATTGTTTTAACTAATATGTTTTGGCAAGTTGACTGATGTTGACTGTATGATTGATTGGACTGTGCTGTCTAATTTTGACCAATTTTGACATTGACGTCTCAAATGACTATCTTGTGTCTGAGTTTGACTATGTCTGACTTATTTGACCGATGTGACGATTGTGAAAAATTCAATGATTTAATTTGGACAAACCTAAAAGGACTGACCTAATGTCTCAGGGACTCATCGACCAATGGCCTTGCCTATGTCATACACTCAGAGACCTCGTAGTTTGAGAATGAAATGGACTGACTGACATGACTGACTTGACAAGATGTAACTGAATTTGACTCCATTTTTAGGATTTTGACATTGATTTGGATGTTTTTTGTGTTTTTCTTCAAGACGTTTTATGATTTTTAGGTCTTTTTTCAGTACATTTTGCGATGTTTTGGTCTTTTTTCAGGACATTTTGCTAATGTTTTTGTCTTTTTTTAGGATTTTTTTGATGTTTTTGGATTTTGACATTTAAGAGGATCGTGAAAAATGCATATGACCGATGTCTACACATGAGAATCCAAGGACAAACATGATTGTGCCCCTAGTCAAGCTGAATACCAATTGATAGGTGATGACAACGTTGTTTGACATGGGAAGGACGCATCTCGAAACAACGTGAGGACGATGACGATAATGTGACGAAAGTATGGAGGTCTACAGCCAGGCCAAGAACAAAGTCAAGTAATGTTTTGGATAATGTGCTTGTATAGATTAGACTAGTTGCATTTGGAATGACTTGTCTAGGACTAGATGGGATGATGATTATCCTTAGAACTTTTGACAAGGGAAAGCCAAGATAGGTGACATACATGAAAGGATAGGGGGTGGCCTTAGTAAAGGATGGGAGACATGAGACTAAGGAAATTATCATATGATTTTCAAGGACTATGTCATATAAGGACAATAAGATGATGACAGCCAATGACATGATGTTTCGTGAATCGTCTATGACCAAAGGATAGACATGTCAAGAGTTTTCCCAAAGCATGATTTATGTGTGTCACTTTTATGTCAAGACTGAGGTAAGTGGGAAAAATGTGTGGAAATGATAGGGCTTAGATGAACGTCAATGTCATGAGGAAGGCATGGGAAAATGAGATGACTTTCCCCCAAGTGTAAAAGTCCACATAGACGATTTATTTTACACATGACGCCTATTTGCCAGGTTTTCATCATGGTACTTATCCAAGGCGCCTGTTTGCCAGGTTTTCACCATTGGATGAAGTTTTTCTCTTTACTATTTTCTTGACTTTTTTATTTTTTTGGTGTCACCAAGACCCCTGTTTGCTAGGTTTTCATCAGGGTGATGATTTTTTAATTTTTGATATATATTTTTTTTTATGTTTTCGATATTGTGGATAGCCTGGATACTTTAGATGACCACTGACTATTCTGAATCCATTGATGGTGTTGATGTAGATACTGGTGCCATGATATGCCAATAATGTCCTATCTCAAGTAGTTGTCTTGTTAGGATCGTAGCGCTTTTATACAACTAATCGATGTCATTGTGGTCCTTTTTGATACTAGAGTTGGCCTTTTCAAAATACGCACATCGCGATAGAGTGCCATGAGAGTCCTTGTGGTAAAGAGTTGCTGCCAAGATGTGATAGATTTGTGACGTGGGATTTTTAGACTTTAGGTGAGATGTAGGGTTATGACGAATGATGGTAGACGTGGAAAGATTGTTTGGACGCTTGGATGAATGACTTTTTATTTTCCAAACTTGGGATGGTGGATGCCGGATTTTGGAGGGATGGTGTTTGGAACTAACACTTTTATATGCCTTGATTGATGACCATTTTGAAGGAGGTGGACATGTGTTATATGTGGGAGTCCTCTTGTCTTGTGGCTCCACATTGTGATTGACTTTTGTATTTGACTGGGTGTCTTTGTTCGATCCGTCTTTCTTTGGGATCCATTTTAATTTCATTTGTCCACTTTTCCTTTTGTTTGATTCAATGGTCTTTGACATTTGATTTTGATCTTTTGACTTGTAAGACTTTTGATTTTGTTGGTCCCAAAGGGAAGGTTTATTTATGATGGAATGATGGTTTATGGTGTGGGTGGACGGGGTGTTGGCAGCAATCTTATGACAAGGATTTCTCATGGATTCCATTTTGACATTTGTATTTGACAAAGTTGCTCCCAATATCGAGGAGGTACAACTAACATTGTTTGATTTGCTGTTTGAGGAATAACCAAGACCTTGATGTCTGTAATTTGCTTGAAGTTGTATTGGTTCTAGAATGCCTTGGTCGTGTATACCTAGTCCTTTTCGTTGATATTGCATGGTTTGACAGATTTTGTTAGCGATGGGGTATTTGTTGTTTTGAAAGAAAGATGCTAACTCATCATTAGGTATGTGGATACTGTCACTTGTAATATTTTTCGTCTGCAAGAGAGCCTGCTCTAACAAAGATAAATGACCCTAGTTGATAAAGTGTCTTAGCTTCATTGTCATGTTGGACATATTCTTGACTAATATCTTTGGTCTGATCGTGTGACATGTCAGGTTCAGATGATTATGTTGGTGCTTCCAAGGCAATGTCGAAGCCATCATTATGTTTAGTGTCATAGAGTCCAGTAAATTCAACTATAGCTTGATCATTTTCAAATATGTCCATATTGGAATACTCTTGTGCTTGGGGAATATCATCTATGTGTCCCATGGAGGCAAATGTCTCATCTTGGGAAGTGTCAATAGTCGAGGCCTTTATAGGGTCAACAAGTGTTTGATCATGAATGGCATAAAGGTCAAGGAGTGGATCATTTTGGATTTCTTTGTCCATGGTAGGGTCTTGGTCCAAGATGGGGTTGTCATGGATTTGGACTTCTTGGTCAATGGTAGGGTCTTGTTCAAAGATGGGGTTGTCATGAATAGGTGTGTTTTGGATGTCATGATTGTATTGAAGGACTCCCTGAATGGAGTTTAAGATAGGGTCATGGGATGGACTACCTTGTTCTTGAAATGAGGGTGACATTATAAGGTTATGCTTTGGGCTTTCATTTTGACATGTATCCTCAAGTTTAGACAATGGGATTTTACTTCGAGCAATGACAAAATTTTCATGACTAGATGTGGCTTGTGAGGGGATGACTTTAAAAGGATTAATGAATAATGGACTAGGATAGGACGTGGGGACTTGGACGGGAGTAGTATGTGAAGGACTAGGATATGACATGGGTACTTGCATTGGACTAGTATGTGAAGGACAAGGGTATGACATGGAGTCTTGGACTGGATTAAGATGTGACAGCATAGGATGTGACATGGGGACTTCAACCGGATATGCCATGGAGTCTTGAGCTAGATTAGTGTAAGGTTGACTAAAATAGGACTTGGAGACTTGGATGGGATCGATATGGTATGATGTGAGGACTTGACATGAGAAGGGATTTCTTTTACAAAACACAAAGGAAGTAAAATACAAAACGATTATACCTGATCACCGAGACTTCCATGATTCACTTTTGTAATACCTTCTTGCTTGCTGGATGATGTTGCCCTCAGATTCGTCGTGCGAGCAAATCTGCAAATGCCTAAGTCCTACACCAATCTTTGAAGGATTTATGCTATGTCTAAATGCCTATGCCTATAACTATAATTGTCAATTTTATGCCTAAACAAATGCCAAGACTTGATCAAATGACTATAATAAATGCTATGATAAATCTAAGAATGCAAGTGTGAAAGTGTATAAAATGTCAGCATGTCTGTGTGTAATCGAAAAGTGAGGAAAATGACATTTTATAGAAAATGCCATTTCAAATGGACAGGCGAGATTAATTGATGATGAGAACCTAAAATGAGAGGTCCAAATTAAACCTGAGAATCCCTAATTAGGGTTAGGGAAAAATCCTTAATCGAACGGTCAGAATAGAATCTCAGATAATCAGATCAACGGTGGAGAATAAATGAGGAAATTAATTAAAGAAATAAAGATTTTCAAAAAATCAAGAAGATAAGATTGCCTGATTTGTGAGATTCGAAAAATCAAGAAGATAAGATGTGGACTAAAGATTCAATTTGGAAAATCAAGAATCTGCCCGATTACTTGATTTTTAGAAGATTAATTACTATTTTGAATTAAATCAGATTATTTATCAAAATGGACTGACAGTTAAGATTGAGATGACATTTTAAATAATTTAATTTATTTAAAATGAGAAGAATATTAAATTGGCAATTAAATAATTAAATTTAATTATTTAATTTAGTATATAAGACTAATTAATTAAATAAATTAATCAATTTATTTAATCAAGACAATTAGTGACATATTAAATAAATAAATGTAATTCATTTATTTAATAATCAGGAAGAATTAAATGTAGAAAGGGAAATTAAATAAATTAAGAAATTTATTTAATTAAGGGAAGACTTAGACAATTAATGACGTATTTAATAAATAAATAAAATTTGTTTATTTAATAATCATGAAGAATAAATGACATGAATTAATTAAATAATTATGAATTATTTAATCAATAGTCGAATGTGGACCAAGGACATAATTAAATGTCTTAATTATGCTAGGATGAAAGTGGTAAAAATGAAGCTTGCAGGCCTAGGTCATTTTTAGGTGTCTACACTAACCACAACTCCATATTCATTCAGCTTATTTTCGAATACCCATTTGGTACCAATTACGTTCTTGTTTGATGGTCTAGGAACCAATTCCCATGTTTTGTTCTTCTCAATCTGATTGAGTTCCTCTTCCATTAATTTTATCCAACTCTTATGCTTACTAGCTTCAGTAAAGTTCTTTGGTTCAATCTAAGACAAGAGAGAAAAAATATCTTTCTCCTTGTCCTTTACAAGTTTCCTCTTGGTTTGCATACCTTCATTTTTGTCACCAATTATTTTGTCTGCAAGATGATCCTTTTGCACATATTTTGCAGGAGCTCGTTCAACCACTTCTTCATTATCTTCTTCTTTTTCTTCTTCAACTGTTGCACCTACATTATCATCTTTTGATTCAAACTCAAGGTTATTTTTGTTAGACTTAGCTTGATTTGCATTTTCATCAACCTTGACAATTGTGCTTTCTATTGCTTTGTGTAGTCTCTTGTTGTAACACTTGTAAGCTTTTCTTTGATTGGAATATCCTAAGATATCCCTTCATCAAATCTTGAATCAAAGCTTCCTAAATCTTCATCTTCTCTCTTAATATAGTATTTACTATCGAACACCTTAAAATGTTTGATAGATGTAGGCCAACCAAACCACAACTCATAAGGAGTTCTGCCACTGTTTTCTCTTAGTAGGGTTTCATTCTATATGTACACAATAGTTTGAACTGCTTCCTTCCAAAATGTATCAGCCAAATTTGCCTCATTTAACATAGCCCAGCCATTTCTTTCACAATATTTTTTCTTCTTTCTACCACTCCATTTTGTTGTGGAGTTCTAGGTGTTGAATACCATCGCTTAATTCCATGATTTTCACAATATTCTTTGAATTCACTTGATGTAAATTCTCCACCTCTTTCTAACCTAAGACACTTAATTTTATTTCTAGTGTCATTCTCTACCAGCTTTCTAAAAAATTTAAACTTCTCAAAAGCTTCTATCTTCTCCTTTAGAAATGTGAACCATGCCATTCTAGTATGGTAATCAATCAATAACATAAAATATTTCTCACCTTGTAGCCCTCTTATCCTCATGAGACCACATAGATCAGTATGAACTATCTACAATGGTTTTGTAGTAGAATAATCCTTTGTAGGGAACTTAAATTTTGTTTTCTTTCCTTGTTGGCATCCTTGGAAAATTGTATTTTCATGCTTTGCTATCTTAGGCATATTTCTAAAAAGTCCTTTTAAGCTTTCTTTACCAAATTGTGAAAATTTACATGTCCTATCCTTCTATGCCACAACCAACTCTCATCTGCTTCATTGATTAGACATGTTTGACCTTTTACATCACATAGATTGTAGAGATTACTATCGGTTCTTACTCCTTGAACAATTGTTTTACCATTATTTCTTATCTTGTAGCCATCAAAATTAAATACAACTTTGTACCCATTGTCACACATCTGGTTGACACTAAGAAGATTATGTTTCAGACCTTCAACATAGAGCATGTCTTTAGTCATATTCTTCCCATCTATGCTCAAAATTCCTTTACCACAGATCTTGACAACAATATTCTCACCTAGGCTTACATATCCTCCTTTTTTGATTTTGAGTTCAATGAATTTACTTTTATCTCCAGTCATATGCTTGAAGCAACCACTATCAATTACCCAAAAATCTTGTTCCTTTGCATGTAGTGTTGTTTGGGAAATCATAGAATTAGTGGAATTCTTCTCTTTCTCCTTCCACATCTTCTTAGGTTTCTTTTCAACCTTCTCTTCCTTTTTCTCAAAAGCCTCAGGTTCCTTTTCAACTTTGGAAGATGTATTTTTCTTCTTCTCAAACTAAGCATTTGGTCTTATAAATTTTTCTCTATAGTTCCTAGCTACATGACCAAATTTTTTGCAATTATAACAAACTGTATTCATGTCAACCAAGGGGTCAAATGGATTTTTTCTTACAAAATTTGTATTCTTCCTTGGAATGTTTCTACATTCTCTAGCCCTATGACCGAAATTGTTACAAGTATAGCAATACCCATTGAAGTATGATGAGTACCTAGTCATGGTGTTTCCTTCAGCTGGATGAAGAGATCTTCTTTGTCTAGGCCTCCTTGGATAGTGTACTCTTTTGAATCCATCATTTTCTATTCTTTTTGTGTTCTTCTTCTTTTGTCGATCAACAACTGTCTAGTTGTCCTTTTTGTCTTCAACTAGTTTATTCTCTTTATCAGATTTATTTTCATCTTTAGAGGTTTCCCTTTTGTCAGATTTTTCACCACTAAGGACTGATTTTTCTTCTACTTTAAATCTTTCATAGAGTTTTGCAGAGGTATCAACAAATGAGCTCTTTCCTTTTTCCAATCCTAAGCTCGATTTCTCCTTATTAGCTAGATTTTGTGTACTTAAAAATTCATCTGTTTGAACCACCTTTTAGTTTTAAAACCTTACTGACCTACTCATTAGCTTTCTCCAAGTCTTTTCTTAAGACAACTATTTCTGCCTCAAGCATCAAGAATCTATCCACTTTAGATTCTAGTTTGGACTTCATTACACATTCACCTCTTTTAGCTTCTTCAACCTAAAGTTTTAGATTTACCACCAACTAATTGGATTCCTTAAGTTCTTGAGTTAATTTTCTAGTCTCCTTTTGAGCATTCGTTTCCAATTTCTTGTTTTTCCTCTTAAGATCATCAAACTTATCTCTTAACTCATCAATATCTTTAAGAGCACTAATCAATTCTCCCTCAAGATCAACAACCACTTCCTCTTCTTCTTCATGTGAGTCCTTAAATTGTGCTTCCTTCTGATCCTTAGTGTCTTTTTCCATGAAGAGGAATTCTTTTCCAACTTCTCTCATTGAAAGAGCTTGATCTTGATCATCATTTAAACTATCACTAGCATCAAATGCATCACTTTCTCCATGAATGTATAGGCTCTTCTTTTTATTTCCAAAATTCTTCCTTTTAGGATGAAATGGTTTCTACTTTTTTCTATCTCCTTCTTGCTTGGAGTTATCCTCTTTATCATATGGACACTTAGAAGAAAAATGGCATATCCTTCAACAATTAAAACACTTGAAGGGAAACTTACCTTTATATTTTTTGGATCCTCTCCTTAGTGTTCATATGAAGTTTGTTTCTTCTTCATCAATTTCTTCATGATCTGATGCAATGACAACAACCTTTTCTTTCTTATCAGCTTCATCCTTTTATTTCTTAGAAACCTTAAATGTACCTTCTCTCCTAGAAGGCTTGACATCTAGAATTCTCATCTCATATGCTGTAAATATGCCATGTAACTCATCAAGAGTGAGTTAATCAACTTACCTTCCTTCTTCAATAGTGGAAATATTGGAATCGTATTTAGTTTTCATTGATCTCAGAAATTTTAGTACAACATCTTTTACTTCTATGCCATATCCTGTAATATCATTCACTATATCATTAACTCTCAAAAGATAGTCTACAATCTTCTCTTCTCCAGTCATCTTTAAGCCTTCAAATTTTACTTTTAGCACTTGTAAATATTCCAACTTCACCTTGGTTTCTCCTTCATAGATCTTGTTTAGTTTTCCGCAAACATCATAAGTAGTTTCACAATGCATAACCTTGCTATGCATAGAATTAGACAAGTTGTTCATAATGGAAAACCAAGCTTTCTCATTATTCTCATAATCCTTTTTTCCTGCAACATGAGTAGGAGTAGTAGGGATAGTATATTTTTTCTTGACTGGCATCCAAACATCACGTCTAAGGGAACCTAAGTATCCTTTCATCAATGAGCTCCATTTAGCATAATTTTTTCCATCAAACCTAGGTGGCTTGCATGAACCTTCCTAACTTGCCATTGTGTTCACTTATCCAAGATTTACTCGAGCTGATTAAGCTTCTCCTAGGGAACCTAGGGCTCTGATACTAATTATTGGAACATAGTGATCTACTGAGAGGGGGGTGAATCAATATATATTAAAACTTGTATTCCTGAAAACCTTTTTGTAGATTCAAACTTAAAACCCATATGTGTAGATTAAAACATAAACCAATATAGAAATCACATGCACATGGAACATCAACACATAACACCAGATGTACGTGGAAAACCTTGAATAGGAAAAACCATGGTGAGAAATGCTACTAGGATCTTGGTGCAAGAGCACCAATCCACTTTCATTCAAATTTCATCAAGTTTGTTAGGTGTAAGGTTGTTATAGGATTTGAGGTCATTTGGTGTCTAGGATAAGATTTAGGTTTTGAAGCTTTAAATATGAGTTAAAACCCATTCCACCTACTTTTTTTACTGTTGATAAGTGGAATGGGCATAGGATGTTAGAAATAGGATGGTAGGGTGTTATATTTGTTCTGTATGAAGAGTTTGGGGTGAGAAGGTATGACTGTCTTGAGAAATATAGTGAATTTGGGAATGAAAATGAAGGGTTTGAGAGAGAGTTTGATTAAATAATGTGTGTAGAGGCTGAGAGTTGGTCTTGTGAGCATAGGTAGAAATTTTTAAGAGTTTTGGAGGCATTTTCAAGTTTGTATGAGTTTGGGAACCATACGATTGAAAAAACCCTACCCTATAATGGTGGAAAATTAGGGTTTTATGTAGTAGCAGTTAGATGAGGGTTTGGAGTCCTAAAAGTTGTTGAAAGAGGCCTCTTGTTACCTATCTTAAAGGTTTGAGTGGTTGTTCAAGATTGGTGGATAATTTCAAGAGTACTTCCTTTGAAAAATAGATCTAATTAGTCTACTAGGTCAGCATTGTCTCAAGGATTTGAGAGAATTTTTCAAAAGTAATCTATGGTGGTTTTGATATATGTTTTAGTTGGCCTTGATGGGTCTCTGAATGTGACAAGGACTTGAGTGTTGCTAGACTCTCTGAGAAGAAAAGTTGAACAAACTAGATCTGCAAACCTACTAGCCAAAGGGTAGTGTTAGTTTGGAAAAGGACTTTGTAAGGGTTTGTGAGTTAAATTGTTGTTTGATCTAACTTTAATTGTATTTTTTTAGATTAAATCCAACTATCCCTGCATTATTTGGTACAAGAGCATAGGGAATAGGTCTTTTGAAGATTGAAGGTTGTTGATTGAAGAGAAGAAAGTAGGAAGTTGAATATTCAAAGTATCAAGATGCCTCCAAAAAGAAAGGAATGATTGTGGGAGATGAAAGTGAGACTGAAGATGAAGAAGAGGAAGAATATGCAGATGTTGATGAAGAGTTGGATCCTGAAGACCAAAGAATGGCCAAGCTATTGAAGGCAGTGAAAGGTAATAAACATAAGGTAAAATTTGAATTACCAATGTATGATGGTACTTTAGATGAAGAAGCATTATTAGATTGGATTTCTACTTTAGACAACTTCTTTGAATTTGAGGATATATTTGATGAGGAAAAAGTAAAGATAGCCAAGACTACATTGAAGGGGCATGCATTAGTTTGGTGGGATTATGAATAAGCAGAGAGGAGAAGAAGAGGTAAGTCAAAAATTTATTCATGGGATAGGAAGTGTTGGTTAATTTTAACAAACCAAACATGCCTTAGCAAATATCTATGAGTTTGCCAAACTCAATTATCGAATACCTGCTAGATGAGTGGCCAACAAACGATATAAAGTGTATATTTCTTTATCTCCTGCACTTCGGGTTCTGCCAAACCCAGGAGGGGGTTCCCACAATGCCAAATAGATAACTCATTTTAACAATTTACACATACATTGTAAGTCAAGGCAGACAGATTCTCATTAATTGCAATTAAGATGAAATCAATCACAAAGGTGGCAATTCTTTGAGCTAATTTTGTAACTTAAGCTGAGAATGTAAAAATAATAATGAACAACAGGTAGGTCAATGATTATTTTAAAAGATTTCTCTTAAGTCGAAGGACTGAAACCCCAAGAAAGGTTAAATGGGTTATAGATTAGTGCCATTATCTATGGGTTAGGAGTCTACACAAATTGAAACATAAGGCATGTTTAATTTTGAGCAATTATGATCTAGTGATATAACCTTGTAATTCACAAATCAATGACTAAATACTAAAGACTTCTTGCCAAATCCAAATGACTTTACATATGATCTCATGATCTAATCTGAGCATTTTAATTCATTCCATGAACATGAGCCAAAACAAAATCACATATCAAAGCATAACACGATGACAATTAATGAAATGATCGTTGATCAATATTTTCATTAATAATTCTAATACAAAACAAAAAGGAGAGACTATAGACTCAAAAATTCTCCATTATTGTTCAAATATACTCAAAAACCATACATTTAACTAAATTTAATGTCTAGACTCAAAACACTAGATAAAGACTTGACGTATCTGATCTATGTTTCTTAATTCTCTCGATGTAGCTCCAGAATTTCAACAAAAGATCCACACAAATGGCCCTAAATTCAATTTTATAGAATAAGGGAGCAAAAACAAGCCTCATGCCAAGTGTACACATGTCAATATTGGATTGGACCACTGGAAGGTATATTCCAAATTTGGTTATATTTGCAATCGTCAAAAATGGAGGGAATACACATAAGACAAAAAATTTACATTTTCAATAGAGAGAAAATTTTCCTTTTCAAAAGTACACGTCAAAAGGAGCACATCCAATTCATCAAGAAAAATGACAAAATGATGTAGACCATAGGTGAGTTAGCATCTCAATCACCATCCTACATCATCAACAACTGATACTTTCCCGTGAAACATATGTTTTAACTTTGTAATCTCTGAGGCCAGACCTGTACAATACATGACCAAGTATATGTTTCACAAACCAAAATTTCCAACATATAACCTTCCCCATTCTTAATATTCTTCCTAGGATGGCCAATCAAAGTCCATAATTTTGTCCATGGTTTTCCTGTAAGGGGAATATTTGGTTACAATTGCATTGGATTCCCTGTCGAAATCCTCCAGAAAGCTAGTAAGAAATGTTAGACTCTCCAGGGTGTTGTTGAAGACATCAATATTAACTTCTTTGAAAATTTTATTTACCTGGGAATCAATGACCTCATCCAGTTCCTTCTTCCATGTCTACAAGGGTTTCACTTCATAATTAGCTACCTCAATATCTGGTAGTGGTGCTAAATCAGTGTGGTTATATTGAGCTATCAACTCTATTATCTTTTGTTGCAATGGGGTTGCATATCCCTGAAACTTCTTCTAACTCAACTCAAACACAAAGTCATAAATTGGAAGCACTAGAGGGTACTTATCTTCATGCTATCCAGCTCCCACTAAAATTAACATCAATCTATCAACTCTTGGGACCCATTTATTCAGGGTTGGTATGGAAAACATCTTATCCTTTTGAGACAACCTCATTGCATGCACCATCAAAGTATAGTTGTCATGGACACTATTGAGTCTATTATGAATCTTCTCATTCAAATGTTTTAAGGTAGTGTAGAAAACCTTTGATATGTTCTCATACATTGTATCTTAAGATTTCTCTAGCAACTTCTTATATACCTCAATTTGTAGAAGCAGTTGATCTTTGTCAAATGAACTAGAGCTTGGTCTACTTATTTCTTCCTCTACAATTGATTCTTGTCCTTGATTATATGGTACTATTGCTAGAGACTAGCTATGAAATGAGTGTTTTACATATGTCATTGGAGAAACTAAAGATGAGTGGCTTGAGCTAGGCTGACCCTGTTCTCTCTGTACTTCCTCTCTTTGTTTATAGAATGTCAATTCTATTTCTAGTGTAGCCACTTTCTACTAGTTGTTGTCATAGTCATCCAGGGGTTCTTTGTATTTAACTATGAGATTATCTCTTTACAAGGTAAGACCCTCCACAATTGACCGGGTAAACCTAGAAACATTAACAACCATGTCTGCAGCTTCCAAAGCTGGAGTATCAACAACTCTTTTTACAAGCAATTGTCCACTAAGCTTTGATGGCTCTACCAGGACTGGTTTCCTAGATGCCGAAGATAATGACCATATCACCAATGCATCCCAATCCTCGCTAAAGGCTGAACCTCGAAGGGACATTTCTTGTTCTTCTTCTGTTTGTACAAGAGGTACAAGAGGTCTTTTATCCCTTTTTATAGCATCTAAAACAATGGCATCAACAATATTCCACTCTGGCAATAACAACACAACACTCTTTACAAGTTCCATGCCCTGCTGGGCATTAATCTTTTTGAACTCATCTTTCATAATGCTTCTTACACTCGTCTAGATGACACTTTTAGGACATTTAGGGTGCAAGATCCTTTCAATGGCCACCTTCTCTGCATAATTGGAAACCTTGGGTTTCCACTAGAAATCCTGAAATGTTGAGGTTTCAATGAATGAGTCATCCTCCATAAACTGTTTGTTGGCCTCTACCCTCAAATTAGCTACAATATTCAATCCACAAATATCAAGCTTCCCTAGTCTGAGGATGCTCTATCCTGAGCTTGAAGAAATTTCTCCTTCGTGAGGAGGAATTCCAATCTACATTTCCTCAGGGGTGATAAAGATATGATCTTCATTTGTGTCAGAATAACCAACCACTCCTTTTGCTTCAGTTCTTTGCTTCTTTTGAGGTGGCTGCTTAGGAGGGGCAGAACTTTCAGAAGGTGAATCAAGGTCAATTACAAGTAGAGAGGCCTATGTAGGAGGAGTTGGCACTGCACTCTTGGGAGAGTCTGCTTTTGGTTCTTCAAAGATGATAGGGGCTATTGAGCTCCTTTCCTCACTTATTACTTTCTTCCTCCTAGAATAAATCCTAAATTGTTTGGGTGGTTGATATGGAGGTCTTTCTTCTAATGTCACTTCAACACTTTCTTCAATCACCATTTCCTTTCCTTTATTTGGAACCTCCTGCTACTCTCACAAAACACCAACAATATTATCAAAATTTTCCATGACATACATAGCCCTATTGAAGTCGCCATGTATATCTAGCAAAGGATCATATTAAAGATTCTTCTTCTTCTTAGCTTCCACCATCTTTCTATAAGCTAGGTATTTGGATTTTCTTTCATCTTGTTCCACAAAGTTGACGATATTCTTGATGACATCCTTAGGGTAATCAAAAGCATGTACACAGGTGCCCATTTTCTTATTTGTTTTGAGTTTACTAATGAAGCCTTCAGGATCATGATTTGTCGGGTTCACAGTCATAAGTTGATAAGGATCTAGCATATGTTCTAATTCATTCAGTATCCCTTTAGTCACAATGTAATCTGTAAAGATTGTCTAGTTTGGGAAGAATGACCCCTTCCTTGCTGATTCAGGTAGATGTGTTTTTGTGCAACTCCCAATTGCCTCATGATCTCAAGGAAACCTATTCTTAAAGGAAAATTTGCAGGAAAAACATGTGGACCCAAGCCACTGCCATATATCCTAAAAATTGTCTTATCATGATAGAAAATCAAATCTCCCCAATTATAGCTAAAATTCAAATCCGGCCTCAGCTCCATAGGTCTCAAGAACTCATGGATTTCCTTAGGGATCCTAGGTGGTTCATATACCAAGGCCCTCCTTATCTTGGATGCAAAATACTTTCTAAAGATTAAAAAATTATACCTCTTATCATCTTTATCCAACATACAGGTCCAACATTGAATAGGTAAATCGACATCATCCCTCTTCCTTTCCAATGTAATCTCATTCTCAAAGGCTCTCTATCCTTTATACAGGAAAATATGCATTAACAATGAGTACCACTAGAAATTTACCCATTGTTTTCCCTCTTGCAATTGAACGAAGCCTTTATGGATATGTTCAGCTAGATAAGTTCCATAATCATAAACAATACTATATGGTGGATTTTGCATATGTGTGGCTAGGTAGCCATACTCCTTTTATAATGTGTCAAGTGTATTGGTGCCTAAAATTTGGTAAAATGAGTATATAGTCTTTCTAAAATAATTGGAAAAATAGCTCACTAGGAAAGGTTCAAGCTCTCTATCATCAATCCTAACTTTCCTACGTTGTTTCCCAGTTCCAACAACTATAGTATGTAGAGGAAGCATTTTTGACCTAATGAATACCTTGGTATTGTTATACTCCAATTTGATAGTATCCATATCCAAAGGAAGCATATTTGAATTCCTTTCATGCAAGTCAAAAACCTTTTCAATTTCTTCCCTGGTTATTTTCACCATAAACACCCCATCATATGTTCTGATTGCCCTATAAACGGGATCATATTTTGATGTGATATCTTTCAAGAGGTCCGCATCCATGTACACATTAGGGACAACCAGTTTCCCCATATCCAAATTTCATTGGTTACTGAAAGGAGACCCAAGGTTTCTATTTCCAAACCAATGTTGAAACATCTACCATCCCGTGTAGGGTACCTGGGCATCTTTGATGAAGCAAGCTTTATCTATCAAACCCTCCTTCAGAGTAGGGCCACCAAACAAAACTGTTCCCTCTGGTTTCTTATTTTTAGACTAGGGTAATAAATCGATGACATCCTATGAAAGGGTTTTAGACTGGGTAGAGGAAGAAGCACCTCAAGTTTTGGGAGCCATGGGCTTGAATTTGCAAGAGCTCTTACAGAGGAATTTTAACTACTCAATTTCTTAACTACTATTTTTGACTTAGGATGAGGGCTAATTCAGGGCAATTTATAGGGCTAACCCTAATTCACAAAACTAAAAAGGCATAAAATTGTGTTTTTCGTACTTACTCCTTTCAACTGTGACAACCCCCAGTGCCGGCCAAGATAACTTCTGCAATTCACCTCTCAACTCTTCGTATTTCCTTGGACACGTCTTCAAATCTCACATAAGCAGGAGTCAGCCGCATACACAAATTTTGAAGGGAATTGAATAGTTTTATGGGCCACCTCTGCCATTATTTCCCATTCGTGTGAAGAAAAACAATTGCAATGGGCCTACTTTACATTTTTGAATACACGTCGTTGATCTATGGTTGAGTTGGGCATTTCAAATGACTCAAATTTAGTCAAACTCATTTGAATTTGCAACATCGCTCTAGCTCAGATGAACAACCAATAGAAATTCATTGACAAGAGTCTCCCCATGTACAAGAGGGCCCCACCCGCTGGTAGCCAGAGAGCGCACGTGGCAACATCTTGCGCGTCTTGCCATTTTTAAAGAACCTGCATCTTTCCTCCACGAGCTAGAAGGGAATGGCTATGATCATCTTTCTTTGCCTCTTAGCGCCATCCATCTCAAAGTTTTGGGCATTGAGATGGGACATATCAGCCAGGCCCACATACACATGGCATTGTTTTTGTAACCCTATAGTGATTAAACTACATTTTCTTCAAACGAACAAGCCAATGGGGAATGGTCCAGATTGAATCTTGTGATCTTGTGATCATTGAACCTGCACAAACATAATATATTTAATCTTAAAAAGGGGCCTTGACTAGGTCGACGAGATCTTACCCCTTGGGATTTATGACTTAAGCGTAAGTCATTCATTTGTAAAATATTAAATGCCAACTTTGGGAATATTTAAGACACCTTGCGACTAAGGATGACCACACAGTTCTAAATGAAGGTGCCAGTAAGAAATGTTGAATGACGACTCAAGAGGTGACTTATGTCACTGCTAACCGAACCAACAAGTCAATGCAAAAATAAGACATCTGAGGGAAATATGGGAATTTTGAATTACAAGTTTATTCAAATAAAACCCTAAACCCAGTGTGCACTCAACATACAATGCTGATATTGAGGACAAAAGACCTCAAAATATCAAGAATTTTTGGGGGTCTAACAATGGCTCATGCTCAGGGATGTATACCCCTGGTGGGGATGGCGAGAAACAAATCTCCTGGTGGAGCAGACCAAAAATAGAGGGATAAAAAAAGAAGGAGCTTTCCAAGACAAGACAAGCAGACACAAAAAAAAGAAAACACACCAAACCCTATGTACAAAATTTATAGAACTATACAATGTACATGGAGATAAACCTATTTTAGGAGAAATAGGGTTTCAAGAACTGTCCATGTACTAGAAGTTCCAGAAATTCACCTGCAAGTGACTACAAGAAGTAAGAATCTTCCCCATGAATATCTGTGATTAAGTAAGGGTAAAGCCACAAGGGATCAAACTTCCCATGTTTTTCTCTATCCTCCAATCTAGCATTCCACATCAATACCATGCATCCTACCTCAAATTTCCTTGGCACAAATCATTTTTCATGTAAATATTTAACTTGAAGCTGCATCTTTTCATTCTTCTTGTGAGCTTCTCTCCTCAGCTCATCAAGCTTAGCCAATCCATTCATCCTATTCTGCATCTCATCACAAATTTAAGTATCATATTCCTGAACAAACTTATACATTTTCATCAAATTATTGTTCGGGATCCTAGCCTCCGCTCCATACACCAAGTTGAAAGGGGAATGCCCAATGGATTTCTTGATTGTGGTTCTATTTGCCCATAATGATAGTTGCAATTTCAAATCCCAAGCCTTCTTATTCTTGTAAAGAACTCGTTTAATAATATTCATGAGGCTTTTATTACTGGATTCAACCTTTCCATTTCCCTTGGGATAATATGGAGATGAATATGATACATTTATACCATGCTCATTACAAAAGTTCAGGAATTCTTCTGACCTAAAGCACATTGCATTGTCTGTGACAATTCTTTTAGGGACACCAAATTGGCTTAAAATATTCTTCATCAAGAAATCAATGACTACTTTGCTAGTAGCCTTCTTGGTGGGGATGGCCTCAACCCACTTTGTGAAGTAGTCAGTAGCAACTAAGATCCAAGCGTGTCCTCGACTAGATTTTACTGCTATTTCTCCACTAAAGTTGATACCCCATTGATGAAAGGGAGCTTGTGCTGAAACTGGTCTAAGTGGTAAATTACCTGAGAATTTTAGTTTTCCTTAAATTTATGACAAGCATCACATTTTTGCACAAGTCGGTGTGCATCCTTAAATACTGTAGGCCACCAAAACCCAGCTCTCAAGAGCTTTTTTGTTGTTGTCTTGGCCATATTGTGACCTCCACACACTCCTTTATGCATTTCAATAAGAATATCTTTTGCTTGGTCACCATCCACACATATTAGGAGCACATCCTCTGGTCTTCTCCACCAGAGTTCACCATCGATGATAACATACCTGATTGCATGTAACTTCAAGGTTCTTCTTTCATTCTTAGCCATGCCATCCGGGCATTTCATGGTCTACAAGTATTCAACTATCCTTCTGTACCAACCACATGTTTGCATATCACAAATGGGAGAGACATTTTCCAACTCCACTTCATTGATTTGATTAGCTTCCAGGTTAGATTCAGCCATAAGTTTAGCTAGGCCCTGACCCCTTACCAACTTTGTAATCTAAATTTCTATGTTAAATTCTTGGATTTTGTTTATCCATCTACATCTTCTGCCCATAGTTTCTTGTTGAGTAAAAATGTCCTTGACTGCTGCACTTGGGACATAAGCCACCACTGTTGCACCAGTCAAAGTATGTCTTGAAGTTTTTGATAGCATTAACTAAAGAAAAATCATGGTTCTCAATGGTATAATATTTGAGGATTGGTAGTTTATAACCCTCATCATTTTTCTGCAACAAGATTCTAGCTACAATGTGAAAAGAAGCAAGCATAAATAATTGGAAAGGCTTGGCATAATCTGGAGTTTTCAGGATAGGTGCAACCTTCATAGCATCTTTGATAGCTTGAAAAGATTTAAGAGGCTCTTGTGACCATGCCACCTTTTCTCCTTTCTTGAGCATCTTCGAGATAGGTCTAACTATTTCTGCAAAATTAGTTACAAACCTTCTTAGGAAATTTAGCTACCCTAAGAAAGATTGAATACTTTTGACATTCCTTGGTGGTGTGATCTTGTCAATAGCCACCACTATTTCAGGGAGAATCCTCATTCCTTCCTTTGACATAATATGTCCCAACAACTTTCCTTCCTCAACCCCAAAAACACACTTCTTGGAATTCAACGAGATGCCATACTCCAGAGCTCTAACAAATATTTTCTCAAGGTGTGAGTAGTGGTCCTCCTCTTTCTTACTATGGGTAGTAAGATCATCCTGGTAGATAGCAAGGAACAAGTCTATAAAATCGGAAAAAGACACATCCATAGCCCTCTAGAAAGTGGCACCAACATTTATCAAACCAAATGGCATCCTCACATAAACATAATTCCCCCACGGGGTTGTAAAGGCTATTTTGTACTACTCTGATTGCCTTACTATGACTTGGTTGTAGCCAGAAAATCCATCCATCATAACAAGTAGTTCACAACCGGTGACTTTCTGTAGTATTGCTTCCATGTTGGGTAATAGGTAATTATCTTTCAAGGATGCAACATTTAGGTTCCTGAAATCCACACATAATCTTAAGTCGCCATTCTTCTTTCTGATAGGAACCAGGTTAGACACCCATCAGGAGTGTCTTATTGGTTTGATAATTCCCGCATCACTTAATTTGGTGAGCTCCTCTTGCATTTTGGGCCTTAAGGTAGGATTAATAGGCCTTTGTTTTTGCGTCATAGGTTTTGTATCAGGTTTTAGTGGAATTTCATTTTGAAATGAATCCTCCTTATAAGCTTTTAAATCATCATAAGACCAGGTGAACACATGTCTGTACTTTCGCAATAGTGCAATCAGCATAGTCCTCACATGTGGCTTCATTATCTTCCCTATATATACCTTCTTAGGGGCAATATCTATTCCCAAATTGATTTCTTCTAAGTCCTCTTTATGTGCACTTGATTGTTTAACATTGGATATATTTGGGCCATCAAAAACCCTCTCAAGTGCAACTAAACCCTTAGGAATTTTATTGGTCTTAAGCTGAATTGTCTCATTACTGAATAGTGTCTCCTTTCCATCCACTTCCACCACATGGGCACTGAAATGAATCTCCTGATTCTCATATCTATCCACACAATGTAGGAATTTCAATATGTCATTGTCATCATTGAACACCTATCAATTGTAGATGTTGTCAGGTACTACCAGCCTTGTTTGTACCTCAATTCTTGAGACACCATCAAAAGTTACATCATCAAGCTTGACAACAATATTGGCCAATAAATATGCTTTGACATTATGTCCTCTTTCTACCCAGTCTATTCCAAAGGCATCAAATAATTCAATAGTATCCCATACCTGATTCCTATACTGCCTCAACCTATTGTCCTTAGTGAAAAATATGGACCTGACTTGGGATGCTACTAGTTCAAAGTCCCCAAATACTTTTAACATCTTTATTCCATGCTTAGAAGCTAACTTTAGACCGAGTAACAAGGCTTC
Organism: Sequoia sempervirens; assembly: GCA_007258455.2. Lineage (NCBI taxonomy): Eukaryota > Viridiplantae > Streptophyta > Pinopsida > Cupressales > Cupressaceae > Sequoia > Sequoia sempervirens. The sequence continues at coordinate 216,587,302 of VDFB02358134.1, forward strand.
ATATTCAACCACATTATTGGTACATACAAATTGTAGTAAGAAAGAGTACTTAAACATCTTACCTTGAGGGGTGATAAGAATGACCCCAACACTTGAACCTTCTTTTGAACATGCTCCATCAAAATAGAGCATCCACAAAGTATCTTCTGGGGACGTTTGTGCGATTTCCTTAGCAATTTGAGTAGGATTAGATTCTTCATCATCTTGTTTCAACTACTCTAAATGAAAAGTGTCAAGAATTGTGTCCACAAAAATTAATCATTGGGGGCTCCTCTGGTTCTTCAACTAGCTCAATCATATGTCAAAATCTTGATTCTCTAGTAATTTTAACATCTTTCTGGTCAATGGAAAAGGTGGCAAATGATAAATCACATTGCATACTTCCCCCCATGGAGGCACACCATTGTTTAGATAGCAACATCCCATAAGTAGGGGGAATTTCAACTACTGTGACACTCATGACCAACTCCTTTTCAGGAAATGCAGCCAGCCTATATGGAACCTCATAGATTACACCAATGATAGTAACCTCCCTTGAATCCATGGCATAACATTTTCCATATGTACTATCAACTTTCAAACCCATTTCTTCCATGATCTTAACTAGCATGACATTATTTGGAGCCCTAGAATCAATCATACAATTTTTGAGTATCTTTCCATCAATGATCAGACTCAAAAAGAAAGGATTGACCAAACTTGGGTTTGCTGTAATAGTAGTTCCTAAGTAGATCTCAGGGTTTTCACTGAAAATTTCTTACAATTCAATACCTTTTGATTGACCAACACTCGTGTGAGGTACATCAACTTCTATATTATGCTTATTTCCTCCTAAAATACTATTGATAATAGCCACCATTTTATTTTTGTGATAATTGATCCTCATCATTTGAAGGAGTGGGACTATGACCCGGATTGGGGACAAGACTTGAAACATATCAATGGGAGAATAGCTAGGCATCTTGGGAAATACTATTTCTTGAGGGGCTACTTTGTCAGTCTTCTTCTTAGCTACATTAGAGGTTAGTTTCAATTCTTTGGTTTTTGTGTCATGATGTGTGACTTCAGCGTTAGCCTTAACTTAACTACCTTTCTTCACCCAAATTCTCATTTCTTTTGTCTCCTTAGGCTTGGTTTCTTCACTCTTGTTCTTTTCCTCACCTCCTTCACTTTTTGCATTGCCTTCCTTTATGAATAAACCTCCAGAATGGCCTTGATTGCCACTCACCACTCTAATCCTCAAATGTAGATCACTTCGTGCTTGAGCCCTTACAGCTAAGGAAGTTGTATATCTTTCTATATCCTCATTCAAGGGTCTTCTTAGAGAAAAGTTTGATGTCTCAGGATTGTAGGTGATATACTCGTCTTCCATTTCCTCATCTGATAGTACTTGCTGATGGTATATACTTTCATGTCTCCTCTATGTATCCACATCATCTGTATCAGCCTCATCAATAGAAGAATAACCACCACATTCCAAATCTTACCTAGTTATGAACACATTTGTTGATTCATCTGGATTGTGTGGTGAATGGGATTCCCTTGATCTTGTTGGTTTTCTAACATAGATCTAGCTACAACACACTGCATTGATGCATGGGGAGTCTCATGCTTCACACCACAGTAAATCCTCAACTACATTTGTGGTATTCTTATGTAGAGGATCAGGTGTAGTTTGGTAATTCTTCTAATTATTCTGAATTGGCTTGCAATTATGCCAATTGGTATGATAAGGGAAATCTTGAAATCTAGGGGGCCTATCATTTCTCTGAAATTGAGGTTTATCATTTTTGCTTACTTTTGTAATAGATTGAGAACTTTATCTAGTTTCTCATTAGGAGCTGCAACCTTATTGGATTTCTCATTGTGAGCTTTGAAATTCTTTAGAAGTTTAGGGTCATCTCTCCTTCCTACCTTACCAGAATCCCTTCTATTATTCTCAATGTTCACAACCATTTTATATGCTTCAGGCAAGGTTCATGGATTCTTGTCCCTAAGTAAGTAACACATCTTAGAATCATAAGCATTGCAGTATGTTACCAAACATGCATTAGGGTTAGGTCTCAAATAAGCGGGCACTCTATAGATAGACTTCTAAAACCTTGTGTTGAATTCGACAACAGATTCATTGTGTCCTTTGGTGATGTTATTGAAATCATTCAATCTGAATCTAGGATTAGTCTGATCCCCATATTGTTCCCTAAAGGCTTGGTAGAATGATTCCTTTGAATGAATACTTCCATCAGGTAATCCTCTATAGCAATCCCTTGCATCCTCAACCAAGGATTGCATAAAATACTTCATTGCTACATCATCTTCCCATAATTCAAAGTCCTCAACAAAAATCTAGAAGGCTTTCAGGTGATCTTCTCCACTAAGAGCATTATTTCCAATAAATTTAGGGAGATGCTTCCTAGCATTGTTTGGGACATGATTTGGGTAACCAGGGATGTTGTCAAAACACAAATTCCTATATCGGTCATTATGAGGTGCCCCCTGAGACACCTATCCCTATCAGTATCCTTTTGTGCATCATTTTTCTTACTATCCATTTGATCATGTTCCCTACCTTTCCCATTTCCTTTGCTACCATCATTCTTATTCTTACTTTCTTCCTCATCATCAGAATAAGAACTATTACTTCTATTTAAACCTCCTCCACCTCCTTTATTACCACCACCCCCTCCAGTAGGAATATGTCCCTCAGGATTATTTTCATGAGTTCCACTGTCACTCTTCCCAGAACCTGAAGGCTTTGGGGTTGGGATTTCCATTTTGAGGAAAGCAATTTTTCTAGACATTTCTACACTATTTGCTTCTATCTCTACCCTCCTCAGTTCTTCTTACAATTTCTCACTCTTTAACTACAACTTGAAAGTGTCAGGGTCTAACAGTGTAGTAGATGGATTGGGATTGACTTCAGGACTGATAATAGGTGTCTTGGCAGCTGAGGTAAAGGTGTTTATGTTGGTATTGGTATCAAGAGCATTGGAGAGATTTTGGTAGGAGTGATCAGCAATCCTTTTCCCATGATCTATAAATGATGCTTTCTTAAGAGGGTCAGAAGACTTGGTGGCAGCAATGGTTAATGTATAAGTACTAGCAGCAGAATTTCCATTCGGGATTATGATTTTTGGGGCTTTAGGGACAATTCGAGCTGCTACAATAGCAACTTTCTCCTTAACAATCTTTTCTCTAGCAACCTTTTTGTGGGCTATCTTTTCTTGTGTGGCCTTTTCAAAGGCTCTTTGCTTAGCATATTCTTCTCTCATTTTCTCCACTCTTTCTTTCTTCTCGTCCCTTTCAAGCTGCTTGGCCTTAATTCTATCCTCCTTTTCCTTTTGAGTTCTTTTCTCCGCTTGTTCAGCCAACCATTCAGCCTCTTCATCCAAGGCTTGTATATCTTTGTTGACATCTTCCTCAGTTTTGAGGAAATCTCCATACTCACTTTGAGCTAGAGTATGGAATGTTTGATCCACAACTTCTTCCCCAAGGAAAGTAAGTGTTGGTGGATTGGTATTTTCTCCTCTAGGATTATAATTTTCCCCATGAAATACAGATCCCATCCTGGGTGTTGGTGGGATTGAAGGAACTTTACTCTTACTCCAGAATTCCCATTTATCTTCTTCTCTAGAAATTCCAAGATTATCAAATACTTGTTCAGTAGGGAAACTACCTTGTCTTCCCTCAATTGCCCCACTATTACTTGAATCTCTAGTAGTATTTACAATAATTACCTCATTATTGAAAGTCGGAGATGCTCCAAGAAGAGAATCGAGGGACTTACTAGATTCTGCAACTTTCTTCTTCCATAGAGGTTGTTTATCCTTTGTAGGCTCAAATTTTTCTTTCTATTTAGGAGTTTCTTCAATTGAATTTTGGTTTTCCTTATGATGTTTTCCTAGCTGTTAAATTTCTCCTTATCAGGTTCTTTGTGAGACATATTTTTCGCACTGGTGTGTGAAAATTTAGAGTTGCCACCCAGGATACAGGGAAATAAAATTTGACTGTATCTAGATTTGTTATTTGCAACTTCAGAGAGAATTTTGAACATAACTCAACATAAAGTGATAGAACTAACCAAAAGTTGATGCATGAACAAAAAATGACGTATATGACTCCTAAGAGCGAATGACAACCTACTTCAAAAAATGATGATAAAGACTTGACTCTGACTATACCAGATCTACACTAGAGATGCTAAATTTTGTGAAAGCTCCCTAGAAAAGTCACCATTCTGTTGGTTAATTTTAATGAACCAAGCAGGCGTTTGCAAATATCTATGAGTCTTCCAAACTCAATTCTCGAATACCTGCCAGACGAGTGGCCAACAAAGGAGATAAAGTGTATATTTCTTTATCTCATCCACTTAGGGTTCTGCCAGACCTTGGAGGGGTTTCCCACAATGCCAAATAGATAACTCATTTTAAAATTTTACACATACATTGTAAATTAAGGCAGACAGATTCCCATTAATTGCAAATAAGATGAAATCAATCACAAAGGTGGCAATTCTTTGAGCTGATTTTGTATCTTAAGCTGAGAATGTAAAAATAAAAATGAACAACAGGAAGGTCAATGATTATTTTAAAATATTGATCTTAAGTCAAAGGACTGAAACCCCAAGAAAGGTTAAATGGGTTAAAGATTAGTGCCTTTATCTATGGGTTAGGAGTCTACACAAATTGAAACATAAGGCATGTTTAATTCTGAGCAATTATGATCTAGTGATATCACCTTGTAATTCACAAAACAATGACTAAATACTAAAGACTTCTTACCAAATCCAAATGACTTTGCATATGAACTCATGATCTAATCTAAGCATTTTAACTCATTCCATGAGCAAGAGCCAAAACTAGATCAGATATCAAAGCATAACACGATGACAATTAATGAAATGATCGTTGATCAATATTTTCATTAATAATTCTAATACAAAACCAAAATCAGAGACTATAGACTTAGAAAATCTCTATTATCATTCAAATATACTCAAAAACCATACATTTAACTAAATTTACTATCTAGACTCAAAACATTAGATAAAGACTCAACGTATCTGATATTTGTTTCTTAATTCTCTCGATGTAGCTCAATAATTTCAACAAAAGATCTGCACAAATGGCCCTAAATTCCCTTTTATAGAATAAAGGAGCAGAAATAAGCCTCAGGCCAAGTGTACACATGTCAATATTGGATTGGAACACTAGAAGGTATATACCAAATTCAGTTATATTTGCAATTTTAAAAAATGGAGGGAATACATATAAGACAAAGAAAATTTACATTTGCAATAGAGAGCAATTTTTCCTTTTCAAAAGCACACATCAAAAGGAGCTCATCCAATTCATCGAGAAAAATGACAAAATGATGTAGACCATAGGTGATTCAACATCTCAATCAACATCCTACATCATCAACAACCAATACTTTCCTGTGAAACATATGTTTTAACTTTGCAATCTTTGAGGTGAGTCATGTACAATACATGACCCAGTATATGTTTCACAAACCAAACTTTCCAACATATAACCTTCCCCATTCTTCATATTCTTCCTTATATGGTCAATCAAAGTCCATAATTTTGTCCATGGATTTCCTATAAGGGAAATATTTGGTTACAACTGCATTGGATTCCCTGTTGAAATCCTCCAGAAAGCTAATAAGAAATGTTAGCCTCCCCAGGGTGTTGTTGAAGACATCAATATTAACTTCTTTGCAAATTGTATTTACCTAGGAATCAATGACCTCATCCAGTTCCTTCTTCTATGTCTGCAAGGGTTTCACTTCATAATTAGCCAACTCAATATTTGGTAGTGGTGCTAAATCAATGTGGTTATATTGAGCTATCAACTCTATTATCTTCTGCTCCAATGGGGCTGCATATCCCTGAAACTTCTACTCACTCAACTTGCACACAAAGTCATAAAATGGAAGCACTAGAGGATAATTATCTTCATGCTGGATAGCTCCCACTAAAATTAACTTCAATCTCTCAACTCTTGGGACCCATTTATTTAGGGTTGGTATGGCAAAAATCTTAGCCTTTTGAGACAACCTCATTGCACACACCATCAAAGCATAGTTTTCATGAACACTATTAAGTCTATTTTGAATCTTCTCATTGAAATTTTTTAAGGCAATGCATTGAGTCTATTCTGAATCTTCTCATTCAAATGTTTTAAGGCATTGTAGACAACCTTTGATATGTTGTCATACATTGTATCTTGAGCTTTCTCTAGAAACTTCTTATATACCTAAATTTGTAGAAGCAGATGATCTCTTTCAGATGAACTAGAGCTTGGTCTACTTATTTCTTCCTCTACAATTGATTCTTGTCCCTGATTATATGGTACTGTTGCTAGAGCCTGGCTATGAAATGAGTGCTATACAGGTGTCATTGGAGAAATTGAAGATGGGTGGCTTGAGCTAGGCTGACCCCGTTCTCTTTGTACTTCATCTCTTTGTTTATAGAATGCCAATTCTATTTCTAGTGTAGCCACTTTCTGGTAGGTTCTATCATAGTCATCCAAGATTTCTTTGTATTTAACTTTGAGATTATCTCTTTCCAAGGTAAGACTCTCCACATTTGACTGGGAAAACCTGGCAACATTAACAACCATGTCTGTAGCTTCCAAAGCTGGAGTATCAACAACTCTTTTTGTAAGAAGTTGTCCACTAAGTTTTGATGGCTCTGTCGGGACTAGTTTCCTAGATGCCGAAGATAATGACCATATCGCCAGTGCATCCCAATCCTCACTGAAGGATTAACCTCGAAGGGCCATTTCTAGTTCTTCTTCATTTTGTACAAGAGGCCTTTCAACCCTTCTTATAGCATCTAAAACAATAGCATCAACAATATTCCACTCTGGAAATAGCAACACACCGCTCTTCTTTACAACTTCTCTACCCTGCTGGGCATTAATCCTTTTGAACTCATCTTTCATAATGCTTCTTACATTCACCTAGATGACACTTTTAGGTGATTTAGGGTGCAATTTCCTTTCAATGGCCACCTTCTCTGCATAATCAGTAACCTTGGATTTCCACCAGAAATCCTGAAATGCAAAGGTTTCAATGAATGAGTCATCCGCCATAAACTCTTTGTTGGCCTCTACCCTCAAATCATCTACAGTATTCAATCCACAAATATCAAACTTCCCTAGTTTGAGGATGCTTTGTCCTGACCTTGAAGCAATTTCTCTTTTGTGAGGAAGCATTCCAATCTACATTTCCTCAGGGGTGACAAAGATATCATCTTCATCTATGTTAGAATAATCAACCACTCCTTTTGCTTCAGTTCTTTGCTTCTTTTGAGGTGGTTGCTCAGGAGGGGAACAACTTTTAGGAGGTGAATCTAGTTCAATTACAGGTAGAGAGGCCTGTGTAGGAGGAGTTGGCAATGCACTCTTGGGAGACTTTGCTTTTGGTTCTTCAAAGACGATAGGGGCTATTGAGCTTCTTTTCTCACTTGCTAGTTTCTTCCTCCTAGAATAAATCCTCAACTGTTTGGGTGGTTGATATGGAGGTCTTTCTTCTAATGTCACTTTAGGACTTTCTTCAACCACCATTTCCTTTCCTTTATATCTGGCAAAGGATCATATTGAGGATTATTCATCTTCTTAGCTTCCACCATCTTTCTATAAGCCAGGTATTTGACTTTTCTTTCATCTTGTTCCTCAAATTGGAAGAGATTCTTGATGACATCCTCAAGGTAATCAAAAGCATGTACAAAGGTACCCATTTTCTTATCTGTTTTGAATTTACTAATGAAGCCTTCAGGATCATGATTCCTCGGTTTCACGGTCATCAGTTCATAAGGAGCTAGCAAATGTTCTAATTCATTCACTATCCCTTTAGTCACAATGTAATTTGCAAATACTGTCCACTTTGGGAAGAATGACCCCTTCCTTGTTGATTCAGGTAGATGTGTTTCTTGTGTAGCTCCCAACTACCTCATGATCTCAAGGAAACCTATTCTCAAAGGAACATCTGTAGGAAGAACATATGGACCCAAGCCACAACCATATATCCTAAAAATTGTCTTATCATGATACAAAATCAAATCTCCCCAATTATGGCTCAAATTCAAATCTTGCCTTAGCTCCCTAGGTCTCAAGAACTCCTGGATTTCCTTAGTGATCCTAGGTAGCTATATTATATGGTTGATGTTGCATATGTGTGGTTAGGTAGCTATACTCATTTTTTAATGTGTCAGGTGGATTGGCGCCTATAATTTGGTAAAATTATTATAAAATTTTTCTTAAATAACTAGAAAAATAGCTCATTGGGAAAGGTTCGAGCTCTCTATCATCAATCCTAACCTTCCTTCGTTGTTTCCCAGTTCCAACCACTGCAGTATGTAGAGGCAAAATTTTTAACCTAATGAATACCTTGGTATTGTTATACTCTAATCTGATAGTATCCATATCGAAAGGAAGCATATTTGAATTCCTTTCATGTAGGTCAAAAACCTTTTCAATTTCTTCCCTGGTTATTTTCACCATAACTAGCCCATCATATGTTTTGACTGCCCTAGAAACGAGATCATATTTTGATGTGATATCTTTCAAGAGGTCCACATCCATGTACACATTAGGGACAACCAATTTCCCCATATCCAAATTTCATGGGTTACTGAAAAGAGACCCAAGGTTTCTATTTCTAAATCAATTTTGAAACATTTGCCATCCCGTGTAGGGTACCTGCGCATCTTTGATGAAGCAAGCTTTATCTATCAAACCATCCTTCATAGTAGGGCCGTGAAACAAGACCCTTCCCTCTGGTTTCTTATTTGTAGAGTGGGGTAATAAATCGATCACATCCTATGAAAGGGTTCTAGACTGGGTAGAGGAAGAACCACCTTGAGTTTTGGGAGCCATGGGATTGAATTTGCAAGAGCTCTTATGGAGAAATTTTAACTACTCAATTTCTTCACTACAATTTTTGACTTAGGATGAGGGCTAATTCAGGGCAATTTATAGGGCTACGACCTTTTTTAAAAGAAAATATTAACCCTAATTTTAAAGAAATGTAAGCAAAACAATGAAACACACTTGTTTTAAAACAAATTAAAAGCAAACCCTAACTCAGAAAACTGTAAAGGCATAAAATTGCATTTGTCATACTTACTTCTTTCAGCCGTCACAACCCCCAATGCCGGCCAAGATAATTCACCTCTCAGCTATTCGTATTACCTTGGACACTTCTTCAAATCTCACATAAGTAGGAGTCGGCCGCATACACAAATTTTGAAGGGAATTGAATAGTTTTATAGGTCACCTCTGCCATTAATGCCCATTCGCGTAAAGAAAAACAATTGCAACGAGCGTACTTTGAATTTTTGAATATATTTCATTGATCCATGGCTGAGTTTGACATTTCGAACAACTCAAATTGAGTCAAACTCATTTGAATTTGTAACACCGCTCTAGCTCAAACGGACAACCAAGAGAAATTCACTGACAGTACTTTGCCCATCTACGAGAGGGCCCCACCCGCTAGTAGCTATAGAGTGCATGTGGCAACATATCATGGGTCTAGCCATTTTTAAAGAACCTGCATCTTCCCTCTATGAGCTAGCGGGGAACAACTATGATCATCTTTCTTTGATCGCTTAGCATTGTTGATCTCAAAGTTTTGGGCGTGGAGATGGGACATATTGGCCGGTCCCACGTACATGTGGTGTTGTTTCGCTAACCCTGTAGTGATTAAACTACATTTGTTTCAAATGGACAAGCCAGTGGGAATATTCTAGATTAAATCACGTGATCTCATGATCATCAAATCTACATGAACATACAAAGTTAATCTTAAAAATGGGCCTTGACTAGGCTGACGAGATCTTACTGCTTGGGATTTATGACTTGAGTGTAATTCATTCGTTTGTGAAATATTAAAGGCCAACTTTTGGAATATTTAAGACACCTTGTGATCGGGGATGACTGAATAGTTCTAAACGAAGGGGCTGGTAAGAAATGTTGAATGACAACTCAAGAGGTGACTTATGTCACTGGTAACAAGACCAACAAGTGAAAACAAAAATAATACATCCGAGGGAAATATGGGAATTTTGGATGACAAGTTTATTCAAATAAAACCCTAAACCTAGTGTGCACTTAGCATACAATTTTGATATTAAGGACAAAAGATCTCAAAATATCTAGGATTTTTGGGGGTCTAATAGGATGGTAGCTAAGTTAAAGGGTAATTTTTTTCCAAATGACTATGCTATTCAAATTTCAAAGAAACTTCAAGATTTAAAGCAAAGAGAGATGGATGTGAAAACCTACACTAATGAATTTTATAAATTGAGCATAAGGGTAGGACATATGGTAGATGATGTTGAGAAAGTGGCCAAGTACCTTAGTGGATTGAGATTTAACATACAAGATGAAATAAGTTTGCATAATCCAAAAACAATTGAAGAAAGCTATCAAATGGAAATAAGAGCAGAATAAAAAGTTACAAGGAGATAAGAAAAGTAAACAAGAGGAAGGGGCAACACTTCAAGGGGTAGAGGCACATTTTATTCTTCAAGAAAAACCAATGAGAGCCAAGAGGATGCACACAAAGGACAAGAACCAGTTGCAGGTTTTAGAGGTGGATTCAGGGGATCAAGAGGCAGATTTGGTGGTAGAAATCCAAACATTTTTGTAGGAAAGTGTTATAAGTGTGGTGAGTATGGTCATCCTTTTTACAAATGTCCTAAAAATCTTAGTTCAACATCTAGTGGTGGAGAAAGGAAGAATGAAAGGAGAGCACAAATTTTCTAAGTAGATTACTATGAATTTTCAAATTCAAATACTCTACGTGTTGCACCTGAAGTTGGTGAAAGTTTGATGGTGAGAAGAACTTTTTTTCAAGCATCCAAGGAGAAGGAGATGGCTCAAAGAAGGAAATTGTGAAAGAAAACTTGTCAGTGTAAAGGTAAGGTGTGTAAAATTGTGATAGATTTAGGATCTACAGATAATATAGTATCTTGTGAAATGATTGATAAGTTACAGTTTGGAAGGATCCCTCTTGAAAATCCATATCATGCTTCATGGGTGATTGATGATCAATCTATCCTTGTTAAAGATCAAGCACTAGTTGAATTTCAAATTGGTGGATACAGGAATAAAGTGATTTGTGATATCTTACCAATGAGTTGTTGCCATTTAATCCTTAGAAGACCATGAAAATTTGATAGGCACTCAATCTATGATGGGAGAGCTAACACATATTAGATTTTGAAGGATGGCATTACTTTTATACTAACCCCATTGCAGGAGGGTGGAAAAGAGAAAAACAAGGCAACTAAGGTTATTAATTTGGTAAGAAAGAGGTTAAGGAGATTTCAAGAGATAAGCAAGAAGGGAGAAAGATATTTGCAGCCACTTCTAGGTCAGGAAATGAGAAGATAGTAAATTTGCAGGCTACCATAGTCATAAGAAGCAATGAAGAAGGTGGGAAAATTTTGATTAAGACCGAGTTTGAGAAAAGCAGGGGTGAAAAGATAGAAAGTGAGTTGAAAAGGAAAGAAGGAATAGAGGTTGGGACAATATTTTGTCCTATAGCTACTAAGAAAGTTATAGGGAAGCCAAGTACTGATAGTACAATGGAGAAAAATGCTATCAAGACAAAGTTTATTGAGAAAAGAAATCTGAATACCAAGTTGCATGGAAAAGAGAAGGAGATTCAAGGACAAGAGAATAGTTTCAAATGTGAAGACAGAGATAGGAAAGAGGTAGGTGACTTTAAGGTTGGGAAAAGAGTATTTGCAGGTGTTAAAGCAAGAAGAAGGTCAGTTAGAAGAGAAGGGATAGTCAAGAGGTGTTTATCAGGGTAGTCAATGCAAAAGAAGGAAAAGATAGGTGATAAGCAGTATGCTTTCAATGATGGTGTCAAAAGAAAAAAGTATATGCTTTAGAGGAAAAGAGAAAGAGAAAGTGAAGAGAAAGGAAGTGTAGAAGACCAGTTAAAGAAATTTGCAGTCCATTTCCAAGAGACTTGGAAAGGTTCTAGTTGCATGGTGCAGGAGCACCAATCAACTTTCATTTGAATTTGATCAAGTTTGTTAGGTATAAGGTGGTTATAGGATTTGAGGTCATTTGGTGTGTTAATAAGGTCTATAAAGGACCATTAGTATGTAATTAGGAGTCCATTTGGTTAAATGATACAATGTTGTCAAATGGTGCATAAAAAACATTACAAAATATGTAAATATGGGTTTTAGGGTTTGAAGTCTTAGGTTTTGATAAATAAAGTCTTTATGGACTATTTAGGGTGGTATGGAGTCATTTTAGTGGTCCTTAGAAGGTTTGGGGTTCAAAAGTGCAAAATTGATAGAGTTGACAAAACTGTCAAAATGTTGTAATACAAAAATGCAACTTTTAGGGAACCCAACAGTCAAGTGGGAATATAGAAGTTTGTTGGTTGGTTTGGAGGGAATTTATTGAGTGGGAAATGTTTAAATACATGTCATTAATCACTTTACATGGTTGTTGAAACATTTTGAAGGAGAATTAGTCTAAGAACCCCCTATTTTGCTTTAAATTTTGTGTTTTGTATTCAAATTTGAATTTGTAGGCTCTTGTATGTGCCCATACAACATCAACTTGTTCAAAAAACTTTGGAATTAGTTGGAGATATGTCTTATATTTTAATTGGATCTATTTTGAGTGTATTACATTGAATATAAGTTGATATATTGATAAATTCTTGTTGACAGGCCTGTAGGAGCATATTTAGGTTTTAAAGCTTTAAATATGAGCTAAAGCCCATTCCACCTACTTTGTTTATTGTTTCTAAGTGGAATGGGAATATGATGTTATAAATAAGATGGTAGAGTGTTATATTTGTTCTGTATGAAGAGTTTGGGGTGAGAAGGTATGACTGTCTTGAGAAATATAGTGAATTTGGGTATGAAAATGAAGGGTTTGAGAGAGAGTTTGATGAAATAAGGTGTGTAGAGGTTGAGAGTTGGTCTTGTGAGCATAGGAAGAAATTTTTAAGAGTGTTGGAGGCAGTTTCAATGTTGTATGAGTTTTGGAACCATAAGATTGAAAAAACCCTAACCTTTAATGGTGGAAAATGAGGGTTTTTTGTAGCAGTAGTTAGATGAGGGTTTGGAGTCTGAAAAGTTGTTGAAATAGGCATTTTGTTACCTATCTTAAAGGTCTGGGTGGTTGTTCAAAATTGGTGGAGAATTTCAAGAGTACTTCCTTTGAAAAGTAGATCTAATTGGTCTACTAGGTCAGCGTTGTCTCAAGGATTTGAGAGAATTGTTCAAAAGGAATCTATGGTGGTTTTGATATATGATTTAGTTGGCCTTGATGGGTGTATGAATTTTTCAAGGTATTGAGTGTTGGAAGACTCTCTGAGAAGAAAAGTTGAACAAATTGGGTCTATAGACCTACTAGCCAAAGGGCAGTGCTAGTTTTGAAAAGGGCTTTGTAAGGGTTTGTGAGATCAATTATTGTTTGATCTAACTTGAATTGTGTTGTTTTAGATGAAAGACACCTATCCCTACATCAGTTGGTATTAGATGTTAGAAACCAAGATCAGACATGCAAACTAGAAAAACCTTCCATAGAAGAGAAAAATAGAAAAAAGCAAGAGCTTTGCATGAAGATGTGCAAATTGATATTATTTAGAAATTGAGAAATTACATGAGATGATTTGCTTTATAAAAGCAATGTATGCAAAACCCTAAAGGAAACCCTAAAAGGAAATCCTAGTGTGCACACTTAATAATTAATAAATAATTAATTATTAATGTGACTAAGTTTATCTTAAGGAACTAAAGTGATAAGTAACTTACTTAATTAACCAATATGATGTAATTAATTAAGTGAAATAAATTATTACTCTAACAAAGTGAAACTATAAAAGCCAATCTTGACTTTTTCTAGTGCTTTGAATCCAATGGAGATGCCCGATTTGATCCAAAATGCTACATAAATGAACTCAAGGCAAGAAACCCTTGAGGAACTCCGAACGTGCTCTACAATGATTTTCTCCAAAATTTGATAAGGGGCTACATATCAAGGCTCTAATACCATGTTAGAAACCAAGATCAGACATGCAAACCAGAAAAACCTTCCACAGAAGAGAAAAACAAAAAAAATCAAGAGCTTTGCATGAAGATCTGCAAATTGATATTATTTAGGAATTGAGAAATTACATGAGATGATTTTCTTTATAAAAGCAATGTATGCAAAAACCTAAAAGGAAACCCTAGTGTGCACATTTAATAATTAATAAATAATTAATTATTAATGTGCCTAAGTTTAGCTTAAGTAACTAAAGTGATAAGTGAATTAATTAATTAACAAATATGATGTAATTAATTAAGTGAAATAACTTATTACTCTAACATTAGAGCACAACGAATAGGTCTTTTTAAGATTGAAGGTTGTTGATTGAAGAGAAGAAAGTAGGAAGTTGAACATTCAAAGTATCAAGATGTCTCCAAAAAGAGATAATGTGGTAAGGAAGATGCAAGAGATGGAAGAGAAGATTGAGAGGGAGATGAGGAAGTTGCAAGAATTCCAAAAGAGATTTACAACAAGGTTTGAAAATGTGGAAACAAGACAAAAGAGAGGAATGATTATGGGAGATGAAAGTGAGACTGAATATGAAAAAGAGGAAGAATACCAAGATGTTGATGAAGAGTTCGATCCTAAAGACCAAAGAATGGCCAAGCTATTGAAGGGAGTGAAAGGTAATAAACATAAGGTAAAAGTTGAATTACCAATGTATGATGGTACTTTAGATGAAGAAGCATTATTAGATTGCATTTCTTCTTCAGACAACTTCTTTGAATTTGAGGATGTATTTGATGAGGAAAAAGTAAAGATAGCCAAGACTAAATTGAAGGGGCATGCATTAGTCTGGTGGGATTATGAACAAGCAGAGAGGAGAAGAAGAGGTAAGTCAAAAATTTCTTCATGGGATAGGATGGTAGCTAAGTTAAAGGGTAATTTTTTTCCAAATGACTATGTTATCCAAATGTCAAAGAAACTTCAAGATTTAAAGCAAAGAGAGATGGATGTGAAAACCTACACTAATGAATTTTATAAACTAAGCATAGGGGAAGGAAATATGGTAGATGATGTTGAGAAAGTGTCCAAGTACCTTAGTGGATTGAGATTTAACATCCAAGATGAAATAAGTTTGCATAATCCAAAAACCATTGAAGAATTCTATCAAATGGCAATAAGAGTAGAAGAAAATGTGAAAAGGAGACAAGAAAACTCAAAAATAGGAAGGGGAATAACTTCAAGGGGTAGAGGCACATTTTCTTCTTCAAGACAAATCAATGAGAGCCAAGGGGATGCACACAAAGGACAAGAACTAGTTGCAGGTTTTAGAGGTGGATTCAGGGGATCAAGAGGCATAGTTGGTGGTAGGAATGTAAACATTTTTGTAGGAAAGTGTTATAAGTGTGGTGAGTATGGTCATCCTTTTTAAAAATTTCCTAAAAATCTTGGTTCAACATCTAGTGGTGGAGAAAGGAAGAATGAAAGGAGAGCTCAAATTTTCCAAGAAGATGAGTGTGAAAGTTAAATTTCAAATACTCTACGTACTACACCTGAAGTTGGTGAAAGTTTGGTGGTGAGAAAAACTTTGTTTCAAGCATCCAAGGAGAAGGAGATGGCTCAAAGAAGGCAATTGTTCAAGACAACTTGTTAGTGTAAAGGTAAGGTGTGTAAAATTGTGATAGATTCAGGATCTATAGATAATATAGTATCTTGTGAAATGGTTGATAAGTTACAATTAGGAAGGATCCGTCTTGAAAATCCATATCATGTGTCATGGGTAAGTGATGATCAATCTATTCTTGTTAAATAGAAATCACTAGTTGAATTTCAAATTGGTGGATATAGGGATAAAGTGCTTTGTGATATCTTACCAATGAGTTGTCGCCATTTACTGCTTGGAAGACCATGGAAATTTGATAGGAACTCAATCTATGATGGGAGAGCTAACACATATCATATTTTGAAGGATGGCATTACTTTTATACTAACCCCATTGCAGGAGGGTGGAAAAGAGCAAAACAAGACATTTAAGGTTATTAATTTTGGTAAGAAAGACATTGAGGAGTTTGCAAGAGATAAGCAAGAAGGGAGAAAGACATTTGCAACCACTTCTAGGTTAGGAAATGAGAAGACAATAAATTTGCAGGCTACCAAAGTCATAATAAGCAATGAAGAAGGTGAGAAAAATGTGATGAAGACTGAGTTTGGGAAAATAAAGGGTGAAAAGATAGAAAGTGAGTTGAAAATTAAAGAAGGAATAGCGGTTGGGACAATATTTTTTCCTATAATTGCTAAGAAAGTTACAGGGCAGCCAAGTACTGTTAGTACAGTGGAGAAAAAGTCTGTCAAGACAGAGTTTAGTGAGAAAAGAAATTTGAACACCAAGTTGCATGGAAAAGAGAAGGAGATTCAAGGACAAGAGAATAGTTTTAAATTTGAAGATAGAGATAGGAAAGAGGTAGATGAATTCAAGCTTGGGAAAAGAGTATTTGCAGGTGTTAAAGCAAGAAGGTTAGTTAGAAGAGAAGGGGCAGTCAAGAGGTGTTTATTAGGGTAGTCAATGCAAAATAAGGAAAAGATAGGTGATAAGCATCAAGGTTATAGTGATGGTATCAAGAGACAACAATATATGCTTCAAGAGGAAAGAGGTGTAGAAGACCAATTGGAGCAGTTTGCAGTCCATTTCCAAGAGACTTGGAAAGGTTCTAGTTGCATGGTGTAGGATCACCAATCCACTTTCATTCAAATTTCATAAAAATTTTTATTGTAAGGTTGTTATAGTATTTGAGGTCAGTTGGTGTGTCAATAAGGTCTATAAAGGACCATTAGTATGTAATTAGGAGTCCATTTGGTTAAATGATGCAATGTTGTCAAATGGTGCATAAAAATGCAAAATATGTAATATGGGTTTTAGGGTATCAAGTATTAGGTTTTGATAAATAAAGTATTTATGGAATATTTAGGGTGGTATGGATTCATTTTAGTAGTCCTTAGAAGGTTTTGGGTTCAAAATTGCAAAATTGATAAATTTGATAAAACTGTCAAAATGTTGTAATGCAAAAATGCAACTTTCAGGGAACCCAACGGTCAAGTGGGAATATAAAAGTTAGTTTGTCAGTTTGGAGGCAATTTATTGAGTGGGAAATGTTTAAATACATGTAATTCATCATTATACATGGTTGTTGAAACATTTTAAATGAGAATCAATCAAAGAACCCCCTATTTTGCTTTAAATTCTATGTTTTGTATTCAAATTTGAATTTGTAGGCTCTTGTACGTGCCTGTACAACATCAACTTGTTCAAAAAACTTTGGAATTGGTTGGAGATCTGTCTTATATTTGAATTGGATTGATTTTTATGGTAGTACATTGAATATAAGTTAATATATTGACAAATTCTTGTTGGCAGGCCTGTAGGAGCAAATTTAGGTTTTGAAGCTTTAAATATGAGTAAATCCCATTCTACCTACTATGTTTACTGTTGCTAAGTGTAATGGGCGTAGGATGTTATAAATAGGATGGTAGGGTGTTATATTTGTTTTGTATGAAGAGTTTGGGGTGAGAAGGTATGACTATCTTGAGAAATATAGTGAATTTGGGTATGAAAATGAAGGGTTTGAGAGAGAGTTTGATGAAATGAGGTGTGTAGAGGCTGAGAGTTGGTCTTGTGAGCATAGGAATACATTTTTAAGAGGGCTGGAGGTAGTTTCAAGGTTGTATGAGTTTTGGAACCATAAGATTGAAAAAACCCTACCCTTTAATGGTGGAAAATGAGGGTTTTATGTAGCAGCAGTTAGATGAGGGTTTGGAGTCCTAAAAGTTGTTGAAAGAGGCCTTTTGTTACCTATCTTAAAGGTATGGGTGGTTTTTCAAGATTGGTGGAGAATTTCAAGAGTACTTCCTTTGAAAAATAGACCTACTTGGTCTACTAGGTCAGTGTTGTCTCAAGGATTTGAGAGAATTGTTCAAAATGAGTCTATGGTGGTTTTGATATATGTTTTAGTTTTCCTTGATGGGTGTCTGAATGTTTCAAGAGCTTGAGTGTTGGAAGACTCTCTGAGAAGAAAAGTTGAACAAACTGGGTCTACAAACCTACTAGCCAAAGGGTAGTGTTAGTTTGGAAAAGGGCTTTGTAAGGGTTTGTGAGAAAAAATATCATTTGATCTATCTTGAATCATGTTATTTTAGATGAAAGCCACCTATCCATGCATTAGATCTACTATCCTAATCCATCCTCACAAGCAATGAAGTTCAATTAAAATTTTAAGGGCTTCAACCCTAAGGAAGCACCAACTCCTTGTTTTAGAAGCTATAACTTCAAGGATGCTACAACAACCTACTCTATGCTCCAACTCAACACAAACTAAGGCAACCATCTCTATAGATTTACAAATTCAAATATGCATAAATTGGTTCTACAAAACCTATAATGCATCTATTCAATATATGACCTTTTTCTCTCTCTGTTCAATGTCACACACACACAACTATAAACAACTTCAAATGTACATTCTAGATTTTCAAAAACTGATACAGTAACACACTCCACTCACTAATTGTCATATTACTTCAAAAAGTTCAACTAGTTCATATCTTTGAACTGCTATTATATAAAAAACTTTTCCTTCATCAAGAAACAAATTGAATCATGTTGTGACCCTAATTAAAATTAAAAAATGTACCATTTCATTTTTCGCGAGCTATTTCTAGGGTTTTAGATACTGTTTCATCATCTTCCTATGCAGTGGATTCCAATTCGAACTATGTGTTCTTCTTCACCTTAGAACCATCATCTTCATCCAATAGCTAATAAAATCCTTGCTAGATATCTACCTAATAATCTATGCAAGTGATTATATTCGATCATCCACTTTCTCGGATCGATCTAATCCCTTGTTCATTTATGTAAGAATCTGTGCCATTCACTTCTCCATTGGATTGAACACATTTAAAGTTGTGTTCATTTACATAAGAACTCATGGTAACATTAGTGTCTTATTGTGGAAAGAGTTCATGCCCTAGCTATGTCATTTTACATTTTCTAGTCAACTAGGGTTATACATTGAATCGCCATAGTCAAATATATCAATTGATTGAATCATTGATTTGTAACAAGGATGCAAAATCAATGAATGAATGTTTGCCAAGTTTCCTCATTTTATTTTCCTTCCGTATCTATGTCATCAATCAATATTTTTTCATTTACATAGTCAGTTTTTATGCTATCACCATATTACTGTAAAGTTAGAGAATGCATACTCATTTCAATGATGTAGTGACCATCACTTTATTGCAACTTCGATAAGCCTTTATCTTCCATTTTTGCAATGTGAGGAAATATATGTGATGACCATACTCCATAAAACATTGCTAAACTACACATTGATTCCAAAGAGGTTTCTACGATACAAAGAGTCTTAGTGATAGTTATTAGATTATACTTCAACTCATCTCAACCATCAAATCCACCTAAAAAAATGGTGATCACAATCAATCTAGTGTGGATCAATATCCACCAATCCCCACTTACCTGTGGGTCTTGACAGGACCCCATGTACTTCTCAATGGGTTGGTAAGAAACTGCCATGTATACACCTTCTGATATCACCAAATGTCATTGTTCCACCAACACTTAGTCCCATCGTGATTGCATAGCCATTTCTTCCATTGAATTCACTCATCGCCAAATTGAAGGGAGTGAAAATACTGTCACTCCAAACTACTTCTGTCACTTTGATTAGTTTATATCTCTCCTTATTGTTCCATCGAAGGGAGTCCTTCCGAACTCATACCAAGATACTAGTGTCTCGCCGATGAAACTTAACTCTCTTTCTTCATCACTATTTCGAATAGACATAGTATCAACTCACTTCAACAAGTCATGGTCTCTTCGATGAAAGGATAAATGCTTGTTACACCACTTAGGAAATACTACCATCAAAAAACACTTATTTTAGAAACTTTTTGCGACATTGTTTTTCATCTCAGATTCACCTTTGACTTCATGATAAATATTTCATTTGCATTTGCATGATTGAAATTACTCATATTACACTTTTGACATCAATGAAAAAATTTCACCAACACTTATCTCCAATAATTCACCTTTCATTTATACCATCCATGAGCTAAACAATCTTAATTAGGTTAGCCTCAATGACATGTATGCACCTCAAACATGCAACATCAAATAGGTTAGAACCAAACACTTTAATGGTGGAAATAAGTGAAGGAAAACCACACCAAGGGTTAAATAGGATACAAATATACACTAACACACTTCACCACACTTCTAAGAACAATAAACAACCTCTGCAATTAGATCTAGCGTGCCAGGTCATCTAAACTTGCACTAACACTAAGTAACCACATACACACATCTCCAAGTCTGGAAACATGACATAGACCAAATAGAAACACTCCACAACACTCCAAAATATTTGACATCATCATAATACCCAACACCACTTGAAACTAAAGAACCCTTTCATTCTATGCAACTAGACACATTGTCACTAAACTCCAACACATGAACTAAGCTTGTGGAGCAACTCAAAAATCAAAACTTGAAGGGAAGGTAGGTATAAAAAATATTGGTATGTTCCCAAATCTGAAAGACAAGAAAAACAACATGGAGAAATGTACAACAATTCCATTTCTCCCAGACAACCTTCATAGGAAAAGACACAATCAAACACAACTTCTGTTGTTACACGATCTAGAACCTGAAACTCTAGATATAACACTTCTGAACAAATTTTATCATCACATTCAAACCACACAAGCATATATTCAACCATGAAGAAATGCAGAGCACAACACTAAAAACACCTTTGTCACCATGCACACTCTTTTATCCATTTTTTTCAAAAGCACTTAGAAACCAAGTGAACCAGTTGCATAAACAACACCACAAACATCTCTTCATCATATCTACAACACCTAAAAAACTTTCTCAATACCACAAACACTTCTCAACATAACCACATTATAGATGAAAACATAATGCAACACTCTCCAGCAACTCCAAGAATCTCCACATACTTGGGATTGACATCAATGTGACATCTAACTATAATGTGTCCACATTATCACCAACATTGACAACACTAATGACAACACCATTAGTTTCCAACAATCTCCATAATGTTAACATAAATGACAACACCAGCAACATACTTGCAATAATCTCCCCCTTTTTCACTGATAGCAACACTAGCTCTAAAAAACCATCAGGGACAAAAGCATCTCTGCATCAAGTAGCACTCCCCCTTACCGGGGTATCTCTTACACCTCATTCTCTCCATTTACCTCTATTTTATAGGCTTCATTCTTTCTCCATATTTTACAGACATCACTCTCCCCTTTTTTTGCATACTTCATTCTCTCTCCATGTTTTTCAAACATCAATCTCCCCCTTTTACATCAATGGTAAATGGAAAAAAAATATCCCTTTGACATCACCTACACACTTCCACTTTAGGAAACACCAACAAGATACTTTCTCTCTAAATATTCATTCTCTATACTATTATATTTTTTACTTTTCTACACTCTCCCCCTTAGGGGCACAAGCCATGCTCCACTTGACTACACCAATCAAAAAATCAGTACCTACTCCCCTTGAGAGGTAGCCCTCATCAGTCTAGGATAAAATAATGTATTTTGAATTGACCCCCTAGAAATATGCACCACTTATGCATCTCGTTGAAATAAGGAGGGTCAATAATGCATAACTTCTATCAAAGATACTCAAATGTATCTTTAGGAAGAGCCTTTATGAAAATATTTTCCACTTGATCATTTGTAGGCATATACTCCAACTTTACCTCATTCTATGCAACTTTCTCTCTTAGAAAGTGATATGGGATAGAGATATGCTTTGTCCTTGAATGCATTACTAGGTTTTTTGAAATATTGGTGGTACTTGTACTATCAAACAAGATATAAATAGGTTCATCATATGAAACTATGATTTCCTTCAATGTCTACTTCACCATAACACCTGAGTACAACATGATGCTATTGTAATATATTCTACATATTGCAATATATTCTACCTCTATAGTAGATAATGTTACTAAATCCTACTTCTTTTCAATTAGGAAACCAATCTATTTCCAAGAAATAAATCACCTCCACTTGTACTTCTATCATCTACACAACTTTCCCAATCTGCATCTGTATATGCACTTAAGGAGAAATTAGTATCCTTGTGATACCATAGACAAAAGTTTGGAGTTCCCTTCAAGTATCTAAATATCCTTTTAACTTTTACATGTGATTCTCTAGTATCTTCTTGAAACTTTCCACCCGACATACTACATGCATGATATCTAGTCTAGTAGCAGTTAGGTATAGAAATCCACCAATCATTGATTTGTACTTGCTTTGATTAGCCTTAGGATATTCATCATTTTTTCTCAAATTACAACTAGTAACCATAGGAGCACATACTAGTTTAGAATCCTCCATTCCAAACTTCTTGAACATTTCCTTGATATACTTTCATTATGGAATGAAAATACCTTTTTTTGACTGACTGATTTGTAATTCAAGGATGAAATTCATCTCCCCACACATTGACATCTCAAATTATTTTTTGCATCTCATCTACAAACCTTCATTTCCTCCGAAGATAATTTCATCAAAATACACTACCACAACTAGGATTTGTTCTCCCTCAACCTTGAAGTAAAGGTTGCTATCTGTAGACACATAAAATTGACCTGGGCCTACAAACTTTATTTTCTCCATATTTTCTTCTCAACATAATTAAAATATTTAATTATGTCTTATAGTCCAAATTCAACTATTAATTAAATAATTCTCAATTATTTAATTAATTCACATATTTTATTCCTCCTGACTATTTAAATAAATAAATTATATTTATTTTATTTAAATGTGTCACTCATTTCTTATGTCCCTCTATAATTAAATAAATTCCTAAATTTATTTAATTATTATCTGTCCACTATTTCCTCTTGATTATTTAAATAAATGAACTTTATGTATTTATTTAAATACGTCATTAACTTCTTATGTCTTCCTATAATTAAATAAATTTCTATAATTTGTTTAATTATTATCCACCTTGGCTTTTTCTAATTTTAAATAAAGGCATTTATTTAAATTGTCCACTTTCTATTTTCCCACCAAGTAAATAATTTAAAATCATTATTTACTATCACATGACCCACCACTTTTCAATTAAATTATTTTTTAATTCAAAAGGTCAACTCAACCTTTTAAATCAAATAATTTTAAATTATTATTTGATTATCCAACAAACTCCTTTTCCGTGCTCAATATCTTGTCACATCCATTCTTGTCCATTGATTTGATTTTTCTCAAATCAAATCTCAGCCCTTCATTTCAAATTTTACCCTAATGTTTCCCTAACCCTACTTGCTAATTGTCACATTTAATTTTAGCCTTTGATATTAGGGCATTTTTCAATTTCTAATCTCGACCATTCATCTAAAATTGGCTTTTGTATAAAAAGGCAATTTTTACCTCATTTGACACACTTCATACACTTCATGTTTGACTATTTTATGCTTCAGACTTTAGGCTTGCTTCATACTTGCATACTTGCAAATTGCAACAATATTACAATCCTTCAATTTTTTCTTAGGGCTTGTCATAGGTCAATAGTTTCTCATCAAAATCTAAGGGTAAACATCATCTTGCAGCAAATGGAGGTCAATCATAGAGGGCATGAATAATTTTGATAATATTGTTCTTTGTTTAATAATTTTTTTGCTCCATTGTACTTCATTGTTTAGCTAAGGTTTTATTTATGCATCTTATTTTACACTAACCTAGCTTTTTTCCTTAGTTACATTGGTTAACTCGATGCCAAAAACACACTTTTTGTAGATTTTTTAATGGATTTTCATCATTTTTTAGGTACAGGTATGGAGTAGCACAACTAAAACTTTCTAAGCTGCATTTGATGCATCACGACGCATCTACATTCGTGAATGATGCATCCACAGTCCTGAGCTGCATTTGACAGCCCAAACAATGCATTCACCCTATCGCAATGCATTTCTGGGCCTGAGAGACACATTTGAGGTTGAGACACATTTGACAGATAGAACGACACATTTTCTTGGTAAAAATTTGCTTTTATTTTTTGATAGTATTTTCCAGATTTCTCTTTTTAGTTTAGTAGATTAGGGAATTTTGGGTTACTAATTTGTTGTTGGCAGCATGTGGCAAGCTAGAAGGAGATGCTAACCATTGCTAGTTGATGATTTTATAATTCTTTTTCAATCCTAAAGCAAACAAATAAACAAACTACAATTTGCATTCACATTTCATAGTTTAAAATGAACATGCATATTCACTATGGTTTTAAAATGAACACAACTTGCATTGAAACTCATCAAGGCTAAAATTTACATGCATTTTCATGGAATTGGCTTAAAATGAACATTTCTTGCCTCACAATAATCTTGGGATAAAATAAACAAGTGTTTGGTGTGTTTTGTGGTGTAGTGACAACCTTTTAGTGTGTATGCAATTCTCTTGCACCTTTTTTGCAATCCTGAGAAACAAAAACGCTTAGAGGTTGTTACTTTACCACCCCGCCACATTTCAATTTGGGCATTAAAATGAACAAGTGTTTTTATATTTGTGTAACCCCGATTCAATAATAAAAGTATCCTCTCCCCTTGTGTACTTGCACGATCCTGGGTGCAAGAGAAATTGTTATTGACTCTAGGAATTGGGCCTTCCTTGGTGTGAAAAAGTACTCACCCCAAGGTGACTCAAACTAGAAATGAAGATTTTTAGCCAAGCTACTCCTGACCGGTATACAAATTTGAATGCTAATGGAAAACTTAGCATTATAGGTGAAGATTTGTTATGCAAACAAGTTTATTTTTACCTCACACATAGCCACCTGAATGGGTGCTCGAACTAAAAACCTTTTGTGTAGTTGCCAAAATCCCTTTCTATTCGTTGGTGTAGCAATGGTCATTGCCAAGCCATCCCACATTCTTGTAGTTCTTAGTAGAGGTGAAGATTTTGTCATGGGTGACTCATGAGGGCTCAAAGCTTGGTTGACCCAGAGAAGTGAGTGTCGTGGAGGGGAGCCAGTGTGACCAAGCTTCTAAGTCACCCTCTAAGAATAAGCGCAGGTGGAGAAATCCAAGTGGGAATCCAGTGGATATAGTCCTTTCCATCCATAGAGTTGTGCTTGTTCTCAACATTCAAAGACAAAATCATGTGTTTGCCAAGTGTTTTGTGAATCAATGAACACATAAACATCCTTCACAAATATGGAAAAACACATTCAAACTGAAACAATCTCAAAAATCTTGCAAAATTGCAAGGAAACTAGACTTTAGACTCTGTGCAATGCATCTGAGACTCTGTGCAATGCATCTACCCTGCTAAACTGCATTTGATAAATAGAAAAATGCATTTGCTAAAAAAAACAACGCATTTGACATTTTGAACT
The DNA here is from genome assembly GCA_007258455.2 of Sequoia sempervirens. Classification (NCBI taxonomy): domain Eukaryota; kingdom Viridiplantae; phylum Streptophyta; class Pinopsida; order Cupressales; family Cupressaceae; genus Sequoia; species Sequoia sempervirens. The sequence continues at coordinate 216,612,808 of VDFB02358134.1, forward strand.
ACATATGATGTCTAAAACCATGCATCTGACTGTGTTGCAACACATTTTCTTCGCAGAACAACACAACTGAATTTATGAACCACATCTATAGTCCTAAACAACACATCTACTGAAACTGAAACACATTTAAGACATTGCAACACATTTGATACCTAAAACAATGCATTTTCCTGTCATTTGGAAAAATCACTATCACTGTCTAAATCCGAGACCAAACACTTTCAATCTATTGTTAGGCATCTTTCCTCATTAGTCTCTATTCAAAACCAAAAAAGGAATTGCTCAAATCATCTGTTTTTGCATCTTTTAGCTTGCATTTAACTCTTGCTATAGGTCCACCTTTCCTAATTTTTAGCTGCATCTTAGGATCCATCATCATTTTCAACATAAACAAGCTCTTAGGTCCTCATTTTTGCATACTTTAGAATAGGAAAACTTGCCATACTTTGTGAAACCTTTTCCTTCAAAAGTAGATTATCATTGGACTAAGTCAAAATCAATCCTTTAGTCTTTGTCCCTTTGTGAGATATTTCCAACTCATAAGTCTAGTTAGGAAACCTCACTTTGTCATCTTGTCATTTTCACTTAGTCCTACCAAAAATTCCTTTGATAATCTAAATTGAGACATTAATCAAGCTTTGAGTGGTTAGTAAACCTTTCCTAAAAGTCTACCAAAATTGATTGCACCTTAGAACTTTTCATTTGCATTGTCATACCTTAAAACAATTTAGTCTCCCACCATTCATTTTAGTCCTCATTATCACTTTGCATTTGACATCCCCTTTAGACAAAATTGTCACTATTGCATTCCTTATTTCAAAAAAATCCAAAAATATATAATGTCATAGACTTAGTTGTCATCATCTCTCCCCCATTTGAGAAAATCCTTATATGGTTGAGACTAGGTTACAAAGGAATAGAAGACAAATGGGCCCCTTTGGACAAGGCAACAACCCCTATAAACTTTCCTAATGACATGAACTTAAACAAAGACATGGGAACATTTTTCATTAACCCTTTCAGTGACATGAACATTGCATCATCATAACACAATCCATTTGAACAATTTATACGAAGAGATGAAAACGTACAAGTGTTCATGGAAGACTTAGAAGCTACCGCCCAAAACCCTAATGTGGCTTCCTTTATGGAGGAATTACTCTTGCAAGATTCAGAAAGATACTTAGCCATGCTTCTACACCAAGGTGCTAAATTTCCATGAGGGTTCGATATTAACACCTTAAGAGAAACATCTCCTTATCATACTACACAAACTATTCAACCCCAATCAACACAAGAACATAATGAAAACAATACCTTCATTGATGCCACCACACAAAATGCCACAAACACCATCAATGCTACCTCCATTGGCACCACCACTCAAAACACTTCGAACATAGTCAACACAACATTTATTGTGGGAACATCTACCATAACACACACCATATCACAATCAGTCCCATAAATATCAACAATTCCATCACAAACTGTTGGAGCTACATTTGGGTCTTCAACTAATACAATGTGGACAAATTCATCAAACCTTTTATTTGGAAAGAACACTATTTTTGTTGTCTATTTGGAATGGTAGGCATATGCTCTCCCCTTGACTAGGTGACCAAAAAAGTAGACCCATTCCTTTTCATTTATTTGAGGTGTGTTTTGAATGGTAGGCATATGCTCTCCCCTTAACTGGGTGACCAAAAAGACAGACCTGTTCTTTGTTAATCTGTGAGTGTGAGTAGGGTATACAACGTGGGTTCTCTCTTTATTCATGCAGAATAAAGATTTATTGAACTATGGGTATATTCTCTCACTTTTGTTTATCCTAGAGGGCCTGCCTTGGGGAAAAAGTACTCACCCAAGGGAACGACTCAACCAGTAACACTCTAAAGCCAAGAGTATTTCCAGCCGAGATATAAATGTGGATATTGGAACAAAAGCAAATATCACACGGTTGGCTCTGATGAGAAGGGAAGAAATGGTCTCTCGCCTCGATGGGTCAACTCCTACGAACGAAAAGTCCTTACTAGAACCCTTGTTATAGAATTGGCCAAATCCTTTATCTATTCTCTTGGTACAACAATGGTCATTGTGAAGGCATCCACATTCTCACAGTCTTTAGTAGAGATGATCAGTCTACCATGGGAGTTTCATGGAGGCTGGAAGCTTGGGTGACCTGAGAAGAGAGTGCAATGTAAGGGGGAGCCTGTGTGGCCAAGCTTCTGAATTCATCCGCTAAAGATAAGTGTTGTTGGTGTAAAACCCACGTGGAATCCAAGAGAATATAGACCATCACAGCCCTAGGGAATGTACGTTGTGCTTGATTGTGCTTTTCAAATTATTCTCAAAACAAACCCCAAATGAAACTTTACACACTGGAAAAACTATAGAAATAGTGATTCAAAATACATCATCTGGAATAAACCGTCCTTTTATCAAAAACTAGAGAAATTAGACAAACTGGAAACAAATTGTTGCATCCCCCAATTTAGTGCTTTCACTACTTTCTGTGGCACTTTCACCAATTTTTCCAGCACATTCACCCTCTGTTACAACACCTTCACTTTATTTTCCAGCGCATTGACCCAAAATTTCGCGCCACTCAGCCATTCTATGGTGCACTCAAGCTATTTTGTGGCTCTTTGACCCTTTTTTGTGGTGCATCCTAGCCATTCTATGGCTCATCTTAGCTTTTCTGTAGTGATTTTTCCTTTTTGGCTTTTTCACCCTCTGTAATGATGCCTCCACCAAAATCCAGAAATAGAAAGCTCAATATAATTCCCATCTGTCATTTTGGAACCAGAATTCAAACATCTTTACAGTTCAGAGTCATTTTCAGCCTTGACAAGATTCTAAACATGATTTTTATCCAATGACTTCATGAAAGATTAAAATTCAAAAACCAAAATCCATACCTCTTAGTTCAAAGGATCGTCAAAAATGTTTTGCAACACTTTACGACTTTAGGGACAAATTTCTCTTCAAATTTTTACAGAAAAGCTTCCGAGAACAACCCCAATTTGTATTTGTTTTATTATTGCCAAAATCTAAAATTTTTCCAAAGATTCAAACATCTTGTCTAGGAAGAAAATTTCTCACCATTTCATAATTGGAACCAAAATTTCACAATCTCCTCAAGTTTGGAATTATCTCCTAGAGTCCAAAACTTTGTTAAAATTGACATATCCAAGTGAACAACTTTACCTAAACTTTGACCAAACATCTAAAAGTTCCCATCATCATCAACACTCAAATTTGATCCCCAAGTTGAGTTTCCCCATCAAGGTTTATTATCCTTCATCATTGAAACAATACACTTTGTATCAAATTTTGTCACCTTGGTTACATCAATAGAATTCGTCATTGTATTTGACCTAAGTATTTCCTTGGCACTCTCAAACAATGGTCAAAATTTAGCAAACCTTAGTCACTTTTATGCCCATTTTAATGAGGTCCCAAAAACAAAAACTTAAGGACAAAGAACATGAACCTTCCAATAATATGGTTGAACCAGAGGAAAATCCTTTTCATAAGATTTCTCAAAATGAAACAAATAAGATAACAAAAGAAGAAATCAAACAAGCAAATCAAGACCCCAAATTCCATAAATTCCTAGAAAAGGTCTTTGAAAAGGATGGGGAAAAATACATTTTGATGTTAGCCAACCAAGCGGTGAAGTTACCAAATGACTTTGATGTTAGTAAATTGAAGAGTATCCCAAAGAAAATTGAATCTGAAATGCTTACTGCGGATCAAATGACTACCTTGACAAATCAAATGCAAAACCTTCAACAACAACTCCAAGATAGGCAAGTAGGGACTCCAAAAAGATAATTGTTACAAGATATTTGTCCCTATCCCTTTGATCGAAGGCTAAACATGATACCATTTCCTCAAAATTGTGAATTACCAAAATATGACAAATACAACGGGAAATCAGACCCTATAGACCAGTGCGAGAATTTGGAGCAATGAGTCTTGAATTTTCTCATGAGGACACATATTTGATGAGACTCTTCCCTCGTATTTTAGGGGGACACTGCATGGAATGGTTTTCAAAATTGCAACCAGGCATAAAATCTTTCCAAAAACTTGTTAACAAATTCATCGCACAATATTTTTATAACATTGCACATGAGATAACCCTGAAGGACCTTTGTAATACCAAACAAAAACAAGGATAATCTTTTCTCGTATTCCTGCAAAGGTGGAGGAGGTTATTCGTTCGTTATGCTTGTCCTATACCAGAACAAGAAAAGATAGAAATTTTTATCGATAACCCTAACAGTGAAATGAGTTATCGACTGCAATTGCAATGTTCCTTTAACTTTGAAAAAATGATATAAAACGGTGTCAAAATCAAAGAAGCTTTAGTCAAAAGAGGGGTATTAACAATTCACAATGAAGGATCAAACAATGCTAGTTCTTCCAATCATCACAACAATGAGAAACCAAAATTCTAGATAAGGAACACGAATGCCAACTATGGTGCTAATGAAACACATAATGCAAAACCAATCTTTAACTTGTTAGGAACCACTACCAAAACTGATCAAAACAACAACCAGGGCACCAATCAAAATATCAAACCATCCAACAATCAAAACACTAAAAATCAAAATAACACCGCATAAAATCCTTTACCATATCAAATGCAATCAAACCGCAAAAAATTCACACCGTTGGGTCAATCACAGAAATCTGCATTAAGGGAACTTCTTGAGAATAACCCCATAACACTACCTAACACTCGAGGCTTTGAACCTAAAGTAAAATGGTCATGGTGGAATGATTCCTATTACCGTGAATTTAATAAAATACAAGACTTGATAGACAACAAAATCATATGAATAGAGGGACTCCAAACAAATGTAGATCACAAAGCCTTCAAAAATCCCTTACTGAACTACTAAAAAGGGGAATCCTCCACGATGAATAACAAGGAAAAGATCATAAACTATGTCCATGATACTGTCATAAATCATATCTCAGCAGTAGAAAATCAAATGAATACCATTGAAACCAATGAACATCAAAACATTACTGCGAACGATACTCTTATCTATGACACTCCAATTGAACAAGAACAAGACATTGTTATTCTTGAAAATAAAATCAATGACACCAAACCATACATAAATGAAAATGATACTCAGATCAATGTCATCAAAATCAATGGGAAACTAGACAACATACCAATGAATGCGATAGCAAGAGCACATGCCAAATATGTCTTAAAAGGAGGTTCATCTAAAACACCCATGGACTCTTCCAATCAATACAACATAGTGGACCAATTACAAAAGATCCCTGCACAAATATCAATATTGGAACTGCTCAAAATTTCAGCTACCCAAAAAGAGGTTTTGGAAAAATCCCTAGTGGACACAATAGTACCAACAAATTTGGAAGTTTGAAAATTCGAAGCCATGGTGGGACATTTAACCATGCCACATTTCTTATCCTTTTCCGAAAATGATGACGCATTCATTTCTCATCCCCACAATGCTGCTCTCCATATTGAAATCCTAATCAGTAAACACCGTGTCAAACACATCCTAATAGATGGAGGAGATGGCCTGAATATATTTACTTTAAAGCTTGTCCGTGCCTTGGTATTTTCTAAGAATGCAATTGATTCAAAGAAAAATATTATAGAAGACTAAGGACTCTTGGTACCCCTTCAAATTTGGTACTTTGATAATTTGTTTACTATTCTAATTTCTAAATGAGGTTCCCAAAATGAGGAACATAGTGTAGCTGAAGGAAAGATTAGTATCATCTTAGATCAGAGATCACCTAATGAGGCTGGATGATGCAAAAGCATAGGAGACTGCATTATGGGGTTTCTTTAAAACCTTTCAAGATAATATGTAATCCAGAGAAAGGATTTTGAATAGTGTGGTGAAAAAAGTATAAATCTTCATGGTAAGGATTGTTGCATAATGGAGGTTGTTGATCCTAGAATTGTGTGGATCCCATAAATGGGATATGAAGTTGTAGAGGATGTAATTGTTGGTCTATTGACCATATGCTAAGAAAAACAAAAGATACCTTTGAGGAAAGATATGGAATATATGAAGAGAAGTCTATGGCTATGCACATGGAGTAGAGGCAAAAAAAAGAAGGAAAGAAAAGTATTGAGAAGATTACTGCATAGGTTGTGGAGGCAATGAGACTATCAAAGGAGAAAATGGAGAAATATAATGCGTATATGGCTCTTCGAGAGGTGCATCTAGCATAAGATCTGGTAGAACATCTACCGCCTCTCTCATTTCCTACAAGTCCTCCAAGACTAAACCTTCTACCAGTGGAATAAATAAAAAGGAGCCAACCGATTATCTGATTAGATAGTAGAGTGTTCCTATGAAGGAAAATATTACTTCGACAAAGCACCAAGGTGTCCCACAAAAGAGAAGAGTTAAAATGAAGGAACAAAAAGATCAATATATGGGTATAAATTTAGATGATGAAGAGGAAGAAGAAGGACCATAGTTGGTCCAAAAAAGGAAAACTGATGTCTCTCAAGCATAGACAAGTGGAAAGAAGGCAAGATTTGACATTGTAGACATAGACAATGAGGCAAAAGTTGAGAAGGAGAAATAAGCCTTTATGATTTATATGAGGGAAAAGAAAGTAGAATCCAGTAAGGGAAAGAAGTCTCCAGAAGAAAAGAAGAAGAATTATTCCTATTTGGTAAGGAAACATAGTCCTATGAAATTAAATACATTATTTAATATCATAATTTAGCATGAGATGTTGGAACAAACTATTGCATTATATCCCATTATGGATGACACTGATAAGTCTATAATAGAAGAGGAAATAGTGAGGTATATGGTAAAATTTGATGTTAGCTTAAATAATATAGAAAATTAATTACCAAAAGATCTGAAAGGTACATTATATGCAAGAAGATAGGAAGCATTTAATGAAGATGCTAGAATGAGGGCATCTACTTTGGAAGAGATTAGTGCTCCCCTCTCAGATGAGAGCAAGGTAAGATTAGCTCAAGTGTCCAGTAAAGAGTTTAGAACTAAGTGTACCATAGAAAATTGGACCCTCTTGAGAAAAGAGACAATTTCATGTGTAATTAGACCCAATTTCAAGTCCCCTTGCATCATTTATCCTTCAAAACAACATTTATAGGCCCCTAAGACCCATTATTTTTTATCTAGAGGCTTGTTTTACCTGAGAAATCACTTAAATCCTCACAAACAACATTCAATTCTTCCATATCTTAAAAACCAACCTTCAAAAATTAGTAGTGGGACCCATTTTCCACCTTGGGCAAATGAGTACGCTCTGGTGGGACCCATTCACCAAGGGTAGAAAATGAGTCCCTTTTGAGGGAAATTTCAATTTTGAGTAGGAATTCAATTAATTCATCTTAATTTTTTGGTGAATGTCAGCCTCTTATGTCTAAATAATGGGAAAATTAGGTGTTGTTGCTTATAAATACTCATTTTTAGTCATTTTACACATCTTTTAATCATTTTACAAAAGCAATTTCTAAACTTAAGTCTTCTACAATAAGTTTTATTAGAAAAGTTGAATTTTGAGGGCAACAAACTAGGGTTTTTCCAAGTCTTGAAGCTCACTTTTTTGATCAAAGTTCAACATTGTAAAGGGTTGATGATGGATGCTTATGTTGAATAATGGAGAAATCTAGGTTGAGGAGATGCAAGTAGCCATCAAATCAATCCCAAAGACTTGTTTTCAAAGTGATTCCGTCTTCCATTTCTTCTCCATCTTTAGATTAAGGTTTACATTTCATTTGCATGTCATTTTGTCTCCATTTTTGATGTGTTGTGATATTTCTAGGGTTGAGATCTTGCATCACAAAAATAAAATTTGCATTTCCTATTCTTGCAAAATAGGATAGGGTTTTTGACATACTTCAGATTTTCCTAGTCTTTAACACATCTAGGGCTAGGGTTTTATGCATATTTTTATTCATTCAAGGTTTGATTACCAAATGTGGGGTTTGACCAAGGAAAACCCCCCATTAGACAAACAATGTTAAGCTATTTTGCAAGAATTTTATAAGATCTCGATTCGGGTTTCCATTAGAAAGTGTTGTACAGGTGTCAAGGTGCAAAACAAAAACTTGAAATCACAAAAAATTGAAAGTGGACTAATTTTCCATGCATGGAAAATGAGTCCCTCATGAGGTGCCATTTTCATTCAGATGCAAATCCAGACACCTAGTTAGAAGAAAATAGTTCCTGTGTAGAAAAACCCTGACCTGGGACTGATTTGCCCAGGGTAGCGAATGAGTCCCAATCAGCCTAGAATCAAGTTTTGTCAAATTTCAAGATTTATTTTCAGTCTTCTTTAGCTTCTCAGGTGCACATACTTAAAGATTTATCTTTATATTTAGTTTAGTTCACACTTTTGTTCATCATTTCAAGCTTTTTGCAAACATCATTGTGTTTTCCAACATTACATTATTCTTAGGTTTTGCATTCATAATATCTCAAATATTTCATTTAATTGCACTTAGATCATTCCATTTAGCCTAAATAACATCATACATTGCATAATTTGAGTGAACCTAGCTAGACTTTTGAGTAGGGTTTATCTCTTTTCTTTTAGGTGAAACATTCCTAAGAGTGCAAGAGTAGCCTATAAGCCCTACCCAAAAATCTACGGTTCATTTTGGTGAACCTGCATTTTGAACATCATATCATTCTAATTTACATTTATCTTTTCACCCTAGACCTTCATTGCATTGTCCTTTGCATTGTTCTTGCATCTTAGAGCTTCTAAAAAAAAATTTGCATTAGTGAAAATATCATTTAGAATTCATTATTGCATTTTATTTCATTACTTCATTTCAAAAAAATTCATTATCAATCTTTATCTGCATTGTACAAAAAAGTCAAAAAAATCAAAAAAATACTAAAAAATACCTCCCCTGTGACTCATTCGCCACCTTGGGGGAATCAGTACCACTACAATTTTTACATCAGAATTTCTAGAATTTAGTTTCTTACTTTGCACATTTATGTTTACTACAGTTTCTCTTCTGTTATAGATATCTTCTATTTCATTAGCATAAGCACCATTTTTCTTTCATGGCATTTATGGATAGTCTTAGGTTTTTGCACATTTCCTTTTTAGTATTTGTTCCTAGTTATTTTAGATTAAATTCATCAATACATAAAAACACAAACACTAAAACATCAAAACAACCTTTCAAACAAATGATTCAATTTAGAAACATCTCATCCAAGCCTCTTAGTAGTGATGATGTAGATAAGTTAGATGAAGTTCTCCAAAACTTCCTCTCACTCACTTCATCCTCTAGTGCTTGCAATGAAAAACCTAAACCGCATAATGACAACATATCGCTCAAACCTTTTGGTTGTGATGAATTTGACTTGTTAGATGAATCCCTTTAGAAATTCATCTCGCATAAGTCATCCACTAAGGTTTGTTGTGCCAAACTCATAATAATGAACATTAATACCTCTGATATTGAAAAAATTAAACCACCTAACACTAACTTACCCCTCAAACCTTTTAGTTGTGATGACTTGGACTTGTTAGATGAATCCCTTCAGGATTTCATCTCACTCAAATCATCCGCTAAGGTTTGTTGTGAGAAGTCTAAAACTAAGGATGTTAATGTGATTCAACCTTAACTCATTATTTACCCACCCTCGCATAAAATACATCCTTCCAATAAACCTGAGTACACTCTTTACCCACCTAAACCCAATGTGTTGCAACAATCAAGTAATCTTACTATTGCTCATACATATAATACCCAAAAAAATCCTCAACCGCCACAACCAACCCCACTCTCTTTACCTTTACCCAATCTTCCTAGTGCTCCTCATTACCTTCCACACACAAAGGAGTATGATCTTATTGAACAATTAAATAATACTTCTACAAAGATTTCGCTTTGAGATTTACTTCAGAACTCACCAAATTACCACACTTTTCTTCAAATAACCTTACAACAGATTGTCGTTCCTCCTAGTACAACTCTGAATGATGTGGCAGCTCTAATCCATGGAATGAACCAAGTTAATCTAGATATTACTTTCCATCAACATGAGCTCCCTCCTTTAGATTTGTGAAAAAAAAATGAAGCCTTTATGATAATTGCTCAATTCAATCTCATAGGTATCAAAATAACCCTTATTGATAATGGTTTTTCAATTAATGCGCGTAGTGTGAATCTCCTTGATAGATTGTGCATTGATAAGTCACAAATAATACCTAATTATGTATCCATTCAAGGATTTGACAATACAATAAATGAACCACTCGATATAATCACTTTAACTATTACGATTGGGGTGGCTACTTTGCAAACTCCTATTCATGTCATGCCTTATGATCTTTCATATAATCTTCTTTTAGGCAGACCATGGATTCATGAGAATAATGTAGTGCCTTCGACCCTTCATCATATCATGAAATATGTCTATAACAATCACATTTATCAAGTTGAAATAGACCCAAAGCCTAAAATTTGCTTGCACCTTGAAAAAGGAGCTACAAGTCCTCTAAAAACATTAATTCCAACATCCAACATAGATCCTCTTGAAATTGAATACAACAATGAGGAATCGCTATCTAAATTATTTGGTGATGATTGGGGATCCTTAGAATTCACACCTTCATTTATGGGTGAATACATAATCACACAAAAGAAAGATGAGAAACATGAAAAACCAACCATCATGTCTACTCAAAATTCTGAACAATCCTCTCAAACATCTATCTCTTCTACTTTGGACAAAAATACAAAATACACAACAAATTTCAATGAGATAGATTATCAATCCCCACCTACACCGAAAAAAATGGAAATAATTTATGGAAAAGGCTATGAACTTGTGAAACAATTATGGTATACTAGAAAAGGATTTGGAAAACATGAACAATGCATTCATGTTCCTATCGAACCTAATATGCAAGAGACAAAAACTGGATTGGGATATTCTTTTTCTAAAATGACAAAAGCTACTCAATGACCATCTTTGAACATCAACGTTATTACATGTCAACAAAAACACCAACTCACAATCAAACATTATGAATTGCTTGATATGAACTTACCACCATCATGGAAGTATGTTGATAGTGATGAAACTCTAAAACAAATGTTAGGATTTTATGATAATGCATCCTCTACTGCCCCCAGGAAACGGGTTAATCGTGCTACAATCATTACTAAGAAAAATGATAGTGATACAATTGAAGGGTATCATGAGTCTGAGGTTCCTAAATCCAATGCACTCCCTTTAGGAGATACAATTTATATGCCTATGGACATTGATGATACAGAAAAATTCATTAATATTGGGAAGTTCCTTGATGATGAAGAACAAGAAGACACTACAACTTTACTTCAAGATTTTCCTGAGATTTTTTCTTGGAAATATTCTGATATGCCCATAATTGACCCAAAGATTGTGAAACACAACATCATTCTTGCTAAAAATGCTAAACCCGTTCATCAAAAGATAAGAAAAATGCACCCTAACATAGCCTTTCATGTTAAAGCAGAGCTCGAAAAACTCCTTGATGCAGGCTTCATTCGACCTATTGATTATTCTCCTTGGATCTCAAACATTGTTGTAGTTGCTAAACCCGATAATCATATTAGGATATGTATGGATTTTTGTGACTTGAATAAAGATTCTTTAAAATATGACTTTCCACTTCCTAATATAGACATGATCATGGATTCAACTACTATACATGCTTTGTTGTCATTCATGGATGGATTTTTTGGTTACAATCAAATCCCTATTAATCCTCAAGATCAATACAAAACTGCCTTTACAACTATTTAGGGAATGTTTTGTTGGGTTGTGATGCCCTTCGGTTTGAAGAACGTTGGCACAACTTATCAACGAGCAATGAAATTTATCTTCCACAATTACATGCACAAAATTTTAGAAGATTATGTTGATGACATCCTTGCTAAATCATTAACACAACAAGACAATGTGAATGTTCTTAAAAAAAAATTGAACAAATACGTAACTATAATATGTGATTAAATCTAAAAAAGTGTCTTTGGCATAGATAGTGGTAAAATTTTGTGGTTTTTCATATCTCACAGAGGCATTGAGGTGGACATGAAGAAAATCGATGCAATTATTAACATGCCACCTCCTAGGAACATTTCTCAATTGCGAATGTTACAAGGTCGAATTCAAGCTATCTGTCATTTTGTTGCCTCTTTAGTTGATTGCACATTACCTTTAACACATATTCTTAAAAAGGGTGTACCTTTTGATTGGGATGAGAATTTTAAATAGGCTTTTGAGAGTTTAAAGGAATACCTAGCAACTCCACCTGTTTTACAACCCACTGTTCCAAACAAACTATTTATCTTATACATAGCCACATCAGCCCATGCTATTTCAGCATTGTTGGCTCAACAAGATGATAACGGAAAAGAACATCTTTTCTATTACATCAGTTGAACCTTAATTGATTTTAAAACTTGATACTCACCAATTGAAAAATAATACCCATCTCTTGTATTCGCTACTAGTAAATTGTGACATTATTTACTAAATGCTGAAATACAAGTCATGACAAAATTTGATCCTCTTAAACATCTTTTTAATAAAACCAACCTCTCTGGATGATTAGCTAAGTGGGTGATGCTGTTAATTGAGTTTTACCTTAAGTTTTTTTCACAAAAAGCAATCAAAGGACAAGCCTTAACTGATCACTTAGATGATACTCCTTCTCCTCTCACTTTACCTAATCACGACTCCTTTCCTGATGATAATGTCTTGGCGATTGATATTAAAACATGGGAATTATATTTAGATGGATCTAAGTGTAGAACAGGTTTTGGTGCTAGAGTGGTATTGATTCCACCCGATGGACAACCTCTTCCCTTATCTTATCAGTTAAATTTCCTATGCACAAATAACACAGCTGAGTATTAGGCATTAATCACGGGTTTGGGAGATGCTTTAACAATGAATGGTAAACATATCAAGATCTTTGGTGATTCACAATTAGTTATCAAACAGATTAATGGTACATATCAATCTAAACATGACAAGTTATCAAAATATAAGGATCTTACAATGAAACTGTTAGAGAAGTTTGAATCATTCACCATTGATAACATCCCACAAAAAAGACAATAGACATGCGTATGCAATGGCGAGTGTGGCCTCTCTTATATCCCCACATGATCCTTCCACAAACTTTACTTTTTTTATTCATCCCATCATGAAACCTTTGATTGAAACTCAATTAGAAGATATTTTACCAATAACTCAAGATGATTTGTGTGAATGGTACGATACAATTTACAACTATTTAAAAGATGATACCATTCCCAAACCTAGAACAACAAACACTTAGAAGCGTTTACGCAAACTAGTAGCTAAATACGTGATCCTTTCCAATGCATTACATATACGAGCTTTCAATGGTCTCTTATTACAATGTCTTAAGGATTCTGAAATCCCTATATCACTCGAATAGGTGCTCATGCTGGTGCCTGTAGAGGTCATTTTGGAGGATGGTCATTAGTGCAAAAACTTATCCGTATGGGTTATTATTGGTGACATATGGAAAAGGACTTCTTTTCTTACATTAAATGATGCCACAAATGTCAAGAACATAGCAATTTGATCCATGCTCCTACTTTTGAGTTCCGTGCCCAAGTTTCTATTTGGTCATTTTCAGTATGGGGATTGGATCTTATTGGAAAAATTTCACCTCCCTCTTCTGCTGGACATACGTTTTTCATAACCACAACAAACTATTTCACGAAATGGGTGGAAGCTATTCCTCTTCATTCTACAACTAATGAAGTAAGTTGTCATTTCATTTTGGAACACATCATTGCTTGCTTTAGGATTCCTTCCTCCATTGTTTCAGACAATGGAATTTCATTTAAGAATAATGAAGTTAAGAAATTTATTGAAACATTCAACATTTCTTTTCCACACCATATTATCCACAATCCAACGGACAAGCTGAAAACACTAATAAAATTATGAAATAAATCCTCAAGAAAACTATCAACAAACATCATAAAGATTGGCATACGCAATTACATTATGCACTTTGGGCTTATCGAACGAGTGTTAGATCATCCACTAGAACCACACCCTATAACCTCGTTTATGGCACTGATACGATCATGCCCTTGGAGTTAGAAATTCCTACATTCTGAATTGCTCTCCAAGAGCTTATTGATGATGCCACTTATAAAGAACAATGATTGCACCAACTTCAGATGCTCGACAAGAAGTGCATTAATGCTCATGAACATCTCCAAGATCACATCAAACAATTACAATGAAGACACAACACACAAGTCATCCATAGAAAATTTCATAAGGGCGATTTTGTTCTTACTGAAAATCAACATAATACCAATGTTGAAAATGAAGAAAAAGATAAATTTAGCCCTAATTGGTTAGGACCTTACATTGTTGATACCAATTACGGGTTTGGTGCTTCGTTCTTGACAACCAATCTTGTGCTTGTCTTGAACACTAAAGTAATTATTTAAGTTCATTTTTATAATTGCTTTAGGATTCATACTATTCACTCTTGTGTTATCTTAAGTTAGATCCTTATAGGTGTATTTAATTTAACATATTCTCTAATCACTAAAGTTGAATCTACAGTAAAATTGAAAAACGTTTTATATTAGATCACATCAATCCTAGTAACTAATGAAGGCATTAATTAAATACTTTTACCATAAGTCATTTAATTAATCACATTGCATTTAACATTCAAACACCAAGAGCTAAAACAACACCAAATATGCATGTATATATATATCAAAAATATTTATATACATCTCATCATCATGTACAAAATCACCAAGTTTTGTGAGAACTAGACCCCTCAGGCTCTGGCGCTTGGGATCTAGTCCCTGGATGTCATGAGATGGTCATGTGTGATCATGACCACAAACTGTCAAGTCTTAATGCATACTGTAGACCCTGTACTCAACCAAGAATTAAAACATTTTCCTCTGCCATTTGATCCCTCTCTGCTCATGCATATGCTAGCTCTGCATGTAGTCTTGTTGTGCAGTTTTCGTACACACGCCCCGCTAGAAGCAGGGACCCTTTTTTTTATTATTTACTTTCACTCTTGGTGTTTTTGCCCTTCAATTTTGAGGATTGATCTTGTTTTGGCATGAGCCTAAATGTTTATCTTTCTTGCCTAAGTGATTCCCCAAATTGCACACTGAAAACCTTAGGTTCTGGAAAAAATTCAGGATTTTCCACTTGATCCAGATTTTCCTAGATCTCGCTCAAACTTCGGCTAAACGCTGTGGTTCGGGGATTTTTGGTCTTCATGCAAATCCGTGTGGGCAATATTTTCCCGATATTTCTTCTCCTCTGAATTTTCCCAAAATACTCAAGCCTCTGGAGATTCACCTTCTTCATGAATTTCCTTCTCTAGATTTTCCCAAAATTCTCAAGCCTCTAGAGATTCACCTTCTTCACAGATTTATTAGCCACTTAGCTAATCATCCTCTCCAGATGATTCACCTCTTTGGATGATTAGCTAACTGGGTGATCTTTTTCAAAACTTGCAGAATGTCTCCTCCTTCACGAAAATCTGTCCCGTGCGGATTTTCCCGGAACCTAATAGAATGTGAAGAAGTGTGTAGTAATAGGACTTGTTAGCAAATGGTGATGCATTTTATGATTAATTTATGCTATTTTGAGATCTCACATGTTTTTTCTTGATTGATAATGATCAGATTAAGTTGCTAGTAGGTGTTTTCATGTTTATTCTACTAGAATACACCTAGCTCAAAATTTTCCGAAATTCCTCCCTGGCTTGGATTCCGTGGGTGGACCTGAAACCCGAACTCTGATATGATCATTTTATTTGGAGATTTAATGACACCTTGCTTATCTAGGATTCATTTTAATGATGTTTTTTGGTTAATTGACCTTTGTTTGTGTGATCTTTACTGTGGTTTCCTTTGTTGAGTGCAGGATTAAATCATGCGCATGATGATATATCTCAAGGAGCTTAGTTGGAATGCATACCTCAATCACATTTGGCCCAAAATTCCTTAGTGAAGAGGGTCGGAAAGACCTTCGAGATGTCTTGCTAACTAGCAGTAGTTCTATTCATTTTGAAATGTCCCAGTCGGCCAGATAGTTTAATCATCATAGGTTTTCATATGTCCCGCCGACCAATTGCACACAAGGTTAGTGTCGCTGAAAGATTTTAACTCAGTGAAAGGTCTTGCCGACTCATAATGTCTCAGCAAAAGTTTATACCTTCGGCATGATGTATGGCTGAAGAGGTGAGGTCTTGGCGACAGGGGTAACATCAGCATGATGTCTCACCGACAGGTTGGACTCTTGCCGAAATGAAACAATGTTGGTGAAGGATTTGGGGTTGCTCTGAAGTCTTGACGACCTAGTGATGTCTCACTGAAAGGGACGATGCCTTCGGTATAGGTTTGTTTTCTCAGGGAAATGTCCTGTCGACGTGGGGTGTCTCACTGAACGATTTAGGTTTGGCATGAGGCCTGGCCGAAGAGGAAAATATTCGCCAACTAGGCGAAGTCTCATTGAAAGATGAAGGCTCGGTGAAAGGTCTTGCTGACCAAGCAAAGTCTCCCCAGCAGTTGTTGAAAAGGTTTGTCTTCGAGGAGAAAGATATATTAGGCATGATGTGTCGGCGAAGAAGGCTAGTCTCGCCGACATGGGATGATATCGGCATAGCATCTTGCCGAATGGAGGAAGTCCCACCAAAGAGGGCCGTCATTGGCGTAATGTTTTGCTATCGGCGTGAGGTCTTTCCGATTGGCGTTTGTCTCGCCAAAGGGTTCTCCCTTCGGTGTGATGTCTGGCCAATTGGATTTTGTCTCACCGAAGGGTTCTCCCTTTGGTATGATGTATGGCCGACTACGAAGAGTCTCGGTGATAGGGCGTGAGTTCGGGGTAAGGTCTTCCCAACTCAAAGGAGTCTCCCCGAGATGGAATGTGCTTGCCAAAGGAAGAGGGGCTTGATGTGATGTCATGCCGAGCGAAGCTAGTCTCACCGACATGAAATGATATCAGTGAAAGGTCTCGTCGACCTGGTGGTATCTCGTCGAAAGAAGATGGCGATATCACTATAACTTTTGCTTCCCGTTGTGACCTCTTGCCGACAATGGGGAGTCTTGCTGATGGTTTTTCTGGTATCGATATGACTTATACAGCTCGACATGAGGTCTTGCCAAATGTTTTGTGCTACACTAATAACTGCTATGAGGAATAATTGCATCGGGGAGACACGATTAGTGTCTCACCGACATGCGATTCCATTTGAATGACCTTTGACCACCTAGGAATCTTGCATGGCCTATGTTCCACCAATCAAAAGAAGCTAAAGGGGTGAACCACTGACAATTTGACTGGTTGACTACCCCTGTGAAGGAAATTGACAGAATGTAAACAATGTGGACTTACTCTGAGAACTAAAATGATGGAGCAGCTCGGTGAACACTGGGGTGGAGATCTAATGAGAAGTCTGATGCTGCTTCCAGAGATGGTCAACATACATAAAGGTCTAGAGTAGGAAGAAGGCCAAAGGAAAGAAAGAACCATGAGTTTTAGGGATAGCTGGGATCGCTACTGGAAAAGGTGGATCGACATTAATGATAATACTTTAGAGCATTCAAGGTAGCTCTGCAAGGGAATTCGAAGATGGACACGAAGGCATGAAGTTAATGTTGTGATTGTAAAAGATTTGAAGGCTTATCCTGAGGGCGATCCTTCACCAACATGGACAACAGGGATTCACATTGAATGCAGAATCAACTTTATTTAAAATATCTAAGGGTCGACCCTCTTGTAACTAGCAGATATTTTGTAAACCCTAAAAATAGGGGCCAACACATTCTTTTGGCTACATTCTATATATATGGCATTTTTTGCCTCTTTAAAAACAATCTAAGAAGTGGGGTAGAAATTTTAAGGATATAAGTTTTAGAAGAAGGTTCTAAGACACAGAGAGATAGATTTTAAGGACAATAGTGATCTTCTCAGTAGTAACAAAAAAAGTTTAAGAGTAGCAATAGAATAGGAGTTATATTTAGCATAGATAGTAATGTATACTTCTGGTTTTCTTAGTGTAGATGGAAACAATCTGAGGACATAGGTTTTCTGTACACTGGTGATTGTGCCAAATTTGTAAATGTTGCTTATCTGTTGCACTAATAGTAGAAGCAACCAGATTTAAATGTAATTCATGTTGTGTTCCTGAATAGTATTCATCTTCAGTTAATCATTCGATTTGAAAAGCTTTCAAGGAATGAAGTTTTGTTTTATGTTTTGTTTAAATAGTGATTTGCAATCTACTGTTAAAATTAGCACTGTGAATAAATGAAATTGTGTGTTAATCACAAGTTAATTTTGTTCTGCAGTTCAGATAGAAATCCCTTGAAAGGTAACAAGTTTGGTTAAGTTGAATGAATTATCATTCTTTTGGGTTCCAAACCTTTGATCTATCTTTTTTTGTTTCTTTAAAAACCTTGGTTAAATTAGGTTTACATTTATGTTTGATCTTAGAACAGTCCACAAGCTCAACACCAGCAGGCCCCTTGAACATTACAGTTCACATCAACCATTGAGTAAAGTCAACACAGTCAAGAACCGATTACAAAGACCTTGGGAGATAAGATATCCATGTGTTATTTTTTCTCTTTCAGGAGAGCAAAATAGTAATATTCTGTTTAACTCTTGTTGTGCTCATCAGGACAATCAACAGAGAACTAGCGCTAGAAGGAGGGCCAGAAGAGCAAACTGGATAATACTGGGTTTTTCTCACTAGAGAGGCCCCATAGCATTCTTCGATCAGCTAAAAATCCACCACCTTTCATAGAATTGAAGACCCCAACAAGACGCAAGATTCACAAAACTGGGGCAACCATCATACCACCCTTGTTAGCTCTGCTCACTCCACCAGGATTTTCACCAATACCCCAGTGGATACCTATCAATCCACCACTAAATCCATCTCAATTATCATCATAGCTAGTTCGACCCATTCAACAGCTGGCTTAACCACCACCCCTACCAATGGCATTCTTTCAGAATAATCCCTCTCCATTGGGGACTATTCCTAGAGTTTTTCATGATATACCTAAGAATCCCAAGAAATTTTGTCCCTAATACATTCATGGTGAATCAAGGAGTGTTGAAGAGCACATACAAGCTTTTAAGGATGCTTGTTCCAGAGCTCAAATAGCTCACCATGATGTAGTTTGTAGGTTGTTCCCTTATTCCTTAGGGGATATGGCATACAATTGGTACCTAAATCTTCCTCAGCGTTCTATTCTAAGCTGGACAGACCTCGAGAATGCTTTCATCAACCAGTTCAGAATCTATGTGGATCCAGCTATTCTGTTCCACCAATTTGCTACTATTACGAAGGAGCCAGGTGAATCTTTTCCCTTATTTAATACCAGGTTTCAATGAATGTACAAGAGACTGCAAGATCCCTATCTGGTCACTGAGAATAGTGCCATTCAAGCATACTTTAGAGTTATAGATCCTTTGCTTGGTTTGTTCCTGCAAGGACTTATCAGCCAACAGACATTGATTCTCTCTCTAAAGTTTATCATTTAGCTATCAAACTGCAACAACAAATCAGCACTCAACAAGGAAGTTGGGAGGAGGTTTTCCTCCAATAGGGTATCAGACGCATAGCCCAACTCCTTTATTCAATGTTGTCCCAGGAATGTTTCCTTCCCATTATGGGCCTATGCCTGAGTTGCAAACTCAATCTCCTAGTGGAACTCTTGACTTCTTTCAACAATCATAGGTTCCTCAAAGTCCCCATGGTCATCATAACCAAATTGGAACACCAAATCATGGTGGTCAGCCACCTGTTGCTAAGAGTGTTGAAAGTGAAAAGACAGTTCAACTCACAAATGAGGTAGAGACCTTAAAGAAAACACTGTCTCAAGTCACAAATGACATGGCTCAGCTTAGACTGAACCCCTCTCAAAACCAAGGTAATTATCCTAATCAGAGCAGTAACAACCAGGGTAATTATCAGAACAACTACAATCACAACCAAAGGGGTTATCAAGGCCAAAACTCCCCTAACCAAGGGTATCAAAATCAAAATAGAGGATATAACCAGAGGCCAAGTAACAACCGACAATGGTGGAGTTTCTCACAATTATCAAGCTAGTGAGGAGAGGTCACACACTACAAATGTGGCTAAACTTAATTTTATGACTAACTAGTGCAGGCTGCATGATACTGCAACTCATTATGAGGTAAATTGCCCTAAAATGGAGAAAAATATCAAGATGTCACAAGAAGATGCCCAAACCTTCCAAGGGAATTCAAACAAAGAAGGTGGCTCAGTGGATACAGCTATGACTTATGACCTCTTTGAAGAAGAACCCTCATTCCCAATGCAGAGTGAGAATGAACCAAAGGAATATTCATACGATGCCCAAGCTTTTCAGGCAAAGGGAGGAAACTTCCTAAGAAATTAGAATAAGGGTTCTTTCACTACATCATCACCACCTAATCACATGGTGCCTCCGAATCAAAGTGCTGAAAATAGCCCTCCTCCACCAAATGAGCCACCCGACTTCTATAACAAAGGTAATTCATTTGGTGTTTTCAAAGGTAATGCAAGTTGTAACACAAAATTTGATATTGTTGTTGAGATGCAGAGACAAAAAACATCTTTATCATATTTTGGCATCCTAAAGTGGTGCCCTGCTCAACGAGAGATAGTGCTGAAAGCTTTGGAGCAAGCTGATAAATCAAAAGGGAAAAACAAGGTGGCACTTGCTATAGACATGAACGCGGGCTTGTACAGAAGCAAGGTAGGTACTCCACCATTTTCCATATGCAAGAAGTTGGGATTGAACCCTATTGATGGACAAACAAGAAGGTCATCCAACTTGACAAAATGGAGGTTAATGTAGTGGGAGAGTTGAGAAACATACATGTGCAAGTAGGGTCAGACCCTAGGATTCAAACCAACATAGACATTCAAGTAGCAGACATTCTTGAGACCTATGGTATGTTATTGAGTAGAGATTTGATGAAAGGTATAGGGGGATATCTCTCCCTCAAATTTTCACATATGTGGTTACCATGGAGGGGAATTCCTATGCAGATTAGGATTGAAATTGAACCTCGCCTCAAGCATATCATCACTGAATATGATTTCCCCAATGAGGTAGCCTATTTTGAAACTGGGATAGGGGTTTATAAAAGGGAAGAAATTTTAACCTTTTCAGTTCTTGATTCTAAGGACATGTCAATACAAGAGTTCCCTGATTCTATGACTAATGACAATCAATAGGTATTAATCAAGAAGTTGCAACATGATCCGTTGGTCTTAGAGGAAGATATCAATCTGCAAAGTCTCCTACTCCCTGATTGGTGCAGGGTGCATTACCAAAATCATTCTAAATTTACCTGCCAACACTGTATCAACATTTTAGATTATGTCTCTCAATTTGAGGAAGTTAGCTTAAGTCACCTTGAGACCATTGTAGATCACTTCTCATTTGAAGCCAAAGAAGCAATAATTTTAATCAGGGAAAAGGTACCTCCAAAGGAAGTTCCTTCTCAAATTGAATTTATTCCGGCTACAATACTAGAACCACCCCAAGGTTTGTTTGATACCCCTGCACTCACAAGTATGCCAAAACCTGGGGGATTAATTAAAGATGCAAATGACTGTCAAGATGATAGCCACGGATTATATGATATATCTGTGCATGAATTGGAAATTACACATGATCAACCTGTTGAACACCTATTCCCAATATCTGAGGCAAAAGATCAAGTAGCCCCACCTATGGCTCATTCTATCCAAATGCCCACAATAACCCCCAAAGGACCAACCCCACCTTATGATCAGCTATGGACCCTCATGTTTGATGGATCTAAGTCCAAAACAGGTTGTGGTGTTGGGATTGAATTAACCATCCCAAAAGGGAAAACTTTCTCTACTTCTTACAAGTTGCAGTTTGGATGCACTAACAACGTAGCAGAATATGAAGCTCTAGCTCAGGGGCTAATGTTCACACATAAGAAGAAATTCACTGCATTGATGGTTAAAGGGGATTTAGAGATAGTTATTAAGTAGGTGCGCAACCAATACACATGTCACAATAGAAGGCTGGCAGCCTATAGAAATCGGGTATGGAACATGATTGAAGACTTCGATGCTTTTGGGATTAGTTTAATCCCTAGAGAAGAAAATTAGATAGCCGATTCATTAGATGTTGCTGCAAGTACCCTAGAACCTATGCAAGGCTCCAAGCTTAAGAAATTCTCATTGGAATTGATATCCACCCTTTTTGTTCCTGATAATGTCAGGAACTTTCAAGTTTTTGATGATGATCGACATATCCTTGCTTTTCTAGCAAGTTCAGCTATTTTTGAAGGACAAATCATTGATGAGTCCAATAGGGATCAAGGAGATTAGAACCTTGAAGATAGCGATACATAGGGGGTCCTCAATCTAAAAATTAATAGCATCCCCAAGGGAATGGTGGCCTTGGAAATAATTTTTGATTCAGACCCAAGGGCTCAGGAGAAGGTATCAGTTGAAGATAAAGGAGGTGAATATGAAATTGTTAACCTAGCTAATTTTGGCCCTAAAAGAAATGTCTACATAGGGAAAGCCTAACCTAAAATGGTTGGAAAAGATATAATATGGGAACTGAAGAAGGATGTTGTTGTGATAGCCTGGGGGTATGAAGATTTGAAAACTTTTGATGCTTCTCTAATGACTCATACTATCCCTCTGAAGCCTAAAGCTAAACCATTTCGATAGAAACAACGTCCTGTCAATTCCCTGATTGAACCACTGATCTTCAAAGAAGTTCAAAAATTGCTTTCTGCAAGAATAATCTTCCCTGTACAACATTCAACATGGGTGGCTAACTTGGTTCCAATTCATAAGAAAAATGGAGAGATCAGGTTATGTGTAGACTTCAGAAATCTGAATAGAGCATCAGAAAAGGACAATTACCCACTCCCTTCACTAGAAGAAGTCTTGCAAACTGTCAATGGATCTCAGATGATATCATTCCTGGATGGTTATTCTGGATACAATCAGGTAATGGTTAACTATGAAGATAGAATGAAGACAACCTTCACTAGAAAGTGGGGAACATTTGCGTACAAAAGGATGCCATTCAGTCTAATAAACACTGGAGCAACTTTTAAGCGTGCCATGGACGTAGCATTCAAGGACTTAATTGGTAAATGCATCATTGTTTACATGGATGACTTGACAGTGTTCTCCAAGGATAGACTAAACCACCCTGTAGACTTAGCTAAAGTTCTTGAACGATGTATCTAGTATGGCATCTCCCTCAATCCTAAAAAGTGTGTGTTCAGGGTTTCTGAAGGGAAGCTTTTGGGACACATAATCTCAGAAAGAGGAATATCAATTGATCCAGACCGAGTTGAGTCCATTTTGAAGATCGCCATGACATGAAGTAAGAAGGAGATGAGATCCTTCTTTGGAAAGATTAACTTTGTGAGAAAGTTCATCATAGGCTTTGCAGAAATTGTTAAACCACTAAATCAAATGATGAAGAAAGATGCCAAAATAGAGTGGAGTAGTGAGGCAAAGGTCGTGTTTTCATAGGTCAAGCGATCCATTTTGGAAGCGCCCATTCTCACCAGCCCTGACTACTTGAGGCCATTTTATATTTATTCTTTTGCCTATGAACACTCGTGTGCAGCTATCCTAACTCAATGAAGAGAAGAGGGAGAGGAAAGACCAATCGCCTTCATGAGATCTTCATTCAAAAATGTTGAAACCAAATATCTGCCTCTTGAAAAACAAGCTTTTGTGCTGGTCAGAGCTGTCAAGAAGTTCAGGCACTACATTCTCTGAAGTCAAATCATTGTTGTAGTTCATGATGTTGCTGTGAAGTCCCTACATATGCAGAGCAAATTGGGAGAATGAAGAGGGAAATGGATGGCCATTTTGTAGGAGTTCAACCTAGAAATATTCCCTATGTAACTTGTCAAAGGTACAGGCCTGTCTAAGTCCATGGTGATTGTGGGTGACAACATCATTTGCCAGCAATACACAACTTGGTCCTTCTCCAATGACCCTTGGTATGCTGATATCATCTATTTCATGCTTAACAATCGATGTCCAGAGAGAATGAATATGACTCAGAGGAGAGCACTAAGAATGAAGAGCTCTCATTATATTCTCAAAGGAGGATTACTATATAGGAAGAATTTTGAGGGAGTGTACCTATGATGCCTTGATCAGCAAGAGGAAAAACATGTGATTAGTGAATTCCATGGGAAACATGGCACAGGTCATGGGTATGCAGATTCGTTGGCACATCAGATCCTCAAATCAGGTTACTACTGGTCGTGTGTGTTCAAAGATGCCCATCAACATGTAAGAACATGTCACATATGCCATATTTCTGCATCAAAGGAATGCCATCCAACCATGCCATTGCAACCTATTTATTTGGTAAGACCATTTTCCCAATGGGCACTGGACTTTATTGGGGTAATTAACCCAAATTCTTTTGTAGGACACAAGTTTATTTTGATTGCTACTGATTAATTCATGAGATGGACAGAGGCTATACCTTGTAAGAATAGTACAATAGAGGTAGTAATCAGGTTCCTCACCGAATGCATCACCACTAGGTTTGGAGTACCCTTCGCATTGGTATGTGACAATGGCTCTTCCTTTTCTTCTGATGAGTTCATTTCATGGGCATATGATCACAAAATTGTCTTAAAATATTCTTCGAACTATTACCCACAAGGTAATGGAGTTGCAGAGTCAACCAATAAGAATGTCTTAGGGGTAATTAAGAAACTATTAGAGAACAATCCTAGGGACTGGCACACCCAGCTAAGGTTTGTGTTATGGGCAGATAGGACTAGGATTAAGGCTGGTTTAAAGACCTCACCATTTAAACTGGTATACGGCCAAGAACCTGTGTTCCCTATCCATCTACAAATACCTATCCTTGAGTTCATGCAGAAATTCTACTCTAGTGATGATAGGATAGAAGTAAGATTAGCTACCTTGTTGAAATTAGAAGAGTAGAGGGATGCCATCTTGCAGCAATTCTTTAGACACCAGGTTGTTGTCAAACGTTGGTTTGACAAAAGAGCCAAAATCAAAGCTTTTAGAATATCAGACCTTGTGCTACTATGGGATAAAGCTAGTGAAAAGAAGGGCAGTCACTAGAAATTTGATAAGCTCTGGTTAGGTCCTTATCAAATTGTAGAGATCCTAGGAGAAAATGCTTTCTGGCTGAGTAGTTTAATGGGAGAACCTATTCCATTGCTTGTCAATGGATAGTTCCTTAAACACTATTTTGAGCCATAAAGTTGGTATTTTTACTTGGGAGTGCACTTATGTAAATAATTTTTTTCTGCATGTAAATAGTTTGGTGCTCTTTGTGGTCTATTTGTAAATAATCTGTTGTTTGTTTGTTGTCTTTTCTTTTTGTCTTTTCATTTCCTTTGCTATTTGGTTTATGCCTTGTTTTTTTTTGGGGGCTTCTCTATTCTTTCCATTTTGAAATGGTGCACTGTTATCTGAAGCATACTTTGGTTGTTAGGAAAGAAGTGGTTTAGATATTTTCATGTTTTTTGATTGGGTGATTTTGTCCTAAATTTGTTGTTTTATGCCCATTATAAATAAAAGTTTTGGAAAGTCTTGAAAATAAGGTGCAAAGTAAATAACCTTCATTAGCTCCTCTAAATCTGTCACAAATCATCAAAGATCATCTCCCTTTGTAATAGTATATTTTTCCTAGGACTATGGTGTTGTAAGATTTGAGTGAAAAATCTGATTCCCAAGTGTTGTTATGAGGTCCATGGTAGTTTTCAACCTAGAACAGATGTTAAAAATCTGACATATTGAAAAAAAATTGAATGAAATATCTAAAAATCCAAGAGAAAGAGAAAAAAAAGAGAACTATCTAAAAAGAAAAGAAGACTCAATATGAATGGGTGATTCCAGCATCTCTACCGAGGCTATGGATGCCTGATTGGCAGTAGAGCAATGCTATGAGAAAACTAGAGGTATCTCCGTCGGGGCTATGGACGCCTGACTAGCAGCGGAGCAATGCCCGGGATATCATTACACAACAGCTAAAGGGAATCAACTTATGTAGTTCGAATCTTGCACATTGTTGTTTGAAAGATGAGGAAAACTTTATAAAAGGATGATGCACCATCAAGCACACACAAAGATTCAGGGGTAGTCACTGTTGGCTTACATTTTTGAGATTCTAGTTCAACCTTGCTTGTTAAAACTGACCCAACTTGAGTTGTGATGTTCATAAACCAGGAGTTCTGGGTGGCTGAATCCTGCAGTTTCTTGAAAATGGTTAAACCATTTTCCTAGCTGAGTTGCCATTTGATGTGTAGTTTTCGCACACACGCCCCGCTAGAAGTGGGGACCCTTTTTTTGTTAATTATTTGCTTTCACTCTTGGTATTTTGGCCCTTCAATTTTGAGGATTGATCTTTCTTTGCACAAGCCTAAATGTTTATCTTGCTTGCCTAAGTGATTTCCCAAATTGGACACTGAAAACCTTAGGTTCTGGGAAAAATTTAGGATTTTCCACCTCATCCAGATTTTCCCAGATCTCACTCAAACTCCGGCTAAACGCTGTGGTTCGAGGATTTTTGGTCTTCGCAGAAATCCACGTGGGCCGAATTTTCCCGATATTCCTTCTCCTCCGGATTTTCCCGAAATTCTCAAGCCTCCAGAGATTCACCTTCTTCGTGGATTTCCTTCTCCTCTGGATTTTCCCAAAATCCTCAAGCCTCCGGAGATTCACCTTCTTCGCGGATTTCCTTCTCCTCCGGATATTCCTGATGTTCCTTCTACTTTGGATTTTCTCGAAATCCTTTGTTCCCTATTTTTTTTGAAACTTTTAGAATGTCTCCTCCTTCGTGGAAATCCATCCCGTGTGGATTTTCCTGGAACCTGATAGAATGTGAAGAAGTGTGGAGTAATAGGACTTGTTAGCAAATGATGACGCATTTTATGATTAATTTACGCTATTTTGAGATCTCACATGTTTTTTCTTGTTTGATAATGATCAGATTAAGTTGCTAGTAGGTGTTTTCATGTTTATTCTGCTGGAATATGCCTAGCTCAAAAATTTTCAAAATTCCTCCCTGGCTTGGATTCCGCAGGTGGACCTGAAACCCAAACTCTGATATGATCATTTTATTTGGAGATTTAATGACACCTTGCTTATCTAGGATTCATTTTAATGATGTTTTTGATTAATTAACCTTTGTTTGTGTGATCTTTACTATGGTTTCCTTTGTCGAGTGTAGGATTAAATCATGGACATGATGATAGTTCTCAAGGAGCTCAGTTGGAAGGCATACCTCAATCACATTTGGCCCGAAATTCCTCAATGAAGAGGGTCGGCAAGACGTTCTAGATGTCTTGCTGACTAGCAGTAGTTCTATTCATTTTGAAGTGTCCCAGTCGGCTAGATAGTTTAATCGTCGTAGGTTTTCATATGTCCCACCAACTGATAGCACACAAGGTTAGCATTGCGGAAAGATTTGTGCTCAGTGAAAGGTCTTGCCGACCCATAATGTCTCGGTGAAAGGTTATACCTTCAGCATTATGTATGGCCGAAGAGGCGAGGTCTTGGTGATAGGGGGTAACATCAGCATGATGTCTCACCAATAGGGTGAACTCTTGCCGAAATGAAACGACATCGACGAAGGATTTTGGGTCACTATGAAGTATCGGCGATGGAGTGATGTCTCGCTAAAAGGGACGATGCCTTCGGTATTGGTTTGTGCTCTTGGGGAAATTTCCTGCTAATGTGGGGTGTCTCGTCAAAGGATTTAGGTTTGGTATGAGGCCTGGCTGAAGAGGAAAAGTCTTTCCAACTGGGTGAAGTCTCGTTGAAAGATGAAGGCTCAGTGAAAGGTCTCACCGACCAAGCAAAGTCTCCCCGAAAGTTGTTCAAAAGGTTTGTCTTCGAGGAGAAAGATATATTTGGCATGATGTCTTGGTGAAGAAGGCTAGTCTCACCAACATCGGATGATATTGGTATAGCGTCTTTCCGACTGGCAGAAGTCCCACCAAAGAGGGTTGTCATTGGCATAATGTTTTGCTATCGGCATGAGGTCTGGACGATTAGCGTTTGTCTCACCGGAGGGTTCTCCCTTCGGTGTGATGTCTGGCTGATTGGTGTTTCTCTCGCGGAAGGGTTCTCCCTTCAGTATGATGTCTGGCCGATTGCGAAGAGTCTCAGTGATAGGGCGTGAGTTTGGGGTAAGGTCTTCCCAACTCGAAGGAGTCTCCTTGAGATGGAATGTGCTTGCAAAAGGAAGAGGGGCTCGATGTGATGTCATATCAAGCAAAGCTAGTCTCGCCGACATGAAATGATATCGGCGAAAGGTCTCGCCGACCTGGTGGTATCTCGTTGAAAGAAGAGGGGGATATCGCTATAACTTTTGCTGCCCACTGTGACCTCTTGCCGAAAATGGGGAGTCTTGCTGATGGTTTTTGTGGTATCGATATGACTTGTACAGCTCGACATGAGCTCTTGCTGACTGTTTTGTGCTATGCCGATAACTGCTATGAGGTATAATCGCATCGGGGAGACACGATTAGTGTCTCACCGACATGCGATTCCATTTGAATGACCTTTGACCACCTAGGAATCTTGCGTGGCCTATGTTCCACCAATCAGAAGAAGCTAAAGGGGCGAACCATTGATAGTTTGACTGGTTGACTACCCCTGTGAAGGAAATTGGTAGAATGTAAACAATATGGACTTACTCTGAGACCTAAAATGATGGAGCAGCTCGGTGAAAACTGGGGTGGAGATCTAACATGAAGTCTGATGTTGCTTCCAAAGATGGTCAACATACAGAAAGGTCTAGAGTAGGAAGAAGGCCAAAGGAAAGAAAGAACCATGAGTTTCAGGGACAGCTGGGATCACTACTGGCAAAGGTGGATCGACATTAATGATAATGCTTTAGAGCATTCAAGGCAACTCTGCAAGGGAGTTTGAAGATGGACACAGAGGAATGAAGTTAATGTTGTGATTGTAAAAGATCTGAAGGCTTCTCTTGAGGGAGATCCTTCACCAACATGGACAGCAGGGATTCACATTGAATGCAGAATCAACTTTATTCAAAAGATCTAAGGGCTAACCCTCCTGTAACCAATAGATATTTTGTAAACCCTAAAAACAAGGGCCAGCGCATTCTTTTTGGTACATTCTATAAATATGGCATTTTTTGCCTCTTTAAAAACAATCTAAGAAAGGGGGTAGAAATTTTAAGGATAGAATTTTTAGAAGAAGGTTCTAAGACATAGAGAGATAGATTTTAAGGACAGTAGTGATCTTCTAAGTAGTAACAATTTTTTTTATGTGTAGCAATAGAATAGGAGTTAGATTCAGCATAGACAGTAATGTATACTTATGGTTTTCTTAGTGTAGATGGAAAAAATCTAAGGACATAGGTTTTCTGTACACTGGTGATTGTGCTAGATTTGTAAATGTTGCTTATCTATTGCACTAATAGTAGAAGCAACCAGATTTAAATCTACTTCATGTTGTGTTCCTAAATGGTATTCATCTTCAGTTAATCATTCGATTTGAAAAGCTTTCAAGGAATGAAGTTTTGTTTTATGTTTTGTTTAAATAGTGATTTGCAATCTACGGTGAAAATTAGCACTATGAATAAATGAAATTATGTGTTAATCATAAGTTAATTTTGTTTTGTAGTTCAGTTAGCAATCCCTTGAAAGGTAACAAGTCTGGTTAAGTTGAATGAATTATCATTCTTTTGGGTTCCAAAGCTTTGATATATATATTTTTTTTTTCTTTAAAAACCTTGGTTAAAGTAGGTTTACATTTATGTTTGATCTTAGAACAATCCACAAGCTCAACACCAGCAGGCCCCTTGAACAGTACAGGTCACATCAACCATTGAGTAGAGTCAACATAGTTGAGAACCAATTACAAAGACCCTAGGAGCTAAGATATCCATGTGTTATTCTTTCTCTTTCAGGAGAGAAGAATAGTAATATTTTCTTTAACTATTGTTGTGCTCATTAGGACAATCAACAAGTCTCTCAACCATTGTTGAGGTTTACGATGACTGTGTTGCACTCTCAGATCAGCGAAGTCATCTCCTCACAGTCTCGTACGCTACCCGTAGCCTCGTGAAAGGTCTGAGTGACTTTGGCTTCTCCTCTACAGTCAGTGTGGGAATGTAGTTAGGATCTATCTCCTCCTCATAGATGGATGTATGGACTATCTCCGTGACAACCTAACGATAAAACTCTCGCCAGTCTCTTGTAACTCCTACAAGATAGACAAGGTACACAATCAATACACATCATCATGATATATATATAAATCTTAAACATAAATATACTCAAGGATATTTGTAAAATAAAAATGTCATCACCTATGTCTCTAGGTGCATGAGGAATATAAGCCTCATCCTCTCTGGGGGGCATGGAGGATGTGCTAGCCTCTCTTTGACTCTGGGTGTCGATGTCTGCTATAGCTACTGCACATGATCTAGTCTTGTAAGTGTGTGAGGACTCTCCATGCTCGTACCGATCCTCAGTCGTTACCTCATCACCCTCACTCAGGGGTGGCTCCTCCCTGTAATACTCATCCTCCTCATAATCCTCATCCTCCTCATTATCCTCTTCTCCATCCTGTTCCTCATAATCAAGATCAACCTCTAAATCATAATCGTCATCAATAACATCAATAAATATATTTGATGGCATGTATCACACATCCTTTGCTCTGTCCTCTGGCTCATCTCCCTCATCTGGTGTTGGTCTTGCATCACCTATAGGTAAATCCATGGGGAACACAGGAGCTATTCGTGTCACTGGCCACCACTCCTTGTGCTCATATGTGCTACCAACATCATTAGTGTCGGTGACTGGTGGCCAATCGTGATATGAAGCAATAGAATCACTCTCACAAACATGATCTATAGTAATTTTAATAGTATCACCTAGCCTCTGAGCACTCTGTACTGATTTCCTAATGAAGGGGTACACCCTCAGTGGTGTATGCACTACCTAAACTATCGCATGAGTCACCCGTAATAGAACGGTCATACAATGTAGTCATGCCTCCTAGCTAGAAACTTGTCCATCTACATCCTCCTGAGTTGTCCTATGGGATCTGGTCATTGTAGAGTGAGTAGATAGGGTTTCCATTAGATCTCTTCCTCCTCCAACCGGTCAAACCTCACCCTCCAAAAATGTAAATCTTCATACCACCACAAGCATCACAAATAATAACCGAATGCTCATGGATATCCTGCAACTATAGCACAAGGGAATCCAACATGCCTGCTGCATGTAGTATATGCTTGAGGCACCACACTTGTAGAAGCGTGCAGTGCATCATACTGTTGATCTCTCAAAACACAAATCTTCCAAGATCATAATATAGGTGTGCTAGGATGTAGCGACCCCATGCATAGACTGTCTTGTCATTGTACATCCCTCAAATCAAATGTACCAATCCTCCATCTAAGTGTGTTTCTCATCCATCAAGATTGAGAACAAGAGCCATTGTATGCATCATAATCTGTCTAACAATAGGAGCTCATGAATATAGAAGCATGGGTAGCTCGATCCATGCTCTAACATGCTCATCGTGAATTGGTCCACCAAGGAAATACTACATATCCACATTCTTCTCATGGAATGACCGATCCCCCCAGAAATATACCCGCTCCCCCCGAATAGGGACTCGGAGAATACAGTGTACATCCTCGAGAGTGATGGCCATCTCCCCGATAGGAAGATGAAAGGTACACATATCGACATCCCAAACCTCACACATAGCCATAAGCATGACATCATGGTATCTCACAGGTGGCATAAGATATGCCCAATAGATACCTATGGACTGTAAATGCTCTATCTCTATTGTTGATAGCACTGGAGTGTGATCTCTAAGAAAAGTAAGTTGTCTTCCCCCTAGCCGTTGTCGTGACCAAGCAGGGACCTATCCAAAATCATCACAAAATGCTCTAAAATCCATCTCATCTCTTCAATTTTTATAAATTTCATCATGAAAATGTGCTAAAGTAGATCTAGTGTGCTTTTATAATGGCCCTAGACACTTTAGAACCCTTTTAGGATATTTCACAAAAAAATGGGATACTTTGCGAAGAAACGGGACACTTTGCAAACAAAAGGGACACTTTTCAAAGAAATGGGACACTTTGCGAACTTTTTTCCAAGATCCTAAATTAACCTATCCATGTATTAAAAATTATTAAATTATCAAAAAATCAGACAACGAAAGTTGCAGAATCGACTCACCTCATAATATAGGTCGTCATACGCCACCTGCTCTCGAAGCATATCTAGTCGTGAAGGCCTATAATCCTATTTGCTCAATATATTCTCATCACAATCGTCACTCTCAAGATACAAGCAGGTAAATTACAATAGTAAAAGAAAAATTACTCTACTTTCCTCTCTTTTACCTATTTTCACCCTTTTTACTCTTACGCATTAACTTAGGGTTATTTTATCGTAAGAGTTTATAAAGCATCTTTTCTTCAAATCAACATAACGGGAGCCTGAGAAATCCGTTTTCAATGTCATTTGATGCGTTGGAATCATGATTCCACACTCAAAATCATCAATTTTATATCTTTATGTGGCATGGTACTTGGAAATACCCTACAATATGATGTTCCTTATTCGATGTGGCTAGATTGCTACCTTGATTCCACCTACATAAAGCAAGTGGAATCAAGGGGGGCATACATCTACCATCAAATCAGATCCTTAGGAGTTAGATAAAATAATTTTTGAACAATTAAGAAATGTGTGTTGTAGGATGCAGTTCCTAATGTTGTGGTTTTGTAGATAACTACATTGGGGGCTTCATTCTCCCATCTTTTGAGTGAGTATCCTTTTTATAAAGTGCATTGTTTAGAGTCCTTTAGCTTACATATGCACATAGAGTCATATGGGTGCTAAAGTGGGGGCTAAATGTATCATAGAAAATTGGACCCTCTTGAGAAAAGAGACAATTTCATGTGTAATTAGAGCCACTTTTGAGTCCCCTTGTGTCATTTATCCTTCAAAATGACATTTATAGGCCCCTAAGACCCATTATTTTTTATCTATAGGCCAATTTTACTTGAGAAATCACTTAAATCTCAACAAAACACATTCAATTCTTCCATATCCCAAAAACCCACCTTCAAAAATCAATAGTGGGACCCATTCGCCACCTTGGGTGAATGGGCCCCTTTTGAGGGAAATTTCAATTTTGAGCAGGAATTCAATTAATTCAACTTAATTTTTTGGTGAATGTCGGCCTCTTAGGTCTAAATAACGGGAAAATTAGGTGTTGTTTCTTATAAACACTCATTTTTTAGTCATTTTACACATCTTTTAATCATTTTACAAAAGCAATTTCTAAACTCAAGTCTTCTACAATAAGTTTCATTAGCAAAGTTAAAGTTTTAGGGTAGCAAACTAGGGTTTTTGCAGGTCTTGAAGCTCACTTTTTGGATCAAAGTTCAACATTGTAAAGGGTTGATGATGGATTCCT
Organism: Sequoia sempervirens; assembly: GCA_007258455.2. Classification (NCBI taxonomy): domain Eukaryota; kingdom Viridiplantae; phylum Streptophyta; class Pinopsida; order Cupressales; family Cupressaceae; genus Sequoia; species Sequoia sempervirens. The sequence goes on from VDFB02358134.1 coordinate 216,646,405, forward strand.
ATGGTGAATCATGGAGAAATTTAGGTTGAGGAGATGCAACTAGCCATCAAATCAAGCCTAAAGACTTGTTTTCAAAGTGATTCCATCTTCCATTTCTTCTCTATCTTCAGATTAAGGTTTACATTTCATTTGCATGCCATTTTGTCTCCATTATTGATGTGTTGTGAGATTTCTAGGGTTGAGATCTTGCATCACACAAATCACATTTGCATTTCCTATTCTTGCACAATAGGATAGGGTTTTTGACATGCTTCAGATTTTCCTAGTCTTTAACACATCTAGGGCTAGGGTTTTATGCAGATTTTTATTCATTCAAGGTTTGATTACCCAATTTGGGGTTTGACCAAGGAAAACCCCCCATTAGACAAAAAAATTTAAGCTATTTTGTAGGAATTTTCTGAGATCCTGGTTCAGGTTTCCATCAAAAAGTGTTGTACAGGTGTCAAGGTGCAGAACAGAAACTTGAAATCACAAAAAAATGAAAGTGGAATTATTTTCCATGCATGGCAAATGAGTCCCTCCTAAGGTGTCATTTTTAGTTAGATGCAGATCCAGACTCCCAGTTAGCATAAAATAGTTCCTATGCAAAAAAACCCTGACCTGGGACTGATTTGTCCAGGGTGGTGAATGAGTCCCAGTCAGCCCAGAATCAGGTTTTGTCAAATTTCTAGATTGCTTTTCAGTCTTCTTCAGCTTCTCAGGTGCACATACTTAGAGATTTAGATTTATGTTTAGTTTAGTTCACATTTTTGTTCATCATTTCCAGCTTTTTGCAAACATCATTGTGTTTTCCAACATTGCATTATTCTTAGGTTTTGCATTCATAATATCTCAAATAGTTCATTTAATTGCACTTAGTGTAAGGAAAACTAGATGCGGAAAACAATTTTCCTAACGTCAATACCTCAGCAAAGAGTGCAGAAGTACTTTTAAATTTTCAATTACAGTCAAGATAAGATGCACTATGAGACAGATTACAGAAACAGAGTATTTAGACAAACACACATGAAACACCAGATATATGTGGGAAAACCCTTACGGGAGAAAAACCCACCACACCAAGAGAAATCACTTTGTATTACAGTAATCAAAATTACATACAATTCAAGACTTATCTTTCTAGTGTCATTATACAACAACATTCATCATGAACCTTCTTTGAGCAGAGACATCCAAGTTACAGCCTTTATAGATTTTAATTCCTTCACTAATACAGTTTGAATTCTTCACACTTCACTATTGATCGAACTACAATCCAACCTTCAAGTGTCTACAATTTCCAACTATATCCATGGTTTTCCCTGACTTTCGAGCTCTCTCACAGAACCATCGCAATGAATAGACTCCCAATGGTTCCAATTTGGCTCTTCTGATTCATCCACGTGATGCCACATCGGAAGTCATACTTATTCAACATAATTTGTATTGCATTGGCATCTTAGTGAGACACTAACTGTGTCTCATCGATGCCACATTGAACTCATATTGATGTCGCCAAGAGTTATAATAGTCACCAGGATGTTTTATTGAGCTACAAGAGTTCCACAGAGTCACCAAGCAGTCATTCTGACTTATCACTTTCGCTAGAAGGTCATAGTAAATTACTAAGGTTACACCAAAGTTCCCATATCTACTGAGCACCAAATGAAAGTCGAAAAGACTCACATCTATCACCGAGAGTTCATACTGATCTTCATATGCTACTCTGAAGTGTTCACCTCTCGCCAAAACATTTGTCCACTGCTGAGAGAACTTACTGATTTACATATGTTTCACCAAAGACTAACTGTCGCCAAGAGTTACCCCGATAGCCATCAGCTATCAGCAAGACAATAGCTTATCACTCAGACTTCATATCGAAGTCTAAGAGTTATATCGATAACTCCCAAGTATTCCCTGTTGGCATGATTCTCGTCTATTTCTAAGACCTTTCTCCGATAGCTTTGAGTTTAACCAGAGATTTAACACTTGAATCTTTCATCGCTGAGAACATCATACTGATGGAATTTCCTTTGGCCAAGTCTCCCCGAAGAAACAAAACAAACAAACACTGTCGTTATAACATTTGCTTTCGTGGTGGCATCTTACCGAGTGAATATAGGTTACTCCAAAACTCCAGTCGCCAAGAGTCTCGCCAATACACGAATGAATGGCCTTTCGGCCAGAGTTCTCCTGAGCACTATAAGGTCACAATGAACACACCTTGTCACAGTGATAGCTATACAGTAAACCTTTTGGCAAGACTTCTTCAGGGTCACAACAACCTGTTTAGAATTGAATAAAACAAACTGCTAATCAGCCAGACATGGAACTTGTCACACCGAATTGGCACTCATGGAGGTTTCAGCGTATAATGCTTGAGACACATATTTCCAACAATCTCCCACTTGACGAAGATCATACAGGCACCTCTAGAGCAAAAAAAGAAAGAATGCTTACTGAAAATCATGGGCACTAAGGCCCATTGAACTGGCACACCACTTGAACTTGTCTGTGCTCACTGGCTTCATCAATGCATCTGCAACATTCTCCAGAGTATCAACTTTTTTCAAACTGACCTTTCCATCCTCAACCATATCTCGTACAAAGTGGTATTGTACATCAATATGTTTCATCTTGGCATGGAAAGTTGGATTCTTTGCCAGACAAATGGCACTCTGATTGTCACATAAGATTGTTATTTCTCCTTCATCAAAACCAATGTTACAACACAAATGTTTCAACCATATAGCTTCTTTACAAGCATGAGTAGCTGCCATGTATTCAGCTTCTGTAGTGGACAAAGCGACTACAACCTGCCACTTGCTCATCCAACTCATTGCACCACCATTTAACATGAAAACATATCCACTGGTGGATCTTCTGCTGTCAATGTACCCTACCCAATCAGAGTCTACATAACCATGAATGTTGAGAGTCCTATATGATTCAACCGAATTCCCATGGTAACACAAAGAAAAATCTGAAGTTCCCTTCAAATACCTAAACACCCTCTTCATAGCATCCCAATGTATTCTTCCTGGATTAGCCATAAATCGACTAAGTACTCCCATTGCTTGGGCAATGTCTGGTCTTGTACAGACCATTGCATACATGAGACTGCCTACAACACTAGCATAGGGCACATTGGTCATGTCCTCCATCTTAGTAGGAGATTTTGGACAATCCTCAACAAATAGCTTCACTCCCTGCATGAATGGAACAACTAACTGCTTGCAATCATTCATACAAAATATCTCTAGAATAGTCTTTATATACTTACTCTGACTGAGCCAAAGCTTTCTATTCTTCCTGTCCCTGGTTATCTCCATCCCCAGAATATACCTTGTTGCACCAAGATCCTTCATTTCGAACTTAGCACACAACTAAGACTTAAGATCAGAAATCATTAGCTTGCTATTTCCAATGAACAACATATCATCAACATAAAGAGCAATAACAAGCACTTGATCACTTTCAGCTTTATAGTATACACAGTGATAAGATTTTGATCTCACAAAGCCTAAAGATAATACATGGGTATCAAATTTCTGGTACCACATTCTAGGTGACTACTTTAACCCATACATAGACTTCTTTAATTTGCATACCAGTTTTTCTTTACCTTTCTCAACAAAGTGCTTAGGTTGGGACATATAGATTTCTTCTTGAAGATCACCATGAAGAAATGTTGTCTCCACATCCATTTGTTCAACCTCTAAGTCATAAGTTGCTGCAAGTGACAATAGAAATCTAATGGACATCAGCTTTGCTACAGGAGAAAAGATTTCCCCATAGTCAATTCCCTCTACCTGGGAATAACCCTTTGCAACCAGTCATGCTTTGTATTTTTCTACACTGCCATCCAGACCAATCTTTTTCTTAAATACCCATTTACAACCTATAGGTTTTTTTCCTTTAGGCAAGGGCACAGACTCCAAGTTTCATTTTTATCTAATGACGCCATTCCTTCCTTCATGGCTTCCAACCAAGAATTTGAATCAGACATTTTAATTGCCTCCTTTAGAGTCCTAGGCTCATTAGTGCTAGAAATCAAGGCATAGGCACAAGTAGAATCAATCAAAGATAACCCATACCTATCTAGTTGTTTCCTTTCTCAGGTTGACCTCCTCACTGGCTAAGGTTGAGGTTCATCTTCTTCAGAGCTTTCAGAACTGCTTGAGCTATCCTCAGTTTCAGGTACATTTTGAATCTTCAACTCCTCTTTCTCTAGTTTACGAGGAATTGCTGCTACATCCTTACTATTTTCTGACTTTGTCTCTGACTGTAGATCCAAGGTGGAAGGTTTCAGCTCACGAAAGATTACACTTTTGCTATATACAACCTTCTCTATAACAGGATTCCAAAGCTTGTATCCTTTAATGTTAGCACTATAGCCAATAAAAATACACTTAACAGCCTTGTTCTCCAACTTAGATCTTTTTACATCTGGCACATGTGTCTATGTCTCACAACCAAATACACTAATATGTCTAAGAGAGGGCTTCTTACCAGACCATGCTTCCAAAGGTTTCTTATCAACAAGAGCAGAGTTTGGAGACCGATTAACTAAGTAACATGTAGTAGCAGTAGCTTCAGCCCAGAACTTCTCCTCCAAACCAACACTACTAAGAATACTTCGTGCTCTCTCCATCACTATCCTATTGAACCTTTCTGCAACTCCATTTTGTTGTGGAGTGTAAGGTGTAGTCTTGTGTCTTTTGATTCCATGGTCTTTACAGTATCTTTCAAATTCATCAGAACATAATTCACCGCCATTATCAGTCCTTAAGCATTTTATTGTTTTACCAATTTGATTTTCAACAAGATTTTTAAACTCCTTAAATCAACTGAACACTTTTGATTTACTTTTCAAAAAAAATATAAATGCTCTTCTTGAATAATCATCAATGAATGACACATAGTATCTTGATTTAGACAAAGAAGGAACATCTATTGGACCAAACACATCCAAATGAATATAGTCTAAAAAACTAGAAGATTTATGAGGACTGTCATAAAATGAAACACGATGCTACTTTCCATATATACAGTGTTCACAGAATTCAAATTCCAGATTACAATCTTTAAGCCCCTCAACCAGGTTTTTGTTCTTCAAGGTTTTTAAACCTTTTTCTCCTATGTGGCCTAACCTATGATGCCAAAGCATAGTCTTCTCTGCAGGAAGTTTTACTTCCGTAGAGTTTACATAATTAGGGATATTTCCCTCTTTACCTCCATGAGTAGCTTTCAATGACTTCGAAAGACACTGTTACAATGAACAGCTTGTGCATCGAGCTTATACAGGGTACCAATTCAAGCACCTATAGCCAGCACCATTGAACCTCTAGTCATCTTGCAGCCACTTCTCGAGAATAAGACTTGTACTCCAATATAATTTAGCATACTTACAGATAATAGATTTTGAGCCAAACCTGGTATGTGCATAACATTATTGATCCCCTTTATTCTACCATCAGGGAATTGGATTCTGACTCTTCCACAGCCAACAATTTCCAAGGTTGAATCACTCGCCAAGTACACCTTTCCACCATCATATTCTTCATACTTTGTAAACCATTCTCTATGAGATGTCATGTGGAACGATGCTCTAGAATAAATCAACCAGACATCATCTAATGCCTGAGTAGCCAAGGCTACAATGAAGGTGTCACCATCACTATGAGAAGAACCATTATCAGAAGATCCTTTATTCTTCTTTTTCTCCTCTTTACAATCCTTTCAGACATGACCATGTTGCCCACAGTTCCAACACTTCACCTTGGACTTCTTTCCAGGAGACTTTGATCTCCCCTCTGATTTCAATTTGGAATTCTTGTCCTTCTTCTTGCCTTTCTCCTTTGACCTTCCAAGCCTCTTTAGCCATCTTAGAAGATTTTCTTCTCATTTCTTCTGACAACAAAGAACCAACAATATCTTCCATTTTGAAACTAGATGTTGTACTCCCAATAGCCATCACTAGATGATCCCATGAATCTGGCAAAGAACATAACAGAAGCATACAACGATCTTCTTCTTCAATCTTTACACCAACAGATGTTAATTGTGCGAGCAACATGTTGAATGCATTTAAATGATCAGCTACAAACCCTCCTTCCTGCATTCTCAAAGAGTAAAGCTTCTTTCTTAGGAACAACTTATTCACCAAAGATTTCCCCTGATAAATAGATGCCAGTCTCTTCCACAAGAGAGAAGTAGACTTCTCTTCATGCACATTGAGAAGTACCGAGTCTGCCAAACAGAGCCTTATCAGCCCCTTCTCTTTCCTATCTGCAAGGTCCCATTCTTCTTGCTTCATGCCTGTAGGTTTAGTTCCAGACACAAGCAGCCAAAGGTCTCGATCTACTAAGAGATCATCCATCTTGAGTTTCCACAATTCAAAGTTACTGCCATTGAATTTCTCTATTTCAATCTTCCCAGATGAACTAGACATCTTAATCTATAAATAGAAATAAAAATCTCTACAAAACTCCCACTAAACAGTATTGACACAAAAAACCCAATATACCCCCAAGGATAACACAACTGGCCATGCTCTGATACCACTTGTAAGGAAAAATAGATGCGGAAAACAATTTTCCTAACGTCAATACCTCAGGAAAGAGTGCAAAAGTACTTTTAAATTTTCAATTATAGTCAAGATAAGATGCACTATGAGACAGATTACAGAAACAAAGTATTTAGACAAACACACATGAAACACCAGATATACGTGGGAAAACCCTTACAGGAGAAAAACCCACCACACCAAGAGAAATCACTTTGTATTACAGTAATCAAAATTACATACAATTCCAGACTTATCTTTCTAGTGTCATTATACAGGAGCATTCATCATGAACCTTCTTTGAACAGAGACATCCAAGTTACAGCCTTTACAGATTTTAATTCCTTCACTGATACAGTTTGAATTCTTCACACTTCACTATTGATCAAACTACAATCCAACCTTCAAGTGTTTGCAATTTCCAACTATATCCATGGTGTTCCCTGACTATCGAGCTCTCTCACAGAACTGTCGCAATGAATAGACTCCCAATGGTTCCAATTCGGCTCTTCTGATTCATCCACGTGATTCCACATCGGAAGTCATACTCAGTCAATAGAATTTGTATTGCATTGGCATCTTGGTGAGACACTAATTGTGTCTCACCAATGCCACATTGACCTCATATTGATGTCGCCAAGAGTTATCGTAGTTGCTAGGACGTTCTATCGAGCTACAAGAGTTCCACAAAGTTACCAAGCAGTCATTCTGACTCATCGCTTTCGCCAGAAGGTCATAGCGAATTACTAAGGTTACACCAAAGTTCCCATATCTATCGAGCACCAAATGAAAGTTGGCAAGACTCACATCTATCGCCGAGAGTTCATACTGATCTTCATATGCTACTCTAAAGTGTTCACCTGTCGCCAAAACATTTGTCCACCGCTGAGATAACTTACTGATTTACATATGTTTCACCAAAGACTAACTGTCGCCAAGAGTTACCCCGATAGCCATCGGCTATCAGCAAGAAAATAGCTTATCACTCAGACTTCATATCGAAGTCTAAGAGTTATATCGATAACTTCCAAGTAGTCCCTATCGGCATGATTCTCGTCTATCGCTAAGACCTTTCTCTGATAGCTTTGAGTTTAACCGAAGATTTAACACTTGAATCTTTCATCACTGAGAACATCATACCAATGGCATTTCCTTCAGCCAAGTCTCCCTGAAGAAACAAAACAAACAAACACTGTTGATATAATATTTGCTTTCGTGATGACATCTTACCGAGTGAATATAGGTTACTCTGAAACTCCAATCGCCAAGAGTCTCACCGATACATGAATGAATGGCCTTTCGACCAGAGTTCTCCTGCGTGCTATAAGGTCACAACGAACACACCTTGTCATAGCGATAGCTACACAATAAACCTTTCAGCAAGACTTCTTCAGGGTCACAACGACCTGATCAGAATTGAATAAAACAAACTGCTAATCGGCTAGACATGGAACCTGTCACACCGACTTGGCACTCATGGATGTTTCAGCCTGTAATGCTTGAGACACATATTTCCAACACTTAGATCATTCCATTTAGCCTAAATAACATCATACATTGCATAATTGGAGTGAACCTAGCTAGACTTTTGAGTAGGGTTTATCTTTCTCCTTCTAGGTGAAACATTCCTAAGAGTGAAAGAGTAGCTTATAAGCCCTACCCAAAAATCTAGAGTTCACTAAGCAAAGGGTCTCTACCCTTATGAGAAGAGATAAAGGTGACATTGAGAGCTTAAGAAATGAGATTGTGGAGAAATTTTCCAATTTGGAAAAAGCTAGGCATGATGTTATATCTATCCCAGAAGATAATATACTAAAATTTACACAACATGAAGATGCTCAACATGAGCATGAGTAGAGAATGTGGGTGCAGAAGAAGAAATTGTTACTAGTAACACTCCTCTGGTGGGAGAAAACATTGTTGGAGAAGAAAATGTTGAATAATTTCATAAGGAGGATAATCGAATAGATCATAACTCCCCTCCTTTAAAAAATACAAAAGAAGAGGTTGTACAAGACAACGTGGAAATCAATGAGGAACAAAACACATAAAATGTGCCTCCTCAGGACAATAATGCAATATTAGTTGGTGATGAGTGTAGAGGAGGGGGACCAACCACACCAAGGTTGTAGGTCATGGAGAGTTGAGAGAAAAAGGCTGCCATAATATTCCTCAAGTTGGACAAGCGTTTTGGCTCAAGGATAGAGAATGAAGAACACTCTCAAGTGCTCATATCACTCTAGTAACCCAAGAGTCTTGATTAGCCTAAATGAGAAGGATTTTGGAACCCAAACTGTACCTTAGACAACTCTTTGCTAGAGGACAACAATGTAGGTCAGGGACGAAAATGTGATGTGTTGGCATCTCATAGGGGTGCTCATGTCCATATGGATAGAAAGTACAAAAGTACAGTAAAGAGTGTCAAAAATCCACTAACAACTTAGTGGTTGAGGTTTTATGTGCTAACTAACATGATAACTAACAAAATAAGAAAAATAACTAGAAAGATGATATACAAATGGCAAAAGAAAAGGTGGTGGAAATGAACTCACGAAGGGTCCAGTTCTCCAGCAAGATCCACATGAGTGTGTACCTACACACAATAGAGAGAGTAAAATTGTTGGGGCTGTATAGGGGTTTGTCACAATCAAACACCCGTTTTGGTGTTTCCACCTCCATGGATAGCTAGATAAATAGAGAGATAGAAACATAATAAAGGAAATAATGCTAGAAAAAAAATGAAACCAAATAGTATGAGAGACACTATGCTACTCAAATCCAACAAAAAAGTAATACGAAAGAATTACCACCCTTGACCAAAGGAACTCAAGGCTAATGAGAGAGGAATGTAAGTCCACAACTATGGCATAGTTGATGTAGCTGCAACAACACCGAAAGAATTATTGCAAGACACCAAGCTACAACTTTTGTGGTAGATGTGTAGGATGTTGTGAGTGTTTGAAATGTGAAGCCAATAGTGCAACCAGTAGCAAGAGTATGGAGAAAAATGTGAAGCTAGAGTGAAGATGAATGTGTAGAAGATCAAGAAAAATGTCCAGAAGATGGATATAATGAGAAAGATAGCCATTTGAAGGCCAATTAGGAGGGAAATAGCCATTCAAAGGTCAGTAGGAAGTAACAGAGGTGTTATGTTTTATCTCCAATGGAGAACGTAATGCCTCTATAGATTCCAGAGGCAGGAATCTTGTTAGGATGACAATATGCCACATAGACATATGCTCACCACATGCGCATCCCAGACATAAATTCCCTCATCAACACTAAAAATAAGTGCAAAGTGGATGGGGTATGAAATGAGGATGTGGAATTACTTAGTTGGATTTTATTTTTCTAAGGTGGAGGGTGTAAAAGGGGAATTTTCAAGAGGGGTGCAAATTCTCTCTTATACATTTTTCCCCCACTTTAGCGAACATGAGTGCCAATGAGTGTTTGGTAAAGTAGATTGAAAGAGTTTAGAAACGTATACCTAAATCATTGAGGAAGCATACCACAATTTGGAAAACTCGAAAGTGCAGGGCAAGCAAATAACTCCATAGGTACTCTCTCCTGAGGAGGTTCAAACAATGTGCACCAAAGGCCCGTAGACCAATGATGAATAGATCCCGTAGGATGCAAATGCTTCATAGGCCCTCAGACTTGAAAAGAAGACACCATCAAGTAATCTCTCCTAAAGGAAGCCCAGTGTAAGAGGACTTCACAGAGTTGGATTGGAAAGTAGCTTCATAGGCGCACCTGTAAAGCAACATGTTAATTTGTAGACATAACATGTTAGAAAACAAAATCAGCAATGCAAGAAAGCAAGAAAATAGACAATCACACAGATAGTCAAAAATTAAAGGAAGAGATTTCAAAGGGGTCCCTCGAGAACCCTTCAAAAGAAAAAGGGTTCTTTCAAGTGACGCTTAGTTTGAAAGAGAGTATTTTTTGCAAATCAATTCAACATCAAGGAATCCTTTTGAAATATGTTCACTTCATCAAGGAATTCGAAAGGAAGAAAGTCCCCTCACAAGGGGAAGGATATAAATTCACCCACAGGAGGAGGTGCTCCCTCCTTGGAGGAAAGTTTTCCAAATTCTTTCTTTACAAACCCATGATGAGGGAAAAGTATTCTGCTAGGGTTCCTTGTTGAGGAATGCAATTTTTGAAAAAATATTTTGAAGAGATTTATCAGAAAAGATTCATTGGCCACCAAATTCTTTTTCTAAAAATCGAAGTGACATGATAGCCCTCCCTTAGGATGGTGCTTGTTAAACACAAAGGCACATGGCATCCTAAGGATATAAAAGAAAGAATGAAAAGTGATGTTGCATTCCATAGAACATAACGAGATTTAACTGTGGTAATGTTTTCACACACGTGAGGGACAACACATGAGCACCAAACATCACAGAGAAAGCAATAAATATAAGAGTAAATAAAGAAGAGACAATAACATCACGAACAAGGGATGGGGGTGATCTGATATTTCAAGATCAGAGTTGCTCATAAATATAGATAAATAGATATAATAGTATATAAATGAATTGTTTTCAACCCCCTACTATATCAAACTATGTGAAGAAAGGTATGAGAAGAAGAAAATAAATATAAAAAATTGGGTCAACATGGAAGGGAAGCTTAAATGCCCCCAAAAATTTACATCATTCCCAATTATCAAAAATCAATGCACAATAGAGGAAGAATGATGTAATAAATAGAGAAAGTTTTACGAAACATAAACACTCCTGTATCCAAGCACCTACGAGGGTGACAAGGGTCATCCAAGAACACATAACGCAAGCATAGGGGAACACAAACACACACACAATCTACTCTACAGATAAAGAAGAGGCACCCCCTCGTCCTCATCAACCAAGAGGTTTTCGTTCTCCCAATCTAGATCACTATATGGGGAGGGAGGATGAGCCTATGAGAGGGGAACCCTCCGACCCTCCCATAACAAGAGCCAAGGAAGAAGTCCCTTTGAGGTCTTCTCCACTCAGTTCTTGTGGGGTGAACGTTAGTGATTTCATGAAGATCGTTGATAGGGTTGGGACCTCATCCAAAAAATTAAACATGCACTTCATAGGAGTGCCATGTGTTAACTCAATAGGCGAGGTAGGCAGCACCTGAAATCCACTGATAGGCTCACTGAATGACTTGGGAGCAGCGAAAAAATCCTAGGACTTTGTGGCTTCCTTCATCACTAGGATGACACAAGCCAATGCAAAACCACCCTCTTAAGAAGGTGAACCCTTCTTCTGACCCCCATTGCTAGTAGGGTCTCCTCCATCTTCTGCTTCATTGGGGGATGTGAGATCTCCAAGGAAAAAGCAAAAGGCATGAGGAAGAGGAGAAAATTTTGGACACCACCAAGGTATTTGACATGTCCATGGGTTTTGAGAACAATGAGATGTCTAGAAGGGACATCAGAAGGGGCAACTCAACCAAAGGTGCAATAAACACCTGCACCCTCTTTGGGTAAAGATCATTTATGCTCACGGGAGGAGCCAAAAACAAGACAAAAGCTAAAGGAACTAAAGTAGAGGGGATAGGAGAGGATGACAACAAAAGGTGTCAAGGTAGGAGCTGTTGACTCCTCTTCCATCTTCTATAGGGAAGCTTGTTCAATATCCAAAGCCTTTCTTCGACACTTGCACTCATGCACAAGGTAGTTTCTATGACTCTGAGAGCTAGAGGCTAGAGGCTGAGATGGGATGAAAGACTCTTGATTTACCATTAGAGTATCCATCACAACCATTTTTGGCGAAGGGAGAGACTCCTAGATGGGAACAAGAGGGAGAGGTTGAGAGGATGATGGAATGACAGCGGGAGGAGTTGGATCCAACACCTCAGTAGTGAACCTCTTCCTATTTACTACCTTAGAGGAAAGAGTAGTAGGAAGCTGCAGAGGCCGAGACATAGAGGACTCTCCATGGGGAACCTTCCCCTTACCATATGCACCAGGATGAGGTCTCGTGGGTAAAATAGGAAGGTTGGATACTCGTCTCTTGGATTTTTTCCAACTGGGCACCATCGAAATCCTTATGTAAAAACTAGTATTAACCTAAAGTTCCTCTTCAGGGAGGGAGGTAGAGGCGGTGCCTTGAGCATGGGAAAGCTTCTCCTTTCCCTTTTGAGAGGAAGAGACAAATTTCTACTGCGCTGCCAAGTGAGTCACTTTCAGTTGTCCTTTGCCCTCAGTTTTGTACTTTACTTAGTTTCGATAAAGTAGGTTTGTTCTTGGAGAAATCCGACCAACCGAGGTGGGTCAAAAATGATCCAACGAGTAACCCCCACAAGATACCAATGGTTGATATCTAGTTTCATGCACATCATGCACAACACCTTCATGAGAGAGCTTTGGACACTTATGAATAACATAAGCAATTTCATTCATGGAAGATAGCCACGAGATGGCTAACTTCACCTTGAACAGACTAGATTCCAGAATGACATCAAAATTTGTATCCACAGCCCTAGGTCCTACTAGGATGGAAAGAGTTATAGAGCCATACAATGCAAGAGTGACCGTCATGCGTACGTATAATAGATTTTGTTTAATCATATTCCTCCCTCTATAATGAATTCAGACACAATGTCTCCTTTGTAATAACATTCACTCAAATCACGAGGTCGACTAGGCCTCCTATCACAATGTTTCCATTGAGGTGTGTAGGAATGTATAGGGGAGAGGGCTTATTATTCAAAGGAAAATCTTGCGAGGTGAAAATTACATCTAGAGAACTAGTTGCAACCTGTGAAGGGGAAGTAGGAGTATACAAAACCTCATTCATGTATGTCAAGGCTTTAGGAGAAGTGTCAAAAAGATCAATAATCAAGTTCACAAAGTGAGACAAAAATGAGTCTGTATAAATCTACAACTCAATATTTTCTTTCATTATTAACTTATTCATGTTTTACTTCTTCCCATCAAGACAGATGGTAGCTTCGTCGATGTGATCATGTATCTCATGATGCAGGTACATACAACACTTGGTATCATGCCCACGAACATGATGGTACTAGAAGAAATAATTTCCATTGTACAAATCAAGATAAGGCTCCTTCAGAGGTCGAGAATTTTCCAATGTTATAATCTTATCCTTGAATAACTTTTGTAGAATAGAAGAATAAGATTTAGATATTTTTGTAAACTTCCTGTTGCACCTGAGATCGTGATCATTAGTCACAGAAGCTATGTTTGCAATAGCCTTTCCTTTTCTTGAAATGGACTCTATAGGTTTTCCTTCGAAAGGAAAGTTCGAGGAGGATCCCCCAAATTGAACCACCGTTTGTTGGTACTCCCACAAAAACTCACACAAATGTGTGAAAGAAGGGTATTTCATTAAGGAAAATTTCTCCTGCTAGGCTCGCTGCAAGTTGCCTAAGAATACCTTTTGCACATCCAAGTTGAGTAGTAGGTATGAGATTTGTGAAAAGAGTGCTTGGTAACATGCAATGAAATTGTTAGTGTAATTAATTAATTATTACACTAGCATAAGTTAACTTAGGTCATGCATCATTTAGTCCTAGGTTAGATTTTAATAAATCATTTAATAAATAGGTTAATGTTCCCTTCCTTGTTTGTAGGGATAAGATTCCTAAGAAGATGATTTGTCCTTCTAGAACTTATCTCAACATTTAATAATTTCTAGATAGGGTTCACATGTTGTCACATGTTGTTAGATCATGACACATGGCAACATCTCATCCATAATCAGGCAACTTGTTCATTTGTAACATATCAATATCAAATCATATCAATATAGAATATCCATTGTGCATGACTAGTTGCAACACTTTTCTTTATGGTTGATTATCTTTCCTGGCTCAAAGGTCCTCCATTGAAGACTGCAGCTTCAAGGACCCTGTGCATCCATAATCTCAACATGGTATCAGAGCTTGTCCAGTGAAACATCAACCCAGGATCAAGAAAGTTGGTGTGCAAAATTCTTTGCAAGCTTGAAGGTTTCCAATGAAGGCTACTTGACTCCACCTGGGGACCAAGCAAATAGAGTCATATCCGAGCTCACCATTATCTTTAGAAGGCCTCGAAACCCTAGGATCACCTACCCAATCATCAAAATTAGATACATCAACTCGGGAGCCATCAGAGGTATTTTTTGGGTTTGCAAAATCAATTGTATGATCCGTACAATTTGTAGTGAAAAATCATCCCAATCAGTTGTCCTCTGAGTCAATTTTTTTTTTAGTAGTAGGCACTTTTTTTCAAAAAAAAAATCGGGCATTTAACTATATATTCTTTGGCAAAAAAATATTGTTTGGGGCTTTTATATAGTTTGCAGAAATATTATTTGAGCGACCTCCATTATTAATCATATAGTCGGTATAGAAATATTTTTCCATCGGCATAAATGATTTGGAATCAACATTTTATTTTGGGTTTTTGATTTTTAAAAAATCATCAACATTATTTTTTATCAGAAGGGGTTTATTTATTTTATAATCCATCGGCAATGTTATTCTGCACATTGGTTGGCATTTTTTTTTTTTAAAATTTTTAAATTTTTAATTGCTATAAAAGAAATATTAAAAAATAAAACTATAGATTTTTTTTGGCCCATCTAAATCACATAGTCTGCAGAAAAGTGGTTTGAGGTACATTGTCGGCCCACTTGGGGCCCATTTTAACAACATCACACCTCCCATCATCTGTTTGGTCTACTGCTGGCCTTCACAATCACCGACCGCTGGATTTCCCATTGGCCATTCCTTTTCTCACTGCTGGATTCCGAGGAAATAGCAGCCCCATCCACCGTGTAGGCCCTAGTTCTATTGACTATCGGGGGGATCCCTATACAAGGTGGCTCCGCCTTTCTGCCGCCAAATTGGCCACTCTGCTGGTTCTTTAGCTTCGCCGCCACTCCTAGGAGGGGAGTGCTTTTTTTTTCCATTCAACACTAATCGGTCCTATTGAAGATCAAGTGCTAAGCGCTCAGGTGCTTTTTTTTGCACCTTATTAGCCTACAGAGTGCCTATTATAGGCATTTTTTTGTTTTATCATAACTTTCCCCTATAGTGTCAAAAATCGGCAAACGAGATACCATCAGAAATTTAATTCAGTCTAATTTCCAATGGTGACATCTATTCTACGAAATTTTGGTCATAGGAAATTCTAGAGTAAACTAAAGGAAAATACCTAGTTTGGACTCAAAGGCTTGTATCTTCGCAACCGTTCATCGGATTTCAGTGATTCTCGTGGCATCAAGAAGGTGATTCAGATTTTTTTTTCATCAGTCTAGACCCCTTGATCAGTTTCATCTCTAGGTACTCTTGCATTGATTTTTTTAGTTTGGTGCATTTGTTCAATAACTTGGACATCCTAAAGCTTGGGAAAAGTTTTTTTGATCCGAGTAGCATCACTTCAGTTGCACATCATCTTTGGAAGCTTCTATTTGCTATTGAAGATCATTTTTCTTTGTATTTTTTGGAGAAAGTTCATTATGGGGCTTGCATATACTCCTTCCTTGGTTATGTTGCATAAGGGAAACTATAAGCAATGGTGGGATGGGATCAGCCACCATCTCCAATCACTTGATCTATTGCCTCATCTGTATGGTATAGTTCCTCATCCAAGTGAAGGTATTCATGAGTTTTCTTGGAGTTGTAGCAGATATACTGTCTTTGAGATCATTTCTATGCAAGCTGATTGTGATGTTTTGAATGCTATTGATCATTTTGATTTTCCTCATATCCTTTGGGCTAAGCTTTGGGAGATATATGGAGGATCAATTTTCTAGACTTGATATCACAGGATGGCTTTGTTTCAGGTATCACTGAATTGGATACTTCTACAGGTTTGGAGGACATTCTTGAGGGGGTATCACTCCTCTATTTAGATCACACGTTGGAGAGTTCCCTTGAGTCTCCTCATCCCTTTGTCTCAACTTTGATTAGGAATCCAGAGACTATCTTGGAGGCACTTGGTTTCTCTTTAGATATTTCATATATAAGACTTCTTCCTTGTCATTCCATTCAAAACTTGAGGTTTCTTTAGCATCTACCATTGGATTTGCTTCAGACTTCTTTCAGTGGTTTTGATGACACTTCATTCAAGGGGGGATATCAAGTCTCCATAACATCCATCATATCCATCACATCATTGTCTTTGAATATTGCTCATCATCATTTTTTGCATCATCCTGGTTTGTCGCCCTCTTCATTGATTGTGGCATCTTCATCTTCAGGAAAGGAAACATTTGAGCAGAGTTCAGAGACATCATCGGCATCCACATTCATCCTTCCTTCCTTCAATTCCTATCTAGAATGGGAATCATCTCTACACTTACACATGGTTTTATTTCTTCTGAAAGGGAGACAAGTTGTTTGTTGACATCAGATCCTATTTTGTCTTCAGAAACTTACCATCTTTGTAGGTGATCAAATCTTCTTGGGAGGCTATATAGTCTCTCTATTTCCTCCCTATGGGGGGGCTAATGCATTGTATCCATTTGACGGATGGTGTACTTGGGGGGTATTTGGGAGTCCTCCATCCTTCCCATCCTATCTCACATCCTTCTGCATCCTTTTGCATTTTCATCTCCTTTTTGGAGAGGGGTTTTGTTCCCACTGGGTTTTCCCCTTTTCACTAGTTGTGGGATATTTTCTACATCTTCTTAATGTAAATGGGTACCTAACATGGCCTTGTAGCTAGGACCCATCATCGATCATCTCTGCATAATCATTTCATTTTCCTCCCTAAGTTGAACTTATGGGGGGTGTTAGTGTAATTAATTAATTATTACACTAGCATAAGTTAACTTAGGTCATGCATCATTTACTCCTAGGTTAGATTTTAATAAATAATTTAATAAATAGGGTAATATTCCCTTCCTTGTTTGTAGGGATAAGATTCCTTCTAGAAGATGAGTTGTCCTTATAGAACTTATCTCAACATTTAATAATTTCTAGATAGGGTTCACATTTTGTCACATGTTGTTAGATCATGACACATGGCAACATCTCATGCATCTTAGGTTTTCTCTCTTGCCTATATAATCAGGAAACTTGTTCATTTGTAACATATCAATATTAAATCATATCAATATAGAATCTCCATTGTGCATGCCTATTTGCAACACTTTTCTTTGTGGTTGATTATCTTTCCTGGCTCAAAGGTCCTCCATTGAAGACTACAGCTTCAAGGACCCTGTGCATCCATAATCTCAATAGAAATTAGTTATCTTCTTGTGCTCTCCTTGTTTACTATTGGAAGAATGAAGAAGAATGGCTAACTATATATTTTTGTGTTTTCATTGATGCCACCATGTTATACAAGTTGTGACTACAAGACTAAGTCAGTGTTTGATCCAGTATTTTGGTTTGGTATCTGAACTGGTATACAGTTTACACCCGCTGATATTTTGGTCTTCAATCCTCCATAGTTTATAGTTTCTACTTGCGGTCTTGGGAAATAGTCTATGGATATTGAAAGCATGTATGTTCATAATCTCTCATTCTGTAGTGCTCATATGGTGTATCAGTATCATTCTATTGTTGCATTTTTCTATTAAACCTATCTCTAGCCGACTTCATGGACAATTGGTGATGTGGTGAATTATTTTTTGTGTCGATATATGTGTAGCTTATCTTATGTCTATGCTGACATGATAAAGGGTGCTACAAGTTTTGATTTATTATTTGGAAATATTTTGAAAATGCTTGAAGTCGACAGTTGGTGTTTTTGGTAAACAAGGATTGCATCTAATTAGGCCGACCTAATTAATGCTTGTGGATGGATTGAATATATGTTGGACAATTCTTGACGATTGAAATATAGATGATGCAATTGTGAATATGAATGTGAAGAAGTGTGAATATGATGAGGTGTGTCAAGTCAGTTTACTGAGCTTCATTGGAACTGAATCAACACTTCTTAGGTGCAATTTCATCAGTTCATTTTCTAGTTGTAAGCAATTTTGTTTTGTAATCCATTTGTAGGTAGTGATCCTCCTTGTTGAAGCAGTGAGCTTTTGTATCTAGATAGTGAGTCCTATTCTGGGTAGTGAGCCCTTTGGTAGTGAGCCTTATATATTCAGTTTTGGAATTACTTTATATTGTGAGTTAATCATCACTGTGGTTTTTCCCATATTGGGTTTTCCACGTAAAATTTGGTGTTCATTGTGTTGATTTTATTTTCTGTTATCTGCATTTCATGTTCATACTTAATAACAAAATAGTATGGTTGTGAAGTTGATAAGTTTTAGGAGTTTTATGTTTGAATTTGGTAACCATTGATTCACCCCCCCTCTCAGTTGTCCTATGCATTTTACCATTTACATCGGACAAGATCTGAGAAGGTCATCTTTGGACCGATGTTAGCTTGGAATTGACAAAGAAACTGGTTGACGAGCTGATTAAATGAGAATATAGAATTCTTAAGAAAGGAACAGTACCAATCGAGTGTTGTATCCTTGAGAGATCGAGGGAAAATTTTAGCCATTAAAGCATCATGGTGAAATAAATCCATACACATTGCATTGAAAGATGATGTGTGTTTTTGGATCCCCTTTACCACAATACTTTTCGAACTTAGGAATCTCCATTCCCTAAGGGAAAGAAGTGCTAAATTTTTGTATTGACAATGGACTATGTCGAGAGAAGAGCTAAAAGATAGGCTGAGAGGAGGCTTGAGATAGGTTCACCAACTAACTTTTCATTTGGCTCATATTCTAAAGAAGAGCATTCAAAATAGGGTCTGAAGATGACAAAGGTCTAGCGGAACCTCCCCCAAAACCACCACCACCAGAACCTCCTTTGGAACCACCTTTGTGATTGCCACTGAAGCCAACACTAGAACCACCAGTGTGACCTCCACTGGAGCCACCACCATGGCCTCCACTAGAGCCACCACTACTAGCACCGTCACCACTACCAAAGCTACCATCACTCATTCCATCGGATCCCCCACCACCAAGGGAAGTAGGAGGGGTGAAGCTGAAACCAAGGGGTATTCTACTCACCTTGATAGTGTGGGGTTTCTAAGAAGTAGATAACATTTTGTTCAAGGGGCTTGCTTCGGCCATACATATAGATGTGGTAGGCATCAAGACACCTATTTGTCTCTCATAGGCATCGAGTACTTCTCCTTGAGTAGTACCCGATCTAGGGTTATACAAGGGGATGAATGATTCAGCTAGATCAGTGAGGCTACGTAAGAACTCCATGCCTTTTTTATCCTTACCCAACATGTATCTCACCTCACTAACGAGCCTAGCAACTCTTGGCAAGTTTAGTGCTTTCACTAATTGATTCACGAGGTCTAACAACCTCTTGTTTAAAGCCAAAAGGTTTTATGTAGGAATATGTACAACATCATCCTCATCCGAAGATGATTCTATAGGGGACACCAGAGGAGTGGGTGCATGATTGGTCTCGTCTATGAAACCCATCTCATTTGTAAAGCCTATAAAAAAACTAGTAGTAAAACTAAAAGTGACCTTCATCTTTTCCATCTGTAAGTGTCACACACTTCTTCTAACCACATGCTCAGAGGTTGTAGACTAGGTTGTGATGCTCATAAAACCTCACAACAACCAAGTTTAAAATAGTCACCAAGTGAAAGGGAAAAATTATCAAACACCAAGAAACAGATAGATGTTGTTCACATCGGGTTCACCAAAATGTAGAGGAGGAGGACCAACCACACCAAGGCTCCAGTTCACAAAGAGCCAAGAGCGAAAGGATTCCCTAATCTACCTCAAGTTGGACAAGATTTTTAGCTGAAGGATAGATAATGAAGAGTAGTCTCAAGTGCTCCTATCACTCTACTAACCCAAGAGTCTTTATGGGGCTAAATGAGCAAGCCTCTAGAACCCAAACTATACCTTAGACAACTCTCTACCAGAGGATAGTAGTGTAGGTCAGGGATGAGAATGCATGCACTAGCATCTCATAGGGGTGTTGACATCCCTATGACCAAAAAGTACAAAAGTATAGTAAGGAGTGTCAAAAAACCAGTAACAATTTAGCGGTTGAGGTTTGATGTGCTAACTAAAATGATAACTAATAGAATAAGAAAAATAACTAGAAAGATGATATAGAAATGGAAAAAGAAAAGGTGGTGGAAATGAACTCATGAAGGGTCAAGTTTTCTAGCAAGCTCCACACAAATGTGTACCTACACATAGCCAAGAGAGGAAAAATATTGGGATTGTATAGGGGTTTGCTATAGTCAAACCTCTGCTTTGGTGTTTCCATCTCCATGAACAACCAGATAGATAGAGAGATAGAAATATGATAAAGGAAATAATGCTGGAATGGAAATGAAACCAAATACTAAAAGAGACACTATGCTACTCAAATCCAACAAAAAAGTAATACAAAAGCATTACCACCATCGACCAAAGGTGCTCAAAGACAATGAGAGAGTAATGCAAATCCATAGCTATGATAGAGTCAGTGTAGCCGCAACAACGTTGAAAGTAGTGTCACAAGACACCAAGCTACAAATTCTATGGTATATGTGTAGGATGTTGCGAGTGTTGGAAACATGAATCCAATAGTGCAACTAGTAGCAAGAGTATGGAGCAAAATGTGAAGCTAGAGATAATATTAATGTGTAGAAGATCAAGAAAAAAGTCCAAAAGATGGATTGAATGAGAAAGATAGCCATTTGAAGGCCAATTAGGAGGGAAAGATCTATTCAAAGGTTAGCAAGAAGGTACAACGACATTACATTTCATTTCCAATTGAGAACGTAATGCCTCTATAGATTCCAAAGATAGGAATCATGTTAGGATGATAGTGCGCCATGCAGACGTTCATGTGTCACACGCGTGTCCCTGACAAAAATTCCTCAACCAACACTAAAAAAAAGTGCCAAGTGGATGTGGTATGAAATGAGGATGTTGAATTACTTGGTCAAATTTTATTTTTCTAAGGTGGAGGGTGTAAAAGGGGAATTCAGAAGAGGGGTGCAAATTTTCTCCTATACAATTTGAAGAAGGATGAGAAAGACTGACAATGCTAAGAAGGATGATGAAAAAATAGAAGACAACATTGGTGACAAGGAAAATGTAGAGGAGAAGAAGGATGATGGTAATGTGAAGATGGTTGGAGAATCTTCTAGAACCTTCAAAAATTCATTAAAGAGTTTATTGAGCATGCAATTATAGTTCCAACTTGTTGTTTTTGCTGTAATATCCCCTTAAAATCAATTTCAAATCTGCAACAATGATTTTTCTCATACATCCAAAATATGAAATTGAGTAAAATGAAATTGCAACATAAACTCTGATTTTTTCTTTTTCAATGATCTTTTTGATAAATGAAACTCCTTGCTGCAATACAATTTTTTTTTGACATTAATATGTTATCATTTACAACAACAAACAATACCCACAACTTGCTGCAAATTAAATCAGATTTAAGAAATTGAGTATCTAAGAAATTGCTTCAAAACACCATTAAATAACTAGAAACTTGATGCAGCCAAAAGAGAATGTATTTGATTGATTTTTAACATGATAATACATTATTATTACTATCTCATAAATATTATAACAGTAATATACATCTGCTGCAACTATGCTCAAAATAGAGAGAAAACATGAAGCCCAAACACATACTAAACCAAACCCAACTTGCAAGCAAACTCTCTAAACTCCACACAAAGTTTATTATGATAAAATACCAAAAATACCATGAAATATCATAAAACCCATGTACACAAATATTTCATTAACATGTGAAACAAATAAATCATTCAAACCCCAAAATTCACACTTCCACCTGCAACATTGGTAAGAAAGATTGGGAGGCACCCCTTGCAAAATTGCAGGTGTTATACACTTCTTCCGGTTGATCTGTATATATTTTTTTTCTATTTATGCATTTCATATTTCATTGTATATATGTGGAAGATAGTAGTGCAAGTTTTTTATTTTTAACACTGTTACTCTTATATAAATATGAAAGGGGGAGAAGGAAAAAGAAGAGAAAGTATATGTGAATGATGTTAAAGGGGAGAAAAGAACAAGAAATATGCATGCACCCTTTACCATTCATGTCAAAGCGGGATATTTTTTTTTTTTTTTTAGGAGAGTAGTTTGGAGAAGACATGGAGAAGAATTGATGCATGGTTCCATAAATAACAAAGGGGGAGATTGTCTTTGATATGGCTATTGGAAACATGAGCATGGGCACATGAGCATATATACTATTGTCATTTATTTCAACATTTTGGTTTTATTGGTGAAGCATGAGTGAGTATGGAGATGGTAATTCATCATATATATGTAGATGTTTTTCTCTAGTGCAAGGAAGATATGTTGGTTATATGGCTAAGTGTCGTAACATAGTTTTTTAGTGTACAGAGCATCAATTTTCTAGTTTGCATTTGTTTGTCTTGAAGTATTTTATTCTATGGTTCTAAGGTAAAATTGGTGTGTGTTTGAGGAAATTAAATCCAAATTTTCATGTCCTTATGTCCTCTAGTGCAAAAGTTATGATTGACAGAATATCAAGTTTTCCAGTGATAGTTTAACCAATATAAAGTGCATAATTGGATTGTTCTGCATCCCATTGCAAAAGCATATTTGATTATGTGGATTTTTGGGAATTTTTATAGGTGTTAGAAGGATGTGTATTTCAAGTGGTGTGTGTTTTAGAGGTCCACATGTTAGTTTGTGGATAATTAGTTAGTGTATTTTAGTGTTGTCTCACTAGCAGTTTCGACCTAACAAAGTTTGGAGTCATGCGAAGTTAAAATAAGTGTTGATCAGTTATGTGGGACCTATTATAGGTCCATTCCAACCTATTTGGATGTCCTACAAGTTTTTTTGTTGTTTTAAAAGTGTGTATGGTTTGATCTTGACCCGACAAGTTATTGTTTTGCATGCTACATCTAGTTAGGTTGACCTAATTGACGTTGTAGGTGTTTGTGAATGAAATGGATATAAGTGTAAGATCATTTTGGTATTGGAGAGTGATGAGGATGATGATTAAGTTGTGTGTGTGAATTAATAATAATTAGAGTGTGAATGTGATGTGAATGAAGATCAAAATAAATTGTTAGAGCAGAGTAGTATGAATTGTGTTGATTCAGTGTTTTGAGCTTCAATGGAATTGCATTTTTTTCTTATTGTAGATGCATTTTTAGCAATTCATATCTTGGCAGTGTGTCACCCCTTTTTCTTTTATCTTTCTTTCTTTTTATGGGTATTGAGTCCATCAGATAGTGAGTCCGCCTAGTAGTGATCCTTTCTATAATATCTTGTAACCGATTATAATATATTGTGAGCTAATCCTCACCATGGTTTTTCCCTTTATTAGGTTTTCCACATGAATATCTAGTGTTCATGTGTTATGTGATTTTATGATTGCTTTCATGGTTTCTTTCCTTATTGCAATTTTAATATGATGTGTGGAATGAATTCTTAAATGTTTAAATGGTTTCATAGAATATTGATTCACCCCCCCTTAGTATTTCAGGTGTTCAACACTTTTCTGGAGCTTCTTCCACTTCAATTGTCATCTCTTTTTCTTTCTCTTCATATTTTTCTTCTTCACTGCAAGGGGGTTCATAAGATTCATATCCTTCTATAAACACATAAATATGGTGCAGTTCTTCATCCACTTTGACACTTGCACTTTCAATAATCTTCTTCAACCTTTTATTGTAGCACTGATATGCTTTGCTCTTTCTAGAGTATCTAAGGAAGATTCCTTCATCAGATCTTGCACCAAACTTTCCTAATTTTTATTCATCTCTCATGATATAGAATTTACTTCCAAACACTCTAAAATATTTCACAATAGGAGGTTTACCATACCATAACTCATAAGGAGTCTTTGAAATATTCACTCTTTCTTGTCCTCTATTAAGTATGTATACTACAATATGAATAGCTTCTATCCAATAGACATCCAATAGATTTGCTTCTTTCGTCATAGTCCTTGTTTCCTCTTGAATTGTTCTATTCTTCCTCTGCATAACTCCATTCTATTGAAGAGTTCTAGTGGGTGATAATTGTCTCTTTATTCCATGATCTTCACAAAAAATATTACTCATTTGAAGTAAACTCACCACCCGGATCTCAGACACTTGATTTTTAGATCCATTTCATTCGCAACCATAGATTTAAAAGCTTTAAACTTATCTAGAGCTTATGATTTCTCTTTGAGAAATATTTCCCAAGTCATTCTAGAATAATCATCAATAAAAAATATAAAATATTTGTCACCATGAGAGCTTCTTATTCTAGTAGGTCCACATAGGTTTGTATGCACCAACTCCAAAGGTCCTGCAGTAGAATATTCTTTAGTCTTGAACCTCTTCTTTGTGTCATTCCAAACCAATATTCCTTGCAGATTGCATTGACAAGCTTTATAATCCTTGAAAAATCTCTCATTGCATTAGTAGAACTGATCTTCACTAGGTTATCAAAATTGATGTGACCCATTCTTCTATGCCATAGCCAAATTTCATTAATTTGAGACATAAAGCAATTAACACCATCACCTTTGAGTTGATTAACATTAAATTTTGTCATTATTCTTGTAGCAACCAAAGTTTTAGATCTTCTTTTTTGGATTTCATAACCATCATCCTGAAACACCAAATTGTATCCTTTGCTACATATTTTTCCTACACTAAGAAGATTATGTTGGAGACCCTTGACATAAATAACATCATCTTTTTTATGCTTATCATCAAAATTAATTGAACCTTTTCCACAGATCTTAGCAGATGTAAAATCACCAAACTTAACAAGACCACCATCATACTTTTGAAGTTTAAAAATTAATCTTATCACCTATCATATGATTTGAGCATCCACTATCAATTATCCAGTTATTCTTCTCCTCTCTTGCACGAAAAGCAGACACCATAGTTCCTTCAATATTGTGACCTATTTCTAGAGCATTTTCCTTCACACATATTTCAGGATTAGTAAAATTATTTCCAACATTTAAAGCCATGAACAATAATTCATCACTATCATCATTAGGATATTCTGATTCCTCATTATCAGATACACCATTGTCTTTTTCAACATAGTAACTCTTCTTAACTGATTTACCTTTATGATCCTTTTTTTTATCATTTGTAACTTTGATTGGATATTTAGAAGCATAATGGCCTATGTTTCCACAATTGAAACACTTAAAGGGTAGCTTACCTTTGTATTTACCAGTGCCATATTTCAATCTCTTTATAAAACTTGCTTCCACCTCATCAAGATCATCTAGATCTGATTCATCACCCTTCTTTTCCTTATTGAATTTAAAGGCAATTTATTTATTTGTAGCATCTTTACCAAACTCTCTCAATTCAAAATAAAGTAAAGAACCAAACATCTAATCTCTAGAATATTGATCTAAATCTTGAGCTTCCTCAATAGCAAAAAAATTAGAACTATATGATTTATGAAGAGTTCTTAATACCTTTTTCAAAACTTCATGTTCTTCTAGTTTACCACCAAGATCATTTATGACATTAACAACTTCATCCACTTTGAGCATGTAGGTTGTAATTTATTCATCTTCTGACATCCATAGGTTTTCCAATTTAGCTTTGTAGTTTTGCACCTTTGCTTGCTTGACCTTATCATCTCCTTCATAAATGCTTTGCAATTTTACTCATACCTCTTTAGCAGTTTTAAGACTTGTCATTTTTCCAAGTTTAGAATTAGAAAGACCACCCAGGATAGCATTTCTTGGTTTTCCATTATTCTCATAATCTTTGATCTCATCATCACTTGTCGAACTGGTAGCTGGCATAGAATATCCAATTTCAATTGAACTCCAAACACCAAAACCTAGAGAAACAAGAAATGATTCCATATGGCTTTCTAGTAAGCATAATTCATTTTTTCAAACATAGGAGCTTTGACACCCTTCTTGTGTGCCATCTGGATCTACCTCAAGAGGTTAAGCTTCTTCCATAGAACCATTGCTTGAATACCAATTGTTTGACACACAAGAAAATTGGGAAGGGTGAATCAGTTGTACATTAAAACATCAAACTCTTATTAATCCTTAAACTCTTATTAACTTTCATATCTTCAGTAAGCATCAATAGAAAGTAAACATATGAAATATCAACACAATAACACCATACACAAGAGAACACCAAATTTACGTGGAAAACTATAATTAGGGAAAACCGCAATGAGGATTAGCTCACATATATATGAATAACAACACCAATACAATAGGATCACTACCCAAAAGAGAAGAAAGGCTCATTACCAAGGGCTCACTACCCAAAGGACTCACTATTCAAAAGAAAGAAGAAAGAAGAAAGAAGAAAGAAGACTGTTATAGAGAGATTCACTATCTTAGAGAAATAGGAAAAAAACACCACTGCAACTTTGCACCATCCACAACCTTTGGCTCAGTGCCTCCAACAACTTCAAGAACACTGAAAATGTAGACACATTCTACTCATTGCATCTGAAGTCATAGGAATTTAAGCTCACACTCATATCACCACACTTGATAACATTCACATCTCTCAACACCTTTACACATGCCACATTTATCTCCAAAAATTCACCTTGTATTTATACCATTTCTGACCTAAATAATTTTAATTAGGTCAGTCTCAGTGAAACGTATGCACCTCAAATGTGCAACACCAAATAGGTCAGAAATAAACACTTTTATGGTGGAAAGAACTAA
Source organism: Sequoia sempervirens (assembly GCA_007258455.2). Classification (NCBI taxonomy): domain Eukaryota; kingdom Viridiplantae; phylum Streptophyta; class Pinopsida; order Cupressales; family Cupressaceae; genus Sequoia; species Sequoia sempervirens. The sequence continues at coordinate 216,673,604 of VDFB02358134.1, forward strand.
AGGTAGACCACACCGAAGGTTAACTGGGACCCAAATCTACATCGAAAAACTTCACCACGCTTCTACAAACAAAAAACAACCTCTACAATTAGCGCTAACATGTTAGGTCAGCTAAACCTGCACTAACACTAAAAAGCAACCACATACACATCTCTCCAGGTCTAAAAACACCACACAGACCATGTAGAATCACTCCACAACATTGCAAAATATTCCACATCATCAAAATATCCAAAACCACTACTACTACCACCAGAAACTGAATAACACTTTCATTCTATTTAGTCAAACATGTAGACACTTAAAAATGACCTAGGCTTGCAAGCTTCATTTTTACCACTTTCGTCCTAGCATAATTATGACATTTAATTATGTCTTTGGTCCACATTCGACTATTGATTAAATAATTCATAATTATTTAATTAATTCATTTCCTTTTATTCTTCATGATTATTAAATAAATAGATCTCATTTATTTATTAAATACGACATTAATTGTCTAAGTCTTCCCTTAATTAAATAAATTTCTTAATTTATTTAATTACCTTCTATTCACTTTATTCTTTCTGATTATTAAATAAATAAGTTTTTATTTATTTATTTATTTAATATGTCACTAATTGTCAATAATAAATGAATTAATGAATTAATTTAATTATTAGTCTTATCTCCTAAATTAAATAATTAAATTTAATTATTTAATTGCCAAATTTGATATTCTTCTCATTTTAAATAAATTAAATTATTTAAAATGTCATCTCATTCTTAACCGTCAGCTCATTATGGTAAATAATCCGAAAAATTGATTATTTATTATTTCACAAATTTCACATTTGGAATTAATTTAATTCCAAGTTGGTAACTTTCCTCCAGAAATCAAGTGATCAGGCACATAGTTGATCTTTCCAAATTCCATCTTCAGTCTGGTCTTTATCCTCTTCATTTTTGAAAATCTTTGTTTTTGAATTAATTTCCTCATTTATTCTCGACCACTGATTCAATCTCCTTAGATGGCATTTCGACCGCTCGATTAATGATTCTGCCCTAACCCTAATTAGGGATTATCAGATTTAATCTGGCCTCTCATTTTAGGTCCTAGTTAGAAGTCAATCTCACCCATCCATTCAAAATGGCATTTTCTATAAAATGTCATTTTCCTCTCATTTTTGGATTACACGGAGACATTATACACTCTTGCACTTGCACACTTAGACTTTTCATAGCAATTGTTAGCATATTTCATTAAGTTTTGACATCTTTAGGCATAGACACTCTTCATCATTTAGGAATTAGGCATTGGACTTTGATCAAATCCTTCAATCTTTGTGTAGGACTTCGTCAAAGATTGCTTGCACGTCAAATCTGAGGGCAACGTGTCAACCAACAAGGTAGAAGGTACTATGGAGGTAATCATGGAAATTTTGATTTATAGGTATAACTGTTTATTGTTTAATTTCCTTTGTGCTCAATAGGTCTATGGGTTTCTTTGTCTTTATTGATTTACTGCTGACACTCTAATCTCTAATTTTAAACCTAAAAGAAATCCTCAATTACATTGGTGAACCTGACTCTATTTTTCTTGTTATTTCCGTATAGTTTTCGTGTGTTTTCTGTCATTTTGCAGGTACAGGTACGAAGCGACACAACTATTTTTTTTAAATCGTGACGCATTTGATGTGTCACGACGCATTCGAAGACCCCAACACCACAATCACTCTATCGCGATGCAATCGTGATCGAGAAAGCTGGAGTTGAATTACCGAGCCGCATTTGATACACAGAGCAACGCAATTGCTCGGTCGTGACGCATTTGTCTGGTAAAGTTTTCTGGTGATTTACATTCAATTTTTTTTGGGTTTTCTGTGTCCTTTATATTCTTGTTATTTTCTCCATTCTGTCCAGCATAGGTTTTCTATTACTAATCAGGATTTGTAGCTTTTTTGGCGGTTACTTTTCAAGGGTCGAAGAAAAACATTAAAACTACTAACATGTGGTCTTGCAAGTTCGACCGTCAAAGACCAAACATCAAAACAATGTGCCTGCATTTTTATTAGTATAACACACATTTTATTTTGGTGCAATTAAAACAAACCTCTGTTTCACTATGTCTGAATGTATTTGCAAAACAGTAGGTGAGTATGCACTCACCTTGTGAAAACTCGATGATCAGAAAACTAGACCCATTTTTATCTATTTTTACCCTTACGATTTGGTATATCGGAGTATCCTCTCCCCTTACGCATTCATGCGATCTTGGATGTAAAATAAATGGTTACTAACTCTAGAAATTGGGCCTGCCTGTGGATTTCATCACCCCAACATGACTCAAACTGGCAATGGAGCTAAGGCCAAGCTACCCCCGACCGGTATATAAATGTGAATCTTAAGGGAAAACCTAAGATTACGAGTGTGGATGTGTCATATGGACAGAGTAGTACTCCCTTAAACCTTGTTGAGCTTAACCTCTTTAGGTTGGAGTGCCACCTAATTGGTGATTAATCTCTTACCCCATGTATGGCCACTCAAACGGGGGTCCTGAACTAAACACCTTTATGTAGTAAGTCAAAAACCTTCTATTTGCTAGCGCAGCACTGGTCGGTGTGAAGGCATCCACACTTTCGCAGTTTGTAATAGAGGTGATCAATTTTCCATGGGAGTTTCATGGGGATTGGAAGCTTGGTTGGCCTGAGAAGAGAGTGCACTGTAAGGGGGAGCCCATGTAGCCAAGCTTCTGAATTCACATGCTACAGATATGTGGTTGGGGAAACCCATGTGGAATCTAGTGAATATTGTCTTGGCCTAACCTAGGTTTGTACTTATCTGATGTGCGCTTGCTTACATTCAAAACACAGTGATTGTCAAGTGATTTTTGGATTCATCACATTTACAGTTCCAAACAAAACATTCAATATCAGATAGATCAAATTTTCCATCAAAACAACAAGAAACTTATTTTTCACAAACTGTGTCGCATTTGATAAACCACATTCGAGTTTCTAAGTCGCAATCGCTCTGTTAAACCGCATTCAAAATTTCAAACACCGCATATGCATGCGTCACGACGCAACTGACTATCATAGGGTCGCATATGCTAAACCGAGTCACATTTGTCAGTTCCCGAGTCGCATTTGCTCAACCTGAGCCACATTTGCAAAACCATGACGCAATCGAAACATCAAACGACGCATTCGCCTATCATAATTAAAAACTTCATACAAAGTCAAATCTGAAGTCTTCATCTTGTCAATCATTTGTCAAACACTGTTTCCAAGGAGACTTTGTCAGAAACCAATTTTGAAATTGCTCAAATTTTTGACCATTAGTTTGCATTCGTCACCATAGGTTTCACCCTTCTTTTTTTTGTTAGGTGCATACATTAGGCATTAGGTTGTCCTTAGGTTTACATCTTGCATACTTTGGATTAGGCAAATCCCAGCACAATTTGTAATGTCATTGCTTTCGAAACTAGGCTCACTTGGACTAAGTTATCAAATCCTTTTTACAATCATCGTCCCCTTTGTGAGATTTTCCAACTCAAAAGTCTAGTTAGGAAAACTCACTAGTCATTCAGACCTTGTCATCTTGTCATTTTCAACAAAGTCCTCTAGTAACCAAAATTGAAAACAAAGATTGAGCTTAGAAGTGCTTAGGTACCCTTGTCTTAAATTGCATCATAAGCTAAACATTGCATATTCTATTCCCAAAAATCCAAAAACATTAGTCATCCTAGTCGTCATTTTGAACTTAGACCTTGCATAGTGTCATCATTACATTTAGTTGTCATTTTCATTTGAGCAAACCCATTTATGGTGGAAACTAGACTCCAAAAACAACAACGACAAATGGCAAACTTTTAACAAAACCCCACTTCCACTGTTAACAATCCCACATACGACCCAAATTGGACTTTCGACGATCCATTTGGCAATACAAACAATCAACCTCTCATGACGACACCACCCTCATCAAACATCCCCTTTGAACCATTCTTGCGAAAAGATGAATATGGTCAAATACTTGAGGAAAACCTAGAGATAGTGACACAAGATCCAGTGACCTCTCAATTTGTCAAAAAATGGTCCTATACGACAAAGATAGATACTTAGCCATACTTTTGAGTCAAGGAGCTAAGTTACCACAAGGATTCAACATTGACACATTAAAACCAACATCTCCGGACTCTAATGTCCACAACACACATAACATGTCAAATAGTGGTCAACCTCCAAACACTACGAGCAATACTTTCTTTGACACCACAACAAGAGTGCATGCTACCTCCAACATCCCAAACACCTCCAATACAATAAATAGTACATCCATTGGAGGATCACAATTGGCCACAATGCCCACCACATCCACGATACTGTCACAATCGGCTAGAACCACCTTTGGCTCCTCAGCAATGTGGGAAAATCATTCAAACCCTCTAAATACCACGATAGTAAATGTGACGGGGGCATCATCAAGTCACAACAATCCCCCCTTGATAGCTACATCTACTACCATAAGCACACCTTCGACATATCCGCTCATTGGTATTTCACAAAATCCTTTGGGAGGAGGAAAAGGATGTATCTTTATCCAAGGACAATAAAAAAACATTAACACGACAACACAATCACATGTCACCACCTCCCAAGGTACAAATACAAACGTTCCCCTTGTGCAAACCCAACAATTTGCACAAGGTGGCCAAATAACACAACCCATGGCATCACTAACACACCATAATGTTTAGGGTCATCATATTCCTTAGGTAATGACACACATGGCTGGGGGACACATCCCAACCTACTCATCTCACATTCATACTCACCAACATACACCCAACCCTAACTTCTAGTACCAACAACACACCAATCCACACACATCATACATGTCACAACAATCCATACCGCCACAATACACCAATATTCACACACAACAAGCAGGAACCTATGGTGTAGCAAGCAATACAACATACAGAAACACAAATGACCCTATTATGGATGCCTTCCAAACAAGATTGATGGGTTTAGAAAAAACTATCCAAAACATATACATTTCAGGCAAGAAATCAGAAATATCATATGATCTAAATGTATACCCATTCAACATGAGCTTATACATGCCTCCATTTGCTCCGGGATATGTGTCACCCAATTTCACAAAATACAGAGGCAAGACAAACCCCATTGAACATGTTCGCGAATTTGCAACCAATTATATGGACATCGCCTATGAAAAAACACACTTGATGAGACTTTTTTCTAAAATTCTAGCGGATCCTGCCCTTGAATGGTTTTCCACTCAAAAGGATATCCAGACATGGGATGAGCTTAAACAAAAATTCATAAAAAATTACGCTTACAACATCGACATGGATACCTCTATCACTAGCTTGTGCACTCTGACGCAAGAGGATGCTGGTGAGACATTTATCCCATTCTTTCAAAAATGGAGAAGCCTTGCTAGTTGGTGTCACATTGGCATCCCTGAAAGGGAGTAAGTCGACATGTTTGTCCAAACACTTCTGGGGCCCCTAAAATATGCATTGCAAGTACATTGCTGCATAAACTTTACAGACTTAGTTGAAAGAGGGGCCCAGATTGAGAAATCCCTTATTGCAAAGGGAGAACTAAGATATGGTCCCAAAAACACAAATTCCAATCCAACCACCGACAAGAATAAATACTGGGTCAAAAATAAGCACGTTACAAATGACGGCGTGGTTGATGCCAAGACTGCAAACATTGTAGGCCCTGTACTAGCCCTAAAAGGGGTTTAACAAAAAAACAAACCAACAACAACATCAAAACCCCCTACTAATGTTCCTTCAAAAAATCAGAACAGTCAAAATAATCAGGTACAATATCGTCAGACGAGACAATTTCCTAAGGGTCGCACATACACTTCTTTGGGCGAACCCAATGAAGAAGTCCTTAAGAAATGCCTCCAGAATGGGGTCATCATACTTCAAGAACCAAAACCGTATGACCTAGGACAATTCAAACCAACATGGTGGAATGATAATGCATTTTGCGAGTACCATCAAGCAAAAGGACACACAACCTCTAATTGTCAACAATTGAAAAACCTAATACAAGATCTCATTGAAAGTAGCGTCATTGAAGTAGGTGGATCACATTTTGCCTCCAATTTAGATCATACTATCCATAAGAATCCACTGCAGGACCATGGTTCTCATAATGCCTCCACTTCAGGTCCACAGATGAACAATAATCAAGCTAACTTCGCCCGAGCCAAGTATGACTATTCTAGTGGACCAATTATAAATAATGTCCGAACTGACGACGAATACATCAATACCATTACGGTCAAGAGAGCACCCCAATGTAATGCTACTACTTGCAGTAGCAAGGTCACCATAGTTGGTCCACCTCTTGCTAGACAACCCAAAATCACCATACCTGACCCATCCGCCAAACAGTCAAAACCTATCCCGACCACAAAGTGATAGAAACCCAAAAGTCAATTCAACCTCATCGACCAGCTAGGAAAGACTCCCACACAAATCTCTATACTTGAGCTGCTTCGTATATATCCCGCACACAAAGATATCCTAGATAAAACCCTGCTAGAGTCGTTGGTCCCCAAGGACATTGATGTCAATCAATTTGAGACCATGGTGGGATATCTCACTATGCCTCACCACGTCACCTTCTTAGATCAAGACTACTCATCACCTAAAACCAACCACAATGATGCATTGCACATAGAAACTTTTATCCACAAGCATAGATTCAGATGGGTTTTAGTAGATGGCGGAGCATGATTGAACATATGCTCCCTCAAAATGGTTAAGGTTCTAGGATTCTTTGATGCATGTGTAGACCCGACAAAGAGTATAGTGATCAAAGCATATGACAATGAAGAACGCTCTTCACGTGGCGTTATCTCTCTCCCCATCAAAGTGGGACCGGTCATTGTCGACACAACTTGCCAGGTCCTGGATTTGGAACTACCATATAACATCTTGCTCGGTTGTCCATGGATTCATGCCTTAAAAGCCATTTTGTCCACATATCACCAATGCCTAAAGTTTCCATTTGATGGCATGGAAATAACCATATACGGAGACCCCGACCCTTTCCAATATTGTACCAACCTAAGGGGTGTTTTTGAAAACCGGGTGCCTATTAACCGAGAAGCATCTGGCTCCTTGTCATCCAAATACATTGATCCATCCACACTCATGTCATCTTCCACATCTGCTCCATCCAAATCTTCTGCCACACCACCACCTCTTGCAAACCCTAAGGCTGAATCCACTGTCAAAATCCAATACCTCGGCTGCGGAGAGTTTAAACTACATACAACATATAGCATAACAACAATACCCAAGTCTCCAAAGGTATATGGTTGGCCCTGTTTAAGAATGGAACCCAAGGAAACTTTCAAAGTTTCACCAAAAATGGTTTTCATCAAATGGGGAGACATGAGTAATGAGGACCTTGTCGACATCATAGGATGGATTTATAAGGATACCGTTGCACTACCCCCATTAACAATTCAAAAATATGGCAAGGGTTATGACATAATGAAGGCTAAAGGCTACGATGGTACTAGTGGCCTAGCAAGAAATAAAACTGGCCGAAGGGAGACCATAGAACCTTTCCAAATTCCAAAGTATCTTGGATTAGGGTTTGGATCGCCCACTAATGACAATCGACGTACCATTGGAATTTTGAGTGGGTGGGTACATGCTTCGAAAAGTGTCGAGACTAATAAGGAAACCCTCACCGAAACTGACTCCCATGAGTGGTAATTTGGCTCAGAATGATCCTTAAGTGACTATTGTCTTGATGATTTGTTTGTCGAACCAGGGGAACTAACCTTTGAACAAAGATTTTGGAAAACATTTAAAATTGAATAGGCACGAAATAGTCAAAGTCCCATTACCACTCCCCATGACATACAAGACCCACCATCTGAACCCCTTTAGTCCAATCCATCTGAAGTATTAGACAACACTGACAACCAGAACTCTAAGGCCTTCACCCCTTATTTTGACAACGAATATGACACTAGTGAAGGAGAATATTGGATAGAGTCTGAGGTGGAGTTGGATGATGATAATCTCATCTACAACATCATTGAATCCGTCTGCATGTGTTTTGCATCCTCACCTCAATTCACCAACATTGACGATGGCATTTCCTTAGTTTATCCTGAGCTAGTCGATTGGGACCAACAAGGCTCGCTAGTCCTGGACACATTTCAGAATGATGAGGTAATTGCAGAATTTATGGGATTATATGAAGGCATACCTAGTGGGGACCACAAGTCAGGATTTTCCATTGATTTAGACTGCATGACATACTTTGGCGAGACTGCTCCGTCCTCTAGTCGCAAAAGTAAAACTAAAAATAAAATAAAAAATGAAACGTCTCTAGGTGAAAACCGAAAGGCACCTTTTGATGATAAAATAGTAAAAACAAAGGACGTATCTATGAGTGAAAACCTCTCTAAGGCACCCAAAGATGGAGGACTGGACTTTCTCCTCGTGCAACAGGAGAAATTGGCTATACTTATAGAAGACACAATAGAAGACAACATAGCAACTGCAGAAGATCCCAATATGGTCCTCTTTGCTACATCATTGACTAAAGAAGAGAGACCAGAATTTCATAAATTCTTTGCAGAATGTAAAATCAACTTTGCGTGGTCCTATGCTGACATGCCAAGATTAGATCCAGAGCTAGTTTTGCACCATCTGCCACTATTGCCTAATGCCAAACCAGTCAAGTAGAAGTTACACAAAATGCACCCTCAAGTCGCCCTATTGGTCAAGGTTGAGTTAAAGAAGCTTCTAGATGCATAATTCATACGGTCGATTGACTATGTAGAATGGATTTCTAACCTTGTACTAGTAACAAAACCAAATGGGTTGATCCGCGTCTATACAGATTTCAGAGACCTAAATAAAGCGTGCCCAAAACATGACTTTCCTCTACCAAATATTGATATTATAGTCGACTTCACAGTAGGATACGAGATGTTGTCCCTCATGTATGGTTTCTCTAGCTATAATTAGATTTGCATCGCCCCTGAAGATCAGCACAAAACAACATTTACTTGCCCATGGGGTACAGATTGTTGGAATGTCATGCCATTTGGTCTAAAAAAATTCAGGCACCACATACCAAAGGGCTATGACCACAATCTTCCATGACATGATGCATAACATAATGGAAGATTATGTAGATGACCCATTGGCTAAATTAGTAACAAGGAAAGATCATCTCAAGGTTTTAGACACAATCTTCAAGAGACTGGAACAATACAAAGTCTAGATAAATCCTAAGAAATGTGTCTTCGGTGTCACATCGGGAAAACTGTTGGGATACATAGTTTCTAGAAGAGGCATTGAGGTTGATCCAGCAAAAGTCAAAGCCATCATAGACATGCCTCTGCCTAGAGGAATCGGTGAACTCAGAATGCTATAAGGAAGGGTACAATCTATTTGGCGTTTCATAGCCCAATTGGCAGACAAGTGTCACCCATTCCAATATCTGTTGTGCAAGGGTATCCCCTTCATGTGGACAGATAAATGTCAAGAGAACTCTCAACAAATCAAAGATTACCTGCTATCAATGCCAGTCCTCATGCCTCCCATTCAAGGAAAGCCATTGATCCTATACATCTCAACAACTAGTTCAGTACTGGGGGCATTACTAGCACATAATGACCAAGAAGAAAAAGAAAGAGCTATATATTACATAAGTCGGACATTGGTCAGGTATGAACTAAACTACACACCAATAGAACGATCTTGTCTAGCCATGGTCTTTGAAGCACAAAAGCTAAGACATTATATGCTAAGCCATCAGACACAATTAGTAGCAAAGATCAACCCACTAAAATATTTGCTAAGTCGAGCAACATTAACAGGACGGCTAGCAAAATGGGTTATGATTTTGAGCAAATATGGCATTCAGTATGTCAAAAGAAAGGCTATAAAAGGACAAGCATAGTAGACCAGCTGGCAGACACACCTTTGTAGAGTGATCACCCGCTAGTGACAGATTTTCCAGATGAGTCAATATTCAATACATAACCTAAGACACCTTGGTGACTCTACTTTGATGGATCACACACAAATCATGGCTCGGGGGAAGGAATCATGTTCATCACCCCACAAGGAGAGTCCATTCCTAAGTCTTTCCGCATTGCCTTCCCATGCATAAAAAATGTGGCAGAATATGAGGCATTAGTTACAAGACTAAGAAAGGCAATAAAATGGAAGATCAGAGCACTACATGTCTATGGGGATTCTCAGCTTGTCATCAACCAGGTTAATGATGACTATGATACAAAAGATGAGAATTTGATGCCCTACAAATGGATGGTGGATAGTTTCCACACATACTTTCATATGGTAACTTTTGAACAAGTTCTGAGAGCACATAACAAAGAAGCAGATGCTATGGCTACTATAGGCTCTCTCCTTGACATACCAAGCAATTTTCCTTAGTTGGAATTCCTAATAGAGCAATTATTGGTCCCTACCTATGACATTCATGAGTCAGAAATAGTTTGCAAACTTGTTGGTCCCAACTCTCCCTAGTACCGGGATATTTATGACTACCTTAAGTCTCAAACCCTTCCACTGAACCTGTCCAATAACCAAAGGAAGTTCTTCATCCGAAAATATACAAGGTATGCCATCGTCAATGACACCCTTTACCGTCGTAGCTTTGACGACACCCTCCTTAGATGTCTTGACACTAACGAAGCACGTACAACCTTACGCGAAGTACATGACGATATATGCGGGTCTCATTCGAGTGGTCCTACTCTAGCCAAGAAAGTAACAAGACTTGGGTATTATTGGCTGACCATTGAAAAGGATGCAATAGAATATGTCAGGACTTGTCGCAAATGTCAGATTCACAATGATTTGATCCATGCTCCAACACAAGAACTTCGGCCAATCACTTCTCCTTGGTCCTTCACTCAATGGGGACTTGACCTCATGGGTAAGAATCATCCGACCTCGTCCAATGGCCACAAATTCATTATCACCGCCACTGAGTATTTTACGAAGTGGATTGAAGCCATCCCATTGACATATATTAATAGAAAGCAAATATCCAAGTTCATTCTTAACTACATCATTTGCCGATATGGCCTTTCGCAATCCATCATCACTGACAACGGACGTCCGTTTAAAAACCAGGATGTTCTCAAGTTATGTGAGCGATTTCATATCCAACACCATTTTTCATCTCCATACTACCCACAAGGAAATGGTCAAGCTAAGGTGTCAAATAAAACCATTGTCAAAATCTTCAAAAAGACTGTCAATAATGTTGGTCGTGACTAGCACATACAACTCAACCTTGCTCTATGGGCTTATCGCACTAGCATTCATACACCTACAGAAGCCACTCCATTTTTCCTAGTCTTTGGCACTAAGGCCATCTTGCCCATTGAGGTTGAAATTCCTTCATTACGAGTCTCCTTGAAGGGTTTAACTGATGAGGAGTATAGACAATCACGCTTGCACGAGCTAGAAATGCTAGAAGAAAGAAGGAAAAATTCACTGAACCATCTGCAAGCATATCAGAACCATATTTGTCATAGTTACAATAAGAAGGTTATGGTCAGGATGTTTGACATTGGCGACTTAGTTCTCATGAAAAACCCCAAGAACCAAGCTAACAGAGAAAAGCTGGGAAATTTTGAACCAAACTGGTTGGGTCCCTACATTATTATATCTTCTTTTGGTTCTAGAGCCTACCAGCTGGCAACACCAGATGGAGAACAACTGATAGAGCCCATCAACAGTTTATATCTCCAAAGGTTCTATGCATAGCATCAAGGGATTGAGCTGAAAACTGTAAAATACAAAAAAAAAATTGAAAAATGATAAAAAATCGTTGCCTTGATGAAAACCTGGCAAACAAGCGTCTTGGTAACACCAAAAAAATAGAAAAATGATAAAATGGTAAAGAGAAAAATTTCGTCCAACAGTGAAAACCTGGCAAATAGGCGCTTTGGACAAGTACCATGGTGAAAACCTAGCAAACAGGCGCCATGCATAATCAATCATTATTAAGCCATCTACTATCACTTTATTTGCCTTGGCCTAGGATGAAAGATATTTCCGTCGTTATCATGCAGGCCACCACAACATTCTAGCCTACCTGTCATGGTTGATAAATGGTTGACATCAAGTCCTAACGACTGTCCATCTGGTACACCAAAAGCATCCCTTTCATATCCCTTAAAAATGGCTATGTCTTGGACCTGACTGGGTGCAAGATTTTTATCATACAACTGTAGTGGATGTCACACATGGTTTTGACAATTGGCAAAAAGTCCTGAAAAAAGACAAAACATCAAAAAGTCCAAAAAGACAAAAAGAAACATGGAAAAAAGTCCTAAAAAAGACAAAAACATCATAAAATGTCCTGAAAAAAAAAAGAAAGACCAAAAACATCACAAAAAGTCCTAAGAAAAAACTTAAAAATCATAAAACGTCCTCAAGTAAACCACAACAAAACATCATATTGCTCGAAGAACACAAACACAGAGTCATCTATTGTCAAGTCTATCATGTCAAATCAATCAGTCTTTGTCATTTGTTTGAACTACGTTGTCTTTGCGCATTTGCTATGTAGGAAAGACTCACATTTGAGTCCCCAAGACATTAGGTCAGTCCTTTTAGGTTTAGAAAAATAAAATCATGACGCAATCTTTGGTCATCAAGACAAAGTCATTGGTCGTGTCAAACTACGAGGTCTCTGAGTGTATGACATAGGCAAGGCCATCTGTCGATGAGCCCCCGAGGCCGCATTAGGTCAGTCCAGTAGGGTTCATGGCACTACACTGGCACACAAGTCAAAATATCTTCAAGGAAAAGCGAATCATTCCCGAATGGGTAAACTCCTATAAACAACTCATGGTATCCAGTTATTTCAATATGACAATCTCATCAACAAGTCAATCATATCATCATGACAATATTGACATATAGTCAAACACAAGTCAAACTCGGTCAAAAGCAAGTCAAATCATCATAATCTGTCAAACTGTCAACTCTAGGTTAACCTTCAGATGTGTCCTTCTAAAAGATAACCTCTGTCATTCATGCCTTAGGATGTGTCCTTCCTAGGCATCGTCACTGCCATTCGACATTTTGAGGGATCCTCCTGACATCTAAGGATCACTCCTCTCGACATCAATATTCTTCAGATGTGTTCTTTTGAAGAACCAACTCTGTCATTTATGCCTTAGAATGTGTCCTTCCTAGGCATCGTCATTGTCACTATCACATGGAATTTTGAGGGACCCCTTTTGACATTTAGGGATCAATCCTCTGGTCACCAACATTATTCAAGATGTGTCCTTCCTGAATTTGGCAATTTTGGAAATTTGTCATTTGGGCATCATCAACGCTTTGAAACTCTGGCATCTCATCATCATCAAACCTGACATTTTGACAATGGATATCCAGATGCACTTGACAAACACTTGACACTTTTCTTTTGGATTTTATCATGTTATTAGTTTTTCGACGAGATCCCAATAACATGATTTAGAGAAGCAGCGACGTATCATGACGATTGACATGCATGACTACTAGTTTCTCAGCGAGGTCCTGATTCTGGGATTTAGAAAAGCAATGAAATATCATGATAAGGGCTTTATTTTTGTATGAAAATCATGCTGCTAGTTTCTCAAGGATGTCCTAGGAATAGGATTTAGAGAAGCAACAACATCTCATGTATTGTCTGTCTTTTTCTACTTATGGTTGATTATGATGAAAAGACTGAGGAAATCACGCTCTTAGTATGAGTCATGATCATCTTTGTCTGCGACTGCTTGTCTTACATGATGGTACGACCTTGCACACCTTGATCTATGTCATATCATGGTGTTTGTTGGCCATTACAACAGTCTGCCCAATGATGATAAAGAGCAATAAATATTAAAGTCCTACAATAAAGCTTTGAAGGATTTGATCAAAGTCTAGGAATTAACATGCATCTCCTTCGGTCTTGTCATCTTCTTTTCTTCAGTCTGGTCATCTTCTTTTCTTCGGTTTGGTCATCTTCTCTTGTCCATCTCACGATGATATCCTATGACATCCAAAAACATAAGTGCATTCATGATCATATAAAAATTGTATAAGGTCCATACATACATCGTCCATAGCAGTAAATCATATACATAATCACAAACATTGCATTAACATCCATTTACTAAATACATTATGTACATCATTATCATCATTATCATCATTATCATCATCTCATATAAGTAAACATTAGATCATCATGGCATCAAAATCATAAATAAGCATCATAGGATATACATGATACATCATAAATCAACATCATGCATCACATATATCATAATGCATTAAATCAAAGAACATCACATAACACACATGTACGCGACATCAAAACTGCATCATCATATAATATCATCTCAAAAAGGTACAATGTCATAGGATAAAGTTAAGAGATATCCTAAAAAGGGAGCTCGCAGGCTCAATAATCTGTACATAGTATGTCATAATAACAAAAATGCCCCTAGGGTAGACTCTCATCATCCCCTCTTGGTGAAGAATGTGGCGGCTGCAACTCTAAAACTGGCACTGAAATGATAGGTGGACCTGTGGCAACCTCTGCCTATGCCACTAATGGAACTAAGAATGAAGGCATCATCTCCACGGTAATAGACACCTGTGACGTCACTACGGCCTGACTCTGAGAAGCTGAAAGATCTACCACTGGTGGTTGTCCCTATACTGACCTCTGCACTCAACTAGTTGACCGATGACTAGGGATCGAATGGTGACTCGAGGTGTGCTAGCGTGAGTGATGTGACCTATGCCCTAATGTGTGCCCTATCGAGGTAGACCCTCCGGCACTCGTGTGACTCCTGCTGCCACTGGTACTGCCTGATCTATGGCCACTGCCTGTCCTCATCTGTGACTGTGACAAGGTAGGATCCCGTCACTCAGGTGGCATTGCCTGCTCATATAATGTTCGGTACTATCCCAATCTTGTGCTCACCCTGGCTAGCTCGTGATCCATGTCCCCTGCAGGCCTTATACATAATGCTACAAACTGTGTACACCACTGAGCCGAGTCCTGTTGGGGAATCACTGCCTGATCCTGCTTTACCCGAGCTACCTCTAACTCTGACTACAATGATCTGACTTGGGCCATGCTCTTATCCAATCTCCGCTGTAAATCGGCCACCCTCTGATCTATTGTGGCATCCTGAGGCAATCTCGAGGAGGACGGTATCTCCTCCTCTCCCTCCACCATCTGCCATCTAAGGATTCTCTCAACCTCATCCATGGCATCATCCTCATCGTCGTCGTTGTCAACCACATCCTCTGCCACTGCCACATCCTCTTCCTATCTCCCCACCTCCATGTCCTCCTCATTTCTCTCCTCCTCAGACACATCTTTTGTATGTCTCTCCTCCTCAGCCACGTCCTCCTCCTATCTCTCCACATCTGCCTCCTCCTCCTGTCTCCCCACATCCACCTCCTCCTCCCATCTCTCCTCACCCTCTCCCTCCTATCAGGGTTGCTCCTCTCTCTCCCCCTCCTCGCCAACCTCAAGAATAGTATCCAATGCTACCCTCACCACACGTGGGTGCACCCTCCGGCCCTGTCTCTGACCATCTCACCATCACCTTCGGCTGTCTCTGCCATCATCTCCACCACTGCCTTCATCTCCACTACTGCCTCTGTCTCCACCCTTGCCTCTGTCTCTACCTTTGTCTTCGCCCGTGCCTCCATCCCTACCTCCATCCCTCCCCCGGCCTCTGCCCATGTCTCCACCTCTGCCTCCTCGTCTGGCCCTCGGCACATGAGGTATCACTGACCGCTTGTCCACTGGTGTTGGCCCATTTGGATCTGTCAATGGCACTGGTTTGTGTGCCTGCCACCATAAATCATAGTCCGTTGTGGTCTCGGGATTGGCTATCCCACCTCTCCATCCCCAAGGTTGGGCTCCTAGCCCATCGATCTGCTGCTCCACAAAAGCTACTAGAATGGCTATTCCCCAAGCATACTCTCTGGACGACCGGACATACTCGGCTGTCCCTACAAGTACACCCTGCTGCTCTCCAAACTGCCTAAGGACACGCTACAGCAAATACATCTCAATAATTAGTGAGGTCTGCACGGTCCTCCCAATCAAATATCTGTACTGTCTGCAAAGGCTCAGGTGGTCATCCTCATCATCCCACTACTCGTAGTCTTTGTACGGTCTCCATATAAAAGACACCATCGTGTCAATCCTGTGCCGCCACCAACCTGTCTCACCCATCCGGGTCTACTGTAAGGAACCTGCATAATAATAGGCATAGGGCATCCCCTCGGCCAACTGTGGTCTCTAAATGGGATGACGAAATATAGCAATGTGCTCCCAAACCCAAATCATCATCAAAGTAGTCCCGCACGAGATACTCTACTCTCTTGTAAGCAACATCGTGTAACTGATGGTAGAGTGTCCCCAATAAATAGGGACCCCAAGCATAAACTATCCTATCACGTCTCATACCAACCAAGACATCTCCCCAGCCAATAGGGAATCTGTGTCCCTGATGTTCAGGAATCAAAATATCTCCAATCAAAGTCACAAGGAATGCATCAAAGCAACCATAGTGCTCCACCATGAACTCCCATCTGATCTCATATCCCTAGATGCCCAGTCCTACACCCCAATCTCGGTAGTACGCTTGTAAATTTTGCTCGCCATGTTGAGGGTCATAGATGATCCGCTCCCCTCGAATCGGCACTCACAAAATCCGATAAACATCCTCCAAAGTAATAGTGGCCTCACCTGTCGGCAGGTGGAAGGAGGAGGTCTCTAAATGCCAATGCTCACACAACGCAGTCAGTAATCCCCTATTTTCCCAAATGGCGGGCATATAAGCAACATAGAACAATCCCAGTTGCATCAACCGGCCCCGCTCTCGCGGGCTCAATTGGTCAGCAAACTGAAATGTTGTCGGTCTGCTCTCTCGTGTGTAAATCAGGGCAAGCTGCTTCTACAAAAAGCCAAAAAAATCATCAGTACCTTTTGCACAAATCTGTCAGTATTAACAAAAGCATTTAAAGTTACACAAACATCAAAATCAGCCCTGGTCAAAGTCAAAATCAAATGCGTCGCAAAACATCAAGTGCGTCACAAAACATCAAGTGCATCGTTTCATACTTCAAATGCATTGCACAATGGCAATTGCGTCATTTTGACTTTCAAATGCATCTCATAATCACACTTGCGTCACGAAATTTGGCACTTGCATCGCATAATCACAATTGTGGGGAAGAAAAGGGTAAATGCATTGCAAATTTACAATTGCAGCTTTCTAATTGGCATTTGTGACTCAGAAAGGCATTTGCATCGCAATGTTTAGCAAATGCGGCACAAAACCACGTCCCCTTCTAATTTGGCATGGCACTTGCATCGCGATACAACAAATGCGTCAAACGCGAAGTCTAATGCGTCGAACACGAATGCATATGCGTCGCAGCGCATTCGTTACTTGCCCTAGAAACCTAGTTATGGCACGCAAAACAAAAAAATCACAAAGTGGGAAAGGGGTACATACCGCTAGCTCCGAGCCCTCTGGCCGCCTGAATGTCTGCACGATCTCGCCGCAATGCTCTGTCACTGGAATCACCATCATGGCTGCTGTCCTTTTCTCTCTGAGCTCTCAAAATTCGCAAGGTGAATAGTAAGAATGAATTGACTTTTACCGCTTTGTCAACCTATTTATAAAGTCAAAATGACATTTGTCAACTGGAGGCTCATTTAACCAACTTTGACCACCCCATTGGCTATCTTAAACATGTCAGAATCCAAAATCGTTTGTGCCATTGTTTTTCTGGTCACCGAATTGACTTATCGGGACCCTTTCCAAATTTTTCTGCCGCAGACCCAAAATTTGAAAAAAAATTTGAGGGGCCATCAATACTCCATACCTTCACTGGGGCATGACTTTGACTTATTTTATTTGTCACAATGCTACACGTGACATTATGACAAAGAGGGGCAAAATGTAGACACTTAAAATGACCTAGGCCTGCAAGCTTCATTTTTACCACTTTTGTCCTAGCATAATTATGACATTTAATTATGTCCTTGGTCCACATTCGACTATTGATTAAATAATTCATAATTATTTAATTAATTCATGTCCTTTTATTCTTCGTGATTATTAAATAAATAAATCTCATTTATTTATTAAATACGTCATTAATTGTCTAAGTCTTCCCTTAATTAAATAAATTTCTTAGTTTATTTAATTACCTTCTATTCACTTTATTCTTCCTGATTATTAAATAAATAAGTTTTTATTTATTTATTTAATATGTCACTAATTGTCATAATTAAATGAATTAATTAATTTATTTAATTATTAGTCTTATCTCCTAAATTAAATAATTAAATTTAATTATTTAATTGCCAAATTTGATATTCTTCTCATTTTAAATAAATTAAATTATTTAAAATGTCATCTCATTCTTAACTGTCAACTCATTATGGTAAATAATCCGAAAAATTGATTATTTATTATTTCACAAATTTCACATTTGGAATTAATTTAATTCCAAATTGGTAATTTTCCTCTAGAAATCAAGTGATCAGGCACATAGTTGATCTTTCCAAATTCCATCTTCAATCTGGTCTTTATCCTTTTCATTTTTGAAAATCTTTATTTTCGAATTAATTTCCTCATTTATTCTCGACCGTTGATTCAATCTCCTTAGATGGCATTTCGACCGCTCGATTAATGATTCTGCCCTAACCCTAATTAGGGATTATCAGATTTAATCTGGGCCTCTCATTTTAGGTCCTAGTTAGAAGTCAATCTCACCCATCCATTCAAAATGGCATTTTCTATAAAATGTCATTTTCCTCTCATTTTTGGATTACACGGAGACATTATACACTCTTGCACTTGCACACTTAGACTTTTCATAGCAATTGTTAGCATATTTCATTAAGTTTTGACATCTTTAGGCATAGACACTCTTCGTCATTTAGGCATTAGGCATTGGACTTTGATCAAATCCTTCAATCTTTGTGTAGGACTTCGTCAAAGATTGCTTGCACGTCAAATCTGAGGGCAATGTGTCAACCAGCAAGGTAGAAGGTACTATGGAGGTAATCATGGAAAATTTGATTTATAGGTATAACTGTTTATTGTTTAATTTCCTTTGTGCTCGATAGGTCTTTGGGTTTCTTTGTCTTTATTGGTTTACTACTGACACTCTAATCTCTAATTTTAAACCTAAAAGAAATCCTCAGTTACAGAACACACTGTCATTGAACTCCAACACATGAACCACGCTTATAGAGCAACTCAAAACTCAACACTCCAAGGGAAGGTAGGTATAAAAAATATTGGCACATTCCCAAATCTGCAAGACAAGAAAAAACATGGAGAAATGTGAAGCAATTGCATTTAAACAAACAACCTTCTTCATAGGAAAACACGTTGTCAAACACAACTTCCACTACCACACAATCCATAAGCTAAAATTTTGGATATAACACTTCTGAACACCTTTGATCATCACATCCAAATAACACAAGAATATCTTCAACCATGAAGAAATATGGAGCATAACACTAAACACACCTCTATCACCATGGACACTCTTTTATCCAATTTTTCTCAAAAGAACTTGGAAACCAAGTGAACCAACTACATCAAAAACACCACAAACATCCCCTCAACGTATCTATAACACCTAAAACACTTTCTCAATACCATAAACACTTCTCAATATAACCAAACTATAGATAACAACATAGTGCAACCCTCTCTAAAAAATCCAACAATCTCCACACACTAGGGATTGACATCAATGTGACATCAAACCACAACATGTCTACACTAGCACCAACACTAACAACATTAATGACAACACCAACACTTGCCAAAAATCTCCATACTATTGGCATCAATGACAACACCATCAACATGCTTTCAACAATAAGAGAGTTGAGTGTGTTAATCCTTTTTATGTTTACTAATTGTTTTACATAAGCTTTGTTTAGGTGTTTTGTTCATTGCTTCTACTTGACCATTATATTGTGGGTAATAAGGTGTGGAAAAATGATGTTGAATGTGAATTTTTTTCAAAAATTTCTTCACTTCATTATTCTTAAATGGTGTCCCATTATTTGAAACTAAAGTGGAAGAAAGACCAAATTGAGTAATAATGTTTTCCAAGATAAAATGATAGATTACATTAGTAGTCATGGAGCGAAGAGGAATTTCCTCTACCCATTTCATAAAATAATCTATAGCAATGATTATAAATGTATGTCCTAAAGAAGAAGAAGGAGAAATATTTCCAATAAGATCCTAACCCCACATTGAAAATGGCCAAATAGGAACTTGGGCATGAAGTTTAGAAGTAGGAGTGTGAATCGAATTATTATGCTCTTGACATTTATGACATTTCTTAACATGATCAAAGTGATCTTGTTCCATGTTTTTCCAATAATATCCTATGTGGATTAAATTTTGAACTAACAATATTCCTCTGAAATGGCCCACACAAGTACCTACATGAGCTTCTTCAAGGGCTATAGGGATTTCAGATTGTTTAAGGCATCTAAGAAGAAGACAATTGGATGACCACCTATATAATACATCTTCTACGATTATGTATCAAGTTGTAAGTTTCTAAATACGAGATCTAGTGTTCTTGGTAGTTGGTTCATGAAAGATACCTTCTTTAAGATAATTGAATATCAATGTATACCATTCACTAGAGGCTTCAATATTGGAAACTAATGTTTCCTTCATATTTTCATTTATTGATGGTTTTGTGAGAGTGTGGATAATAAATGTGAAGTTTGTGGAAGAATTTTTGAGAGAAACAAGGGAAACAACACTTTCCATTGCATATACATGTAGATTATCCTTTCATGGAACATTGTCAATAGTGTGTGATTCAAAAAACTCTAGAAACATCATTGTGACGTCTTTGTATAGTGATAATTGTTATCAATTTTTCACAACAACTCAAATTGATAGATCTGATTAATTCAAGTTCATTTTAAGGTGGAAAATTTTCAATTCATTTTTGCAATTGCTTAAACCATTGAATGTATTCGAGTTTAAAAGAGTTGTTTAGTTTAAGTGTGTAATTTGTTTTAGTTTTCCATTCATGATTTACAACATAAGAGGTTGCATGAGATATAAAGAAAAGTGCTTTCATTTTGTATTCATTTATCCATTTCATAATGTTTCATACATTTTTGCAAAAGAAAGGTACATAATTGAAAAAGATTGCACAAATGTTGTTTTCATATTCATTGGGATGGAAAGGAAGATCAAGTGTCCCACATAAGTCGTGGGAATAGTTGAGTCAATAGAACACAAGTAATGCACTATGCTACTAAAGATAAAAGGGAGAAAAGAACACATAAGAAGAAACATAGTCATCATTGCTGAGGTATCTTCAAGTTGTCTTCGTTGTTGTTTCTCCCTCCTTACTCCTGTTCTCCAAGTGAACCTGCAGATAATTGAGAAGGCTTTGTTAGAGCTCAGGTTATGAATCCTCCTATATGATCTATCAACAGTAACATAGAACATTGCTTGTGGTGCATTGAATTAGTTGATCAAATTCCAGAAGTGTGAAAAAGGAACAAAAAATATGAAACATCATAAGAACATTGAACTTATTTGTTTTTTAATCTAACATGTTTTTTCACTATGCAGGTATAGGAAAAGTCATGTTGCTAATATGCTTTGAAGACATAATAGCATGTGGTGTGAAAATGGGCTCCCACAAGGGTTGAGCTCAACATGTTGCCCCTTGATTTCAAGAGGGGCTTTAAGGAAAGAGAAACATTCACAGTGTCAAGATGGAACATTCAACTAAAGGAGAAGCTCATAAATCAATACAAGAAAGGTTGATTCATTACCCATACATGACCATCAAATTCAAAATGCAAAGTGAAGATGAAGATCACATATGAGCAAGGAATCTTTCTCAAATGCTCAAATTATGTAAAACAAAAATGCACTATCTTTTCATCAGATATTTTTGTTTGCATGAAAATGTTTGAATTTCTAAGTGTTGCTACAACATTACATTACTGCCATGTTTCATTAACATGATGTTCACATTGATAGGGCAACAAGTGATTCATTGCCCTGAAATGATAGTGAACAAGCATACATAATACCAAACTACAAATCAAGAGTGGCAACTTAAGCAATTGGAGAAGCTTCAAAGCATCATTATCAAGTGCCACTTATTTCAAATTCTTCCACACACTAAAGATCAAGGCTCATACAAACTATAGCTATCCAAGGAAAGATAAAAATGCATGAAGAGTGCAAAGAAGACCTTGTTTCTATCAAGAAATGGAGGTACAAGTGGCTGCAAGTGAAATATGAAAGCAAAGGTATGAAGGGGAAAGAAGCTATTGTAAATTGTGGATAGAATGCACAAAAGGTTTGAGTTGAATGAAGCAAAGAACAACATCACTGAAGTGAAGTTAAACATGGAACTCAAGTTCAGTTGCATTACATTGTTCTATATGAATGAAACTGTGGTAAAGAGTGAAAGTTTGAAGTACATTTTATGAATGCAAAAGAGTTTCAACCTATAGTATCAAAGCTTCAAAGTGCTCATAAATAAATGGATACAAACAACAATGGGATTGTCATGACCTACAGATGCATCACTATGGCCAAATACAAGCATTGCAAGAAGTAAATAAACATAATAGAGGCATCACCATTAAAGCTACCATTTCTCATGCAATACATTTAGGTGTAAGTGGAAAGTTTTTCTATGTGTGCTTCATAGAGAAAGAGAATGCAAATAAGATGTAGTTGTATGTAACCATACAAATTTCTAAATGGGAAACAAGTAATAAATGGCCAGCGTGTGCATTCAAAATCCATGATAGTAAAGAAAACTAATGCTAAAGGAGTTGTATTATTTTATTTTTGAAAAGAAATGGTGGAACTACAAGAATGCAGACATATAACAAAAGAAAATGATTATTTGTGTTGAGGAAATACAAATGGAAAATACCCAGCAAGTTCCTTTGAAAGGAAAGCCCCATTGGAGCAACATGGTATTTCTAGAAACAAAGAGAAAAATAAGCTACAGTGATATGCATGAAGAAGATGAAGCCATTTTTTTTTCAAAAGAAAAAAGACAAATGCTATGAAGCTAGGGTTTTCAAAATAAAATGAACAATAATGTTATCTCATTCAGAAATCTGAAACCTAGAAATGTTTGAAGCCTCGGCCTTGCTCAGAGAGGAATTTTTTTATATTTCATTTCAAGAAAAATTGAAGAACAATACTATATTCTGCATATTCAGAAAATGGAAAAGAGTTCTAAGTTACACAAAGTTCTAAAAGAAAACCCAATTTGTATTCTTGTAATCATGGCTTGGGAGAGGAATTCTTCTTTACAGAAGCACAAACCCACTTGGGTTTTGTTCCAAATGATTCAAATACGAAAAATATTAAGAGGGTTAGAGCTTGTGCAAGTTCCCGAGCTCTCAGAAAATTGGAGCAACATGAATGGCCGCAGCCATGGAGGGTTTTAGAAACCCATAAAATGGAAAAAAAATGCATAAAGTGTTTTCCATCACAAGTTTCTTCTGTTTTCTATCATGGGTTGAGCCCAAAACCAATTTTTTTGTAGAAAATGAATAAAATAAAATGTTGGTGTAATTAATTATTAATTACACTTTGCATAAGTTTACTTAGGCATATTTAATTCCTAAGTTTTAGGATTTTATCTTTATCTTATTGAGCTACCTTGTTGCTCAAGATAAGATTAGGGTTATGCATCTTTGCTTTTATAAAGCAAATCATATCTTGTAATTTATTGAATTCTTGAATAGTAATGTTGTACATCTTTTTGCAATAGCTTCTACTTCTTTTATTTATGTGGAAGGTATTCTCGGTTTGCAAATTTGATCTTGGTTTCTAACATGGTATCAGAGCCTTGATTTGCAGCCCCTTCTCAGATTTGAGAGATTCATTGCAAAGTTCGTTTTGGATTCCTCAAGGGTTTCATACCTTGAGTTCGTCTTTCTATTTGGGTGCTATTGCATGGATACTTTTAGCACATGTTGGAGGAAATCTGAGCTCATTTTTTAGTCCAGGGCTATCGAAAAAGTCAAGATTGACTTTTGTTTCACCTAAATCCGACAATTTATGCCAGAGTTACGAGGGTTTGAAGATTTGTCAGATCTGGGAGTTGCGAAGCTTCTGGTGCATTTTCAGGCAGATCACACCTCGCCATTAGATCCAGAGCATCTGAGAGATGAAAAATGACATATAACTTGCCTATATTCGGCGTCAGTTGTTCATGAGGCAAAAAAATTTTACCCAGCAGGCCGTACGGCCCGCCAGGTACAGGGTACGATTTGCAGAATTAAAAAAAAAAAAATTCAAATTTTTTTTCTGCCTATCTTATTTCATCGGCTTTATTCATAATTTTCAGGCTTATTATAAAAAAAATTATGGTGCCATTTTTTTAAAAAAATTGGGTGTTTATATTTCAAAAACCTCAGACAGTTCTGGGTACCATCGTACCTCGCCTGTCACATTTGACAGCCTTGTCGGCTGCAATGCTGGCATAGGTTCTCCCGTCGGCCACTTTCCACTACACCCTCCTGTTGGCAGCTTCCTGCAATACCATCGGCCGCTGGTTTTTTTTTCTCCCCGCGCCCCTTGTGCCCTCCGCCGTGGTCACATCAATGTCTGAGGGCTATCCAGCAGGGGGCTTCCCCATCGACAGTGCCACTAGCGGCCCCACCAACGTCCAGCCTGCCCACCACCCGCCTAGTGGCAGGTTCATTTTTTGCAAAAATTTTCCCCACGGTCATATGGCGGACCAGGGGCCAGAGCAGAAGGGGCCAAAAATTTGCCCCCAGTTAGCCTTTAAAAACCCTGATTTGCACCAATACAACTATTTTTTTCATTTTGGCATAACTTTTGATCCTGGAGGCAGATTTTTTGAAACGAGATATTGCCGGTGAGCCCAATTTTCTGATGGTATAGTTTTTTTTTCAGATTTTTTGCTTTTTGATAGGATATTTTTCCAGTTGAAGTCAGATGATTAGATTTCACTTCAGAGGGCATATCTTTTGACTCGGTGATCCTTTTTTCGTCTTTTTCATGGCGTTGGAAAGCTGGTTCAGTCCTCTACAAAGATCTGAAATCAATTTATATTTTATATTTATGCATATTTATCATTCTCTCCTTTTACAATCATTGGGTTATTGTAATAAATGAACTGATATAAAGTTCCATTAAGGGGGGGTTCTTGCATCCATTATATGTATTGGTGACAACTCGCATGAGTTTATCTGGTTTCATGTTCTTTCTTTTGGCCTTATTTCTTGCTTCGTTGGTCACATCTTTGGTTTGCTTCAGTTCACTTCAGTTGGGATTTTATGATTCTTGATCCGCATTGGTTCAGATCTTTCTCATTTGAGGGCCATGTTTTTATGGTTAATGTTCTAGAATCTTGATGGTACTCGTCCTATGGGTAGTTCTAGTTTCAGTTTGGCATCAGCTTCAAGAGAAACAACTTCCACATTTTTCATCATTATGGGTCCTTTCATCCTTTCATTTACTGTTGCTTACAGATCCCAGGGTTGATCCAATATGTGAGTTTCCAGTATTCCTTGGCATTGGGTCTGTTGTTACATTTGTGATTCCATTTTTTGGTTTCAGTTGTAGATAGAATTATCTTTCCTTGCTTGCCAAATTTGTGGTTCCAGTGTTGCTTCATCAAAGTTCTTCCAGTGCTTCTTCGCAGCAGTTCATCTCTCTGAGGGGGGGTTTATCCCACTGGGTTTTCTCTCTCTTTGCATTTGTACATGAGTACCTAATCAGGCCTTGTTGCCGAGACTCATATTTGCATAATAATCTGCTTCTCCCTAAGTTGCACTTATGGGGGGTGTTAGTGTAATTAATTATTAATTACACTTTGCATAAGTTTACTTACGCATATTTAATTCCTAAGTTTTAGGCTTTTATCTTTATCTTATCGAGCTATCTTGTTGCTCAAGATAAGATTAGGGTTATGCATGTTTTCTTTTATAAAGCAAATCATATCTTGTAATTTATTGAATTCTTGAATAATAATGTTGCACATCTTTTTGCAATAGCTTCTGCTTTTTTTATTTTCTCTTATGTGGAAGGTCTTTTCGGTTTGCAAATCTGATCTTGGTTTCTAACATAAACATGGTATGGTCATGGCCTATGTAGAGGAGTGAATATTTTGTTTTGTTTCCACATAGAAGACTACCTTTTTCTTTTAAATCATGCTCAAATCAAGCTTATTTAAGAGGGAAATGCACAAGAATGAGAACATAAAGCTTACCCTAGTGTTTGTGTGAAGAGGAAAACACCAAAAGCCTGCACACCATGTCTTTCATAAACTCAAAGTCAAGCTCTCCATCGCGGCTCGAAGTAGAGGATTCAACAGAGAAAAGAAGCACAAGGAAATGAGTTAGAGAATCTAAAGAGGTCATGGCCAAGAGGCCTAAAAAAACCTTCAAAATGGAGTGAAAGTTCCACAAAATAATCAAAAAAAAACTTACCATCAAATTGTAGAAGTATTTCGACCCCAAGCAAAGGAGGAATCAACTGGAAAATGCATAAAACAATCTCAAACCCTAGTTCCCAAGGTGGCTTGAGTAGAACCTTTTTTCTCCAAACTTGGCCGATGAAAATGATGCTAAGAATTAGGGATAGGGGTTGGTTTTGATGTTAGGGTTTTCCAAGTGCCCTAGTTCGAATGTGTATTTTATCACATTCTCTTAAAAATCAAGTTCCTTATTAATACCTTGTCACAAATGTTGCCTAGGTTGAGCCATGCCTTAGGCATTTTTTCATTGATTTTTAAAGAAAATCAAATAACTCATACCTTGTGTTTATAATTTTATGAGAAAATCATATGCACCTTAGCCCCTTTTCACTAGATCAAGTTGTTCATGTGCCTCAGTTGCTTTATGGAATATAGCCCATGGTAAGATTTTTATGATTTTTTATAGAAAAATAAAGTGTAATAGGATCCCTTTGCATAATATTTTGATTTTTGCAAATATCAAACTTTACTCAAAATGAAAAAATCAAAATATTTGGAATATTTGGAGTTAGATTGCATCAAAAAAAATGTAATAGGAAGGTTTCTATTTTGATTTTTGAAACTAAACATGATGTAAAACATCATTAAGGCAATGTTTCTATAAATTACCTTAATGTTTGCTATTATTATTTTTTAAATGTTGTATACACCTAAAAATGGTCACATCACAATAGTCTGGTAATTAATTAAATATTTTTAATATTTAATTAAATCTCTGAATTCAATCTGTGTATAAATAAATCTAAATAATTTATTTATATTGTTCATTCTTTCATTTCGATTAAATAAATAAGTTTATTTAATCACTTTTCTTATCCATTTCTTAATTAATTAAATAAACATTATGATTTATTTATATTAATTATCACATAATCTTGGCTTGAATATTTATTCAAATAAAGATTAAATATTCTTTCTCTTCTAAAAATCCTCTAAATTTATTTACAAATTAAATATTCTAAATATTTAATTAATTCTTCTAAAGTCCATTCACAATTAAATATTCCAAAATATTTAATTAATTCTTCTAAAGTTCATTCACAATTAAATATTCCAAATATTTAATTAATTCCTCTAAAGTCTATTCACAATTAAATATTCTAAATATTTAATTAAGTCTTCTATAGTCCTAAAATCAAAAATCAAACTCACATAAAATTAAATAAATTTATTTATTTAATTTGGATTATCTTCAACAATCATGAAAACAAACTTCAAAACAGAAAATTAATTTCTCTGTTTCTGAGAAAGCTTGTTCCCGTGGGTTGAAGACAAACCTCCATTCTTCTCTCCAACCTCCCAACATCTTCCATCTTCCTCTCAACCTCTCCATCTCTCACGATTCAAAATTACCAGAAAATCTCACAGCCATTGATCTTTTCCAGCCAGGCTCTTTCCTACAAAAAGCTATAAAAAGGACTGTCGGGTCTTCAAAAAGAAGAGAAGCTTTAATACTATAGTCAATCAGCCTTCCAGCATTCATAGTCTCTAGAATCATAGCATAGCATAGCTTAGCATATTAGCAATACATATCATGGCTTATCATTCTCATATCATAGCTTCAAAAGCATTTATAATCCATAGCCCCTATGCATATCCGTATACCAATATTTCACTCCACCAATATATAGGATAGAGAAGTACTCTCCCTTTGCTTACACAATCTGAGAGCAACAGCTTCAAGCAAATCACTAGAGATAGAGGACAATGGAACGATTCTGAAGAAGCTTTGTTTGATTTCTTTGATTTCAATTTTATTTAGTTTTCTTTAGTTTAATGTTTCATTGGTGTATTTTTATTATTTTATTTTGATACTAACATTTCCCACACACAAATGCAATTTGGGTATTTGAGTCTTTACTGGACTTGCTATTTTGAGTTGAGTTCACTTGGGTGAATTTGGAAAAGAGGGGGAAAACAAAGCTTTCAATTTTTCATTTTTGAGTTGTTTGGACCTGATTTTGTGGATTTTTTGGATCAACCTCTTGGAGACAAAAATTTTCATTTTCGTCATGCAGTTTGGAGTAGTTTTGAACCCTATTTTTTCAGGATTTTCTAAGGAGCTCGAAAATGGATCAGAATTGCTATTTTGGAGATGTAGTGGAGATGATTTTTTCTATTCTTGACTATTGAGACACTTGGAAGATATAAGTTTGGAGAATTTTTTTATTTTCTTAGTTCAGATTGATTGTTTCTTGCTCTCCTACTCACTTAGAGAGTTTTGTAAACATTTTCTTATACTCAGATTTTGAGCTTGACACTCCTTCATTTCAATAAAATAGCAGGATTCTCCTTCCCATTCTCTTGTCTCAAGTTTACAATATCAATTGATGCTAACTGTGATTCAAATGTAGAATCCTCTTTATGTCTTGATTTTGTGAGTTTGTTTTAAGAGTCTCATTTAATTCAGGTTTCATTATGTGTTCTGTTTAGTGAACCTTCATGCAAAATACTATTGGATTATATGTTTTTAGGGTGGGATTGTGAGAATCAAAGTTTTAGAGAGATTGTTGAGAGTAGAAAGTTATCAGAATCTTTAAATCGTTGGTGAATCATCTTAGGTTTTAGGATCTCAATTTTTTTTTTCCCTTTTAACCCTTTCCTCTGCAAGTCTTCTAGATTAGGTGATTTATAAGGGGAACCATTCCACTCTGGAGATTCACTCTCACTTACTGCTTTACCCACAATCTGAGAGTGTTTCCATGTTAGAACAAGATAGGCAAGTCTAACTTGGCTAAGGGTGCAATCCTTGTTGTCAACAGTTTTTGGCACGCCTGGTGGGACTTTAGAGTCTTGTCTTTTGAGTAGTTTTCAAATTGTAAGTTGTTGTTTGGTATATGTCGCAACATTTTTCAGCCTTTGGAGGTTTCAAAATATACTTGGCGGCTCTGATTTCTGGTTGTATTTGCAAATTTAGTGCGAACAACGTATGAGAAAGATCCAAACCAAATAAAGTCTTATTCCCTTTGAATACTTGTAACTCTCTCTGCCAAGAAGGAGAGGTAGAACACTGACGAGGATTTTTTGATTCAACAAGGAGGGTGAAATCCACACCTACGGATCTCAGTCATATAGTCTCTGTCAAGAAGAACCCAACTCCTATATAACAAGCACCACCTATGGCAAGGCAGTTTGCCTTCACACAATTTAGAGGGGGAAACCCATTGTTGTTGGCCTAGCATGACGACATTCTGGTTGCTGCACTTAAGGGATTGCCTTATTTCACTGGTGAGGATGAGACCACTCCCATTGAACATATTCGAGATGTGGCAACCTTATGCTCAATATGCAATGTGACAAAAGAAAATGTGGCTTTAAGATTGTTGATTGCATCATTGAAATGGAAAGCACTTCAATGGTTTAGAGGGCTTCCAGCTAATTCCATTGCAACATGGGACTAGCTCGATGATGGATTCCACCGACAGTTCGTGGATAAATCAGATCACCTATCATTGTTAGAGTAGCTAAGCACCATCAAACAAGATCCCCATGAACACATGATGGATTTTAATTACCAGTTCTAGAGAACTTGGGATAGGATCACATTGTTAGTTAAACCCTCACTCGATCATGCTTTCCTATTCTTTCTAAAATCCCTAAATAGTGAAATCTCAGTTATGATACAATCCATGGGAGGGTTTACATTGCCTAATGCCTTTGATATCGCCATAAGGGCAGAGAATTTCCTCATTTAAGTTGAGAAAATAGCCTCGAGACCACTCATGCCTATCTTCCCCAAAATTCAACCATTTATTCCCATGAATTTTCCACCTATAGTTGTTGTACCACTAGTTCTAGCAATAAGCTACCAAGTTGCTGCCCAAGAAAGTGTTATCCCAGACCTGACCAAAGAAATTCAAGAACTAAAGGGTATGCTGCAATATTTTAGCAAAACCGTTAGTAATGAATTTTTGAACCTTAATAAGCAAGTTGGCCAGGAACATAGGCCTTACCAAGCCCCTTACCAATAGAACCAACTGAATAGGCCACCCTTCCAAAATGATTTCCAAGGTAAAAAGAGGAATTTTAATGCTAAACCTTTTCATCCCTATGACCCCAATGTTGTTGGTTCATTAAGGGAACTCATACCACAAAACAACATGGCCCAAGAATGTGATTGGTGCTATCCATTCAACCAGACACACAATCATACTGCATGCATGAATAGGATGGAGAACCAAGCTCTTATGGTGCAAAATAATTATGTTGGTCCAGAGAATTTGTCAAGTGAGAATGTGGAGTAGCAAGGTAACTCTGAAGTTTCCTTAGTAAATTGGTAGAGCACTGAATTCTATGGAGTAAACCATTTTCAAGGCCAAAAACAACAAGGTTTTCCCATTGCAACAAACATGAGGTCAAAAAAGAGAGTTGTAGAAGTGGAGCAACAAGCTGTAAATGTGCAACAACAAGCTACAAGAGATAAAGTGTTGGAATTGTGTGCCTCAATCCCACTGGCCTAAACCTCTGAGAGAGAAATGTTGTTGTGACCACTGAGAAGTCTAGCTGAATTGTATAAGTGTTTCATGCTTGTACTGTTGTACCTCTGGATGATTATGAGAGAGGTGCGGTAGCACGATGGATACTGCCATACCACAGGTATCCTTTCTCTAGGGTACAGTAGAGCAGTTACCCCCATACCGCAAGAGTCTCTCATCTATGCAATGGTAGTGAGGTGTGTTACCGCCATATTGTAGGAGTTTTCTGATTGTGTAGTGGTAGTGCGGTGTGTTACCGCCATACCATGGAGGTATGAAAATTTTCTAGCGGTAGTGTGGTGATACCGCTATACCGCGGGTGTCTTCAACCTATCTAGCGGTAGCACGGGGAAATGTTTGTATCTTGTGGTTCTTCCTTTACCGCGATACTGTTGGGTGCATTCAAGAGGGCTACAGGCTGGTGGTATGGTGGTAGATAATCTACCATCTTGTGATAGTCATGCATAGAGCCTGTGGTGGTGCGGTGTAGTCATCGCCACACCGCAAGGGTGCTGACTCTTGGTTGTGGCAAAGCGGTGGGTTTTTGAATGGTTGGATGAAGGTATGGTAACTACTATTTGATGGTTGGTCTTCTGAAAATAATTGAAACTAAATTGATATTTTTTAATGTATGGTATCCTAAAAAAAGATAGAGAGGTGCAAAGGTCATGAGGTTGAAGAGAGATGGCCAAGGTCATGAGGCCGAGGAATGAGAGAGAGAGCCAAGGGCTGGAGCAAGAGAAGTAAATTATGTTCTGAAGGTGATGCCTTATCCACTCTCTCTCTGTGGATCGAGTGTGAAATATTCCTCTATGTGAATATGCTCTGTTCACTGTGAGAGAGTGTTGTAACAGAGTTTTGGATTGTAAATACTTGTGAGATTTATTAGAGGTTCATGAGAGAGAGGATCTACATTGTATATTGAGAGAAGGTATTGTAACAGTGTGAAGATTGTATAAGGGATTATGCTGTCCAGTTTGTCTACAAAATGAAACATGATGTAATCTTTGTAAAGGCTTAGTGCTTGAGTTGTATTTGTAACTGTTCTATTGCATGAATAATACAATGGTGATCTAGGCTTTTGGAGTGTGGGGTTTTTTACCCGAAAGGGTTTTCCCCACATAAATCTGTGTTTTATTCTTTTGTTCCATATTTCATGTTTATTGGTTCTATTTGTTGAATTTGTTTATGCAAGCTGTCAAAATAGAATTTACATGTGCTTCTCTCAGAAGTATTAATGTGGGAAATTCACTATGTCTAATTCTGCTTTGTGGCATAGTTGTATGTGTTTTTGAGGAAATTTAATGAAATTAAAAGTTACTAAAGGCACTAAAATTCTTGGAGGTTTCTATGAGATGATCAAAATTTCCCAACAAGTGGTATCAAAGCCTTCTTTTGGTTGTTGGTTCTGGGTATTTCTCCTGTGAAGATTTCTTAGTTTGTCAGGCTTGAGGAAATCTGGAGGAATCGGTTGATGAAATGATCCTTTGGTGAGTGGAAGTCTTGTGGTATTCAGAGACAACATGCAGCTTGAAGGATGGTGAAGATGGAGATAATGGAGTTGGTCATGTTGAATTGTTGTGATCTGTGTCTCCTAGTTGGCAGTGGTAAAACCTTGATGTATGAGGTGGATTTCTTTGCTATGTGGTTGTGTAGCAGTAAAGCTTTCATATTGGATGTTTGTGTGAGAGGCTCCCTGGTAATATGGAGAGGAATGGGTTGTTTCTCAGCCAAGGAAGAGAGTGCTTATACTAAGTGGCATTTCCTAGTGTTGGAAGGCTTTGTTTTTTGTTAACATCGAATACATAAAGGCTATGGAGTTAATCACTAGATGATTTGAAAGCTTCCGAAATAGCCTATCTCTTTCTCGGATTCATGTGCATATTGGTGGTTTTGGAGTTGGCTTGAAATAGGCCTGGGGTTCTTGAACTATTTTTTCCTTTTTAAGGATGTATTGTACTTGCATTTTTTTTATGGTTTTGCAAGTTTTACATGGTCAAGAAAACTTGCTATTTTGTGGATCTGCTGAAGAGCTATTTTATAGATCCCTGCTTCCTTAGGGTCCTACTGGATGAGATAGTTGGAGTTCTACTTGCATTATTTGTGCATGGTGAGAGAAGATGTGATTCTTTCTCTACATAGTAATGTTTGGTATGTGATTAGTCATTGTTCATTTCTATTGTAATGCTTGATGGATTCCTAGACTATGGTACTTGGTGTGGACAATTTTTTGGAAAATCAGATATGTACTTAATTCAGTGTTTGAGTCAGGGTGTCTATATGGTTGTTCTCTTGTGAGACCTCATATTGTGCAAGACATTGATGTGGTAGTGAGTCTTCATGTTTCATTAATTGGATCTACGGGTTGTGCAAAGTTGTGGGCTGTCTTTACCCATATGTTTGTAGTGGGACAACCTGGAAGTGGATTGTCAATATCCACGTTATTTGATTTAGTGTTTATGCAGACTTGTAAGTTGGCCTTGTTTATGGTCACTTGTGCATTGGTGTGGCTATTTTTGAGGTAAGAGGATGGATGATAAGTGAATTCCTAAACAGTCGATTATGGAGTCCTATAGCACGGTGAATCTCCTTACTTTTGAGATCTTGGTTTAATTAGCAATGCGGTTATATGTTTGTGGGCCTAGAAGATTTTATTTTCAGTTTTGGAGATGGTTGGTCATTATGCTTGGAAAGCTCTTATGTCACAGTTCAGTGGGAGCTTTAGCAGTGACTATGGGTTCATCACTTTGTGGTGAATAATCTTCATTAGTGTTGCCAATGTTACTAGGAGGGACTCTTAGATCGTATTGTTGTAGAAGGGTTCTTTCTCATTTTCATGGTCATTATTTGAGGATGTGTAACATCTTGGAACCATGGAGGATGATTGGATTCTTTGGCTGAGGTGTTGGTGGTGCTTGATAGGTGATGTTGGTTTGGAGTTTGTTTGCTTGATGTCATGTTATACTCTTGATTGTGCATTAGAGTTTTGGCATGAGGCATTGCTCTTGAGACCATGGTGAAGTCACTTGGAGCCTGGTATCTCCTAAGGGGGATATGTAGATCATGGTGTCATGGTAATTTCCTATTTCAGCAATTTGGAGCTTTGATAGTGGTCTAGAGTTTCTCTGAGTTTTGAGTACATTGGTCATATGTTTGAGAACTTCATGCTAGTGTAGTAATGCAGTTTGGAGTTCAACATGGGATGATCGTTTGTAGGTGCTCATGGATACATGGAGAATAAGGTGAGGTTGTAATTCTCTTGAGATGAGAAAGGTGTTGTTTTCAGCAGAAAGTCCGAGAAGCCTACACCTTGGTTGAACACAAGTTCAACAGAGACCAATGAGGAGATTTTTCTTGTATGAGTCATGGTGGCTTGTATATCTTGGAGGAGCATTTTCTTTTGCCACTCTTGGTCTGCTAGGCAGTGAAGTATAATTTGAGAGGTATTTTTCCCATTGTATCTTTCATATGTGTTTTATGCTTTCTTTCATGATATGGATCTTGAATTGTTGTTTAAATGGTTTTGGAGGATTCATAGTGGAATATGTACAACATGGTTTATCTCCTTGATCTTTGTGTTATATCATTTACTGATGAGAACTGGTAGGAGATGCTTTATGGGTTGATTTCCTGATATGGGAAATGAAATAGTTTGATCTTCTTTGAGAGGCTTACATCCATGTTGGTTACATGATATATATATATATATGTTGTGTTTGATCTTGGAGTTTGAACGGTTGGGTGTTGTTATGCTTTTCTCTTTGGGATGGTTTTGAAGGAGACCATACTTGACACAACTAGCTTTTAGAGGTGAATGTAGGAGGATGTTCTGCAGGTATATGTTGTGCAGGGTTTCTATCTTTGGTCTTGGTTGTCTTCCTAGAAGTTTGACTTTATTTTACATTGGTTTGAGACTTGGTCAGAACCTTTGTTTTCACTCAAGTTTTTGAGTGGTAACTTGGAAATTTGTTATCTCTTTCCTATGTTGGGTATTGAAGGACTTGGAAGAGCTCTGGAAGATTGTTGAGAGAAATGATTCTTGTAGCAGTTGGTTGTAGGTTGTGCATATCATTGTGGATAATTCTTTGGTACTACATGGTTACACTTTCTATGTGCTATCATTGGTATGCTTGCTATGCTTTCAATCTTTCATATTTGGCATTACCCATGCAGTGGGAGTTCCTGAATGTGTTTTGTCTTCTTCGACTAGTTGGCACATGGAGCTTTCTTTTGGAGTACATGGGTTGGCTATGCTAGTGGTATAAGTTTACTAATGTTCGATACCTTTAAGGTATGGATGATTGGATGATCTAGCGCTTGTTGTGGGTGCTATTTTCAGTCACGTGGATTTATCAGTTGGATAGAAGTAGTCATTTTGATTGTTGTTCTATCTAATGTTTTTATCTTGTTTTCTAGAGTGATGGCAATATCTTGTTGTTGATATCACTGTGATCTTTTGTTTGTGTTCATTGGACTAGTGCATATTCACCTTAGCTTGTACCTTTCTTCCATAGGTGGCATGTTGGAGGATGATAGGGATTTTTTCCTGAACGGTGAACATCTTCGATTTTGTTGCAGAAGTCTTGATGAAGCATGAGAGCATGTTTGAGATCTATGTGGTTTCATGGAAGGTTGTGATTTGTTGCAATGTTGGACAATTAGTTGCAATTGGATACTTGTTTTTGTTGTAGATTTTCTGGTGGATTGTTATCTGTGGAAACTTGTTGATTGGGTGTCCTGAATGTTGTTGATCAAAGACTTGGACAAAGTAGGGTTTGAACTGTGGTATCAGTGTAATCTCAATAGTTCCTGAGTGCTATAGAGGTGCCAGTGTGATGTTCGTCAAGTGGGAGATTGTTGGAATTGTGTGCCTCAATCCCACTAGCCTAAACCTATGAGAGAGCAATGTTGTTGTGACCACTAAGAAGTTTGGCCGAATTGTATAAGTGTTTCATGCTTCTATCATTGTAACTTTGGATGATTGTGAGAGAGGTGCGGTAGCATGGTGGATGCCGCCATACTGTAGGTATCCTTTCTCTAGGGTGCAGTAGAACGGTTTCTACCATACCACAGGAGTCTCTCATCTAGGCAGCCGTAGTGAGGTGTGTTAACACCATACCATAGGAGTTCATCGGTTGTGTAGTGGTAGTGTCATGTGTTACCGCCATCCCGCAGAGGTATGAAATTTTTTTAGCGATAGTGTTGTGATACCGCTATACCACAGGTGTCTTCAACCTGTCTAACAATAGTGCAGGGAAATGTTTGTATCCCGTGGTTCTTCCTTTACCGTGGTATCATTGGGTGCATTCAAGAGGGCTACAGGTTGGTGGTATGGTGGTAGATAATTCACCATCCTGCAACAGTCATGCATAGAGCCTGCGGTGGTGTAGTGTAGTCACCACCACACCGCGAGGATTTGAATGGCTGGACGAAGGTATGGTAACTGCTATTTAATAGTTGGTCTTCTAAAAAGATAGGAAACTGAATTGATATATTTTAACGTATGGTATCCAAAAAAAAGATAGAGAGGTGCAGAGGCCATGAGGCTGAAGATAGATGGTCGAGGCTATGAGGCCGAGGAACTAGAGAGAGAGTCGAGGGCTAGATCAAGAGAAGTAAATTTTGTTCTGAAGGTGGTACCTTATCCACTCTCTCTGTGGATCAAGTGTGAAATATTCCTCTATGTGAATCTGCTCTGTACGCTATGAGAGAGTGTTCTAACAGACTTTTGGATTGTAAACACTTGTGAGATTGATCAGAGGTCCATGAGAGAGAGGATCTACACTGTATACTGTGAGAAGGTATTGTAATAGTGTGAAGATCATATAAGGGATTATGTTGTCTAGTTTGTCTCTAGAATGAAACATGATGTAATCTTTGTAAAGGCTTAGTGCTTGAGTTGTATTTGTAACCATTATGTTGCATGAATAATACAATGGTGATCTGGGCTTTTGGAGTGGGGTTTTTTACTCGAAAGGGTTTTCCCCTTGTAAATCTGTGTGTTCTATTCTTTTGTTCCATATTTCATGTTTATTGGTTCTATTTGTTGAATCTATTTATGCAAGTTGTCGAAATAGAATTTACATGTGCTTCTCTTAGAAGGATTAATGTGGGAAATGCACTGTGTCTGATTCCGCTTTGTGGCACAATTGTACGTGTTTTTGAGGCAATTTAATGAAATTAAAAGTTACTGAAGGCACTAAAGTTCTTGGAGGTTTCTCTGAGATGATCAAAATTTCCCAACATAAAGTTCATACTATTCTGCCTCAAGTTGTCCCTGCAACTCAATCGAAGGTGCAAATTCTGTAGAGAGGGAAGCAAAAGGTAAATGATGTTGTTGCTTCTTCAGGACAGCAAAAGGTAAGTCCTATGTCCTTTAATGTGGTTGAACACCTTAAAAAGGATACAGTCAGCATGTCTATTATGGATGCATTACATATCTTGGGCCAAAAAGGTTAATTAAAAGATGCTTTAGCTGAAGTTTTGATTTTAGATGTTGCTAATGCAGAAAAGAATAGGGTTGTACTTGCAAACAACCCAAAAGTCAAAAGTGGGCAGAAAAATCAAGAAGTGAAGCCTCCACCATTCTATTTGAGCCTCATTATTGGAGATAAGCTTATTCACAATTGTATAATAGACTCGGGTGCTAGTAGCTTAGTCATGCCTAAGAGTCTAGCAGACAAGCTAGGTTTAGTCTATGAATCATTGTCAAAAGGAGTGGTACAATTAGATGGCTCAATTGTTCAAATAGTAGGAATCGTTAAAAACTTGGCTCTCACATTGCATGCTTGTCATAATTTTGTTGTCTCCCATGATGTCCATGCCATTGAATTACCCCCTCATTTTGCACTTTTCCTCTCAAGAGACTTTATTGCTAAGTTGTATGGATTTTTATCTACTGATTGGTCCCATCTATTTTTTAGAACCAAGTATGGCACCAAAGTAACCATTGAGTCTGAACCATTAGCTAAAAATAATATTGAGCCATACATTCCTAGCCCTGTAAATGCTAACCTATACGCCACTAATGGACTAGAGAGTCAACCTGTGACCTCAGATCCCAATACATCCAATGATGAGGAAAACCTAGATGAGTGGGCTGTCGAAAACCATGATCTTGACCCTTTCAACCATACTGATGAGGTGGGGTTACACATCTATGTAATTCATGAACCCAATGCAGTAATTTCTAATATGATCAAAGGCCAAGATCAACCCGAACAGTAAGAAAACCAACTTTGCAAGTTGTATTTCAATGGTTCAAGATGCAGAATGGGGGCTGGTGGAGGAGCAATGTTGGTTTCACCTGATGGGGACAAATACTATTTAGCTTTGAGGTTTTCTTTTAGCTGTACAAACAATATGGCTAAATATGAGGCCCTAATTCATGGCCTATAATGGGCTCGGAAAAGAGGTATCAAATGTTTATAAGCTTATGATGATTTTGAATTAGCTGTGAATCAAGTTTGAAATTTGAATGTTGTGAAAAATAATGTTCTCAAGAAATACAAGTATCAAGTGTGGGACTTAATAGAGGATTTTGATGCTTTTAATTTGCTTTATGTCCCTAGAACTCAAAATAAGCATGCAGATAGGCTTGCTGGCTTAAGAGCTCAATTTGACATTCTAAATGAGATACATAATGTAGAAGTGCAGTAATATGTAGAAATTGTTGTTAGATCATCCATGCCCAATAATAACGTGAGTTGGCAAGTCTTTGACAGTGATGAATAGATTGTAAGCTTCTTGATTGTAGAAGCTGAATTTGCAAATGAAAACTAGTTAAAGTGGCAACAACAGTATGATAACCAGATTTTACAACTAAAATCAAATAAGTTGCCAAAGGGATTGGTGACATTGGAGTTAGTTTTCATCTCTGATGACCAGGTAAGAAAGGACAAGTGCAACATGAATGTCAAGAAAGAGCACTATGAAGCCATCAAAATATTCAAGGGTAAGCTTCTCAAGTTGGGAAAGGTATGTACTAAAGAAGAGCAACAAGCTTTTATTCTGTTATGTCGATAATTTAGTGATGTATTTTCCTGGGAATACAAGGCTTTAAGAGGTTTTGATCCTGAACTAGCTCAGCATACCATCGAGTTAGAACCTAAAACCTATGAGATAGAAACAAAGGCCCTTGAATCCTAAGCTTGAACATCTAATGAAGGCTGAGTTAAATAAGTTGATTGAAAGCAATATAATTTTCCCTATTAAGCACACTTCTTGGGTCTCTAACTTGGTTCCAGTTAGAAATAAAAATGGGGAAATTATACTTTGTGTTGACTTTAGGGATTTGAATAATGCTTCCCTTAAAGATCACTATCTACTTCCTTTGATGGAGAAAATCCTGCAAGTAGTGTTTGGTTCTGATATATTTTCTTTGCTTGATGGGCACTCAGGTTATAATCAAATTTTGATTAAGGAAGAGGATCAATATAAAACAACATTTACCACTAAATGGAGCACTATGGCTTATAGGAAAATGCCTTTCAGCTTGTCTAATGCAGGGGTGACATTCCAGAGGGGAATGGACATGGCCTTATGAATAAAATTTTTCTTGTTTATTTAGATGATATCACGGTTTTTTGAAAAGGTGCTAATGGACATTTTGAACATTTGAAACAGATCTTCCAAAGATGCAGAGAGTTCAAATTTTCTCTCAATCCGAAGAAATGTATATTCTTTGTCCATTAAGGTAACCTTCTAGGACACATTGTCTCCAAACATGGAATTTCCATTGACCTAGAACAAGTTTCAACCATTCTTGAGTTACCTTTGCCAGCACATAAAAAGGGTTTGCAAAGTTTTCTTGGCAGAATTCATTTTGTGAGAAGATTTATACCCAATATTACAGCTTTATTACAGCCTATAACAATAATGTTGAAAAAGAATGTACCTTTCAGTTGGACTAAGGAGGGTAAAAGGAGCTTCGAGCAAATAAAATAAGCCCTTGTAACTTCCCCAACCTTCATTAATCCAAATTATAATAGAGATTTCATTTTATATGCTTTTGGAGGTATTGATACTGTTTCTGCAATGTTATGCCAGCAAAATGATGAAGGCTTGGAGCAACCTGTGGCCTTTTTCAGTCAAGTACTACACGACTATGAGGTAAAGTACTCTTTTTTAGAGAAACATATGTTTGCAGTGGTTAGAAGCCTTAAAAATTTTGGGCACATGCTATCTAATAGAAAAATTCATTTGTTGGTTTCTCACCCAACTGTGAAACATTTCTTACTTAATAAGGATATGAATGATAAGAGGGCTGGTTGGATAACAAGAGTAATGGAATTTGATGTTGAACTTAAGGTTACTAAACTTGTTAGAGGCAAAGGTTTGTGTGAACAGCTTGCTAGAAACACAAAAAATAGCCTAGAAGAGGATGGGAACATTGCAACAGTGTTAAGCAACAAAGAACAAATTGTTGTTTCAGCTCCTAGTACAAGTTGGGTACAACAAATGGCCAACTCTTTGTAGACTGGTGAATGCCTTGAAGGTTTGAATAGGGAAAGACGAAGGTATTTTAGATTACAAGCTATCCCTTATGCTATTGTTGATGGTGTTTTATATAGGAGATATTTTTAAGGTGTGTTATTGAGATGTATTGAGCCTAATCAAACAGATAAGCTGCTAGAATAATTCCACAATGGGCCTTCAAGAGGTCATTTTGTAGCAAGAACAACCCTGAAAATAATGAGGGTTGGTTATTATTGGCTAGATTTTTTCAAGAATGCTTTTTCTTGGGTGAGGAAATGTGAGAAATGTGTAGGAAAGCAAAGACTTACAACTTTTCCCCTACATCCTATTCAGGTGGAGCAACCTTTTGTCAAGTGGGGCCTCAATTTTATTGGGCCTATTAACTCACCTTCAAGTGCAGACCACAAGTGGATCCTAACTGCCACAGACTATTTTACTAAGTGGACTGAAGTTGTTGCTTTAAAAGAAGCAAATGAAACATCTATTTAAATTTCTATCAAGACTTAGTGTCTAGATTTGGTGTTCCAGATTCCATTATTTCTGATAATGCTTTAGCATTTATTGGTTTAAAGATTTATGGCTGGTCTATGAGAAATAATATCTTTTTTAGCACTTCATCTAATTATTAGCCATAGGGTAACGGGAAAGCATAATCTACCAATAGGGACCTGATCAAGATCATCAAGAAGGCCATCAAAGACAATCAAAGAGCATGGCACAAAAAGTTGAAATTATCCCTTTGGGCTGATAGAATAACCCCCAAGATAGCTACCAGTTGCTCTCCTTATGTTCTTACTTATGGCAAGGAGGCCAAATTACCCATTTCCATTGAGCTACCAACTCTGAATTTTATTAAATAACTTGAGTTGTTAGAAGAGTAGCCTGGATGGAAGTTAGACTCGCATAGTTGATGGAGCTAGAGGAAACCAGAAAGGAAGTGTTTAAGAAGCTTGAAATCCATCAAGCTCAAATGAAAAGTTCCTTCGATAAGAGAACAAAGTTCAGAGATTTTATTGTTGAAGACTTTGTGTTCAAATGGGATGAACATAAGAGAAAACCTAGGAAGCACTCCAAATTTGATGCAATTTGGGATGGCCCGTATATGATAATAGAATGTAAGGAACACAATTCATTTCAGCTCTCAAAGTTAAATGGGGAGGTGGTTCTGATCCTAGTTAATGGGATTCACTTAAAACACTGCTTATGAGGTTAAGTTCTACTTTTGTACTATAGTAGAATAGTTGTTGCTAATAAGTTCTTGAAGCACTTTTCTTTTCAGTTGTTTCTTTTCCATAAGTGTTGTTGCACAATTTTTTCTGGCCGTTGAGGCCTTGTAGTTGTTTTCAGTTTGGTTTGGTTTTGCTTTCTGCTGCTATTTGGTGTTGCAAGTTCCATTTTTTAGGAATTCCTGAGTTTTGGAGGGAAAAATTTGACTCCTCGCCCAATGGATTTACTTAAGGAAACTGGCCTGATGCTTAGAAGGCAAGCATTCAATAGAGGTCACCAAGATTGTTATCAATTTTTCACCACAGCTCAAATTGATAGAGCTAATTAATTCAAGTTCATTTTAAGGTGGAAAAATTTCAATTCATTTATTTAGTTGCTTAAACCATTGCATGTATTGGATTTTAAAAGAGTTGTTCAGTTAAAGTGTGCAATTTGTTTTAGTTTTCCATTCATGATTTACAACATAAAAGATTGCATGAGATATAAAGAAAAGCGCTTTCATTTTGTATTGATTTATCCATTCCATAATGTTTCATACATTTTTGCAAAAGAAAGGTACAATATTGAACAAGATTGAAAAAATGTTGTTTTCATATTCATTGGGATGGAAAGGAAGATCAACTATCCCACACAAGCCGTGGGAATAGCTAAGTACACAGAACACAAGGAATGCACTATGCTACTGAAGATAAAAGAAAAAAAGGAACACATAAGAAGAAACATAGTCGTCATTTCCTGAGGTGTCTTCAAGTTGTCTTCATTGTTGTTTCTCCCTCCTTGCTCCTCTTCTCCAAGTAAAATTGGAGATGATTGAGAAAGGTTTGTTAGAGCTTGGGTTATGAATCCTCCTATATGATCTATCAACAAAAAATAGAACATTGCTTGTGGTGCATTGAATCAGTTGAGCAAATGCCAAAAGTGTGAAAAAGGAACACAAAAGATGAAACATCACAGGAACATTGAACTTATTTGTTTTTTAATCTAACATGTTTGTTCACTATGCAGGTATAGGAAAAGTCATGTTGTTGATCTTCTTTGAAGACATAATAGCATGTGATGTGAAAATGGGCTCCCACAAGGGTTGAGCTCAACATGTTGCCCCTTGATTTCAAGAGGGGCTTTAAGGAAAGAGACACATTCACAGTGTCAAGATGGAACATCCAACTAAAGGAGAAGCTCATAAAGTAATACAAGAAAGGATGATTCATTACCCATACATGACCATCAAATTCAAAATGCAAAGTGAAGATGAAGATCACAGATGAGCAAGGAATCTTTCTCAAATGCTCAAATTATGTAAAACAAAAATGCACTATCTTTTCATCAGATATTTTTATTTGCATGAAAATGTTTCAAGTTCTAAGTGCTGCTACAACATTACATTATTGCCATGTTTCATTAACATGCTGTTCACATTGATAGGGAAACAAGTGATTCAC
Source organism: Sequoia sempervirens (assembly GCA_007258455.2). Lineage (NCBI taxonomy): Eukaryota > Viridiplantae > Streptophyta > Pinopsida > Cupressales > Cupressaceae > Sequoia > Sequoia sempervirens. Next base: position 216,716,869 of record VDFB02358134.1, read on the forward strand.
TTCCCTGGAATGATAGTGAACAAGCATACATAATGCCAAACTACAAATCAAGAGTGGCAACTACAACAATTGGAGAAGCTTCAAAGCATCATCATCAAGTGTCACTTATTTCAAATTCTTCCACACACTAAAGATCAAGGCTCATACCAGCTATAGCTATCCAAGGAAAGATAAAAATGCATGAAGAGTGCAAAGAAGACCTTGTTTCTATCAAGAAATGGAGGTACAAGTGGCTGCAAGTGAAATATGAAAGCAAAGGTATGAAGGGGAAATAAGCTATTGTAAATTGTGGATAGAATGCACAAAAGGTTTGAGTTGAATGAAGCAAAGAACAACATCACTGAAGTGAAGGGAAACACGGAACTCAAGTTCAGTTGCATTACATTGTTCTATATGAATGAAACTATGGTAAAGAGTGAAAATTTGAAGTACATTTTATGAATGCAAAAGAGTTTCAACCTACAGTATCAAAGCTTCAAAGTGCTCAGAAATGAATGGCTACAAACAACAATGGGATTGTCATGACCAACAGATGCATCATGTTGGCTGAATACAAGCATTGCAAGAAGTAAATAAACATAATAGAGGCATTTCCATTAAAGCTACCATTGCTCATGCAATACATTTAGGTGTAAGTGGAGAGTTTTTCTCTGTGTGCTTCATAGAGCAAGGGAGTGCAAATAAGATGCAGCCATATGTAACCATACAGATTTCTAAATGGGAAACAAGTAATAAATGGCCAGTGTGTGCATTCAAAAGCCATGATAATAAATAAGACTAATGCTAAAGGAGTTGCATTGTTTTATTTTTGAAAACAAATGGTGGAATTACAAGAATGCAAACACAGAACAAAATAAAATGATTATTTGTGTTGAGGAAATACAAATGGAGAATACCCAACAAGTGCCTTTGAAAGGCAAGCCCCATTGGAGCAACATGGTATTTCTGGAAACAAAGAGAAAAATAAGCTACAGTGATATGCATGAAGAAGATGACACCATTTTGTTTTTCAAAAGAAAATGGACAAATGCTATGAAGCTAGGTGTATACACCTAAAAATGGTCACATCACAATTGTTTGGTAATTAATTAAATATTTTTAATATTTAATTATATCTCTAATTCAATCTACGTATAAATAAATCTAAATAATTTATTTATATTGTTCATTCTTTCATTTTTGATTAAATAAATAAGTTTATTTAATCATTTTTCTTATCCATTTCTTAATTAATTAAATAAACATTACGATTTATTTATATTAATTATCATTTAATCTTGGTTTGAATATTTTATTCAAATAAAGATTAAATATTCTTATCCTCTAAATTCCATCACAATTAAATATTCTAAATATTTAATTAATTCCTCTAAAGTCTACTCACAATTAAATATCTCATATATTTAATTAAATTCTTCTAAAGTCTATTTGCAATTAAAATATTCTAAATATTTAATTGAGTCTTCTATAGTTCTAAAATTAAATAATTCAGAAATATTTAATTTCCTCAAAACTCATACAAAATTAAATTTATTTATTTATTTATTTATTTAATTTGGATTATCTTCAACAACTGTGAAACAAACTTCCAAAACAGAAAATTAATTTCTCTGTTCTTGTGCAAGCTTGTTCCCGTGGGTTGAAGACAAAGCTCCATTCTTCTCTCCAACCTCCTAACATTCTCCATCTTCCTCTCAACTTCTCCATCTCTCACCATTCAAATCTACCAGACAATCTCACAACCATTGATCTTTGCCAGCCAGGCTCTTTCCTGCAAAAAGCTATAAAAAGGACTGTCGGGTCTTTGAAATCACAGAGAAGCTTTCATATAGGAAAACTATAGTCAAATAGCTTTCAAGCATCCATAGCATAGTCTTTTAGCATTCATAGATTGTAGAATCATTCCATATCATGGCCAATCATCCTCATAGTTTAGTTTTAGAAGCATCCATAATCCACAGCCCCTGTGCATATCCGTATCAACATTTTCACTCCACCAGCATATAGCATAGAGAAGTAATTTCCTTTTTGCACACTTGTTCTGTAGGTTGCCATTCTGAGAAGCTTTGCTTACACAATCTGAGAGCAATAGCTTCAAACAAATCCCTAGAGATAGAGAAAAATGGAACAGTTCTGAAGAAGCTCTGTTTGATTTTATTTCAATTTATCTTGTTTTCTTTAGTTTAATGTTTCATTTTGTGTGATATGTTTATCTTATTTTGATACACATATTTCTATCACACACTAGGTTTTTCAAAATAAAATGAACAATAATGTTTTCTCATTTAGAAATGTGAAACCTAGAAAAGGTTGAAGCCTCGGAATTGCTCATAGAGGATTTTTTTATATTTCATTTCAAGAAAAATTGAAGAACAATACTATATTATGCATATTTAGAAAATGGAAAAGAGTTCTAAGTTACACCAAACTGTGCTAAAAGAAAACCCAGTTTGTATTCTTGTAGTCGTGGCCTGGGAGAGGCATTCTTCTTCACAGAAGCACAAACCCGCTTGGGTTTTGTTCCAAATGATTCAAATATGAAAATTATTAAGAGGGTTCGAGCTGCTTGTGCAAGTTCCCGAGCTCTCAAAAAAATGGAGCAACATGGTGAATAGTTGCGGCCATGGAGGGTTTTAGAAACCTAGAAAATGGCAAATGAATGCATAATGTGTTTTCCATCACAAGCTTCTTCTTTTTTCTATCATGGGTTGAGCCAAAAACTAGTTTTTTTGCAAAAAAGGAAGAAAATAAACATGGTATGGCCGTGGCCTGTGTAGAGGATTGAACTTTTTTTTTTGTTTCCACACAGAAGACTAACGTTTTCTTTTAAATCATGCTCGAATTGAGCTTATTTAAGAGGGAAATGCACAAGAATGAGAACATAAAGCTTACCCACCCGCGCACCATGTCTTTCAGAAACTCAAAGTCAAGCTCTCCATCATGGCTCGAAGTAGAGGATTCAACAAAGAAAAGAAGCACAAGGAAATAAGTTAGAAAACCTACAGAGGCCGCACCCAAGAGGCCTCAGAAACCCTTCTAAATGGAGTCAAAGTGCAGGAAAATGATCAAAAAACAACTTACTATCAAGCTGTAGAAGGATTTCGACCCCAAGCAAAGGAGGAATTCGACCCCAAGCAAAGGAGGAATCAACTGGAAAATGCATAAAAAGAGCTCAAACCCTAGTTGCCATGGCAACTCGAGCAAAGCCTTTTTTCTCCAAACTTGGCCAATGAAAATGATGCTAGGAATTCTTTTGGGAACCATCTTGGTGCATCTCACCGGCTGCCCTAATTTGAATGTGTATTTTATCACATTCTTTTAAAAATCAAGTTCCTTATTAATACCTTGTCACAAATGTTGCCTAGGTCGAGCCACGCCTTAGGCATTTTTCCTTGATTTTTAAAGAAAATCAAATAAACTCATACCTTTCCTTTATAATTTTATGAGAAAATCATATGCACCTTAGCCCCTTTTCACTAGGTCAAGTTGTTCATGTGCCTCAGTTGCTTTATGGAATATAGCCCATGGTCATATTTTTATGATTTTTAATAAAAAATCAAATGTAATAGGAGCTCTTTGCATAATGTTTTGTTTTTTGTAAATATCAAACTTTACTCAAACTACAAAAATCAGAATATTTGGAGTTAGATTGCATCAAAACAAATGAAATAGGAAGGTTTCTATTTTGATTTCTGAAATTGCAAATGATGTAAAACATCATTAAGGTAATGTTTCTATAAATTACCTAAATGTTTGTTATTGTTTTTTAAAATGCAGCTTGGGTATTTGAGTCTTCACTCAACTTGCTATTTTGAGTCGAGTTCACTTGGGAAAATTTGGAAAAGAGGGGGCAAATAGAGCTTTCCATTTTTAGTTTTGAGCTATTTGGACCTAATTTTGTGGATTTTTTGGATCAACCTCTTGGAGATAGAAAGTTTCCATTTTCCTCATGCAGTTTGGAGCGGTTTTGAGCCCTATTTTTTATGCTTTTCTAAGGAGCTCAAAAATGGATCAGAATTGCTATTTTGGAGATGCAGTGGAGATGATTTTTGCTATTCTTGAATATTGAGACACTTGGAAGATATAAGTTTGGAGAAATTTTTTATTTTCTTAGTTCAGATTGATTGTTTCTTTCTCTCCTACTCACTTAGAGAGTTTTGTAAACATTTTCTTATACTCAGATTTTGAGCTTAACACTCCTTCATTTCAATAAAATAGCAGGATTCTCCTTCCCATTTTCTTGTCTCGGGTTTATAGTATCAATTGATGTTAACTGTGATTCAAATGCAGAATCCTTTTTATGTCTTGATTTTGTGAGTTTATTTCAAGAGTATCATTTAATTCAAGTTGCATTATGTGTTCCATTTAGTGAACCTTCATGCAAAACACTATTGCATTATATGTTTTTAGGGTGGGATTGTGAGAATCAAAGTTTTAGAGAGATTGTTGAGAGTAGAAATTTGTCAGAATATTTAAATGAATCATCTTAGGTTTGAGGATCTCAATGTTTGTTTTCCCTTTTAACCCTTTCCTCTAAAAGTCTTCTAGATTAGGTGATTTACTAGGGGAACCAACCCACTTTGGAGATTTTCTCTCACTTACTGATTTACCCACAATCTGAGAGCATTTCCATGTTACAACAGGATAGGAAATTCTAACTTGGCTAAGGGTGCAATCCTCGTTGTCAACAATAACTTATCATGTTTTTCTTGATAGGACCCATTGATTTGTTTAATGATCAATTGAGAATCACCAAATATACAAATATGTTGAACACCTAAAGACATGGCCACATGCATCCCAACAATAAGTTCCTCATACTCTATAGTGATGTTTGTATATAGGAAATTTAGATGCTAAGATAAGGGAAATGGATTTCTTGAAGGTGATATTAATATAATCCTTGCTTCAGAGCTAGTTCAACACTTAGACCCATCAAAACACAATTCCCACATTTCATTATCATCATTTTTCAACACATTTTCATTGAGAAATGAGTCAACATTTGGTAATGCTAAAGGTGAGGAAGTCTCAGCTAAATGTTTAATTAATGCTTGGCCCTTAATTTCTTTTTTGGGAACAAACTTAAGGTCAAACTTAGTTAACAACATAACCCACTTAGCTAGTTGTTCAAACAAATCTGCTTTAGCAAAGAGACTTTTTAAAGCATCAAATTTCATAATGACATGCACTTTCACATTTAACAAATAATGTCTCAATTTGTTGGTAGGAACAAAAGAGCCAAACATTGATTTTCTATAGTTGTATACCAAGTTTCATAATCAATCAATATTCAACTAATGTAGTAAGCAGGGTGCTCCTTTTCATTCTCATCTTGTTGAGCCAATAACACAACAAGAGCATGGGTTAATGCTAATATGTAAAGGATAAAAGGTTTTCCTTGAGTAATTGGTTGCAAGATGGGAGGATTAGCTAGGTATTGTTTCAAGTTCTCAAAATCTTTTAGGCAATAATCACCCCATTTAAATTTTAATTCTTTCTTAAGGAGTTAGGTAAAGGGAAGAGTTTTATCCATTAATGATGTACCAAAATGATGAATAGCCTGAATCTTTCCTTATAAGGTATGCAATTGCAAAATATTCTTAGGGGGTGGCATGTTTATTATAGCATCAATATTCTTTGTTTCCACCTTAATGCCTCTATGTGACACTATAAAACCCAACATTTTCCACTATCCACACCAAAAACACATTTCTTTGTGTTTAACCTCATGTTTTATTTATGCATTATTTCAAAGATTTGTCAAAGGATTTTGACATGATCTTGACGTTTTATAGATTTAGCCAAAATATCATCAACATAATCTTCCAAAATGTTATGTATGAAATCATGGAATATTAGTGTCATAGCTCTTTGATATGTTGCTCTAGCTTTTTTCAATCCAAAAGGCATAACAACCCAACAAAATGTCCCCCAAGGTGTAGTGAAAGTTGTCTTGTATTGATCTTGAGGGTTGATAAATATTTGATTATATCTTGAAAAACTATCCATGAATGATAATAAGGCATGTCCTACAATTAAATCCACTATCATGTCAATATTAGGAAGGGGAATATCATCCTTTAAAGATGCTTTATTAAGATCACAAAAATCCACACACATTCTAATGCGATTATTAGGTTTTTCCACTGCCACAATATTAGATATCCAAGGTGAATAATCAATAAGGCAAATGAAACCAATTTGGAAGAGAAAGAAAAAGAGAAAGAGAGAAATTTTCAAAGAAAAACATAACATGAGCACGTTATAACACACATGAGTTATGTTTTAATTTGGAAATTTCAAATCCTTTGACCTGGATTTTCCTTGGTCTACCAACCGAAAGGTTTGGAGTGACATTTAAACATCCAAAGATGTATTTTTACAAATATTAAGAAAATTGACATAATCTCAAGCATGCCCCCCATCGATTTGCATGTGTTTCATGTCAAGTCAAAAATACCATGATAATGTTAAGCTCTCTTAGCTATCTAATCATGCAAATTTTTTTCACATTTTGAGTATGTTAAACTTTCATCTTTAATTTTTTTGTTACTGTATCCGCTTTTTGTCAAAAATGAATGTGTAATATTTTTATTTTATTATTTAACCTTCATCAAAATTTTAAATAAACTAAATTTTTAGAAACTAGACTCGATTCTACACATATTTAAAAAAAATGACTTTCTATTCGTTTTCAAAAAATTAAGGGAGGAGCACGCTCAATTTTTTATTTCTCAAGATGTATCCACTTTAAAAATTAGTAAAAAATCATATATACATTAAAAAATTAGCAAAAAAGTCTAGTATAAACTACATGATGCTACCTAATTTCTCACCAAAGTGATTTTTGAAATACTAAAAGAAAGTTAACATTTTAGGGTGGCCACACCATATGCTATGTCATTTTTAAAAAAATAGGACTAATTTGTGTGGCCCCCCTTTTGAGCCCCTTAATCTCTATCATTTTCAAAACAAATTAGTATTTTAGAAAGTAGATAAGTAGGAGATATTTTTTGCAGCGTGTGAAATTATGATATTGCTATCAAGATTCAACCATGTAGTTTTATGAGTCAAACTCATTGACCCATGCTATCAAGATTCTACTCATGAAGCATGGGTCAATGAGTTTGACTTATAAAACTACACGGTTGAATCTTGATAGCAATATCATAATTTTAGAAAGTAGATTCAAAGCACTACGACTCTTGTTTTTGTTGCATCTTCAAATCTTGAGTGTAACTATTTTAAAGTTCTCATCCAAGGTCAGTCTTTCCTGATTATTGTCTAAAAAATGTGGCCACTTAAGACCTCTTTTTGGTCTCCCATCTTTTTGTACTTACCCTAAATATTTATTTAATTAAAGGTTAGGATAGAATTGGGAGAAATGATGGAATTAATTAAATAAATAATAAATAATTATTTAATTAATAGCTTAGGATACCTAGGGTAAAATTAGATGTGGTTGGGTAAGGTCAAATTTTAGGTGTCTACACCACTCTCTACATCAAGACAAGTGATGGTAAAATTTTAATTATTGTCTTGTACGTAGATGACTTGATTTTTATGAGGAATGATGATTTTTCTCATTGTTGATTTCAAAGAGACCATGAAAAATGAGTTTGAGATGACAAAATTAGGTTTCTTAAAGTATTTTCTAGCCATAGAAGTGAAGCAAATGAAACATGTGATCTTTATCTCTCAAGCAAAGTATGTAGTAAAGATTTTGAAGAGGTTTAGAATGCAAAATAGCAAGTCCAAACAAACATCAATGACCATATATTTGAATTTAAGGAAGATTGTTGCAAAAATGTTGATCCAACACTGTATAAAATCATGGTTGGAAGTTTGATGTATTTGACAACAACTAGACCTAATATAAAGTATGCAGTAAGTCTAAATTCTAGATTTATGGAGACTTCAAAGGAGACATTCGAAAGTAGCTAAAAGAATCCTAAGGTATGTTAATGGAACCAAGTGATTGTTAGGCCAAGATCGATCGCAAGAAGGAAAAACACTTATAGAAAATTATATTCACCAACAGAACCAACAATTACATATGAAATTGCAGAGGAAAACAATTCACAATTTAACCATCTCTATCGAAACTAACCATAAATAGAAAACTGAAAAAGAAACTAAAAAACTTAATGTAACAAACTAAAACATGACCATAAAATTAATACATGAACTAACAACCCCGATATGATTAACGGGTAACATCCCCCGCCCCCTCCCCCTTAATCTGAAGGGGTTAAAACAAGCATGCCTCTAAATCTTTCAAACTTTTCTCATCCAAGAGCCTTTGTAGGAATATCTATAGACTGATCTATAGTAGGAAAATATTTGAGCTATACATTGCCATCTTTCACATGGTGTTGAATCAAATGAAACTTGGTGCTAATGTGTTTGGTTCAATCATGAAAAATTGGACTTTTGGCCATTTTAATTGTTGATTGATTGTAAAAAAACAAAGTGGTGTAGAAGAACCCTTCGAAGTCATACGATCATAGGCCTCCATATATTCAACTTTTGCAGAGGATAGAGTTGGGACTGGTTTCTTTTTAGATTTCCAAGAAATAACAACAGATCCAAGATGCATTAAAAAACCAGATGTAGATTTTCCATCTTCCAAATCACTTGCATAATCAGAATCTGAATATCCAAGCAATGAGAAATGTGTGGCCTTTGAGTATTTGAGCCCATAGTTTTGAGTGCCTTTCAAATATATAAGAACATGTTTGGCTGCTAACCAATGAATTTCTCTAGGTTGTTGCATGAATCTAGAGAGGACCCCAACAACAAAAGAAATATCTAGATGGGTAATAGTTGCATAAATCAAACTACCAACAAGTTTCCTATATGGAGTTGCATCAACCAATGCCATAGAGTCAATGGATGTGAGTTTCAAATCTTGCTCCATTGGAGTACTAAGAGGTTTGCAATCAGTCATGCCAAACTTAGAGAGAAGTTCACCAATATATTTTTGCTGGGAGATGAAAATATACTTGGGGTTTTGAATCACCTCAATGCCCAAATAGTAATGAAGATGGACCAAATTAGTCATTTCAAACCCTTGCTTCAATTGAGCTTTCACAGTTTGATTATAATCCTCATTATTGCCAGTAAGAAATAAATCATCCACATAAACAACAAGATAGACAACAATGCCATCAACCTTTCTAACAAAAAGAGTTGCATCATCAAATGCAAAATGCTGGAAATTTAACTTCAAGAGATGCTCAATGAGTTTTTCATACTAGGCTTGAGGGGCTTGCTTCAAACCATACAATGGTTTTATGATCTTGCATACCTAGTGTTCTTTCCCATGGACTACTTATCCTTCTGGTTGAGTCATATATACTATTTCTTAGAGATCACCATTCAAAAATGAAGTTTTGACATCCATTTGATGAAATTTCCACCCATGTTGTGTTGAAAGAACCAACAAAGCATGAATAGTAGTCTATTTTGTTGTGGTGCAAAAGTTTCATCATAATCTATGCCCTCTTTTTGAGCATAACCTTTTGCAACAAATCGGGATTTATGCTTTTCAAGTGAGCCATCTAATTTATATTTGTTTCTAAAAATCCACTTGCAACCAATAGGTCTACAACCAAGCGGTGGATCAATCAACTCCCATGTGCCATTTTTGAGAAGAGCATCAAACTCATTTTGCATAGCTTGCTGCCACACTACAATACCCTTAGCTTCTTTATAGGAAGTTGGTTCAGAGTCTACTATCATATGGATTTCATCAAGAGACTCTGAGTTACCTGCAATAGAGGATTGAGCTTGCTGCCTTGTTTTGTAAGAACTTCTTGTGCCCGTTTTTCCTATTTCGTCGGGCCTTGAATCTTTCAAAGTTTTCTCAACTTGTTTGGCCCACTTGTGGGGAGATTTTGGGGGAACCAAAGGTGCTTCCATGTCTTGACTAGAAGCTCCATGAGTGGCATGGTCATCAAGAGATTGGGAATCATCATTAGAGGTGGTTTCTTCTTGCAAATTTTGAGTTGGAGTATTGTGAGATGGGTCGTCTATAGATAGAGGTGTTATAGATGGTTCCAACAAAAATGGTTTTAAATGATTTATCCCCCCCCCCCGCCTATTGAGGAATTTCACATGGATGTTCTTTTCAAACAAGAAATTTGGAAAATTTGTCAAGTTTTTTTAATTGACATCATTTTTGAAAGATTCACAAAATACAACATCTCATGCAATAAGAAATTTCTTGTTAGCTTCATCATATAGTCTATAGGCTTTTGAAGATTTAGAATAGCCAAGAAAAATGCATTTATAACTTCTTTGATGCAATTTACTTCTTTGCCCCTTTGGAATTAATGCATAGCAAGTGGAACCAAAATTGCAAAGATGCTGAATAGAGAGAGGATAACCAAACCAAACTTCATATGGAGTTGCTTGGTGAAGAGAAGATGAAGGAGATATATTGTGAAGATACACTATTGTCCTTGCTGCTTCTACTCAAAAATGCAACTTAATACCTTTGAAATACAACATTGCTCGAACCATATTCATGATAGTTCTATTCATTCTTTCAACAACTCCATTTTGTTGAGGAGTACCTAGAACAGTGAGATGATGTTGAATCCCATTTTCATGAAGATAATCCTCAAAAACTAAGGAAGTAAATTCTCCACCATTGTCTATTTGAAGAGTAGCAATTTGAGATTGTGCTTGATTTTCAACCATAATGCAAAACTTCTTAAAAGTTGTAAAAGGTTTAGATTTTTGTTGCAAGAAATAAATCCAAGTCATGCGACTACAATCATCAATGAACAACATAAAATACTTACATCCTCCAATCGAAGTCACTGGTAAAGGCCCACATAAATTAGAATGTATGAGTTGCAATTTTCTGTGTGCTCGCCAAGTGGAGTGAGGAAAAGAATCTCTATGTTGTTTTGCAAGAATACTTGCTTCACATTTTTCAATTGTCTTAGGAAAAGTAGGCAAACCTGCAATACCATTCTTTTGCATGATACGAATGCTATCATAATTAACATGTCCAAATCTCACATGCCACAAAAGACTAGGAGATATTTTATCTTCTTCGGTAGGATATGCAAACCTCCTTGAAAGAGATGAAGTACCATGAAGTTTCAATAACTTGCCATCCTCACAACCAGTAATAACAATTTAATTATTTGACTTCTTCCTAACAACCACTTGTCCATCTTCCAACAAAATGGAATGGCCTTGTTGTTGAATCAATACTAATGACAACAAATTACGTTGCAATTGAGAAAGATACAAAACATCATGAAGTACAAAATCTGGAAGGCTGAGCAATTTGAGCCTAATGGTTCCTTTTCTAGCAAGCTTGAGACTTGATTTATTTGTCGAATAGATTGTGCCACAAACGCCTTCATGAAATTCTTCAAAATAATCTCTTCTAAATGTCATATGATGTGTGGCTCCAGTATCTAACACCCAAGCATCATCCCATGAAGAATTAAGTGAATTATAATAAGAAAAATCTGAAACAGAAAGCACATATTGATCAATATCACTACCACATGCAAATTGGGCTGCTTCTCAAGTTTTGTCATTATGTGTTTTATCTTTTTCTATAAAGAACTTTCTTATCTTATCCCATGAAATTTTGCATTCATGTGCTTCATGGCTACCTTTTTGACCACATATTTTACAATGCAAGTGGTGCCTTTCATTTTGATTTTCAAGTTGAGTGTGGCTTTTGCCATATGTACCTCCTCTCCCTCTATTCTTCCATCTACCTTTTCTTCTATCATTATGACCACCTCTAGAAGAGTTCTTATTAGGGGGCTTGTCTTTGTGGTGGGCGAGACAAACATTTTCACCAATGTTATCAATTTTCCTTCCAAAAGCTTTCTCACGTTCTGCCAACTTTTCAACCAATTGATCAAAAGTGATGGTCTTCAATTGGTTACTTGCTTGAAGGGAGTCCAATATGTGGAATGTGTTGGAAGAAGGGCCTTTATGAAGGCTGTGAGATAGATATCAACTTTCCCACCAGCAGCATCAACATCTTGCTTTATGGCTCAAATTTCAGAAGCCAAACTCATAATGTCTCCATTTTTTAATTCAAGATTGAACAACTTCAACTGTAACTGAATAAACTCTAATTCAGAATGAGAATCATATAAATATCTCAATTTATGAAGGGCATCCCAAGCAAGTTTACACCTTGTGTATGTCTAAACCCATTTAAATTGACCAAAGCCCTTATCAAAGCCCAGGCCTTTGAATTTTTATACTGCCAAACTTCTTCTTCTTTTGCAGCAGTTGGTGTTGTAGGTTGGGCATCACCATCACAAATATTACATCATAAATCATTGAAAATGAGTGTGTTTTCTATTTTCCTATACCATTCTATCCAACTGTCTTTTCGAATTAATATTTCTCCAATCATTGATACAACAGACTGCATTGTGAATTGCAAAAAGAAATGCACACAGTTTGCAGATTCAAAAGTATTCCTTAATTATTCTTGCTTAAATTTGTAATTAAAAAGCAAGTTAAAGAATCTCTGTGACAAGAGATAAATAACAGAAGATAGATTTCACCTTAATCAATACCTATCTGCCTTGTCTTATTAAGCAATTTGTGCAGCAGGCACATTCAGTTACCATACGCCAGAGTATTCCTTTTAAACTTCAAAATGCCTCTTTTGGAAATTATAGGCGGGTGCCAAAATCTATTAGTTTGTCCCCCGACAGGCATTGTCTCCTTGCATGGTAATGGGAAATTTATGAATTAAGAATTGTTTGGGGAATAGATGTAAAGCCTGTGCTCTGATACCACTATCAGGCCAGGATTGATAGCAAGAAGGAAATGCACTTCCAGAAAATTGTATTCGCCAACAGAACCAGTGATTACATGTTAAATTGCTGAGGCAGATAGTTGACATTTTAACCATCTCTGCCGAAATTAACCATAAACAGAAAACTGAAAAAGAAACTAACAAACTCAATCTAACCAACTAAAACATGAACAGAAAACTAATACATGAACTAACAACTCCGATATAACGGGTAACAGCAATATGGTATTTTGTATAGTACAACAAATGAGTTTAGGCTGGTTGGATACATGGACAGTTAATTGGGCATGAAGTGTGGATGATAAGACAAGCACATCAAGATATGTCTTTCATTTAGGTTTGGGTGTCATTTCATTGGCTTCCAAAAAACAACCTATTGTTTCTCTTTCCACACTTGAGGCTGAATATATAGAAACAAATGTAGAAGCATGATAGAAGCAAATGAAGAAGCATGTCAAGCTATTTGGCTATAGAAAATTCTAGCAGATTTGAGATAAGAACAAGTAGGTGGTACATCTATATTTTGTGACAATGTATCATCAATAGTCTTGACGAAGAAACCAATCTTTCATGGATGAAGCAAGAACATAGAGATAAGGTACCATTTTATAAGAGATCTGAAAAACAGTAGGAAGATATTTCACCAAACCAGGAAATGAATGTTTTTTTCCAACAAAAAGATAGTTTGGGCATCATGAATGTCAGTAATTGTGATTAAAGAAGAGTGTTGGAAATTAATCCCAACTACTACACTTAACTCCGTCCACGCAGTCTCCATATCTTCTCCATTCACTCATACGTTTGGGGTTTCACTTCTCCAACTCAGTTTCATTTCCTCTACCTTCACATTCTTTGCATCAGGACAGTTTTGAATATGAATTAATTGTTAAAATCTCATTCTCAAAATTTTCGCATGCTGCACGTTTAATTGTAATTAATTTCTCTATTGCTGGGCATATACGTTGTGTGAAGTCAACTTTATAATATATGCTTTGAAATAGAAGAAAAAACGGTCAAGGTTGCTGCAAAAATAGTTTTAGTGTTGTCAACGAACAAGGGACTCTGCTATGTTTTTCTAAGGAAAGAGCAGCAGCTCTGTGTTTGGTTTTATGTTATCAGATATTGTATGTTTTTTGAAATATATATAAATATATAACATTTTACAGTTCATCTCTGTTTTTATCTTTGTTCTTTTGTTCTCTGTTTCGCCAATGCCTCTTCCTTCATTGCAGGCGTTCCATCTTTATATTAACTGCTTCATCATTGAGAATCTCGAGCAATTCTCTCTCTATAAAATTTTCATTTGATGCCTCAATCATATTCCATGTGATCACCATATAAGCACTCAGAGATATAATACTTGATGTAGAATGCAACTCCCATGAAAAATAGCATACACAATCTTTTACATTTAGGCTTCATAAGCTGGTTACCACTTCTTTATTTTCTGTTAGTAATGATAATTTGTTACTAGGCTCAGCCAATGTCTATCATTTGTTTTTCATTCTATCATAGGTGCTTGCTTGTACTTATGGATATATGACTATTAAATTTCATGCCAACAAGGAATCTTTCTGTTTTGATTCCATGGCCTCTCATGATTATGCTCAGGTTTTGGACAGAGGTCTGTGTTATATAGGAAAACCACAGGATCCTTTTCTCACTGACTTGAGGACTTCACAATAGAAGACATAAATGCTTTCCCACATTTTGGGTTTACTTCAGCTTTCAATGTATACTTACAACTCTGACCTTGTATGGAAAGACTTAAACCCATCCATTAACAATTTATTTTGCCATGAAATTTTTTAATATTGAATTCAATAGCGCAAACTCTTCTTAAACAAGAGCCTACACCCACGTTCAATTATGCAATTGATGAATGGTCACGCCCTATTTAATCCTTTAACATTTCAAAACTTCTCTTTATATTATACAATTATGGAGGTCTACGTTTCTATATATTTTGCAATACACCATCTTTTATGAGTTGCAAGTAGGGGGAGTGCTGATAAAGGTTGCGGACTCTGGCTTTATGCCCGTTAATTCCATTTTCTTAAAAGTTAGCAAGGCTTTCTAACAAAAACAATTACATTCATAACCTTCAGGCATTGCAATTCATGATACCACATTTCTTTGAGACCTTCTATCAAACAATCTGCACTTTTCTTTTGCTTCTACAGTCGCAGACATGTCTATCATTCGAATAAAATCTCCTTTGATTATACTTTGAAGGATTTTGATAACTCCATTTTATATACTCACCCTTATGCTCCTTCAAAGGAGGTTGGTTTCTAAGGTGTGTTAGAAGTCGATGAGGTTTTGATAACCTCATCGGGCTTCAACAGTAGTTATAAAACCAGCCTAAAATATTGAAGGATACCTTAATACAAAACTTTATCTGGTCAACAATCATTACTGGGTTCATAGCTTTGACTATTTCCTGCTCTTCTAATCTGGTGAGTTTTGAGTGCTCAAGTAATTATGCTACAAATCTGTCCAAAATGTTTTCTTTTATTCCTCAAAGTAGTCTTTGCCTCCTCTTCTACCTCATCAACATAATCTTAAAACCTCAACTGACACTGTAGCAATCAGTCTGTTAGGAGCATCCCACTGATTTTTAATCAGATTCATTATTGGGAATCAATTAGGTACTTCAAATTTATCTTTCCACATCATATGAAGTAAGCCCAGCCACATGGATTTGTTGGACTTATGACTGGCTCTCGAGTAATCCTTTGAACTTCATCTTGACCTTCATCAATTACATTATCATCATCGCATATAATTTACTCTGCACAACGACCACCATGTGCATTTTCAGGTACCCTAAAGTGGCATAACCTTGTTGCAGCATATCCTCCCTAGGAAAAAACATAGACAATGTAGATTCCTCGTTGCAGGAAAGTGATACCATGTAAGTCAAATCAGGGAAACAAACGAGCTAAAGGCATGGGACCAGCTTTATGTACAACCGACAATCTTTTATTCTCAATAGAAACCTTTCTTGCATACATATGTTGCTCTTCCTCTGTAAAAAGCAAACCCATGTTTTTAAATAATCATTTATCTAGTGCATCAATAATATCTTATTGGAAATTACCTTTTGATCCTTCCTTATAGTCATAAGAGCGGACCCATTGACAAGATTTTGTATATCTGATCCAAAGAAACCTGGAGTACAGAATACAATCTTTTCAAAATTTACATCCTTTGCTAAGCGCTTGTTAGATGTGTGAACAGAAAAGATCTTTACACACTCCTTTGCAGACAAACCAATATACATATAGTTGGATGCGTTTCATAAATTCATCACCTAGCTCATCAGGTTGATTGGTTGCACATAGCAAAACTACACCAGCAATTCTTAACATCCAATTGCATGTGCCTGGAATCTAAGTGAAAGCAAAATTGAGTAGTTGTAACTATAAGAGTATTTATACTAACAAGTGCTCTTCCGGATATCAGATGGTAAAAGTTTCTGCAATGTACAAGGGTTCTGCCATTAAAGCAATATCAATTCTAAGACCAACCATCATCCTTCCACCAATTAATATTGATGGAGATGGTACCAGAGCCATAAGAAGGGAACCCAAAAGAAAAATTGTGTTAGTGATAAACTTAAAATCTTTGAACGGTTTCAGGTAAATTCACCGTCAACAATTCACTGTCGGAAAATTCACCCCAACAATTCACTGTCATGACAAATTCACCTCATGGAAAATTCACCACCAGCGATTCACTGCCGCAGATAATCCATCACATTAACATTTTTTTATCATAAATCAAATTTTCTAATTGTATATGCAATGAATTATCCATAGAGATGAATTGCTGGTGGTGAATTTTCCAAATGATGAATTTATCATGGCGGTGAATTTTCCAATGATAAAGTGAACATCAACTGCTGAGAGCAATACGTCTGTGGCAATCTGCTCAATATTTTGTGAAATATAGTCAAGAGGATAAAGCTTATTAGCTTCCAGATGTATAGCTTTAGCTCATACTTCATCTAGATTGTGTACTGCCTACAAAGCAATATTTAAACAAGCATTCCTTGTGATTAGTTGTAGTAAAATCAGGCTCTAATCCGCACCTAGACCTTGAGTAATTCGATCCCCATTAACCAGTTCCTTTTCATGATAATAAGATATTCCTCGATTACACAGGCCTTCTAGTAATGTGAAAGCTGATTCAGGCAGAAAAGGGGCTTCACCCTACAATTTGCTCGACGATTTGTTAGAAGGTGGTAGAGAATTGATAGCGGGCAGAGGCAAAGAAATTAAGCGGAAAGAAATAAAATATCTGTGCTGTTGCACAATAACAAAATTCTTTATTCACATTGCTTGAGTAAAAAAAGATTTACATGAGTTCTTTATATAGAGAACTTTAGATACATTAAGAAAATTCTAGAATATAGGCCGACATATTATTTTTATTATTTTACCTTGGCCGACATAAAATAAGTTTCTAGAATTTACCTAACCCTAGCCGACATAAAAGTAGAAATAAAAATAAAAAACTTAACCTACAGTTGATAGAAATTACCAGAATATTTTAACACTCCCCCCTAATTTCTACCAGAAACTATATTAATATTTACAATGCCCAAAACTTCTCTCAAAAATTCAAATTGCTTTTGTGCTAAAGCCTCTGTAAATATGTCTGCAAATTGTTCTTCAGATCTGCAATGCTATAGATTGATTTCTCCATTGTTCACTAACTCTCGAATAAAATGATATCTAGTATCAATATGTTTTGTCCTCTTGTGAAAAACATGATTCCCTGATAGTGCAATGGTGGACTTGTTGTCACAATAGATTATAGTTGGCTCCTCTTGTTCATGCAGTAGATCCTTCAAGACTCTTCTCATCCACACTGCTTGACATGCTGCTGATGTTCCTATTACATACTCTACTTCTGTTGATGAAATTGTCACTATAGGCCGCTTCTTCGATGCCCATGCTACAACACCTGTTCCAAGATGAAATGCATATCCAGATGTACTTTTTCTATCATCAACACTTCCTGCAAAATCACTATCTGTATATCCCACGAACTGAAATTTATTTGAAGTAGAATACAATATGCCATGATTCATAGTTCTAGCAATGTACCTCAATAATCCTTTTCCTGCTTGCCAATGTGAGTTCTTTGGTGCATCCATAAATCTTGAAATCAAACTTACTCCATACATTATATCCGGTCTGGTTGCTGTGAGATACATCAAACTACCAACCAATTTTCTAAATATAGTTGAATCAAAATTAATCTCATTATCTTCTTTGCTTAGTTTTGTGCCTATTGCCACAGGTGTAGAAACTGGACTACAATTTATCATTCTAAACCTTCTCAAAACAACTTTTGCATATTTATTTTGACAAATGAAAATTCCCTTATCATTTTGTGATACTTCAATGCCAAGAAAATATTTTATCAACCCCAAATCAGTCATCTCAAATTCCTTTGTCATTGCTGATTTAAATATGTCAATAGAAAGATTACCTGTAAAAATCAAATCATCAACATACAAGCAAACAATTAAAATCTGACCTTGCTCATCGACTTTGGTGTATAGAGTAGGCTCACAAGTACTTCTGTTGAATCCATTGCTTATCATGTATGAATCTATCCTATTGTACCATGCTCTTGGAGCTTGCTTCAATCCATAGAGTGCCTTCTTTAACCTATAAACTTTGTCTTCATAACCTTTTATTTCATATCTTGGTGGCTGCTGCACATAAACCTCTTCTTCTAAATATCCATTCAAGAAGGCTGATTTAACATCCATTTGATAAACCTTCCATTCATTTTGAGCTGCAATAGCTAGTACCATTCTAACAGTGTCAAGTCTTGCTACAGGTGCAAATGTTTCATTATAATCAACTCCATATTCTTGAGAAAATCCTTTAGCTACTAGTCTTGCCTTATATTTGTCAATTTCTCCATTTGCATTATACTTAGTTTTATAAACCCATTTTACACCAATGCAATCTTTTTCCTTAGGCAAATCAACTAAATCCCATGTATCATTCTTCTCAATGGATTCCATTTCATCATTCATTGCATTAATCCAATGTTCTTCCTTAATTGCATCTTCAAAATAAATAGGATCTTGAGCAAATAAAGCAAAATTTGATTGCAAATCTATCCTATCTCCTTGATCATAAATTTCTTGCAAACTTCTAGATTTCTTGCTTTTAAGCTTTGATCTTAATGATGCAAGTGTAGGATTTGATTCATCACTTACTTGTGGACTTGAAGATTCTCCTTGCTCAACTTCTCCTTGTGTACTTCTTGATGGTGTTCCTCCTTGTTCATTTGATTGATCTCCTTGGTTTTTTTGATCTTTTTCTTCTTGTTCATTATATGGCAATGCTACAGCACCTGTAATTGTCTTGTCTATGTTTCCATCCCAATATTCTTCCTCTTTGAACACAACATCTCTACTTACAATGACTTTATTCGTAATAGGATTAAACAACTTATATGCCTTAGATTGCTCATCATAACCAATAAAAATGCATTTTTCACTTTTATTATCAAGCTTACTTCTTGTTTCCTTGGGCACATGTGCAAATGCAATACAACCAAATATTCTGAAATGAGAAACACTATGATGCTTACCACTCCATGCTTCTTGTGGAATCTTGTCCCTTACAATCTTTGTTGGACTCCTATTCAAAATATAAACTGTGCAAGCTACAGCTTCAGCCCAATACTCATTAGGTAGATTCTTTCCTTTCAACATGCTCCTTGCCATTTCCATTATTGTTTGATTCTTTCTTTCTGCAACACCATTTTGCTGAGGTGTGTAACTTGTAGTAAACTACTTCTTTATTCCATGATACCTGCAATAATCCAAAGACTCATTTGACTTGTATTCTCCTCCTCTATCTGATCTCAATACCTTGATGGGTAGGCCACTTTGTTTCTCAACCAATGCTTTGAATTCCTTGAACTTTCCAAATGCCTCAGATTTATATTTCAGAAAATAAACCCATGTTTTCCTACTAAAATCATCAATGAATGTTAGAAAATAAATGCTTCCCCCTAAATATGGTGTTTGCATTGGACCACATATATCAGTATGCACAATTTCTAAAGGTGCCCATGCTCTATATGGCATTCCCTTTGGAAAACTTTTTCTACGATGCTTAACCAAAATACAACTTTCACATGAACTTAATGGTGCTTCAATAGGAGGTAAGCCTCTTACCATTTCTTTCCTTTTCAATAAACACAATCCTTTGAAGTTAAGATGACCATACCTCAAGTGCCATATCCATGCTTGATCTTGACTTGATGCCTTGAAACTTGCTTCAATATTCTCCATTAATTCATTTTTCATTTGAAGTGGGAACATTCTGTTATTTGTCATTTCAACCTTTGCAATCACCTTATTACTAGGAGGAATATCAAATATAGTGCACACATTATTTTCAAAAACAACTCTATAACCCTTTTGAGAAAGTTGTCCCACACTTATGAGATTATGCTTCAAACTAGGTACAAAATAAACATCAGGAATGGACTTCTTACCAAGCTTTGTCATCACATTAATTGCACCTTTACCCATGACTGCAACTGTATTATCATTCCCCAATTTAATTTCTAATTTCACTGAAGTATCCAAACTTTCAAACAAGTCTTTATTTCCTGTCATATGGTTACTGCAACCACTATCTAGAAACCAAATGTTACTTGAACTTTCTTGAGCTACATGACAACTAATGAACAATGTCTCAGAACTACTCTCAGAAAAATTTGCAGTTTGCTTTCCCATATCAGCTTGCTTCTTTCGACATTCATTTGCAATATGATCATACTTCTTGCAATAGTAACATTGAACATTCGATTTGTCATACCTTTGTGATGCTTGATTGTTATTGCATTCTCTTGAATTGAAACTTTGATTTCTCCATCCTCCTGGATCTGGACTCTTCCTTTCTTCTCTTTGAAAATTGCTTCTTCCTCTTTCTCTTCCTCTGAATCCTAGATTTCCTCTTCCTCTGCCTCTGCCAAATGTCATTTGTGCTTTGAATGCACTCTCCAATGAGGTATTATTATTCTTGTTCAATTTCAACTCATAATTTTTCAAAGTACCAAACAACTCATCTATTGAATATGTTGACAAATCCTTAGTTTCCTCAATTGGCACAACAATAGTATAAAATTTAGTAGGCATACTTCTTAAGATATTTTCTACAGCCTTTTGATTTGTTAGTTCATCACCATTCATCCTTATTTGATTAACCAAATTCATAACACGATTTTCAAATTGATCTACTGAATCAGAATCACTCATTTGCAAGTTTTCAAATTCTTTCCTGAGTCCTTGCAATCTGGCAAGTTTTACCTTACTTGTACCTTGATATGTTGTTTCCAGAATATCCCATGCTTGCTTGGCTGTAGTGGCTGGTTTAATCCCTCCAATGACTGAATCATCCAATCCTTGTCCAATTATCTGCAAAGCCCTTCTATTTTTTTTCCTGTTTTCACTCAACTTATTTTTTGCATTAGTGCTCAAAGTAGACTCATCCTGTGGTTCTATATAACCCTTTTCAACTATTTCCGATAAATCTTCAAAATTAAATATTAATTTCATTCTGTATGACCAAGTATCATAATTTTTACCAGAAAATATTGGAATTTGAGTTTGCACACTACTTGACGCCATATTTTAAAATAGTATATGTAAACCCTAAATTTCTTCCTTTTTTTTGAATAAACTACTATCAATAAAAAAATGATATATAATAAAATTGTAGCTTACTCAATTGACTGACTAATCGGCAACATTCTGCTCACCAAAAATAAACATGTAACTTCAGCAATCCTCAAATCTGCTTTTTTTCTTGCTTCTTAACTTGGCTCTGATACCACTCTGATAGTGGGCAGAGGCAAAGAAATTAAGTGGAAAGAAATAAAATATCCATGCTGCTGCACAATAACAAAATTCTTTATTCACATTGCTTGAGTAAAAAAAGATTTTCATGAGTTCTTTATATAGAGAACTTTAGATACATTAAGAAAATTCTAGAATATAGGCTGACATATTATTTTTTATTATTTTACCTTGGCCGACATAAAATAAGTTTCTAGAATTTACCTAACCCTAAACTTCTAGAATTTACCTAACCCTAGCCAACATAAAAGTAGAAATAAAAATAAAAAACTTAACCTACAGTTGGTAGAAATTACCATAATATTTTAACAAGAATCTCGTATGGCTTGAACTACAATAAGAAGATTTTTTTTCATAAACTAATTAAATAACTTCAGATGAAACAAGTATTTTTGGCGGAGACACAATATGTTCGTATAGATGATAGAGAACATGCAATGCTAGATCATGCCCTCACATACTCTACTGACATTGCCCTTATAGTACCACAAGCGTATGAATCTCCCAAATATTATCAGTATCGTGTGCATGAACAATATGGGCTTCCAAATAGTTTAGGAGGGGGCTTTCTAAGTCTCAGTGAATGCTGGTGAGATTTTTTTGGAATATTTTAAAGTTGTTGGTCCCATGGATTTAATAGTGCACTTCTGCTTAAAAGTTGAAGCTCCAAAATTTAGGGAAGCTGGTGGTCTCATGAATTTAGTAGTGCAGTTTTGCTTAAAAGCTTAAGCTCTTGTTCTGTCTGTGCAGTGCTGATGAAATGAAAAATGTGGTGAATAGACAATTAATACATCATTTTCCCTCTCTTTTTTTTCCCTGGCAGGAATCTAAATTTCTAGATATTTGACAAGTGGCAGAAAAAACTCCTAAGCTGGTGGAGCAATTTCTAGCCCCACACCAATTTCATCAGCTGAAATCTCCAGTCCTAAAAGGCAGGGGCTACTATTTTTGAGGAGAAGATTCCAATTAATCCTGTAGCATAATTTGTTTTCCCTCATGAGACCTCCTGCTCCATGAAAATAGATGCCTAGGCTCCCTCGTGGGACCATATTGTTATACTTCAACAATTTGCATTCATGTTGATTAGCGCATTGATGAAACCTTTTTTGTTAAGCTTTGATGGATGCCCTAGGAGCTCATGTGACAATTTATGTAAAGAGTAGTTTTGAAACATATGTTGGGACTTTGATTGGTTCCCACAATTATTTGGGAGGTTTTAAAATCTTTAACACTTCATTGTAATTTTATCTAAAAAATGAAGGTTTTGATCATCATGTCGGGTTCCAATAGTGATTATAAAATCACTTAAAACTTCCAATAAACACATCATTTTTTAGAGTCCAATGTATTTCTTAAAATGTAAGTTTTGGAGATACAATAAAATTTGTTTTTGTTTTGTCCTTGTGGACCTAGCAATTGGTATCAGAGCTTTGGGTCACGGGTTTGAATCCCCTCGGGTAATGCTGAAGGGGAGATTGTTGGCAAATGGTCAGCGCTCCCCTCGGGATTCGTGACAAAGGACTAATTGCCTCCCATGTGATCCATGTCTTTACCGTTTGTATCGGACATTGATAGATCGATCTTTTGACACAACAGCAAATTGGAGCCAACACCATTAACATATTTATTTTTGCCATGACATTTTTTATTATTGAATTCAATATTGCCAACTCTTGTTAAACAAGAGCCTAAACCTACGTTCAATTATGCGATTGACCCTATTTAATCTTTTAACATTTCATGATATAGTTTTTGACAAAACTTCTCTTTAAATTACAAAATTATAGAGGTCTACGCTTCTATATATTTTGCAATACACCATCTTTTATGAGTTGCGAAGTAGGGGGAGTGTTGATAATGGTTGTGGACTCTGGTTTTATGCCCGTTAATTGCATTTGCTTAAAAGTTAACAAGGCTTTCTAACATAAACAGTTACATTCATAACCTTCAGGCATTGCAATTCATAATACCACATTTCTTTGAGACCTTCTATCAAACAATCTGCACTTTTCTTTCGCTTCCACAAGTCGCAGACATGTCTATCATTCAAATAAAGTCTCCTTTGATTATGCTTTGAAGAATGTTAATAACCCATTTTATATACTCACCCTTATGCTCCTTCAAAGGAGATTAATTTCTAATGGTGTGTCAGTCGAAGTCGACGAAGTTTTAGTAAACCTCATCAGGCTTCGACAGTAGTTATAAAACCAGCCAAAATTAATGATGTATACCTTAATACAGAACTTTATCTGATCAGCAATCATTACTGGGTTCATAGGTTTGACTATATATCCTCTACTTCTAAGCTGATGAGTTTTGAGTGCTCAAGTGATTAAGCTACCAATCTGTCCAAAATGTCTGTTATTCCTCAAAGTAGTCTTTGCCTCATCTTCTGCCTCATCAACATACCTTGTCATCTCTCGTGTAAATAATCTTGAAGCCTCAACTGAATTGTAACAATCGGTCAGATCTATTATTGGGAATCAATTTGGAACTTCAAATTTATCTTTCCACATCATATGGAGTAAGCCCAGCCATGGATTTGTTGGACTTGAGTAGCTCTCGAGTAATCTTTTAAACTTTTAGAAGATCATGTTGACCCTCATCAATTACTTTATCATCATCGATATAATTATCTCTGCACAACGACCACCATTTGCATTTTCAGGTACCCTAAAGTGGCATAACCTTGTTGCATCATATTCTCTCTAGGATAAAACATAGACAATGCAGATTGCTTGTCGTCGGGAAGCAACAAAGTGATACCATGTAAGTCAAATCAGGGAAACAAATGAGTTAGAAGCATGGGACCAGCTTTATGTACGACCAACAATATTGTATTCTCAATAGAAACCTTTCTTGTATACATCTGTTGCTCTTCCTCTGTAAAAAGTAAACCCATGTTTTCAAATAATCATTTATCTAGTACATCAATAATATCTTGTTGGAAATTACCTTTTGATCCTCCCTTATAGTCATAATAGTGGACCCATTGACAAGATTTTGTATTCTGATCCAAAGAAACCTGGAGTACAGAATACAATCTTTTCAAAATTTACATCCTTTGCTAAGCGCTTGTTAGATGTGTGAACAGAAAAGATCTTTACACACTCTTCATTTGCAGGAAAACCTATACATATAGTTGGATGTGTTTCATATATTCATCACCTAGCTCATCAGGTTGATTCGTTGCACATAGCAATACTACAACAGCAATTCTCAACATCCAACGCCATGTTCCTGGAATCTAAGTGAAAGAAAAATTGAGTAGTTGTAACTATAAGAGTATTTATACTAACAAGTGCTCTCCGGATATCAGATGGTAAAGTTTCTGCAATGTACAAGTGTTCTGCCATTAAAGCAATATCAATGCTAACCAGCCATCATCCTTCCATTAATTAATATTGATGGAGATGGTAGCAGAGCCATAAGAAGGGAACCCAAAAGAAAATTTGTGTTAGCAATACACCTAAAACTTGTTGAACATCAACTACTGAGAGCAATATGTCTGTAGCAATCTGCTCAATATTTTGTGAAATATAGTCAAGAGGATAAAGTTTATTAGTTTCCAGATGTATAGCTTTTGTTCATACTCCATCTAGATTGTGTACTACACAGCACAAAGCAATATTTAAACAAGCATTCCTTGTGAGTAGTTGTAGTAAAACTAGGTTCTAAACCTCACCTAGACCTGAGTAACTCGATCCCCATTAACCCGTTCCTTTTCTTGATGATAAGATATTCCTGGATTACGCAGGCCTTATAGTAATGTGAAAGCTGATTCAGGCAGAAAAGGAGCTTCATCCTACAATTTGCCGACGATTTGTCAGAAGGTGGTTGAGAATCTCGTAGAGCTTGAGCCACGATAAGAAGAAAATTTTCATAAACTGATTCAAGATAACTTCAGATGAAACAAGTTCATTTGGCTGAGACACAAAATGTTCATATAGATGATAGAGAATATTCAACGTGAGATCATGTCCTCGCATACTCTGCTAGCATTGCCCTTATAATACCACAAGTGTATGAATCTCCAAAATATTTGTACGATAATAAATATTGTTACCATTCAGTTTCTCTTAACAGACAGTTATGTTCGGTTAGGATGATTCAGTTTTATACAAACTTATATAAATAGACATTTACATGAATGATCAAGCAGTAAGATTATGTATTGTATGTCTTGGAGTAATAAGGAAAATAAGGGTGCATTGTATATAAAATGGAAAAAATTGGTAAAAAACTTAAAAAAGGAAAAAGCTGTTTTAGAAGAAGAACTATTGTAAGTTCTTCTTCTAATTTTCAAGCATTCTAATGAATGATCAAGCATTCTAATTTTCAATTGATAGCAGGTATTAAGGTAGTTCACAATAAAAAAATATGAATATTTGTGCGAAAAAAATGATCTTAGAAATTAATTAGAGGATGTCAAAACCAAAAATGGAAAATTAGAAGATAGGTTAAAGTTGTTTGAAGAAGTTTAAAAGAAGAAAGATGATTTGGAAGAACAGTTGAAAAAGGTTAGAAGAGAAAAATAAATTATAGAATGATGAGATATCTAGGTTGAAAGAACAAAATAGTCAATTAGACCAGTTGCTTGCATCATGTCAAAAGTAAAATGAATGTTTGAAATCAAAATCATTAGTTTGTGATGTTTCATGTAGCACAAAAGATTTGTAATATCACTCAAGTTGTTTCTGATGAAGAGTGTAAAGATGAACATGATCATATGTTTGAATTTGAAAATACTGTTAGTTGTAACGAGAAGAATATTGGTTTCACAATTATGCAAAAAATAAGATATATAGGTCAAGGATTAGAAAAACATGGACAAGGAATCATAGAGCCAATTGAGCCAATTATGAGGCCAAAGTATGAAGGTATTGGTTATGTCATAGGTAAAGGGAATGACATTACAGGTGTTATAGGAACTCTAACAAATTTACAGTTCAAAGAATGCAATGTGTGCAGTGTTATCATTGTAATAGGAAAGGACATACAATGGATAGGTGTTGGGATATGCATCCTTGTCACATATGAGGTTTAACAAATCATTTTGAAAATATGTGTGTCGCATAGAGAGTGGACAAATGCATATATGAATACATGCAAAGGAATTGTGGATGGAGTCATAGATCGAATTGGGAAAAGATTACTGGTATGCTCAAACAATTGCACAAATATTAATATTTGTTTATCAAAAATGAGAGTAATCAAGCAAGGTTTTATAGTTTGTGAAGAGTGATAGATATTGTCTTGTAAGACATCAGCAAAATTGCAAATTTTTGGTTGGATTGTGAGATAGGTCCCATGATTACGATTGTAGGACATTGCTAATGATAGAGAGTTGACTATGTATGGTCACGTTTTGGAGTAAGCACCAGAAGAGTAACTCACGATGGTCACTATAGTTTGATCATCTTTGATTGCATAGTGACTACATTGATGATTGGAGAATGCAGATTCATCATTTTTGGGAGATTGTTAGAGTGCTGCAACACGTAATTTGGAGTTTTTTCTTCAAAATGTTCATAATGGGGGAGAAAACATGGAATAATGACCATTATTTTCTAATATATTCACATGCAGATGATCCAATTCATTTTGAAGATGCAATTAAATATGAAAAATGAGTATATGCAATGGATGAAGAAATAGATGTTATAGAAAAGAATAATGCATGGGAGTTAGTGAGTCTTCCAAAAGAAAAATATGTCATAGGAGTAAAGTGGGTCTATAAAACCAAAAATAATGTCAAAGGAAGCATTGAAAGGTATAAAGCAAGGTTGGTTGTTAAGGGATACAAATAGTAGCTTGGAAGATATTATGATGAAACATATGCCCTAGTTGCAAGAATGAAAACCATGCGGGCAATCTTAGCAATAGAAACTCAACACAACTAGAAGATATATCAAAATGGATGTGAAGTCAACCTTATTGAATGGAGTATTGAAAGAGGAAGTGTTTGTGGAGCAACCATCTAGATATGAGTTTCCAAGGAAAGAAAACAAAGTGTATAGGTTGAAGAAAGCACCACAAGCATGGTATAGAAGAATATACTCATATTTGTTGAGAAATGGCTTTAGCAAAAGTGATGGTGAGCCCACTCTCTATATCAAGGCAAGTGATGGTAAGATTTTAATTGTCATCTTGTATGTAGATGACCTAAATTTTATGGGGATGATGATTTTAAAGAGGCCATGCACAATGAGTTTGAGATGATATATTTAAGTTTGTTAAGGTATTTTATAGGCATAGAAGTGAAGCAAATGAAACATGAGATTTTTATCTCTTAAGAAAAAAATATGTAGCAGAGATTTTGAAAAGGTTTAAAATGTAAAACAACAAGTCTGCACTAGCATTGATCCACAACCATAGCTTTGAAATTAAGTAAGGAAGATTTTAGTAACAACGTGGATCCAACCCTATACAAAAGCATGGTTGGAATTTTTATGTATTTGATAACAACTAGACCTAATATAATGTATGCAATAAGTCTGATTTCTAGATTTATGGAGCTCCAAAGGACACATTGGAAAGGAGCTAAAAAAATCTTGAGTTATGTTAATGGAACCAAGGGATATGGTATTTTTTACACTACAACAAATGAGTTTAGGCTGGTTGGATACATGAACAATGATTGGGTAGAAAGTATGAATGATAGGAAAAGCACATCAAGATATGTCTTTCATTTAGGTTCAGGGGTCATTTCATGGGTTTCCAAGAAACAACCCATTGTTTCTCTTTACACAGTAGATGTTGAATATATAGTAAAAAATGCAATAGCATGTTAGGCTATTTGGCTACGAATAATCCTAGAAGATTTAAAAGAACAAGAAATAGGTGGTACAAATATATTTCATGATACTATATCATCAATAATCTTGATGAAGAATCTAGTCTTTCATGGACAAAGAAAACACATAGAAATCATGTACTATTTCATAAGAGAGCTAATCAATAATGGAGAAATTGTTTTGGAACATTGTAGGTCTAAATAACAGTATGCATATAAATTCACCAAACCATTGGGAAATAAATTTTTTGTGCAACAAAGAGATGGTTTGAGCATTATGGATGTCAGTAGTTGTGATTAAGGAGGAGTGTTGGAAATTAATCCCAACTACTACATTAAACTCCTTCGTATTTTCTTTACTCTCCACACAATCTCCATATCTTCTCCATTCACTCATATGTGTGGGATTTAAATTCTCCATTTCATTTTCATTTCCTCTATCTTCACATTCTTTGCATCAGGACAATTTTGAATATCAATTAATTGTTAAAATCTCATTCTCAGATTTTTCCCACACTGCACATTTAATTAGCCAATAGGCTACATATATTGTGAGATTTGACCTAAAACAAGTCTCATGCCTGCAAACCACTGTTGATTCATGGGAAAACAAGATTCAACTACCATATAATTAGCCAATAGGCTATATATATGTTGGTGACGTGTATTGCTAGCTATCTTCATTAATCTCCCCTTCCTCTTCCGTCTATCTTCTCAACAACCACACTAATTTCTTATTCCCTCCTATTTTCTTCTTCAATGTTTCTAGATTTTTCTATTTTGTAGTGTATTCAAGAAGCTTCCTCCGGTCTCTTTGAGATGAACTTTGTTTTGTAAAAAGGAATGGAAAATACTCTATTTTGGAAGATAGATGAAGAGCATCAGCAACTCTATTCTTCACAAGGCATTAATATAAATCTTTGTTTCTGTTTTCAAACAAAAACTCTATTATTTTTTAATATCTTTGGTTGTATGTTGTATGTTGTGTTACCCTCATCTCCTACAAACCAGTATCAGAGCACTGTGAAGGGCATAAGGATTGTGAAGGACATAGAGGGCTTTGCTAAAGAAAAATCTAAATTAGAGGAAGAATTGAGTAAGGAAACTATGGTGAGTGATTGCATAGGAGGAAAGAAGGTTTGTGAGCAGATCAAATATAAGCTGTCTCATATTTGAGAAAATAAACAAAGCGAAGCAAGATTTTAAACAAAGGGAAATATTGAAGTAATAAGAAGCACATAAAAGGAGAAGAGGCTCGCTGGTCTGAAAATAAGACAAGGGAAAATGCATATTTGGAAGATGTGTAGGTCAATGGAGTCATTGAAGGCATGAAAGGTTGAATAAAGGGGAAGAATTTTGTTGTTTGCAATCATGCAAAAGGGTTTTATAGAGATTGGAAAAAGAAACAGAGAAAAGCAAGATTGAAGAAAATAGGAAAAGGGTTTTATTGCAGAGGCAATTTTTATTTTGAAAATCATGGCAAGAACAAGTGGAAGCATTGCACAACCACAGATTCCAATATTTAATGGAAAAAATTATGACTATTGGAGCATAAAAATGAAAACCCTATTTTGCTCCCAGGATGTTTGAGACTTGGTTAAAAATGGGTTCCCTGAACCAGCAGACCAATAAGCTTATCAGGCTCTGTCACAAGCTAAGAAATATTTGTTGAAAGAAAATAAGAAGGATGCTAAATCACTGTTTATCATTCAACAGGCAATGGAGGAATCAATCTTTCCAAAAGTTTTAGCTACCACAAGATCAAAATAGGCATGGGAATGTTTTCAAACAGCTTACCAAGGCATAGACAAGGTGAGAATAGCAAAATTACAAATTCTTAGAAGGGATTTTGAAAATCTACAAATGAAGGATACATATTCAATAGATTCATTCTTCACTCATGCAATGGCAATAGTAAATTAGGTTAGATCCTATGGAGAAACCATTGGAGATCAAAAGATTGTAGAGAAATTACTTAGAAGCCTACCTACAAAGTTTGATCTAGTTGTAATAGCCATTTAGGAGGCCAAATATCTTACTCAACTATCAGTAGATGAATTAATGGGATCACTCTTAGTACATGAGCAAATATTAAATCAATCAGGGACATCATCATTAGAGAATGCATTCAAGACCCAAATTTCATTTGGCAGAACAAGAGGGATATCAAATTACAATAGCGGCAGAGGACGTTCTACACCAAGAGGAGGAACAGAAAATACAACAATTTGAGAGTAGAAGACCAACATTAGGCCCGCATGCTCATTTTACATCAACAAGAGGAAGGGGGGGCAGCCATTCCCATAGTTATCATCAAGGAGAAAGGTATGATAAATCCAACATCTAGTGTCATTATTGCAATAAATTTGGGCATTTTGCATCAAAATGTAGAAAAAGGCAATATGACATGAATAAGCAAAAGGTACATTTTACAAATGAAAACCAACCCAACACTAGTGAACAAAACGCCATATTGATAACATGCAATGTAGCACAAGAGAGCTCCAAAGAAGTATGGTTTTTAGATAGTGGTTGTAGTAATCACATGAGTGGAAGTAAGGAGATGTTTGCAAGAATAGATGATTCAGTAAAATCAAAAGTAAAATTGGGGAATGATCAAAGAGTTTCAATCATGGGAAAAGGGTCAATTAACATAAGAACTAAGCAAGGTGAGGAGAAGCATATTTATGATGTATACTATGTTCTTGGATTGCAACACAATCTCATAAGCATTGGGCAACTAGTGCGAAAAGGATATCAAATATACTTTGAAAATGGTGAATGTGTGATTCTAGACAAGAAACCAAGCAATAGGCTGATTGCAAAAGTTGAGATGACAAAAAATAGGAGGTTTCCACTTAGAATCCAAAGTGAACTATTCTTAGAGCCACAAGGATTGCAAAAGGTTGTTGAGTTAGCTTCCAAAGCTTCATACAAAAATGAATCTCGGCTATGGCATTTAAGACTTGGGCATTTAAATTTCAAACGATTATAGTTGTTGTACAAGAAAAGAATGGTATATGAATTTCCACCAATAGAGCCACTTAAAAAAACATGTGAGAGTTTCATATTGGAAAAGCAACATAGGAAAGCATTTCCAATTGAAGAGTCTTATAGAGTAAATCATCCACTTGAGATAGTGCATTCAGACCTTTGTTGACCTATGCAAACACCATGGACATAAGTGGAAAACTTTATTTCTTGACATTTATTGATGATTTCAGTAGAAAAGTGTGGGTTTATTTCTTGAAATATAAATCATATGCATTTTCTGTTTTTAAGGAGCTCAAGGAAAAATTTGAGAAAGAAAGTGAATATTATATCAAAACATTGAGAACCCATCAAGGTGGAGAGTACATATCAAATGATTTTTATAATTTTTGCAAAGAAAATGGTGTAAGAAAACAATTTACAGCAAGGTATAGTCCTCAACAAAATGGAGTAGCTGAGAGAAAGAATAGAACAATTATGGAAATGGCACGAAGTATGATAAAAGAAAAATATTTACCAAATGAGTATTGGGCTTAAGCAGTTGCATGTTCCGTATACAATTTAAATAGCTGTCCAACAAAGGCAGTAATAACAAAAGGAAGCATAATATAGCACATTTGAGAGTCTTTGGTTGTGTAGCATACTCCTTGATACCTCAAGAGTTGAAAAAGAAACTAGATGATAGAGGAGAGAAGTGTATATTTGTGGGATATAGTGAACAATCCAAGGCATATAAGCTATACAATCCTATCACAAAGAAGCTAATAATAAGCCATGATGTTGAGTTTGTTGAAGAAGCATGGGATGGCAGTATAGACAAAACAACTACAATTGCAGCTAGTGTTCCACAAGAGAATGAAGAGAATGAGAATCAAAGTGTGAATCCTACTACATAAGCAAATGTTCCTACAACACCTTCTAGGGAACCTACCACTCCAAATCCAACTAGTCCAACAAGTAATAACAGCAGTGAGTCCTCTAATCCAACACTTGCATCACTAATATCAAGGTCTCTAAACACTTCAAAGAAGACACGTAGTCTAAGGGAGATATATGATGAAATACAAGAGGCTGAAAATGATGATTTATGCTCTAATTTTGCATTCTTGACACAAGTTGATCCAATTACTTTGAAGATGCCATTAAGGATGACAATTGGATTGCAGCCATGGATGAAAAAATTTAGTCAATAGAAAAGAATCAAACTTGGGATCTAGTAGAGCTTCCTAAAGGCAAGGATGTGATTGGAGTTAAATGGGTTTACAAGGAAAAGTATAATGTTGATGGAAAAGTAGAGAAATAAAAGGCAAGACTAGTAGCTAAAGGCTTCACACAACAGTCGGGCATAAACTACAATGAAACATTCACACTTGTGGCAAGATTGGATACCATTAGAATGGTCTTATCTATAGCAGCTTAAAACAATTAGAAGATTTACCAAATGGACGTTAAATCAACATTTTTGAATGACATTTTAAAAGAAGAAGTGTATATAAAACAACCACTTGGTTATGAAGTTTTGGGAGAATAATATAAGGTATACAAACTAAAAAAGGCACTATATGGTTTGAAACAAGCTCCTAGAGCTTGGTACAACAGGATAGATTCTTATTTTGTGAACAATGGGTTTAACAAGTGTGGCAATGAACCAACTTTGTATGTCAAAATGAACATGATAAAGGAGAAATCTTGATAGTGTGTTTGTATGTAGATGATTTGATATTCACAGGTAACATGCCATTTAACTCATTCAAGGAAGCCATGGAAAGAGAATTTGATATGAATGATTTGGGGCTCATGAGATATTCTCTTGGTATAGAGGTAAGTCAAAAATGATCAAGGCATTTCTATATGTCAAAGCAAGTATGCTAATGATTTGTTGAAGAGATTTAAGATAGCAAATGTAAATCGAGCACCTACTCCCATTGCATTGGGATTGAAACTTAGCAAGGATGACAAAATTCCTAGTGTTGATGCAACCTTATTCAAAAGATTAGTTGGCAACCTTATGTATCTAACCGCCACAAAACTGGATAACATGTATGAGGTTAGTCTCATTTCTAGATTCATGGAAAAACCAAAGGAATCACATTGGAAAGCTAGAAAAAGAGTTTTAAGATATATAGTTGGAACAAAAAGCTTTGGAATCTTGTATACATCTTCAAATGACTACAAACTGATTAGATATTGTAATGTCCCCATTTTTAGCCCTACACTTTCCAGTGATTGATAGACTATTCCCGGTTTATTGTCGGCTAGTCAGAGGCAGAATTAGGGTTTCTGGCTACTTGATAGTCCCTTTTGAAGATTCAGGGGTTTGCGTGTTGGAGTTCAGCTATTTGGTTTCTGGATTCCTTCAGGGTTTTCAGAGAACTTCACAGAGGTATGACATGCAGCTGCGTCAGGTAACTTTTCCAAACTTACTATTTTTAGTAAGTTATGATTGCTACAGCTTGGAGTCAGGGATTTTGGATTGCGGATTCTTTCAAGGTTTTCAAAAAGCTTTGCAATGGTGTCGCATGCACTTTGATCCGAGCAACTTTCCAAATTTACTATTTTTAGTAAATTCTATTTTTAGCAGTGGTCCAGTCAGCATCAGCTTAGCAAGCTTTCCTCTTCTAGTAGTTCAGTAGGTAATATTGATTTTGGCTTTAAGGTGCTCATTTTGGAGAGATAAGTTATTTTAAATTAATAATGTTTTATTTTCATCTTATGACCCCTTGGTCTAGTGTTACAACTTTAAGTTGTTTTAAAAAGGGGGACTTTGAGGGTGGTCATCTCATGGGGAATTATTTTGATATTTCTAAAGTCAAAAATGTACAAGGAGAAAGGTACGCCAACTTTGTTGAGGAGATAAATTTTAAATAAAAGTCAAAATTAGCTTTGAAAGTGGGACGCCTATGCTTGGAGAGAAATTGAAGTCAAATTCAAATTGGAATTAGGGCGCACATTCTAGAAGTTTCTGGAGATTCCTTGTTGAGCTTATAAATGGATACCTCTTCTCTTCATTTCACCATCTTATGTCTTGAGTAAAGTTATGTTGCCGGAATGGTATTTGGATTGCTTCGAGGAATGAATGCCTCCTAGCCTTGGCTTGACTTCTTGCTTGAAAGACAGCAACTAGTGGAGAGTTAGATTGTAGTTGAGTGAGCTTTGTAGTGATATTTTGCATTGTAGAAGTTGTTTTACATTTGTAGTTCAGTTTCTTGCATTTTAATCAAAATATGGAGTTGCTGATTTTGTATTGCAGGTTGAAGTTTATACTCATAAGTCTTTGGGCGAAGTTATTTTGGTTCTGGGTAGTTTACCCATGCATTTCCTAGCCTTGGGCGCACCTCTATGCCAAGTTGCAGATTTTTTAGAGGTGTCTTGGATTTTATCTTGTTGGTAGAACATTTCTTGAGGCTATTCCATTCTGTTTTTCCTGACAAGTGTTTAGAAAAAAAAATACTTCAATTTGTCATCTTTTTCTTTGTCTAGTCTTCATTGTCATCATCCTAGATTTCGTTTGCATCAAGTCTCATGTCATTCTAGCAAGTATTGAGTGAGTTGTGAGCATTTTAGTGGATTCTAGGGTTACTAGTTATGCATATTAAGTTGTTGTTCTGTCATATCAGCTTGCATAAAGTCTATCTTTTGAGTTGGGTTTGGGTTGAAAGTCTTTGTGATCATTGAGGAGACATTATACTATATTGCAGCATGGTTAGACTTTCTTATTCTATGTATTTGGTAGGCAAATCTCTAATTATTGTAAGTTGAACAGTAGTATTGTCAGCAATCTTACTTCTTCTCTATTATTTCATTGTAATACCCATTGGATAAGTGGAAGAGGCTGGCTTGCCACCTATTTACTTTGATTTGCATTGTAATATCTTACATCTCCGCCCTATGGTAGCTCCATTCCCACTCCGGGTTTGAAAGCACATTCTAGGTGTTGAGATTACTTTCAGCATAATAGAAGATAGGGATCCTCTGACCATATGCTCATCGTCATCCGGCGCATTCTTGGTTAGAGTTCTTTATTCAACATTGCTTTGAGATCCTCTAACCATATGCTCATCGTCATCCGGTGCATTCTTGGTTAGAGTTGAATTCTGCATCGTTTTGGTTTAAGTGCTAACCCTAACGGATGTGTGTTGCATTGCTTACTATTATTGAAAATTTGAAAAAAATTTGTTTGGAATATTTCAGTGGTATCAGAGCCAAGATCCTGCCATCCTGTGCCCAACAAATTTTAGTTGATAGTTGAATGACAGAGAATTCAGTTTCTACACCAGAGATTAGAACGAAGTTCAGTTCAGTTTAGAAGTGGCAGTTAAACATGGCTAAGAAGGAAGAGATAAAGCAAGAACAAACACTTTTTACAGCTGGAAATAGACTTGACAAAGAATTTCAGTCAAAGGAAGATGAAGAGAATAATCTTCAAATATTGGAACAATGTTTGAGATAGGTGAAGCAGTCACCTTCTTATTTGATGCAGTTGGCAATGTCACCTATAGTAACTTTTTTAAAACAGCCCTATTGGTTGGGACATCCAGATGAAGAAACCAAGCTGTTGATTTCTTCTTGCTTCATGGAGATGATGAGAATTACGGCTCCCCTAACACCCTATGATGATGAAACCATGAAAATCATTCTGAATATGATTGTGGAGAGTTTTCAAGACCTAGATGAAATGGGAAATAAATTGTTTTCAAGAAAAGCTGCTATATTGAAGACATTTTTAGAAATTAGAGTTTTCCACCTTTTGATAGATTTAGAGATGGAAGTTCAAATCTATCGTTTGTTTAATTATCTCTTCTCTTCAACTTGGAGTGAGCAAGAAGAGGATGTTATTGCAGCTGTGAAGAATATTCTCGTTCTCACCATTAATGAGGTTGATGAAATTTCGCCTAGTGTCCAATCCTTCCTCTTGGACACATATGAACATGAAGAAGAGGATTCTCTTATTGCTGCTATGCTGATTAAGGAATTGTTTAATCATTGTGAGGAGAAACTAAAGCCACTTTCAGAGAAATTAGAGCAAGATGTAGGAAAGATTAGTGGTCATGATGATAGAGATGTTTCCAATGAGTCCATACCCGATCATGTTGACGATTTGGTAAAGATGGATTCTCTTCATGTTGCTGCCCCGACTTCTCAAGAAGTTCTACATGAAGAAATCATCATAATACTTCCTCATGGTGAAGATAATGATGGTGAAGTTTTCAAAATAGCAAGCAATGAAGATTCTTCATTTCACTATGGTGGTGACATTGGGTTTGAGCAGCAAACTGAGCCATGGGAGAGAAATAATTTTGATGTTATCAGCTTAAGTGATTTGGGAGTTGACTTATTTAAGGAGTCATCACTTCAAAAGGAGCATGACAAGCTTTTTCCTGTTGATCATCTTAATCAACCCACTAGCATTTGGGATCCAGGTGTGTTGGCACCAAGGTATGAAAGAGAACCTTTTATGGGATGAGTTTCCCTTTGATCCTGATGAAGAACAAAAATTAGATTGCTTTGCAAACTATGAGGTGGCCATTGGAGGGGAAGATGTCTTTGAAGATGAAGATTGTTCAACAAAGTTCCCTTATGAACTCTTTGAAGTGGTTGCAACCGCTAAAGAGGAGTTTGTTGCTACAGAAACTTTCCAAACAATGGATGATTATGATCCATTAAGCAAGTTGGATGCTGCTATAATGTTTGATCAAGGAGACAATAATGAAGAAGAAGAGCTAGAAGACCTTATGGCTCTTGAAGATGGGAAGTTTGAAGGTGTTACTAAACACAAATCTGATTTTTCAATGCGTGAAGTTGATTGCAAGCAATGGATTGAAGAATTTGTGAAGTATGATGCTCTTTATGACAATGAGCATTCTCAACAAGTTGGTGGTGAAAGACAAGAATGTTGGAGTAGCTTTGAGGGCAGCAAAGGTGTGAAACTAAGTTCTGATTTTCAGTTGCAGCCTATCAACAGTTTACCATCTTTGCATACTCTTGAAAGGGAAGATCAAGTCAGAGAGACCTTTGAAGAGGAAGTAGGAGTTCTATCCCAATTTGATCGCACTCGCACTTTGATTGAAGAGCTCTATTGGAAGGCTCAGCTGGAAGAGAGACTAAGAGGAATAAAAGATGAAGTTGCTCTTCCCAATCTGCAACTTATCAGAGATTCTTTGGAGACCTTGAAGTTCGAGTACATGCACTTGACTGAAGACTGAGATCGTGCCATTGAAGTTGCAAAGAAGAACATTTATGATTTTCAAGAAAAGGAGAGTATGGTTGATGAGCTCACTCTGGAGTTCGAATCAACAAGGGACATGTTGAAAGAAACTCAGCTGGCTCTAACGGAGGTTGAAGACCAATTTGCTGACTTCAAACTTTTCAAGGAGCAAGAGGGTGCACAAAGAGCTGAAGAAATCAAGCAAGTGATTGGAGAGTTTGATTGTCTTCAAGAGGAGTTTGATCTTGAAAGCATCTCAAGAAAATCAGAAGTTGCATGTGCTGGTTTGGAGCAGCAAGATGAAAGGAATAACTTTCAAGTTTTTGACAATCCTCTCTTTGAAGAAAGTGATGAAGGAGATTATGGCAATTCTTTCTATGTGATGGAAGATGAAACAAAGAATGAGACTAAGTATGGTTTCCAGTGCTTGGATGCTTTGATCTCACTCCATGTGGATGTGCCACGTTTGCTGATTAGTAATGAATGCATAAGTGGGTTTGAGGATGAAGGTTCTACATGGGAGGTGACGAAGCAAGGTAATTCCAACATCTATGACATCAAGGTGTTGATGAGACAAGTCTTGGTAGTTGTTGGTAACTTCATTACAGCAGCAACGAGTGAAGTTTTTAGACCTACTACTCAGGAGGAATGGGAAAAAGGTGAACTAGACGTTGGTGGTTGCACTCTTGACAATCCATCCCTTGGATGGAATGATGTTTGGAATCATATTGATCAGTTTTGGGAGCTGAATTTGAAGCCACTCTATGTTTCATACTCCCTTAATGTGGAAGCTTTCATGGTTAAGCTTCAAGGATTTAATAGATGGGACATCAGTTTCGTGAGAAGGCACTTGGTTCTCACTAGCACTTGAGAATGTGTAGAGATTTCTTTTCAGTGTGTTGAAAATCACTTTCAGTTGGGTATCCATTCTTGGGATTCTCAACTTGGGTTGTTAGAGTTTATTACTTATGGAAAAGACTTTTGGAGGGATAAGGATCAAATTTCCAGATTTGTTGATGTTGTTCCCTTCTTTTCCAGCTACTTGATGGTTCCGTTTGTTCATCAACAAATGGATTGGAGAGAAATTTTGAATATGGGTTGGAGAGATCAATGATCGGTAGTTCTTGGAAGTGACTTTTAGCTCAGACAAGGGCAGATTTTGAGACACGAGCTTGCTGGTTGGAGGCAGACCAGCCACCTTACTTATGGAGTTACTTTCATTCAGGAGAGTTGGTTCCTCACTCCCAATCAAAGAAGTGGTAGTTTTGTGATGGAGATGGCTTTAGCGTGTTTTTCAACCACTTTGGAGGTTTGTGATGCAAACTCTGATGGTTTATTTTCATTATTGGTTCATGACAGCAAGCTACCCCATGCTTTGATTCTACATTTTGAGACTCTTGGGGTTGGAATTGTGAAAAACTTCTTCAGACTTCATAGTTGTGCCATGATAATTCAGTTGAGACATAGGGAATTCATGTGGAGTCATGAGTTTGAATTTGTTGAGCTCTTGCAAAGGATTGCCTTCCTCTTTGCAAGAGGATTTGAAGATGTCACATTTGCAGTCACGGTTCCGTTTGTTACCATGTGGAGGTATGCTGAAGAGTTCGATTTTAAGTTGAGTAGACTATCTTTCCTTTGGCCTAGGATTGTGATAGACATTGGTATGGTTGATATTTTTGACTCAGAGCATTTTGGACATGAGACATTGCATGAAATTGATCTCAGTCCTTTAAGATTTATCAGTTTGAGTATCTTGGACGATAACATTTTGGAGTTACAGGGGAGGTTGGTGCAGCATTGGCGAGATGTCTTCATTGATGAGATCAGACTGGTGCAACATTGGCATGGTGGGTTTTCCCTGAGACAGACTTGGGACCCTGGGATCTTACTTGTTGGGGTATTGATTGGTTCTATATTCTCTGAAGTTGTGGTGGCATTGCTTGAGGACAAGCAATTTTGGGAAGGGCGGACTGTAATGTCCCCATTTTTACCCCTACACTTTCCAGTGATTGATAGCCTATTATTGGTTTATTGTCGGCTAGTTAGAGGCAGAATCAGGGTTTCCGGCTACTTGATAGTCCCTTTTGAAGATTCAGGGGTTTGCGTGTTGGAGTTCGGCTGTTTGCTTTCTGGATTCCTTTAGGGTTTTTAGAGAACTTCACAGAGGTATGACATGCAGTTGCGTCGGGCAACTTTTCCAGACTTAATATTTTTAGTAAGTTATGATGGCTACAACTTGGAGTCGGGGATTTTGGATTGCGGATTCTTTCTGGGTTTTCAGAAAGCTTCACAATGGTGTTGCATACATTTTGATCTGAGCAACTTTCCAAATTTACTATTTTTAGTAAATTCTATTTTTAGCAGTGGTCCAGTCAGCATCAGCTCAGCAAGCTTTCCTCTTCTAGCAGTTCAGTTGGTAATATTGATTTTGGCTTTAAGGTGCTCATTTTGGAGAGATAAGTTATTTTAAATTAATAATGTTTTATTTTCATCTTATGACCCCTTGGTCTAGTGTTACAACTTTAAGTTGTTTTAAAAAGGGGGACTTTGAGGGTGGTCATCTCATGGGGAATTATTTTGATATTTCTAAAGTAAAAAATGCACAAGGAGAAAGGTACGCCAACTTTGTTGAGGAGATAAATTTTAAATAAAAGTCAAAATTAGCTTTGAAAGTGGGACGCCTATGCTTGGAGGGAAATTGAAGTCAAATTCAAATTGGAATTAGGGTGCACTTTCTAGAAGTTTCTGGAGATTCCTTGTTGAGGTTATAAATGGAGACCTCTTCTCTTCATTTCACCATCTTATGTCTTGAGTAAAGTTATGCTGCCCGAATGGTATTTGGATTGCTTCGAGGAATGAATGCCTCCCAGCCTTGGCTCAACTTCTTGCTTGAAAGACAGCAACTAGTGGAGAGTTAGATTGTAGTTGAGTGAGATTTGTAGTGAGATTTTGCATTGTAGAAGTTGTTTTGCATTTGTAGTTCAGTTTCTTGTATTTTAATCAAAATTTGGAGTTGCTGATTTTGTATTGCAGAAGTTTATACTCATAAGTCTTTGGGCGAAGTTATTTTGGTTTTGGGTAGTTTACCCATGCATTTGCTAGCCTTGGGCGCCCCTCTATGCCAAGTTGCAGATTTTTTAGAGGTTTCTTGGATTTTATCTTATTGGTAGAACATTTCTTGAGGCTGTTCCATTCTGTTTTGCCTAGCAAGTGTTTAGAAAAAAAAATACTTCAATTTGTCATCTTTTTCTTTGTCTAGTCTTCATTGTCATCATCGTAGCTTTCATTTGCATCAAGTCTCATGTCATTCTGGAAAGTATTGAGTGAGTTGCGAGCATTTTAGTGGATTCTAGGGTTGCTGGCTATGCATATTGAGTTGTTGTTCTTTCATATCAGCTTGCGTAAAGTCTATTTTTTGAGTTGGGTTTGGGTTGAAAGTCTTTGTGATCATTCAGGAGACATTATACTATATTGCAGCATGGTTAGACTTTCTTATTCTATGTATTTGGCAGGCAAATCTCTAATTATTGTAAGCTGAACAGTAGTACTGTCAGCAATCTTACTTCTTCTCTGTTATTTCATTGTAATACCCGCTGGATAAGTGGAAGAGGCTGGCTTGCCGCCTATTTACTTTGATTTGCATTGTAATATCTTACATCTCCGCCCTATGGTAGCTCCATTCCCACTCCGAGTTTGAAAGCACATTCTGGGTGTTGAGCTTACTTTCAGCATAATAGAAGATAGGGATCCTCTGACCATATGCTCATCGTCATCTGGTGCATTCTTGGTTAGAGTTCTTTATTCAGCATTGCTTTGAGATCCTCTGACCATATGCTCGTCGTCATCCGGCGCATTCTTGGTTAGAGTTGAATTCCGCATCGTTTTGGTTTAAGTGCTAACCCTAATGGATGTGTGTTGCATTGCTTACTGTTATTGAAAATTTGAAAAAAATTGGTTTGGAATATTTCAGATATACGGATAGTGATTGGGGAGGCAGCATGGATGATAGAAAAAGAACTTCGGGATATATCCTTCATCTTGGATTGGGTGCTATCTCTTGTGCATCAAAGAAACAACCAATTGTGACACTCTCATCAGTTGAAGCAAAATATGTTGTAGCCACATCAGTAGCTTGCCAGGCAGTTTGGATGAGAAGAGTACTTTCAGATTTGGTGCATCCACAAGAAGAACCTACAAAAATTTATTGTGATAATAATTCAGCAATTGCCTTATCTAAAAATCATGTATTTCATAAACGGAGCAAGCATATAGATACACGATATCATTTTATACAAGAATTGGTGAACAATGGTGACATATATCTTGAGTTTTGCAGGTCCAATGAACAACTGGCAGACATCTTCACAAAGCCACTTGCAAAGAAGGTTTTTGAGCATCTCCGGGAAGGAATTGGAATAGCAGACATATATGGCAGTGAAGATTAAGGGGGAGTGTTGGTGACGTGGTTTGCCAGCTGTCTTCATTAATCTCCCCTACCTCTTCTGTCTATCTTCTCAACAACTGCATTAATTTTTTCTTCCCTCCTACTTTCTTCTTCAATGTTTCTAGACTTCTTTATTTTGTAGCGTATTCGAGAAACTTCCTCCGGTCTCTTTGAGATGATCTCTGTTTTGTAAAATGGAATGGAAAATACTCTGTTTTTGGAAGATAGATGAAGAGCATCGGCAGCTCTGTTCTTCACAAGGCATTAATATAAATCTCTGTTTCTATTTTTAAACAAAAACTCTGTTCTTTTTTAATATCTTTGGCTGTATGATGTATGTTGTGTTACCCTCATCTCCTACAATATAGTGTGAAATTTGAGCCTGAAACAAGTTGCACGCCTGCAAACCATTGTTGAGTTATCGGAAAACAAGTTTCAGCTGCTGTTTAATGGTAAACCAGCTACCGTTTAACAGTAAAAGCCTCCAAAATATCAGGTAAAAGCCTGATATATATTGATTTGACAACTGGATGGGAACATTCTATTTCCATTTGTAGTGTTTTAGTCAATTTGATGGCAACTTTTTTTTATTTGCATTGCTTTATGCTTTCAATCTGTATGCAAATATTTCATAATCAATAATACTTAATTTCTTTAAGAAAAAAATCTAGATTTGCTTAGGTTTATTTCATTCAATTATTTAACATTTATTATTAATTGTTTAATATAACCAAATGTAATTGGAATTTGCATACACAAACACATACTCTCTAACATATTAACATACATATAGTTTTCTATCAGCATAATCCTTGAACCTTCTTAGGTACAAGTGCTAATTGTGATTAATTGCTCTATTGCTGGGCATATACCTTGCGTGAAGTCAGTTTTATAATGTATGCTTTGAAATAGAAGAAAAAGCAGTCAAGGTTGCTGTAGAAACAGTTTTAGTGTTGTAAACGAACAGGAGACTCTGCTATGCTTTTCTGAGTAAAAGGAAAGAGCAGCAGCTCTGTGTTTGGTTTTATGTTATCAGACATTGTATGCTTTTTGAAATATATATAAATATATAACATTTTGCAGCTCATCTCTGTTTTTTATCTTTGTTTATATCTCTGTTATTTTGTTCTCTGTTTCTCCTTTGCCTCTTCCTTCATTGCCAATATTCCATCCTTATATTCAACCGTTTCATCATTGAGCATCTTGAGCAATTTTCTCTCTATAAAATTATCATTTGACGCCTCAATCACATTCCATGTGATCACCATACAAGCACTCAGAGATATAATACTTGATGTAGAATGCAACTCCCACGAAAAATAGCATACATAATCTTTTACTTTAGGCTTCATATGCTGGATACCACTTCTTTATTTCCTATTAGTACTGATAATCTGTTACTAGGTTCAACCTATGTATATCAATTGTCTTTCATTCTATCATAGGTGCTTGCTTGCACTTATGGATATATGACTAAAATTTCATACCAACAAGGAATCTTTCTGTTTTGATTCCATGGCCTCTCATGATTATGCTCAGGTTCTGGACAGAGGTCTGTGTTATATAAGAAAACCACATGATCCTTTTCTCACTGATTTGGGGACTTCACAATAGAAGACATAAATTCTTTCCCACATTTTGGGTTTACTTCAGCTTCCAATGTATGTTCTTGCAACTCTAACCTTGTATGGAAAGACTTAAACCCACCCATTAACATATTTATTTTTCCATGACATATTTTTATTATTGATTCGATAGCGCCGACTCTTGTTAAACAAGAGCCTACACCCACGTTCAATTATGCAATTAATGAATTGTCACACCCTATTTAATCCTTTAAAATTTCATGTTATAGTTTTTGACAAAACTTCTCTTTAAATTACACAAATGTAGAATGGTCTACGCTTCTATATATTTTGAGATACACCATCTTTTATGAGTTGCAATGAGGAAGAGTGCTGATAATGAATGAATGGTCTACGCTTCTATATATTTTGCAATACACCATCTTTTATGAGTTGCAAGGAGGAAGAGTGCTGATAATGGTTGTGGACTCTGGCTTTATGTCCGTTAATTACATTTGCTTAAAAGTTAGCAAAGCTTCCTAACAAAAACAATTACATGCATAACATTCAAGCATTGCAATTCATAATACCACATTTATTTGAGACCTTATATCAAACAATATGCAGTTTTCTTTTGCTTCCACAAGTCGCAGACATTTCTATCATTC
Source organism: Sequoia sempervirens (assembly GCA_007258455.2). NCBI lineage: Eukaryota > Viridiplantae > Streptophyta > Pinopsida > Cupressales > Cupressaceae > Sequoia > Sequoia sempervirens. Next base: position 216,761,269 of record VDFB02358134.1, read on the forward strand.
AAATAAAATCTCCTTTGATTATGCTTTGAAGGATGTTGATAACCCATTTTATATACTCACCCTTATGCTGCTTCAAAGGAAATTAGTTTCTAAAGGTGTGTCAGAAGTCGATGAGGTTTTAATAAACCTCCTCAGGCTTCGACAGAAGTTATAAAACCAGCCAAAAATAATGATGAATACCTTAATACAGAACTTTATCTGATAAACAATCATTACTGGGTTCATAGATTTGACTATATCCTCCACTTCTAAGCTGGTGAGTTTTGAGTGCTCAAGTGATTAGGCTACCCATTTGTCGAAAATTTGTCCGTTATTCCTCAAGGTAGTATTTGCCTCATCTTCTGCCTAATCAACATACCTTGTCATCTCTCGTGTAAATAATCTTGAAACCTCAACTGACATTGTAGCAATCAGTCTGTTTGGATCATCATATGGAGTAAGCCCAGCCATGGATTTGTCGGACTTGACTAGCTCAATTACTTTATCATCGTCGATATAATTTTCTCTGCATAACGACCGCCCTATGCATTTTCAGGTACCCTAAAGTGGCATAACCTTGTTGCATCATATCCTCCCTAGGATAAAACATAGACAATGCAGATTCCTTGTCGTCGGGTGGCAACAAAGGGATACCATGTAAGTCAAATCAGGGAAACAAATGAGCTAGAAGCATGGGACCAGCTTTATGTACGACCAACAATCTTTTATTCTCAATAGAAACCTTTCTTGCATACATCTGTTGCTCTTCCTCTGTAAAAAGCAAACCCATGTTTTCAAATAATCATTTATCTAGTGCATCAATAATATCTTTGTTGGAAATTACCTTTTGATCCTTCCTTACAGTCATAATAGTGGGGACGCATTGACAAGATTTTGTAAACCTGGTGTACATAATACAATCTTTTCAAAAATTACATCCTTTGCTAAGCGCTTGTTAGATGTGTGAACAGAAAAGATCTTTACACACTCTTCCTTTGCAGGCAAACCTATATACATATAGTTGGATGCGTTTCATAAATTCATCACCTAGCTCATCAGGTTGATTGTTGGATCTTAACAAGTGCTCTTCCGGATATCAGATGGTAAAGTTTCTGCAATGTACAAGGTTTCTGCCATTAAAGCAATATCAATTCTAAGACCAACCATCATCCTTCCACCAATTAATATTGATGGAGATGGTTCCAGAGCCATAAGAAGGGAACCTAAAAGAAAAATTGTGTTAGCAATAAACCTAAGACCTTTGAATAGCTTCAGGCAAATTCATCCCCAACAATTCACTGTCGGAAAATTCACCGCCAACAATTCACCATCAGAAAATTCACTGTCATGACAAATTCACCTCATGGAAAATTGACCACCAGCAATTCACTGCCATGGGTAATTCATCACATTAACACTTTTATTATCATAAATCAAATTTTCTAATTGTATATGCGATGAATTATTCATGGAGATGAATTGCTGGTGGTGAATTTTTCACATGGTGAATTTGCCATGATGATGAATTTTCCAATAGTAAATTGTTGGCAGCGAATTGTTGTCAGCGAATTTTCCTAAAGCCCTGTTGAACATCAACTACTGAGAGCAATACATCTGTGGCAATCTGCTCAATATTTTGTCAAATATAGTCAAGAGGATAAAGCTCATTAGTTTCCAGATGTATAGCTTTTGCTCATACTTCATCTAGATTGTGTACTACACACTACAAAGCAATATTTAAACAAGCATTCCTTATCAGTAGTTGTAATAAAATTAGGCTCTAAATCGCACCTATACCTGAGTAACTCGATCCCCATTAACCAGTTCCTTTTCATGATGATAAGATATTCCTGGATTACACAGGCCTTCTAGTAATGTGAAAGCTGGTTCAGGCGGAAAAGGAGCCTCACCCTGCAATTTGCTCGACGATTTGTCAGAAGGTGGTTGAGAATCTCGTAGAGCTTGAGACACAAGTGAAACAAGTTCATTTAGCTGAGACACAAAATGTTCGTATAGATGATAGAGAACATGCAACGTGAAATCATGTCCTCGCATACTCTGCTAACATTGCCCTTATAATACCAAAAGCGTATGAATATCCCAAATATTATCAGTATCGTGTGCATGAACGATATGGGCTTCCGAATAGTTCAGGAATTTCTTATGCTTCAAGAAGTTACGTTCATGTTGATTATCGCATTGATGAAACCTTTCTTGTTAAGCTTTGATGGATGTCCTAGAAGCTCGTGTGACGTTTTATGTAGAGAGGAGTTTTGAAACATATGTCGGGACTTTGATTGGTTCTCCCAATTATTTGGGAGGGTTTAAAATCTTAAACAATTGACTGTAATTTAAACCAAAAAAAAGGTTTTGATAACCATGTCGGTCCCGACAATGATTATAAAATTATTTAAAACTTCTAACAAACACTTCATTTTTAGAATTGAAGAGTTCTATAATCTTTGAAAGCTCCAATTTTTAAAATAAAATCCGGATACTCTTTTATTTCAACTTTGCAATAATAATTCTTGTGGGAAATTGGAAATTCTGTAATTTTTTATTGGAAGAACATTTTTGCACAAAAAATACAAGACCATTCATAATAACTTTTAAAAGAACCATGTTGATTTATTTTTCTCAATTATTAATGAAACTCATGCTTTAATTGCACAAACCACCTAATGGAAACTTGAAAAACTAAACTATCCTAAATAGAAAGGTATTTTGGCTTACAAAATTGCCACAACATGCTTAATTAATTTACACAAATGATTTCCTTCCAGCTTGAAAGGGTCTTATGATTTAATTGCTTTGGCTTGACAAGGTCAAACAACATGGAGAAACATGTGTCACAAATCTTTTGCAACAACATAGGAAAATAAGAATATCGAGTTTGACAAATGAGTTGAAACTTGAGTTGGTTAAACATACTTGGATTGACTGAGTTATCATAATGAGGTTCAACACATTACAAAATTTACCAATTTTGAGGCAAAATTTTAAAATTTGGTGCAATCAAATGTAGGGCTAACAACTAGCTCTAATTGGGGACAAGGACATTGTAGACATATCATGAACCGAGAATATTTGGCTAGGATCAATGCTTTAAATCCATTAGAATATAGAGTTAGGAAACTAACAAACCTTGACTAGTGAGAGAACCCTAACACAATGGTACACACGACTAAAAAAATAGAGACTATAAAACAGAAAAGAAAAAAATCCTACTTAACTTATGTACAATTTAAGGGACTCATACTACAAACTACTGCAAGATGATTACATGAATCCATTAATAGGTTGAGAGAAATAGGCACCTACGGGAAAAAACGGATGGTAAGAAAGGAGTGCCGAAAAACCAAACTACTAGGTTACAATTATTGTGGTGAGAGATCTAGAAATAATGTCTTGTAAACACTTTTAAAAAAATATGTTAGGCTCGAATATTCATTCTACATTATAGAATTTCAAATTTTGTAGGATTGAATTTATGTGGCCTTGTGTAGTATTATTGGAATATTCTTACATAAAATTTAGTAGACTACTATCCCATATTTGAGTAAACTCTTGATCAACGGAGTTAGAAGAAATTAACCCACAAATTGGACATCCCTTGCATAAACTATGTGATGATCTAACCCCTTGATGACTATCTATGAAAGTGCTTTCATCTACAATTACTAGAGGGTTAAGGCTATATCTTCACCATAAGCAAAATCATAATTTTAAGCCTCCAAACACCAACTTGGAATATAGGCATCATGGGAGAGTTCAGATCATTACCAACTCCCTTAGGTTCAAATTTGAGTTATCCAATTTTTTTATTTCTTCTTTCATTGTTATGTACTTCACTTAATGAATGAACATGATAATAAGTAAGAGGATGAATGGAATGAACTAGAGTTTGCATAATAGTATATTTAAAGTGAAAAGACAATAGGATGATTCATTACAGGTCTTCGTGTAATATTTCCTCTTCATAATATTCGTCAAGAAAATGGAATTCTTTATATGACAAAGTATGAATGTTTGATGATTCACCTTCAAATAATTTTCATTCAAAATTATCTTTGATTTCATTATGCCTCCCCATGTGCATTCATTCCAAGGAATTTGAAAGTTTCATACTTAGTTTGCATAAAAGTCTGGGACAGATCACTTGATTTATTTTTATTTTCTCTCTCTAAGTTGACCTTCAATATTTATTTTCACAAAACTATTCACTGAATCTATGTCAATAGTTTCAAAATATAAATAATTATTTCTTTGGAGTTCTAAGAAAAATACATTAATGAGTATTTATTTTTGTTTTCCTCCTTATTGTTCATGTTGTCAATATTGTCTAATATTCATTACACCTGAACTAGTCACTACATTTCTTGGTTGAATATGATGGTTGTCCATATTTCCCTAGGGAATAGAAGAGGAATTATCACTTTAATCTTTGAGGGAGATTTTTGAACCACCATCACTAATATCAATGTATAAATCAATGTTACAAGACTCAAACTTGCCTTAGGCTTGATGTCCAAACTTGGTATAGACTCAACAAAGACTTTGAAAATTGAAAAGCCCATAAAATTTAGAGATTTTCAAGGATTTAAAACTTGTTTCATGCACCCTTTAATAAGTAAACCTTAAAGAAACAATAACCTCATCAAATAGAAGCTACTTTGATCGAACATACACAACAATACATTGATCATATAAGTATAAACATAAATTTAAGGTGAAGGGAATAACAAATTTAGAATTTTAGATATATAAATATTGTCAAATGAATACAAAACTCATGGAATATAAAATCCATGGCATTAAAATTTTGAAAAAAAAACAAAAAAAAGAAGTCTATGGCTCAAAGGAGCTTGCATCACTTGGCCCTCCTATGTGGGCATCTGAGATAGTTCCTAAATGATGATGGAACCATGATATTTTTTTGTGTCTCAGTGATACTTACACCAACATCCAAGGTGTATACTCATGCTCTATCCTCCTCCTCTATAATTTCCACTTCATATGCCTCTCTATCCTCCTGGTCAACCCAATCAAGGTCCTCATCACTAAAGATAGGATCCTCAACCTCAGTGATCCAATCTCATTTTGGATCAACCTCCTCTATAGTGAGGTGGGTTCTAAGTTGTACTACCCCAAATCTATATATGGTGAAGGTAAAGGTTATATAATGAATATAAAAAAAAAACATTTAACCTGTACACTGATAGTCTATTGTTCTTCTTGGAGTGTATGTGCTCAAACATACTCCAATTACACTCATAACTTGGAGCATTACATGGTTGGATCAATACTTGAACCACAATCCTCTGAAGAATTATTACCTTAGAACCAAATCTTTCCCACCATGCATATGAGATGAGAAAAAGAAGAAAATCAATCTTCTTGTCCAACTTTAATTTTTAATATTTAATGTCAATAGTGGCATAATGTGATGGTTAAGTTGTGATTTTGTTATTCTTTCTATCAAGGTATAAACCCCATTGGGGTGTTATTGTTGAATGTTTATATTAGGGATGAGGTCCCCCATTTGTGACATCACTAGTTCAGAGCTCTAGGTCAAAATAATTCACCCCTTTTAAAAAAATTTCAATATTTAATAATAATGTAAAAAAAAAACTTAAATTATGCCCTTAATATATTTTTATCTAGCTACAATGTCAACTAAGTTTCCTTGCATATATCTTCTACAAATAAATATCCTTGTGTAAGTCTAAATATCTCAATATTGGTGACTATTTATGCTCCAACACTAGAATTAAGAATCATTTGTTCTATGACTATGTATATCCCACTTAGAACCTCCTCATTCACATTGAAATCATGGTGAAATTAGAATTTTGGATTGAAGAAATAAGCGATTGTGTGTAGGGGATTTTGAAGCTTGAGGTTCCATTATCTATCAATTAATTCCAAATTGGGTGATACTTATCCTAAAACCCACATAAATGGATCTGTATAAGAGTGAATTTGCACCCTATGTGCAATTCTCCTTTTTTCCATTGTCCACCTTAGAAAACCAAGTCAGAGGTTTAATTCCACCTAAGCCCGATGTTGGCATCACACTTGGTGCCTATTTTGAGCATCGATGGAGGTGTTTCTATCAGAGACACCCGTACGATGTGCAGACGTTTGCATGGTGCACTTACATCCCTAGAAGATTCATGTGACTGAGCCAACATAGGCATTACTCTTCTCATTGGCAGTGAAGTTGTAATGCCTCCTTTGGATGACCGACCTGAATATGGTCATTTTCTTCCTTCATTCCTTCATAACCATTCATTTTGCACATTCACTAAAAAATTCTTCAGTAGATCAAGAGTCTTCTAGCATTCAACTAAACTCCATTCTATCACTCCACAAGCTCACTTTCACTCACTTCAAGCATTTCAAGCATTCCATTGTAGCAATATCTCACTCTGTCAACTTGGTAGAGCACGTTTGGGACCACGCCATTGCAACAAAGGCTTGAATTCCTCTCATTTCTCCCCCAAGTAGCCTTGAGTGCTCTTGGTGGAGGTGGTAAGCTTCCCTCTCCTCTCCTCTATCACTTGGTTGAGTAGCATAGCACTACTTTGTAGTGTTTGTATCCCCTTTACTTTATTGCTTCTTTATCTTGTTTCCTTAGCTATCTATGGAGGTGGAAACACCTAAACGGGGGTCTGATGAGGCAAGCCCCTATATAGCCACCCAACATTTTCCCTCTTTCTATGTGCAGGAGTACGTGTTCTTCGAAGGATCAGCTGGTGAACGAGCTTCTTGGTAAGATCCTCCTTGCCCTTGTCACTCTTGTATTTCTACTTTACAAAATTAGAGAATACTTTTTTTATTTGTTAGTGTCATTCTGGCCCTTTAGTTAGTCAGTTGGGACGTTAGTCTTTTTAGTAGGTTTGACCTTGTCTCTTCTATTGTCTGGCCATACGGACGCTAGCGCACTTTAGAGATGCCAACACACAAGTTTTAGAGACACCAGCATGTCGTGCTATTGTCCAAAGACTGTGCTTTCATCTTCGGACAAAGAGCTCCCTAAGATGTATAGTTGAACCTAAAAACTGGCTCGCCTAGCCCCGCATTGAAACTTGGGATTACAGAGTGGTTGTAGGACATCATAGTTCTCATCATTCTCATCTTTATAACCCTAAACATTGCACTTAGCTGAGGTAAGTTAGGGCAGCCTCTCACATCTTGACCCTTCATGACCTGGGGTATTGCACACGGTAGTCCCCCTCTCTTACATTTTTGGTGAACCTGACATGAACCAATGTCTATTCATCTGTTAGTGATTGGGGCTTCCCTTGGGTATTTCGTGATTGTTGTGTCCTTGGGTGTTGTGAAAGTTTATGAGCATCACAACCCAATCCACAAATTTTGGGAATATCATGAGGAGAAGTGTACATAACCTCCCGATGGATAGGACGAAGGTCTCGCTTGGTCTCTCTATACCCTATTCTATAGTCTTGTCATTAGCTTGGTTGCGCAGGAGTAGTTATCGAGGAATGAGATGGGATTCGCTGATGAAACTGATCACATTCCCACTTCTCCTGCATCTCCCACACCATCATCAGTGGATGAGCATGAGGCCATTCAAATCCCTGCTGAATATGTGTCCGCCCTTGCAAAAGGGTTAGGTGACCTTGAAAACCATTTGGAAAGAAATCTGAAGATGGCTAGAGCCACTCAGGTTGTTAGTGAACTAAAGCATATGATGGTTAAAGATCAAACAGGCGTAGAGCTTCTAAGTAGTCTCTTCAGTCTTTCCAAAGCATGCATTCCTTTAGGCAACCCTAGCTTCATGCAAGGAGTCACCTTCAAAGAGCGTGAGGGACAATTAGGGGTATCAATGCCTCCCACTTCTGTCTACATGGCTGATGCGGTCCCTTCGATTAGTATCCCTTCCATTCCTAATCAATTGGAAACTATCAAGGTGAATAAGGTCCAGTTGGGCTTTAGATTTACCCCTTCTATCACCTCTGGTGGTGGAGGTTTTGATGGAATAGGTGGTCGAGGTTTTGGTAGTGGCGGTAGATTCGGTAGCTGAGGTGGTGCTGGCGGAGGTAGTTCCGGTAGAGGTCGTGGTGGTGGTTCCAGTGGAGGCCCTACTAGCGGCGGCGGCTTTGGTAGTGGCTCTAGCAGAAGTCACACCGATGGCAGTTCTAGAGGTGGACTTGGCAGTGGTTTTGAAGGAGGTTCCTCTAGCCCTCTATCTTCTAACAACCCTATTCTAAACACTCTGCTTTAGAACATGGTTAAGATGCAGAGCCAGTTGGTGAACCTTTCCCAGGCCTCTGCCTAGCCTATCTTCCAACCTTTCTTTTGACATAGCCCATTGCCAGTTGCTATCTTGAACACTCCCTTCCCTTAGGGAATGGAGATACCTAAATTTGAGAAGTTTGGTGGGAAAGGAGATCCCCAGACACATGTGTCTACCTTTAATGCCCTTTGCACTGACTTCTTCCATCATGATGCATTGATGGCTAAACTATTCCCTTGATCTCTCAAGGACACAACACTCGAGTGGTACTGTTCCTTGCTTGAAAATTCTATTTTCTCATTTGATCAACTTGTAAATCAGTTCCTTAGACAATTCCAAGCAAACATCGGGCTGAAGATAACCTTTTTGGATCTCATCCAATGTAAGCAAGGAGATAATGATAAGATTACTGATTTTATAGCGCATTATCAAGCACTTCTTTCACAAATATCATATCAGTTGCCCGATTCTGATGTGCAGAAAGTATTCATACAAAACTTACAAAGGCCTTGGTAGGAGAAGTTCTCCCTTCTGAAATACCCTTCTTTCGTGCATTTTTCTACGGCCTTACGAGAATACTAGTAGATGGTTGCTCAGTTCTGGGGATCCTCCTCACGCTCTCATTATGAAGAAAAGTCCATCGTATCAATCTCTAGGAAGGGTAAAGCCATTGCGAATGTAGTAGTCACTGTTGATGACAATGGACTCAAATGCAACCGGAAATTCACAAAGTTGTCTGAATCTTATACTTCCATCTTGCAGAAGTTGTTGAAGGATAAGATTGTAACTTTGTCGATCCCTAAGCCTGTTAATGAACCTTACCCTAATAGGTATGATGGGAGCACTTATTGTCAATACCATCATCTTAATGGACATGGTACCAAACAATGTATGTGGCTGTGTCACGAGATATAGGACCACATCGAGGACAATACCATTCATCTCGATGGGAATAAAAATAACACTAACAAATCAGTGGCAAAGGAAAATAGTGAATTGCAGATATGCACAGACTTGTTTCTGTTACACTCTGCTAACATGATTGTTGATCCCACTGATTCTATCACCCAGCTTGAGGCCTATGTTAATATGGTCACGGTAACTTCCATTGTTCCACCTGCATCTAGTTCGTCGAATATTACATTTACATCACAAGATTTACCCTTGAATAACAAACCTTCACCTCTCTACATTCCTGCTCATGTCAATGGTAACATTGTGACAAGAGTCTTAATTGACCCTGCAAGCCATGTGAATGTTATTACTGAAGAAACATTAGTATTGAAGTCACCACAAAAGGAAAAATATGAAGAAACAAAATATACCATCCGTACTCATGATGGTATGAGTCTTAAACCTTATGGCTCGATCACTTTTTCTGTCCTGGTTGGACCTAGGACTATTGACACAATCTTTGATGTAATCCCAGAGTCAGATCTATTCATAGTGAAGCTAGGAATTCCCTAGTTAGCTTCCATAAATGGGATCGCCTTCGTTATCCACAAATGTTTAAAATTTTCCCACGAGGGTGTCGTGCATTTAGTGCATGACACTGGATATCAGCCCTTGGTATCTCATGGTGGATTTTCATTGGATCACTTCTAGCCCTCTCTGGTCAGTTTGCTTCCTCCAAGGATGGACCTACTTTACAAGAACTATGTGAAGTATAAAACTAGGGGCAAAGGGGATCCAAAGCTGACCCTTCCTGTGACAGAGCAATCAGTTGCCTCCTCTTCCCAGGAAGAGAAGAAGAAGCACGTGCCGACTACTATTCCTTCCCCGAAAGGGAAGGAGAAGTCCATGCTGACACCCTCTCCTTCCCACAAGGGAAAAGAGAAGGCTATATTTTCTACTCCTTCCCCGAAGAAAGAGGAAAAGCCTATGATGGCTCACTCTGCTTCTCACAAAGGTACAAAAAAAGTGACATTTTCCTGGACTACCATGTCCTCTCCCCTTTCTTGGGAAGAGTACTAGATGAGCAGACCCAGTGGCTACCCACTGAGTCTAATAATCCCTCCTTGGCATAGGCCCAAGATTAGGATCGTGGATCTCCCTAATGAATTTCCTGGATCGTGGTATTATTTATACGACAAAAACAAACATTCTCATAGAGAATTTGATCTGTGACCTCCTACCGCTCTTGCTTCCAAGAGAGTGAGTTGAAAGAGGCCTACTATCAAGGCTCTCGAGTCAACTCCTCCTGTTGCTCCTCAACCTATTCCCCCTGCTCGCATACAGGAACCTATTTCTCTACTTGAAAAGACCATAGTGGACATCCCTATAGTTGAGCAGGAACCTCTTGTCCCTTCGCAAGCTCTGGATTCTAACTCTAAGAGCTATAGAAACTACCTTGCACATGAGCGCAAGCTCCAGCGAAAGGCTCTCCTGGCCGAGCAGGCCACCTCACAAAAAAAGGAGGAAGGAACAACCACTCCTATTTTAGGACCTCCTACATTGTCTTCTTCCTCCCTTCCTTCTGTTTCTCTTTAGTCTGATTTTCTCCCAACTTCCATTGCAAATACGAATGCACCTAACCCTAAACTGGTACAGTTTTTTATCGCTCCTTCGACAGAGCCACCTTTGTTGATGTCCGTCTCGGACATCCAGCCCATCCCAAAACCCATGGATATGGTTAACACTTCGGTCATATCCATTGCAATTCATTATTTCTTTTCCTCTGCACCCCTAGCTTCATCTGTGGGGAGTTCATCTCCTCCAATGAAGAAAAAGGCGGAGGGTGGTCCTTCTAGCAATGAAGAATGTAAGAGGATTCCACCTTCTTCGCAAGGTGGTCCTATGATGACTTGTTTTTTCCTTGTGATAGAACCAATCCTGGCTTCCCCTGAGTTTGTCACTGCTCCCGAGTCATTCAAAAAACTTAGCAGTGAACCTCAGACACATCCTACCTTGTATGTTGAGAATAGGCATGGTGCTCCTATGGGATGCATGTTTAATTCCATGGATGAGGTCCCGACCTTGTTGGAAATCTTCGCAAAATCGCTAACCTTGACTCCACAAGAGCTCGACGGAGAGGACCTCAAGGGGCCCTCTACCTTATCCTTTGTTGTGGGAGGGCCAGATGCCCCTCCTCTTAACATCCCACCATTGTAGGCTCATCCTCCTTCCCCTTATGAGGATTTAGATTGGGAAGCAGGTGACCTCTTGGCCAATCAGTGTTAGGAGGAGGCCCCTTTTCTTGATCTTGTGTGTTTGTGTGTTTTGTGATGTGTTCCCCTGTACTCATGCTATGTGTGCCTGGATGACCCTCATCACCCCTATTGGTGCTTGGATATAGGCATGGTTTTTGTGTCGTGAACCTTCTTCTATTTGTATCCTAATTCTTCCATGTTTGTACTTGAATTTCAATAAATTGGGGACGATGCAAAGCATTGGGGGCATTTAGGCTTCCCTTCCATGTTGACCTAACTTTTTATTTTTACTTTGTTTTATGTGCATTCTTCCTGATCTAGTTGGGGATTGATGATCTTTTGCCTTGCATTGCGGTTACCTATTATTATTATATGAGCTCAGAAAAATTTGACCCCACTAAACCAGATCCCCCTATGTCCTTTGTTTGTATTTTTCTTTTCTCTTTTGCTTTCTCTTTATCTTTCTCTCTTCTTTTCTTGAGTTGTCCCTCCTATGTGTGACAATACTCTTCTTTAACACTTCGGTTTTTAGAAAATAAATTTGTTACCGACAAATTTTTTCTTGAAAGCCTTCACAAACTTTACCTTAGAATCACATTCTCAACTCAGAACCCTAACGAAACATGTTTCCTTCATCATGGGTTTGTAAAGAAAGGACTTGAAGACCTTCCTCCAAAGTGGGAACTGATTTTACTTCCCCTCACGTGGTAGCATGTCCTTCCTTTTGAATTCCTTGATGGCGAATTGCTCTAAGAAGAACAACTGCTTTTGAATTGTGTGTCCCTTGAGTGGACCCTCCCTTCTTCCTCATAGAGGGTTCCCAAGGGATCCTTCCTTCAAAGGCCTTTATGATGAATGGATTCTTTCACATCTAGCTTGGGGGCAGCCTAACTAGACCTTACTTTTCAAACAATGCATCCCTTGGGTGGATCCCTCTCCGTTTGAAGGGTTCTCGAGGGATCCCTTTGAAAGTCTTACTTATTGATGGTTTATGTGACCAGACGCTTTTGACATGTTTTATTTGCAGGTAGACGTGTCGCTGCTTCCTGACTCTATGGAGTCTGCTTTCTCAGGTTCCTCCATGAGAGAGATCTTGGGGGATACCTCCCTACAAGACTGAGAACTTGTAGGGTGCTTTCCTTTGAGCTTCCTCCATGCGAGAGATCTTGGGGGTGGCTCCCCTATAGGACTGAGAACCTATAGGGTGCTTCTTCAGGTGTTCTTCATGCTTGAGTTTGTGGAGAATACCTCCCCTGTAGGATCAAGAACCTATAGGGCACTTCTTCGGGTGTTCTTCATGCTTGTGTTCATGCAGAATACCTTCCCTGTAAGACAGAGAACCTGTAGGGTGCTTCTTTTGGTAATCTTCATGCTTGAGTTCATGGAGAATACCTTCCCTATAGGAATGAGAGCCTATAGGGTGCTTCCTTGGGGCTTCCTTCATGCGAGAAATCTTGGGGATTGCCTCCATGTAGGTCTGCAGGCTTGTAAGATGCTTTGTTGTTCCAACTTCATAGTTTCGAGTAGCTATGGAGTCATTTTCCTTTCTTGTACCTTCAGGTATGCCAAACCAAGTACTACTTCCTCGACGATTCATGTATACTTTTCTAACCCTACACTCTTCTTGATCTACTTTACCGAGCACTCACTGGTACTCATGCTCGCTAAAGTGGGGGAAAAATGTATAAGAGAGAATTTGCACCCTATGTGCAATTCCCCTTTTTTCCTTTGTCCACCTTAGAAAACTAAATTCAGAGGATTAATTCCACCTAAGCCTACTGTTGGCATCACACTCAGCGCCTATTTTGAGTGTCTAAGGAGGCATTTCTATCAGAGATGCCTGCGTGGTGCGTAGATGTCCACGTAGAATGCTTATGTCCCTAGCAGATTCCTACGACTAATCCAACAGAGGTGTTACTCTTCTCATTGGTAGTGAAGTTGTAATGCCTCCTTGGGCTGACCCACCCAAATATGGCCATTTTATTCCTTCATTCCTTCATATCCATTCATTTTCCACATTCACTAAAAACTTCTTCAGTAGATCAAGAGTCTTCTAGCATTCAGTTGAACTCCATTCCATCACTCCACAAGCTCACTTTCACTCACTTCAAGCATTTCAAGCATTCCATTGCAACAACATCTCACTCTGTCAACTTGGTAGAGCACGTTTGGGACCACGCCATTGCAGCAGGGGCTTGAGTTCCTCTCATTTCTCCCCCAAGCATCCTTGAGTGCTCTTGGTGGAGGTGGTAAGATCCCCTCTCCTCTCCTCTATCACTTGGTTGAGTAGCATAGCACTACTTTGTAGTGTTTGTATTCCCTTTACTTTATTGCATCCTTATCTCATTTCCTTGGTTGTCTGTGGAGGTGGAAACACCTAAATGGGGGTCTGACTGAGGCATGCCCCTATACAGCCACCCAACATTTTCCCTCTTTCTGTGTGCAGGAGTACATGTTCTTCAAAGGATTAGCTAGCGAACGAACTTCTTGGTGAGATCCTCCTTGCCCTTGTCACTCTTGCACTTCTACTTTACAACATTAGAGAATACTTTGTTTATTAATTAGTGTCATTCTGTCCCTTTAGTTAGTCAGTTGGGCCATTAGTCGTTTTAGCAGGTTTGACCTTTTCTCTACTATTGTCTGGCCATACAGATGCCAACGCAATTTAGAGATGCCAGTGCACCACGTTGTTGTCCAAATACTGCGCTTCTGTCTTCGGATAGAGAGCTCCCTGAGATGCAGAGTTGAACCCGAAGACTGGTTCGCCTAGCCCCGCATTGAAACTTGAGATTGCAGAGTGGTTGTAGGACATCATAGTCCTCATCATTCTCATCTTTATAACCCTAAACATTGCACTTAGTTGAGGTAAGTTAGGGAAGCCTCTCGCATCTTGAATAAAATTGTGAGCTACAACTAATGTGAAACATTAACATAAGTAATTTTAAACAAAAAAAGAAAATAAAATTAAAATATGAATAAAAATTGAATGTAAAATTAGACCCACCCCTATAATCTCCATGGTTGATACATAGAAGATTTTCTCATCAAAAATCCAATTAGCCACATCAACCCCTACATTGGTCTTAGCATATGATGAGGAAATATACTCTTCACTAACAAACATGCACCTCAAAGCTCCCTTTACTTGAAGCAAGGATTGTAATGTGATAAAATTGATTGCAAACTGAGTTATTCCAAGATGAGCCAACTCCTTCTTCCTTGTGAATTACGCCATTAAAACCACTCATGATTGTACATGCATTTAAAATTATTTTTTGATGTCTCCACACATGGTTTGATCCATGGAATACTTCCAAGATCCTCCATACAAGGTCAAGGCAATGAGAAGAACAAGGAATCTAGAATAGTGATGGGTGCCTATCCATAAGTATTCTACTTGCAACAACATAATTTTTTGCATTACTTGTAACTAGTTGTACCACATTATCCTCACTCATCTCAACCAAGTTTTTCTCCAAAGCTTCACAAAGGAATTCAACATTTTTTGTGTTTCTTGAAACATCAATAGATTTTATAAACATTGTGCCACCTAAAAGAGAAACAAAATTAATGATTCAGTAAAGTATAAATTAAAAATATTAATCACTAAATCAATGCATTTCAGGAAGTACAATCACCTGAGGAAGAAACAAGGAAGTTTAGCAATGTTTTATTTCTTCTAATTGTCCAACCTTCAGTCATGATGGTGCAACATTCTTCCTCCATATCTATCAATGCTTGCCAATTATGAATCTCACATCAACCACCTTTTAAGGAAAAATGGAACCTTTTATCTCCTCATGATTAGGGGTTTTGAACCCCACCACATAAATAGTAATGGAAACAACAATGTTTTTCCAATAAGGCGACCTAACAAAAATAAAATAATTATTGTAAAACTGAGAGTTTAAATTTGAATTTGACAAAGAATCAAGCTATATATATTTTTAAAAAAAATCTTTGGCTGTGTGGAATGGAATGGTGCAACAAAACTAAAAGTCTCCAATTACACGTTTAGTTGCATCATGTTTATATTTTTTCTAACCCATGCTCTCAAGTGATGGTTGGGAACTTGAAGTAGTGTGTGGAAAAATATATTAATCTAACCTAGATGCTCGAACTCTAGGCCCAATTCTAACACTATCACTACCAATAACCATAACTATACTTGAATATGGATGAAATGAAGAAATGGAAGATGAATCTCCAGTTCCACTAGTGGCTATCATATCCTCTATTTGCCTCTTTTTTAGTTCATTTTGTTGAATGCATAAGAAAAATGAGATGGGGGGTGAATCAGTTGTCCCTTAAAACTTCAAAACCCTCATACACATTCAGATTCACATTCATTCATTAAACCCTTAAATCTATTATGATGAATTAGCATGAAAAGAAAAAAACTAAAACTAAAACAACTTAACTCCATGCACAAGAGAACACCAATTTTATGTGGAAAATTCAAGAAGGGAAAAACCATGGTGAGGATTAGCTCACAATATAAAGTAATATCAACACCAAATACAACAGGGCTCATTGTCAAAGGGCTCACTACCCAAAGAAGAAAGGATCACTACCAAAAAAGAAAAGAAGATGGAGAAGAAATGCTACACAACGAATAGCATATCAATGCAACAAAGAATCCACCACAATAACATCAACACCTTCACATCCCGATTGAAGAATTGTAGAAACCTTTTACTCACTACATCCAATAATCTATGATATGAAAGCTCACACTGCACATCTCAATTTCACACTCTACAACTCTGCACTTCACATAATTCGTATATTTCACATATATCTCAACATCCTTCAAAAACTCAACTCATACTTATGCCATACTCAACCTTGAAACCCTTCCCCAAGGTTGGCTATGCACATCAACCATGCAAATTCAAAATAGGTCAATGCCAAAGCACTTCCGTGCTAGGTAGAAGTAAAAATGGACCACATGACACCTTATTTGGGATCCAAACCTATAACACCACACAACCACACCCTTCTATAAATAATATTTATTCATCACAAGTAGTGTAAGAACCAAGTTGATTGTTACCAGTGTAAAAACCATTAAAATTTGAAGTACATGCTTCCTCAAAACCAAGGAAGATGTATGTGAACCATACACCAAGCTTGAACATGATCTAGAATATTCCTCAAGTACTTTGAAATCCAACAGACTCCTTTGCAACAATTTTCACCTAAAGAATGTATGCACCCAGTACACTCAAACAACTCTTCTATACACTGTGACTTGAGAAACTGACTTCCGAAGCACCAAGCCTCAAACCACTTTGATTGAAAAAAGATACCAACACTATCAACACTTTCTTAGATTTGCAAGACCTGAAACACAACTACGGAGAAATGCAGAGAAAAAACATTTCTCCTAGACACCTCTGCAATGTGTAGTTCACACATTGGTGAACACAACTTCTTATGTACAATGATCTATCACAACAAATTTTGGATATTGTAAGATGGGGTTAGAAATCAAATATAATAGATAAAGTGACAGCCCACACTTCTAAACTATTAAACCACATCCAAACAAGAGAAAACAAAGTAAGCATAAGGAAAATAAAACATTAAATTAAAATACTCCCCATGCTTGAACTTGAATCACTTCTCTTGCTCTCCTATTTTTCCTTTTGCAAATATGCCCTCAGATTTGTAGTGTGACTTGTGCAAATACTTGCAAATGATAAGTAGAAAGTTGGAGAAGAATAGCTGTTTAGCTGAAAATGAAGGAAGGTTGCTTTTATAGACAAACCTTCAAATGGACGGCTGAGATTAATCCTCTAGAAGGATTCCAAGATCGATGGTCTAGAATTGATGCACCAAGAATATGTTATTCTTGGAGGAATCATGACAAGAAGACATGCAAAGAGATGCAGGGCATGATAGACATGTAGGCTAGGATAGGCATGCAAGGACATGCAGGGACATGCAAGCTATGACAAGAAATGAATGTTATGACAGGGGATCTTTGACCAAGTGGTGCATAAATAATTTATTTTAAATTATTTATTCGAAAATGTTGGAAATGGACAAGTGGAAAATAAATTATTTATTCAAATAATTTATTTGAAAATAAAAGAAATGGACAAGTGGAAAATAAATTATTTATTCAAATTATTTATTTGAAAAAATGAAAAGAGGAGCATTTAATTAAATTTATTAATTTAATTAAATGGAGAGATAGAAATTAGACCTTAAATAATTAATTTAGATTAACTATTTAATTAGGAGAGGTGGCATGGGATAGTTAAATGATTTTAATAATTATTTAACTATGGAAGAATTAAAGGACCATGAATAGATAAATAATTAATGGTAATTATTTAACTATAGATGAAAGATGACAAAATAATTAAATAAATAATAATCTATTTAACTATTGAAGAAGAGGGAGAAATTAGTGACACAATTAAATAATTTTAATTGATCAAGATAGAATAAATATTAGAAAGTGAATTAATTAAATAATTATTAAAAATTATTTAATTAATAGAGGAATATAATCAAACATAATTGAATAACTAAAATTATTATCGAAGGACGAGGATGAAGAAAAATGACACTTGAAGGCTTAGGACATTTTTATGTGTCTACATTTTGCCCCTCTTTGTCATAATGCAGCCTGTCACATTGTGACAAAGAAAAATAAGTCAAAGTCATGCCCCAATGCAAAATAAGATGAGGAAGAATGACGAGGAGGGTTACGGTATGCCCCCTCGAGAGGACAAACGGGTTCCAAGAACACAGGTGTGCTCTCAAAATTGATGAGAAGACTAGAGGATGAAAGACAAAAGAAATGTTAGCTTGGAAGGGGATGGATATTAGCGTGGAAGAGAAGGGAGGATGAAGATGGAAAGCTAGATGAAAAAAAAGGATAGGGGAACCAACTTTCATGTACTTACATTTTTATATTTATCATCATTGGGCAGATTATTGTAATGGCCAACAAACACCATGATATGACGTAGACCAAGGTGTGCAAGGTTGTACCATCACGTGAGATAAGCAGTCACAGACAAGGATGATCATGACTCATACAAAAAGGCACATTTTCCCCAGTCTTTTGGCATAACCAACCACAAGCAGAAAAAAGATGAGAAAGACAAATCATGAAACGTCGTTGCTTCTCTAAATCCTATTTCCAGGACATCCTCGAGAAACTAGCAACATGATTACCAAAAAGGACAAAATAAAGCCAAAACCATCATCATGATACATCGTTGCTTTTCTAAATCCCAGAGTTAGGACATCACTGAGAAACTAGTAACATGAGTGTCAAAAGACAAAACAAACCTCATGATATGTCATTGCTTCTCTAAATCCTGTTGTCGAGATCTCGCTGAAAAACTAGTAACATGATGAAAAATCAACAGACAAGTGCCAAGTGTTTTCCAAGTGTTTTAATGTCAAGATTTCTGGTTTGATGTCGAGATGCCAGGGTGTCAAGGTTTTGACGATGCCAAGATGACGAGTGTCGAAGATTGCCAAATTCAGGAAGGACACATCCTGAATAATGTTGATGTCAAGAGGAGAAACCCCCAAAAGTCGAGAGGATCCCTCAAAATTCCAGGTGACAGTGATGATGCCTAGGAAGGACACATCCTAAGGCATAAATGATGGGGGTTGTTCTTCAGAAGGACACATCTGAAAGAACATTGATGTCAAGAGGAGTAGTTCTTAAATGTCAAGAGGATTGCTCAAAATGTCAGATGACGATGACGATGCCTAGGAAGGACACATCCTAGGGAATGATTAAATGATGGGCTACCCTTCAGAAGGACACATCTGAAGAGTAAGCAAGATTTGACTAGCTTGACTAAGTTTGACTGAGATTGACTGATTTTGATATGCCAAGATGATTGTCATGTTCCATTGACAGATTATCAAAGTTCACTTGGGTAGATTGTTCATTCAAGTTTAAAGACTGTTTCATGTGTGTGAAAAAATTGTGCAATGAACCCTAATGGACTGACCTAGTGTGGCCTCGGGGGCCCATCGACAGATGGCCTTGCCTACGTCATGCACTCAGAGACCTCGTAGTTCGACACGACCAAAGACTTTGTCTTGTTGACGAAAGATTGAGTCATGATTTATTTTGACAAACCTAATAGGGCTGACCTAATGTCTTGGGGGCTCGAAGATGAGTCTTGTCTACGTAGCAAATGCGCAGAGACAACGTAGTTCGACAATGACAAAGACTAATCAAGACTTGAATTGACGTGCCTGTGTTGACTGACATGATTCCGTTTTGGAAGTTTGTGTTTTCTTCAGGACATTTTTCAATTTTGAGGTCTTTTTTCAAGACATTTTCTAATTTTTAGGTCTTTTTTCAGGACATTTTCTGGTTTTTAGGTCCTTTTCAAGACATTTTCTGATTTTTAGGTCTTTTTTCAGGACATTTTGTGATGTTTAGGTCTTTTTTAGGACATTTTCTAATTTTTAGGTCTTTTTAGGACATTTTTTGATTTTTTAGGTCTTTTTTCAGGACATTTTTTGATTTTTGTAGGTCTTTTTTTAGGACATTTTCTAGTTTTTTATGTCTTTTTCAGGACATTTTATGATTTTTAGGTCCTTTTTGAAGACATTTTCTGATTTTTAGGTCTTTTTCAGGACATTTTCTGATTTTTAGGTCTTTTTTTAAGACATTTTCTGATTTTTAGGATCACGTGTGGTATCCACTGCAGTCTCATGATAAAAGTTTTTCCCTAGTCAAGTTGAGTATGAGCCAGGGAAAAATGAAATGTAAAGAAAAGGCATGACTAGCATGGACAGTGGACAATATGCAAGACTTGATTTCAACTATTGTCAGCCATGGATAGAAATATCATGATATTAGGAAAAAGTGTTATGACGAATGTCAAAAAAGAGTATGTTCATTAGGGACAAAGGTAGATAGAGTGACAGTAGATGGCACAAAAATGACTGACTACACATGGCACCTGTTTGCTAGGTTTTCACCATGGTACTTATCCAAAGCACCTATTTACCAGGTTTTCACTATTGGACGAATTATTTCTCTTTATTTTTGTCTCTCTTTTTTTTTTTTTCTTTTTTGGTTTCACCAAGATGCCTGTTTGCCAGGTTTTCATCAAGGTGATATTTTTTTTGATTTTTCCATTTTTTTGTATTTTTATTGGTTTTCAGACAGGCTTTCTAATGCTATGCATAGAATTTGCGCAAATGTAGACTATTGATTGGCTCTGTCAACTATTCACCTTCAGGAGTAGCTAACTGATATGCTCCAGAACCAAATGATGCTATGATGATGTAAGGGCCCAGCCAATTGGGCTCAAATTTTCCTGGCTTCTCCCTATCTGACTGATTCTTGGGATTTTGCATGAGAACTAAGTCACCAATGTCAAACTGTCGAGTCATCACCCTTTTGTTATAGCTTCTACAAAGACGATTTTGGTATGCTCTTAAATGATTCAATGCATTGTGTCTGCATTCATCTAGCATTTCTAACTCATGTAGTCTTGATTGTCTGTATTCTTCATCAGTGATGAGGCCTTTCATGGAGAATCGCAAAGATGGAATTTCAACCTCTATGGGAAAGATGGCTTCGGCTCCAAAGATAAGGGAAAAAGGAGTGGCACCGGTGGGAGTACGAATGCTCATGTGGTATGCCCACAAAGTAGGGTTGAGTTGGATGTGCCAGTCATGACCATCGTCATTGACAGTCTTTTTAAGAATTTTGATAATAGTTTTATTAGATGCCTCAGCTTGACCGTTTCCTTGTGGGTAATATGGTGTGGAAAAGTGGTGGCTAATATGGAAACATTGACATAATTCACAGACTTCATGGTTTTTGAAGGGACGACCATTATCCGTGATGATGGATTGTGGAATGCCATATCGACAAATGATATAATTGAGGATGAATTTGGAGATTTGTTTGCCAGTAATGTAAGTGAGTGGAATGGCCTCAATCCACTTAGTAAAATACTCAGTGGCGGTGATAATGAATTTGTGTCCATTGGAGGATGTAGGGTGAATCTTGCCCACGAGATCAAGTCCCCATTGTACGAATGGCCAACGAGAAGTGATCGGCCTCAACTCTTGTGCTGGAGCGTGAATCAAATCACTATGAATCTGACATTGGTGACAAGTTCTTACAAATTCTAGTGCATCCTTTTCTAGTGTTGGCCAATAGTAACCAAGTCTCATAATCTTTCTAGCTAAGGTCGGGCCACTCGAATGGGACCCACATATACCCTCATGCACTTCCCGTAAGGTCATTTTTGCTTCATTAGTGTTGAGACAACGAAGAAGGGTATTGTCAAAGCTACGGTAATAAAGGGTGTCGCTAATGATGGTATAACGTGCAGCTTTGCAGATAAAAGACTTCCTTTGGTTATTGGAAAAGTTTTGGGGAAGGATCTATGAATGAAGGTAGTCAAAAATGTCCTTGTACTAGGGGGAACTGGAACCAACAAGCTCACAGACCATTTCAGATTTGGGGACATCATAAGCTGGAACCAATAACTGCTCAACCAAAAACTCAAACTGTGGAACATTGTTGGGAATATCAAGCAAAGATCCAATAGTTGCCATAGCATCAACAGCCTTATTCTGTGTTCTTGGAATCAATTCAAAGAATAGTCTATGAAAATATGTTAGGAAACTGTCAACCATTCGTTTATAAGGAATTAGCTTCTCATCTTTGGTTTCATATTCATCATTGACTTGGTTTATAACTAGCCGAGAATCGCCGAGGACTTGTAAATTCCTAATTTTCCACTTGATAGCCATTTGGAGTCCTGTAATTAGAGCTTCATACTCTGCCATGTTATTAGTGCATGGAAATGCTATGCAGAATGACCTTGGGATGGAGTCTCCTTGTGGGGTAATGAATAATATTCCAGCTCTTGATCCATGATTAGTGTGAGATCCATCAAAGTATAATTGCCAAGGCTGTTTAGATTCTACGTGACATACAGACTCATCTGGAAATTCTATTGTAAGAGGATGGTTATCTGGTATTGGTGCATTTGCGAGTTGGTATGCTATTACCTGTCCCTTGATGGCTTTTCGTTCCACATATTGAATATCATATTCACTAAGGATTGTAATCCATTTTGCTAAACGTCCAGTCAATGTTGCTCGAATCAAGAGGTACTTCAAGGGATCGATCTTAGCTACCAAATGTGTCTTATGGTTTAACATGTAATGCCTTAATTTTTGGGCTGCAAATACAATTTCCAAACAAGAATGTTCAATGGGTGTGTAATTTAGCTCATACCCCACTAGTGTTCGACTGATATAATATATGGCCCTCTATTTTTCTTCATAGTCATTTTGTGCTAGTAATGCCCCTAGTGCTGAAGTAGTTGCAAAGATGTACAAATTTAATGGTTTTCCTTGGATAGGAGGCATGAGAACTAGAGGTGACAATAAATACTGTTTGATCTGGTTGAATGCTTCCTGACACTTATCTGTCCACACAAAGGGGATCCCTTTGTGTAGAAGATACTGGAATGGTTGACACCTATCTGTGAGTTGAGCAATAAATCAACTAATGGATTGAAGTCTACCTTGTAGCATTCTTAGGTCACTGATTCCCTTAGGAGGAGGCATATCCAATATAGCTTTGACTTTAGCAGGATCAACTTCAATTCCTCTATGGGAGACTATGTATCCCAATAACTTTCCTGATGCTACACCAAAAACACACTTTTTCGGGTTTAACCGGACCTTATACTGTTCCAATCTCCTGAAAACTTTGTCTAATACTGAAAGGTGGTCTTTTCTTGTGAATGACTTTTCCAAAAGGTCATCTACATAGTCCTCCATTAATGTGTGTATCATGTCGTGGAATATTGTTGTCATTGCCCTTTGATATGTAGCACCTGCATTTTTAAGACCAAACGACATTACAGTCCAACAGTATGTACCCTAAGGGCATGTGAAAGTAGTTTTATGTTGATCTTCAGGGGCAATACGAATCTGATTATAACCTGAGAAACCATCCATAAGGGACAACATCTCATATCCAGCTGTAAGGTCCACAATGATGTCAATGTTCGGCAGAGGAAAATCATCTTTAGGACATGCTTTATTGAGGTCTCGGAAGTCTGTGCATACATGGATCTGTCTAGTATACTTGGTGACAGGTACGAGGTTGGATATCCACTTAGCATAGTCAATTGATTTGATAAAACCCACATCCAACAACTTTTTGAGTTCAACTTTAACCAAAAATGCCACTTGCGGGTGCATTTTTCTTAGCTTTTGTTTTATTGGCTTGGCATCTGGCAATAATGGAAAGTGATGCAATACTAACTCAGGATCTAATCCTGGCATGTCGGCATAAGACCATGCAAATTTTACCTTGTGTTCTGAGAAGAACTTTTGAAATACTGGTTGTTCAACCTTTGTCAATGATGCCACAAAGAGGACCATTTTGGGGTCTTCCACAGTAGCTATATTAACCGGTATGGTGTCTTCTACAAGAATTGCTGATTTTTCTCTGTCCATGGGGAGAAATTCCAATCCTCCACCCTTAGGTGCCTCAGGGAGGTTTTCACCCTCGGATACGTCCTTTATTTTTACTATTTTGTCGTCAGAAGGTGCCTTTCAGTTTTTACCTAGAGACGTATTATTTTTTACTTTATTTTTATTTTTAATTTTGCGACTAGAGGATGGCACAGTCTCCCCAAAATAAGCAGCACAATCCAAGTCAATGGAAAATCCAGCTTTGTGATCCCCATTTGGAATGCCCTCATGTAGTCCGAGAAATTCTGCTAAAGCCTCATCATTTTGAAAAGTGTCAATTACTAGTGGCCCTTGTTGGTTCCAATCAATTAGGTCAGGGTAAACTAAAGATATCCCATCATTAGCATTTGTAAATTGAGGAGATGACAAGGAGAGCATGCAAATGGATGTCGAGACATTAAAAATGAAATTGTCATCATCTGGCTCTATGTCAGATTCTATCCAATATTCTCCTTCGCTTGTTTCATACTCACTAGCGAAATAAGGGACAAAGGGAGTAGCATTAGAGTCAGGATCAAAAGTGGCAAGTGACAGTTCAAGTGGTTCTAAATGATTATCATCAATTTGGCATGACTGGGTTGGTATGTCAGGACTGGGATGAATGGGAATAGAACATGATCTAGACTTGACATCATTTGATGTTGTATCGATCTTAAACATTTTCCAGAATCGTTCCTCAAATGTAGGCTCGCTAGGTTCGAGGAATAATTCATCCAAGCAACAGTCACTTAAGGATCGCTGAGAGCCAAATTCCCTTTCGTGAGAGTCGGTTTCAAAGGAGGTGTCCTTAGTTGTCTCAACACAGTTTGAAGCATACACTAACTCACATGGAAGCACATTGGTACTTGGATCGCCAGATTCTCATGGACCTAACCCTAACCCAAGATGTTTTGGTCTTTCTGAAACTGATAGTGGCTCACGCCTTCCATTTTTATCCTTGCCAAGACCACTTTTTCCATCATAACCTTTTGCTTTTATGATGTTGTATCCTTTTCCATATATTGTTACTAGCAAGGGAGTTAAGTCTCGTGGTTCTCTATAAATCCAGGATAGTATATCATCTGTGTCCTCTTGACTCATTTCACCTCACTTTATGAAAACTGTATTTGGAGGAACCCTAAAAATTTCTTTTGCTTGTATTCTAAAACAAGGTTTGCCATAGAGTTGGGGAGACTTGGGCATCTTGGTTATGCAATAGGCCGTATTTAGCTTGTACTCTCCACATCCTTGATCCTGAATCTAGAACCTCGGGTCGACACTTGGGGTGATAAATGAAGTGGAAGGTGTTATGGAAGTGGTCATGGTGGTTGAAGAAGTAGGAGTGTAAGCGATGGATGAAGAAGCAGAAGATTTCACGAGTGTTGAGGGATCAATGAATTTAGAAGGCAAAGATGTTAGAGCTTCCCTATTGATAGGGACTTGACGTTCTAAGACACCTCGTAAGTTGGTACAATATTGGAATGGATCAGGGTCTCTGTATATAGTAATCTCAGTTCCTTCAAAAGGAAACTTCAAGAACTGGTGATATGTGGAGGGAATGGCTTTCAAAGCGTGGATCCAAGGTCGACCGAGTAAAATGTTGTATGGCAGGTCCAAATCTAGAACTTGACAAGTGGTGTCAACAATGACTGGCCTGATCCGAATTGGGAGTGTAATTATGCCCCGAGAGGAACGTTCTGCATCATCATATGCCTTGATAACAATGTTTCTTGTGGCATCTATGCAAGCATCAAAAAAGCCTAGTGCCTTGACCAATTTTAAGGAACATATATTCAGTCCTGCTCTGCTATCTACTAAGACTCGTCTGACCTTATGTTTATGAACAAAGAATTCGATATGAAGGGCATCATTATGGTTGGATTTGGATGACGAATAGTCTTGGTCAGAAAAGGTGATATGGTGTGGTGTCATGAGATATCCTACCATGGCTTCAAATTGGTTGACATCAATATCTTGGGGAATAGAAGATTCTTGCAGTGTTTTGTCTAGGATGGCCTTATGGGCAGGCGAGATGCGTAACAACTCAAGAATAGAGATTTGTGCGGGTGTTTTTCCAAGCTGGTCAATAAGATTAAAGTTTCCTTTAGGTTGGGATTACTTGTTTTGTGGATAGGATTGCGACTGTGAAGTGGACGGGCCAACTATTATTACCTTTGGTTGTCTAGGGGGAGGAGGGCCGGCTATGGTGATCTTTCCACCACGAGTGGTGACATCGCA
The DNA here is from genome assembly GCA_007258455.2 of Sequoia sempervirens. Classification (NCBI taxonomy): domain Eukaryota; kingdom Viridiplantae; phylum Streptophyta; class Pinopsida; order Cupressales; family Cupressaceae; genus Sequoia; species Sequoia sempervirens. Next base: position 216,787,393 of record VDFB02358134.1, read on the forward strand.
TTAAGGGACCTTTCTAATGATGACCATCTAGACATGTTCCTTAGTTGTTCTAATGTGATGTATAATAGGTCCCTTAGAATAGTCGTATGCAATACGAGCATGGTTGGCTCAAGTATTGTTATTAAGGTTTGACATAGAAGGGTTTCCTGAACCATGATCCTGTAGTGGGTTCTTGTGTATTGTATGATCCACATTAGAGGCAAACTGTGGCCTTCCAACTTCAATGATACATTTTTCAATAAGGTCTTGTACCAAATTTTTCAATTGTTTACAAGAAGATGTTTTGTGTCATTTTATTTGGTGATAGTCACAAAATGCATTATCATCCCACCAAGATGGTTTAAACTGTCCAGGATCATATGGTTTGGGGTCTTGAAGTGTGATGACACCATTTTGAACGCATTTCTTGAGTACTTCATCAATAGGTTCACCCAAAGGGGTATATGTACAATTTCTAAGGAATTGTCTTGGTTGTCTAGGCTGCCCTTGAATTTGATTGTTTTGATTGCCTTGGTTATTCTGATTTGTCTGGATAGCATTAGCAGCATAGTTTTGTGTCATCATTTGTTTGTTTTGTGGTTGTGTCCCTTTTAGAGTAATCATAGGACCCATAGTGTTGACAACCTTAGCATCGACTACACCATCGTTGGTAACATGTTTGTTCTTAACCCAGAATTTGGTTTTGTCAGCAAAAGGAGGGTTTGCATTTGTGTTTTTAGGACCGTATTTTAGTCTTCCTTCAGCTATGAGGGCTTGTTCAACTTGGACACCTCATTCAACTAGGTCTGCAAAATTTGTGCAACAATGAACACGCAAGCCATTTTTCAGTGGGCCCATTAACGTTTGTACGAACATGTCAACTTTTTCCTTTTCAGGTATGTCTATATGACAACAACTCGCTAGGCCCCTCCATTTTTGAAAGAATGGTAAAAAGGTTTCACCTGAATCTTCTTATGTGAGTTGGCATAAGTTGGTAATGGAGGTGTCTGTGTCAATGTTGTATGTGTAATTTTTCACAAATTTTTCAGCAAGTTCTTTCCATGACTATATTCCAGGTTGTAGTGTATAGAACCATTCTAGTGCTGGTCCTGCGAGGCTTTTAGGAAATAGTCGCATTAGATATGTGTGCTCATGAGCAATATCCACACAACTTGTTATGAACTCTCTGATGTGGTCAAGTGGATTTGTTTTACCCTTGTATTTGTTGAAGTTTGGAGCCACATAACCATGTGGAAATGGTGGCATGTACAAAGTTGTATCAAAAGGATATGGACATAAGTCGTATGGCATTTGTGTCTTCTTGTCAAAGGTTTTCATATTTTCCATCTGTTTTTGAAGGTCATCCACTTTTGCTAGCAAGATGTGTATGATGGGATCATTGGTTGCCTGAAAGTAAGGTATGTTTTGATTAGGTGTTTGCTGATATTGCTAGTTGTGAGTGGGAATTTGTTGTTGAGTATGAATCTGGGATGAGTATGTGGGAATATGTAACCCTGCCATGTTTTTCTGTATTTGAGGTCCCTGACTTATTTGTTGTCCAAAGGTATGCATTTGCTGTGTCATTTGAGTTCCTTGTCCTTGTTGAAAGAATTGTCCGTGTGGCATGGTAGTGTTTGGTCCTTGAAAGTGTTTATGTGGTATATGTGTATTGTGCCCTTGTCCATGTGGGATGTTCATTTGTGATGATGTGTTAATGTTGTGTTGAGGGCCTTGAATGAAAACGCGTCGTGAGTTTCACCCAAAGGGATTAAATGAGGTTCCACCATAAGGATGTGATGAAGATTCCCCCATTGTCATAGATGAAGAGCCGACCATAGGATTTGAAGAAGTGGTGCCTACTGATGTGGACGCAAAGGTGGCTCCTATTGTTTGAGAAGATGATGTGGAAGTTGTATTCATGGACTGTGAAAAGGTAGCTCCCAACATTTGTGTAGATGATGTGGACATTGTAGGCATGGTCATAGTAGATGTTCCTCCAGTTGCGTTAGTTGAAGAGGAGGTGTTTTGATTTATGGTGCCAGTAGATGTCACATTAATGGTGGTAGTAGCAACTTGCGTAGTAATAGCAGTGTGATTGGTCGAGGTATTGTTTGCGTCATGTTGGGATGTTGTGTTTTGTGTCGTATGATTAGGAGAGAAAGGTCGTATGGTATTAATGTCAAAGCCTTTTGGTAATCTTGTGCCTTGGTCTAAGAGCATAGCGAGGTATCGTTCAGGATCGTTTAAGACCAATTCTTCTACAAGTGAAGCAAATTCCAAATTTTGGGTTGTTGCCTCTAAGTTTTCAATGTTAACTTGTCCATTTTGGTCTCTTTGTATGAATTGTTCAAAAAGTGGATTTTGAAAAGAATTTGACATGTTCATGGAAGATTGTGCATTCAAATTTCCAAATGGGTCATCAAAGATCCAGTAATTGGGATTCGTGTTGATGTTGGTGTGGTTGTCAAAGTCTTGTCCAAAGTCTGCCATTTGTTTTTTCTTTCGTTGAAGTCTTGTCTCCACCATCAAAGGAAATTGCTCAAATGAAGATAATAACAATGGAAGTATGACACTACCTATGTTTTTGTCTTTTTGTGTGATAAAGGATGACAATGCAATAGGATGATAATGTGTATCTAAGGAAATGTGTAATGTCAAAAAGTGAAAGTGACGATTAGGACTAGGATGATGAGGTGCAAAATAAGGAATAAGATGATTGTGTCAACTAAAAAGGCAACTAATGCAAAAGCCTAGGTTCAAAATAATGTTTTTGGATTTTATTTTTTTTTGAATAAAGGATGACAATGCAAGACTATTTTTTTTGGATTTTTTGACAATAAGGGATGCAATATGACAATGTTGTTTAAAGAAAATGACTAATGCCAAAGGACAATGAAGACTAGGATGACAAGTTATGACACTATTTTTTTGTTTTGTTTTGTTTTGTATTTTTGGAGGATGTCAATGCAAGGTGATAATGACGTTTTCCTAAAGAAAATGACCAATGCAAGGTGATAAATTGTTAAGAAAGGATGTCAAATGTCAAGGTGTCAGTGAGGACTAATGTGAAAATGTTGGTTAAGGAAATGACCAATGCAAAGTCTAGATGCCAAATGAGGACTATGATGACAATATTTTGGATTTTAAAGATATGCAAGGTGGGGACTAAAATGATTTGAATATCTAAGGTATGCAAATGCAAAGGTCTAAAATGATTTGGAAAAAGGTTTCCTAACCACCCTATGCTTGATCTATGTCTCAATTTTGGAATATCAAAGGACTTGTTTGAAGGACTAAATGACAAGGACAAATGACAAATGAGTCTTCCTAACTAGACTTTTGAGTTGGAAGAATCTCACAAAAAGATAATGACTAAAGGAGATAATGATGTCTAAGTCCAATGATAACCTAATTTCGAAAGTCAAGATTTTGCAAAGTGAGGTAAGGTTGTCCTAATCCAAAATATGCAAAATGAGATGAGGACCTAAGTTTTTAGTTTATGACTGAAAATGCAAATGGTGAAACCTAAGGATGAAGGTAAATATTTGCAAAGATGACCCTATGGTAAGATGCAAGCTAAAGTGTACAAGGAATGAGAGATTTGAGAAATTTCATGATTTGGTTTTGACATAAGACTTCTACGCTGAGACTATTGTTTTAATGTTTTATTGAAAAGTCTGAGTTGGCTAAGGTTTTGTGTCTATATTTGTGAATATTTTGTATATTGTTTGAAAATCTAGAAAACACTTGACAAGCACGATGTTTTGGTGTATGCAAACACACATGAGACAAGCACAATCCTAATAGGCCAAGGGTTTGTATACTTGGTATAGCCCACTGATATACCCCGAATTGGTGCTAAACACCTTTCCTTCTCGAGAGCGGATAGCTTAGAAGTTTGGTGGCACTGGCTCCCCTCCACGGCTCATTAACGTCATTTGGGCACACCAACTTCAGATTCTTGGGTCATCACTTCCCAAGAACTGCTATCTCTACTCAAGGGAGTTAGTAGTGAGTATCTTCGAGCATGATACTGTACCCTGCACTATGCCAAGAAACGGCTGAAAATGGTTGGCCTCTAAAACAAAAGGTGTCTAGTTAGGGCATCCGTTCGAGTGGCCACACATGGGGCGAGAGATTAATCACCAATTAGGTGGCACTCCAGCCTGAAGAGGTTATGCTCAACAGGGTTTATGGGAGTACTACTTCGTCCGTGTGACACATCTGCACTCGTGGTACTTGAACTTTCGTCAACCACCCATTTTATATCCCGACTGGAAGTGGCTTGGCTTTAGCTTGTTACTGGTCGAGTCGTCCCTTAAGGCAGGCCCATTTCTAGAAATAATAACCATTTCTCTTACACCCAGGATCACTCAAAAGCGCAAGGGGAGAGGATACTTCGATTATTAAGTCATGAGGGTGACAAAAAATAAGGTGGGTCTAGTTTTCTGATCACCTAGTTTTCACAAGGTGAGAGCATAATCACCTACCACCTTCAAGCATAGTCAGACAAAATCAAACACATGTTCATTTTAATGCACCAATGGAAGTGTTCCTAAACTAGAAATCGCAAACACCTTGTTTGAGAAATGAGTCTTTGACTAACAGAGCTGCAAAACCACAAATTAGTAGTTTCATAAATGTCTTGGACCAACGAGAAAGCTGCAAAAAAAAACTAAGTTAGAACAAAAGATTAAAAACCAAACTAAAAGTTAGTAAATAATTAAACTAGAAAATAAAAAGACTAAACTAAGAAAAAAAAGAATTAAAGAAAAATAAAAACTAAGAGCTCGATTTTTTTGTTGCTCCAAAAGAAGCAGTTTTGGGAGCCCCATTCCAAAGCCACACGCTACAAACAAAAGATTAGTAAACAAAAAAAAAAAACTTGAATGAAAACAACAAACTAAAAATAGTGATAACTTTCTCACAACTAAACAAAACTTTAAATTGTAGATATCTATGGAAAGCTAAGACATAGAGCTTCAAAACCCAAAAAATATTTTGCAAAATTCTACACAACAAAAGTATTATAAACAAAAGAAAAATTGGATTTTAACAACTAAATCTTAAAAAGTTGTGATCAGTAAAATGGCCATAACTTTCACAAATCTTATCAACATTTCAAACCGTTTAATGTTTTGGAAAGCTAAAAACAAGGCCTAAAAAAAAAAAAAAATGTTTTAAAATATTTGATGTGTCCATCCTTTTGTGCTCAAATGAAGATGACGGGATTTCGTATGCATTCTTAGCTGTAATATGCAAAACAATAAAAACAAACAAGAAAACAAACCAATTTCTCTGCAAAATTATAAGATTCATGTCGGGTTCACCAATGTAAGATGGGGTTAGAAATCAAATAGAATAGATAAAGTGACAGCCCACACTTCTAAACTATTAAACCACATCCAAACAAGAGAAAACAAAGTAAGCATAAGGAAAATAAAACATTAAATTAAAATACTCCCCATGCTTGAACTTGAATCACTTCTCTTGCTCTCCTATTTCTCCTTTTGCAAATATGCCCTCAGATTTGTAGTGTGACTTGTGCAAATACCTGCAAATGATAAGTAGAAAGTTGGAGAAGAATAGCTGTTTAGCTGAAAATGGAGAAGGAAGGTTGCTTTTATAGACAAACCTTCAAATGGACGGCTGAGATTAATCCTCTAGAAGGATTCCAAGATCGATGGTCCAAAATTGATGCACCAAGAATATGCTATTCTTGGAGGAATCATGATAGGAAGACATGCAAAGACATGCATGCCATGACAAACATGCAGGCTAGGATAGGCATGCAAGGACATGTAGGGACATGCAAGCTATGACAGGAAATTAATGTTATGACGGGGGATCTTTGACCAAGTGGTGCATAAATAATTTATTTTAAATTATTTATTCAAAAATGTTGGAAATGGACAAGTGGAAAATAAATAATTTATTCAAATAATTTATTTGAAAATAGAAGAAATGGACAAGTGGAAAATAAATAATTTATTCAAATTATTTATTTGAAAAAATGAAAAGAGGAGCATTTAATTAAATTTATTAATTTAATTAAATGGAGAGATAGAAATTAGACTTTAAATAATTAATTTAGATTAACTATTTAATTAGGAGAGGTGGCATGGGATAGTTAAATGATTTTAATAATTATTTAACTATGGAAGAATTAAATGACCATGAATAGATAAGTAATTAATGGTAATTATTTAACTATAGAGGAAAGATGACAAAATAATTAAATAAATAATAATCTATTTAACTATTAAAGAAGAGGGAGAAATTAGTGACACAATTAAATAATTTTAATTGATCAAGATAGAATAAATATTAGAAAGGGAATTAATTAAATAATTATTAAAAATTATTTAATTAATAGAGGAATATAATCAAACATAATTGAATAACTAAAATTATTATCGAAGGACGAGGATGAAGAAAAATGACACTCGAAGGCTTAGGACATTTTTATGTGTCTACAGATATAACACCTATGAACACCTCTGATCAACATATTTGAATCACACAGACAAATATTCAACCTAGAAGAAATGCAAAGCAACACAAGAACACACCTCTGCAACCCAGAACACCACTGCAACACACTATTTCCTCTTTTTATCAAATTTTCTCAAAAGCACTTGGAAACCAAGCACTAGAGACACATCCTCACCATCTTCATTACTTCCTCATCCATAGACATAATCTTATCAAAGAAACACTAGAGTAGCTTTACTAATGACAACATAATGCAACTAATCAAAGCATGGATAACATCAACTGCTCCTACTCTTGCAACAATATCACCCAACAATAGAAATCAATGGCAACATAGGCTTGTTGACATCAATGACAACACTGACTACTCATACTTGCAAGAATCTCCCCCTTTGTCATTGATAGAAACACATGATTTGAAAAACCATCAAAGATAATAACTCTCGATACCAACATACTGCAACTCTTCATGCATTACTTCTCCCCCTTACCCAACTAGCTTATTACTTTCTCTCCCTTATCTTTCCACATAATTCTCTCCCCCCTATGTAAATGACTCTCTCCTTGATAACTTATTGTTTTTCACATGACTCTCTCTCCTTCTTTGACATCAATGGTAAAGGACCAAAAAGTTTGCATTATTCTCTCCCTTTATCATTAATCAACTTGCTTACTACTTCTATACAACATCTTTCCTTTACTGCTTTGTATACTCCCCCTTAGAAGCACACACCAAACTACACCAAATCAACTACCATTGCATAATGAAAACACACTCTTCTGACTACAACAACCAACAATGCTACTACCTACTCCCCTGAGAGGTAGCCACCAACATCTGTCCAAAATAAAGAATAAATCTTGAGATCCACTAGACTGATGCATCTCCTTATGCATCTAGTTCAAGAAATGGGAGGAAATAATCCCCAACTTCTCTCAGAGATACTCAAAAACATCCTTAGGAAGAGCCTTAGTGAATATATCAACAATCTAATCCTTTGTAGGAACATATTCAAGCTTCACTTCCTTCTACACAACCTTCTCTCTTCGAAAGTGATATCTAATTGGAATATGTTTTGTCTTTGAATGCATTATTGGGTTCTTTTCAAAATATTGATTGCACTTACACATTATCACAGAAGAAAGAGATAGGATCATCATACACCACTCTTTAATATACTTCAATATTTTCCTCATCCATAACACCTTTGTGCAGCAAGATGTAGCTGCAATATACTCAACCTTTGTAGTAGATAAATAAATTTAATCTTGTTTCTTGCTTAGTCATGATACCAATCTACATCCAAGAAAGAATGCACCACCACTTATACTTTTCCTGTCATCCACATAACCAACCCAATCTACATCTGTGTAAGCACTCAAGGTTGAATTAGTATCCTTTGGATACCACAAGCCATGATCTAGAGTTCCCTTTAAATATCTAAATATCCTCTTTACTACTACAACATGTGATTTATCTATGATCTTCTTGAAATCTAGCCACAAAAAAAATTACATGCATGATATCCGATCTAGTAGTAGTTAGATATAGCAATCCAATAATAATTGATTTGTACTTTCTTTGACCAGCCTTAGGGGATTCATCATTCTTGCTCAGTTTGCAACCAATAACCATAGGAGTATATACCAGTTTAGAGTCTTCCATTCCAAATTGTAAGGAAAGCTAGATGCAGAAACAACTCTCCTAACGTCAAAACCTCAGAGAAGAATGTAGATATACTTTTAATTTTTTAATTTCAATTTAAATAAGATGCACTATGAAGTAGATAACAAAAATAGAGTATTTGACAATCACACAGGAACACCAGATATACGTGGGAAAACCCTTATGGGAGAAAAACCCACCACACCAAGAGAAATCACTTTGTATTATAGTAATGAAGATTACATACAAATGTCAAACTTATCTTTCTGGTGTCTATTTATAGCAGCATTCACCATGAACAATCTTGTACAGGAGCCTTCAAATTACAATCTTTTCAGAATAGAATTCACTCTGATATAATTCGAACTATTCACACACAACTGTTGATCGAACCAACCGAATCACTATAGAGATTACAAACTATATTCATGTCATTCCTGGCTATTGAGCTTCCTCATAGAACTGTCACAATGAACTATCTACCAACGGTTCCAATTCGGCTCCTCTGATTGGCTGAATAACAGCCACGTAGATAGTCATCGCTCGGTTAGAAGAAACAAACTTTGTTGGCATCTTGGTGAGACACTAACAGTGTCTTGCCGATGCCACAAAGTATTCATATTGATTTCACCAAGAGTTGTTTCCATCGGCAAGAGGTTTCACCGAGCTTACAACTTGTATCGGCTTCAATTTTCCTTTTGGCAAGACTATCGCTCTCACCAAGACATCCCAACGAGCCTTCTTGTGTTACACCGAGTTTGGGAGACTATCGCTAAGACTTCCTTATGTCACTAGGACCTCACACCGACATTCTCCACATGTATCGCTATCACCCAGACTTATCGCTTTTAGTGAGACGTCATACCAAAGCTTCATATGTCACATAGGCTTGAGTGTTCTCATCGGCCAGACAATCGGCTTTCACTGAGACATCATACCGAGGGTTCAAAGTTACTCTGAAGTAATCAGTAGTTGGCAGGACTCTACCACTATCACTGAGATGTTACTCTGAAAACTTTAATTCATATCGAGCAACAAGCAATAGTCGGCAAGACAAATGTTTATCGTTGAGACTTATTATTGAACACATGTGTTACAACGATGACCATTTATGATATAACGAACACCGAGTGGTCACCAAGACTTCTATCCATCGCTAAGAGTTCTTAGCGAACCCTTAGTGTTACCCCGATGCCTCCAAGTGTGTCCCCATCAGCAAGACATTCATTGTTCACTGGGACTTCTTACTGAACAGAGCCTTTCGACCAAAGGTCTTCCCAATAAATGATTGAATGGCCTATCGGCCAGAGATCTCCACGGGCGCTAAGAGGTCACACCGAAAGCTTTTTGTCATAGTGACATGGTCCTTCGGTGAGACAAAAGCTAGGTCACAGTGACCTGTACAAAACATGATGTTCCAACTGCTAGTCGGCCAGACATAAGAGTTGTCACACTGACTTGACTCCAATGGAGGTTTCAACCTATGATGATTGAGGCATACTTTTCCAACAATCTCGCACTTGATGAAGATCACACAGGCACCTCTAGAGCACAACATAACTTACTAAAAATCATGGGCACTAAGGCCCATTGAACTGGCACACCACCTGAACTTGTCTGTGCTCACTGGCTTCATCAATGAATCTGCAACATTCTCTAGAGTATCAACTTTTTCCAAACTAACATTTCCATCCTCAACCATATCTCGTACAAAGTGATACTACACGCCAATATGTTTCGTCCTGGCATGGAAAGTTGGATTCTTTGCCAGACAAATTGCACTCTAATTGTCACATAAAATAGTTATTTCCCCTGCATCAAAACCAATTTTAGAACACAAATGTTTCAACCAAACTACTTCTTTACAAGCATGAGTAGCTGCCATATATTCAGCCTCTGTGGTGTATAAAGTGACAATAGCCTGCCGCTTGCTCATCCAACTCACTACACCACCATTCATTAGGAAAATATATCCATTGGTTGACCTCCTGCTGTCAATGTCCCCTGCCCAATTAGAATCTACATATCCATAAATGTTGAGAGTCCTCTATGATTCAACCAAGTTCCCATGGTAACACAAAGAAAAATCTGAAGTTCCCTTCAAATATCTAAACACTCTCTTCACAACATCCCAATGTGTTCTTCCTGGATTAGCCATAAATTGACTAAGTACTCCCACTGCTTGGGCAATGTCTGGCCTTATAGACCATTGCATACATGAGACTTCCTATTGCACTAGCATAGAATTGCTGGTCATATCCTCCATCTTAATAGGATATTTTGGACAGTCCTCAATAGATAGCTTAGTTCCATGCATGACTAGAACCACTAGCTGTTTACAATCATTCATACAAAATCTCTCAAGAATAGTCCTGACATACTTACTCTAACTAAGCCAAAGCTTTCTATTCTTCTGTCCCTGGTTATCTCCATCCCTAGAATATACCTTGCTGCACCAAGATCTTTCATTTTGAACCGTGATTATTTGAGACATAAGATTAAAGGAAATCGGTAACCTATTGCTTAACGAACAACATATCATCAACATAGAGAGCAATAATAGAGGAAAGTACTTTCGATCCTTTCAGCTTTATAATATACCACGGTGATAGTTTTGATCTCCACAAAGTCCCAAAGAGGAATACAAAAGTATAAATTTCTAGTACCACATTCTAGATTTGGCTGCTTTATACATACAAAAGAGACTTCTTTGAATTTGCGTACGGTTTTCTTTACCTTTCTCGATAAAATTAACAAATTTGGGACATATAGATTTCTTCAAGATCACCCATGAAGAAATGATGTCTTCATCATATGGCTGGGCCTCCTAGAGTCATGCGCTACTTACTGATGACAAAAGAAATCCTGATAGATGTAGGCTTTGCTCTGGGAAAATATTTCCCCATGTCGATTCCTCACCACCTAGGAATAACCCTTTGCAGCCAGTCTGCTTGTACTTTTCTGCACTACCATCGGATCAATTTTCTTCTTAAATACCCATTTGCAGCCAACAACCTTTCTACCTTTAGGCAAGGGCACCCAACTCTAGGTTTCATTCTTTTCTAGTGATGCCATCTCTTCATTCATAGCTTCCAACCAAGAGTCTGAATTAGACATTTTAAATGCCTCCTTTATAGTCCTAGGCTCATCAGTGCTAAAAATTAGAGAATAGGCACAACTATAATCAATCAAAGAGAACCCGTACCTATCTGGTTGTTTTCTTCCATGGGTTGACCTCCTCACTTGCTGAGGCTGAGGCTAAGGTTCTTCTTCTTCTTTAGAACTATTAGAACTACTTGAGCTCTCCTCAGTTTTAGGTACATTTTGAATTTTCAATTCCTCTTTCTCTGGTGTAGGAGGAATTAAAGCTACATCCTTATTGTTTTTTGACTTTGTCTCTGACTGTAGATCTAAAGTGGAAGGTTTCAGCTCATGAAAGATTACACTTTCATGTAGCCTTATGCGTATCGAGGATTCCAAAGCTTGTATCCTTTTATGACAACATATAGCCAATAGAAATACATTTGACAGCCTTGTTCTCTAGTTTATATCTTTTCACATCTGGCACACGAGCATATGCCTCACAGCCAAAGACTCGAATATGTCTAAGAGAGGGCTTCTTACCTGACCACGCTTCCAAAGGTGTTTTCTCAACAAGAGCAGAATTTGGAGAACGATTTATTAGGTAATATGCAGTAGATACAGCCTCAGCCTAGAATTTCTCCTCCAAGCCAGTACTACTGAGCATACTTCATGCTCTCTCCATTACTATCCTATTGAATCTTTCTACAACTCCAT